>WPIO01000047.1:2310000-2910000 GCA_009760855.2 Cristatella mucedo | reverse complement strand
ACCAAGCAGGAATCGATTTATATGTTGAGCCACCACTTGTAAATCTCTTCATTATAGTTGTAGCTCAGCTGTGCGAACGCGCTCACTCCTTGAGTGAACTCCTTCACACGTCTCTCGCTAGAATCTATTACCAAGCTTAGCTGTCCCTATAAGTAACTGCAAACACTTGCAGCCATTTGCTCCATTTTAAGTAAAGCCCGAAATGCTTTGCCAGCCGAAATAGCATAGCCTGATTTTGAGCCACTTAAACAAGTAAACTACTTACTCAGCTGTTCCCTATCGATAACGCTCCTACAGCGTGGGCTAACTGAGGAAGAGAGCCCGATAAATCAAATGAGGACGAGATTACCGGCCGCTTACCACTCTATACACAAATGCATCATCAGTGGCTGTGTCTGTTTATAATCTACCGCTAGGTGACCTATAGGGTATGTTTAGGTAACGGTGGGCAGGAGTAGGCGGATTTATTGTAGCTAACCTGCCCTTATAATGCAAATATCTAGTTACAAATATGCCCGTAGATGCACAACTGTACGCGTAAGCATTGAAGGTCCCCGTGTCTTATCTCCAGTGCATATACTTTATACACGTAAAATGTCGTCTGTGTGCTTGTGAGTAACAATATTAGGTATTTTACTTAGATACGTTATCTAGTGTTTTGGAGAGAAACGGATTTCTACTAGAATTAAAATATATATGGTGTCACCTTCATTGGCAATGTCAATTTGGTCCAACAACTTTTTCTTGTTGAAGCCTTCACAGTTCATCTGTCTCACTTCCATCTTTTATCACCAATAAGTGCTATCGCCGAGCCCAATATTGTCGGTCAGAAATAAATCCACTTAGAAATACGGCGGTGTTCTGGAACTTCTGATTATGCTGCTGTGTACAATGTCCTTTGAATCGAGTTTTGATGATAGCATACCTTGCTGCTCGAAGCTTGACACTCGACCATGGCGATACAATTCGACGAGAGCAGACACGTCTAACGGTATTTTGCCCGAGACTGTCAGACCTGGCAGCTGCATTATGCCAATGCCTGGTAGCTACGATTTAAGTTTCCAGTCAATGCTCAATGATATGACCAAGCTTTTGCGAACTCCGCATTAAGGCAAACGAGGAAGTCGAAGCATCTAACCTTTGAGCCAGCTGCTGCCCTGATTTCTTCCTTTTTGACTAATCTCAGCTGGCAGGACTCTCAAATTCTGTGCATCGATCTCGTAACTCAATACGTACACACCTATATATATATATATATATATATATATATATATATATATATATATATATATATATATATATATATATATATATATATATATATATATATATATATAGATATATATATATATATATAGATATAGATACAATATACGCACATGTCTTCGGTGCTTTCGCTGACCTTACGTACGCTCGTCCAGGCTGCAGAGTGCAAGCGGTGGAGCGGCTCACCGGCAGCAACGCTCCGGTGTATTGCTACAATAACGCCGCCGCCGCCGCCGCCGTGAGAGGCCGATGCTCGAAATCACTCAATGGCTGCAGCAAGGGAGCAGGAAGTCAGTCCGCAAATGGCTAGGCGCGAGCCACACCCGCAGCAGCTCGCTCCGATGGCCCGCTCGAGAGTTCGGCATCGGGCGAGCAACGCTAGCCGCTCTCAGGCCAAGCCGTTGACATGCAGCTAGTCATCGCCGCTTCTGGCGTCCTCTGGCTCTCTGCCTAGCTAGCGCCGCCGGTGCAGACGACTTTGGCAGGCGACGCCGGGGGGGGGGGGGAGGGGGCCTGAATGGTGGTCGGCGGCGCCAGGCGGCTGAATGTGTCGGAGCGCGGGAACAAACTCGGCTCGCTCCGACGCCAGACGCTGCTCACGCGTTGCTGTTGAGCGAGTCGTTGCTCGCACCGCTGAGGCTCACGGTCCCGCGGCCGGAAAGCGCAGCCACGCGACTGCCCGCGCCAATCTGCACGTCGACCTTGTCGTCCCTGCTGCTGTATAGGGCATTGTTGAATCCGTTCGTAGCTCCGGTCTTCTTGGAAAGCAGAGCGCCGCCGTTTCGCTGTCGCACGTACAAGAGAACAAAGACGGCGGCCAGCGCCAGGGCCGCGACGGCTATGACGATGGCGGCCGTCTCTCCGCTTCTCAGGCTGCTGTCGTCCGACGACGACACTGTGGGAAGAAACAGCGGAAGTCGGGGCTCGCCGTCAGCAGCGTCGGGGCGTCGCTTCGTCGTCGGGCAGGCGCGACCGTGAGACTAGCGAGTGGCCGCATCAGTGCACGTCGACTTACCGGGTTCTTGACCTATTTGCCCGGGCGTCGGCATTTTTGCCGGGTCAACTGTAACGGCAATCGGCGGCGATTGTTTCGAGATTTGCCAAGAGCGAGTGCATGAGCAACTGTCGTTCCGCACTAGCTGCTCGGCCAAAACTTTAAGGAACTATCGCTAGTGACTGACGGAGCAAGCGGCAGCTCGCGTCCACGAGGCGCCCAAACTTAAAGTCCGCGTCCACCGAAAGGCGCCGAAACTTAAAGCGAAACGAAAGCGAGCGAGAATTCTTTCATGGCTCGCGGCGTGCATGCGCATCACCTCGGTTGTTGGTCGAACCCGCCTGGACAGTTGGCCTTTGCGAGCCGGACGCTACAACAAAGCAACATCACCATCCTCTGGAGGGCAGCTTCGAGAATGCAGGTAGCCTCCTCCCTGCTTCGGCGGCAAAGCTGCAGAGGAAGCAGCAGGGCGGGTCACAGGTCCACGCTTGCTTGCAACTCTGGCTTAGAAATCGGAGAAGTGGCTCGATTGCAGCTGGCCCTAGCCAGCGACCCAGCCATTTGCCTGCCCGAGCTCGCCCAGGCAGCTGCTCGACTACGAGGCCTGCTTCGACAGTGCGCTCCGAGGGGGGTGACGAGGCTATCGATACGCATTTCGACGATTTCAACTCGAAGAAGGAGCAGCCCAGTGACCGCAGCCGCCGAACTACTCTCTGGATGTGTGGGACATTTTTTTTATCGCAGCGCCCAAATTTAGTTGTAGCTGCCTCCGGTATAGCCACGTCGTCGATGTCTCAGCGTTTGGTCGGTGAATACGCACTTACTCGGAGTGTAGGAGATCGGCACGGTCGTCTGCAGCGACGGCGGGAAAGCCTTTGCAGTCGTTGATCCTCCGAACTGCGTTGGAGCTGCAGCGAATAGGACGCCGCGAGTGAGCGAGAGCTTCGCACTCGCTTGGCTACCGCCGTCGAGGTGCCACCGCACTGGAGCGGCGAGTTGGACTACCGAGCTGACTGAACGAAAGCTTCGCAGATCGAGCCAGGCTAGGGCGCACCGAGCACGGGCGGCAGTATCAAGCACTTGGGCCGACCGGCGAAAGAGTTAGTTATGGCCGCCGACGCTCCCAGCCGTTGTTTTGGCCTTATTACAGTGCAGCGGGCTACACGATCGGGGTATCGGTGGGCTTGTGAGAAAATGAGTTCATCACTTACTGGCTCTCTTAGTGCATATAAATTGTCGCAGCTGCCTGCAGTCCTCCGTAATCCACATGCCCGGACGACCGCCGTCGAAAGCCTTGCCTGAGACAACCTGGACGCAATCCTCGCCGCCTTCGATGTTTCTCGGCTCTCCCACTCCCCAGTTGGCGAATCTTAAGGGCTGTAGACGTATATGGCGAAAGAGATAATGCAGCCATGGCAGAATAGCAATACGAACACAAGAATGGCAATACCGTTACGATATTTGCACAAGCACTCTAAAAGAGTTAAATCTCTATGTATAGGCACTTTAAATTAAACCGGTCCGAGGTCTGCGAAGAAAACAAAGCGCAGCTGAGAATGCTGGTCAGGCAAGAAGCAGCAATGCTGCAGTGCTGAAGCTAACAATGTGCCGCAAATCTCTATGGATTGGACACGATTAATGGCCGTTGAGTTAGAATAGGCTCTAGGCTAAGAGATAAAGTCGGCATGATTTACCAGGTTGGCATTCTCAAATGGCCACATGTACGTTCCTTCGGTGGCTCGGTCGTTGAGGCCAAGCCAGTAGTAGCCATCCGTGGTTATGCCATCTGTAAACAAGAAGAATTAATTAGCCGGCCAGTCTCGTCCCCGGCATCTCTTAGGCTGGGCGGGCGATGAGACGCAGTGGAAACGCTTGACGCGTTCGCTCCAAGGCAAAGCTCATTACAACATTTAAAGGAGCCGGCTACCCAAAGTTTCTTGCAATTAATGACGCGATCCTTAGATGGAAACCGAGTCCTCACGTGAGCGCCATTCAAATTCGAGGCAGTGACATCTCTCTAACGGCCCGACCTGGGTAAGCAACTGATTTTTCTCAAGAGATGGACACAGGCTGGGCAAAGCGTAACGAGTTGCTTGCCTATTTTGGACTATTGAAAAGACCATTCATTTTTTGCTCAGTCCGGTGTGAAAGAAACGGCCCAAAATCTAGGAGAATTCACCGTCTTTTGATCACTACACTAGATTCCAATGCAGGTTTCGAGAGGAATTTAAACCAACAACCTGTCAGTCTACTGCAGTGCGACGATGAGTCTTTGGCCTCTGCCTATGTTATTACTTCATTTGCGCTAATACCTGCTGCATCATCTCAGCCAACTTGCATACACGCTAGCTCGGAGCTAAGTCAAGTAGCAGAGCCACCTGCACCCGGATATTTGTGAAGAACCTACGTACCAACAACAAAGGTCATCAAGCCTCCGTCAGTTATGGCAGCAAGGTCACCGCCTTGATCCTGACAGTAGCTTAAAGCGTCGGTCCATGTCCTTGTGTCACGAGAGCTCGAGAAGTAGTAGCATCGCTTGTTGTACAGCGACCATCCCGGAGGGCAGGCGTATGGGTCTAAAAAAGATCAGTATTTGAGGCTCATACAAAATGCAAGACAATGGCAAACGACAAATTCGAAGTTATCCTTATCTGAACCAAGCACAGAACCTGTACTTGTGAAGGGGCAATACATGTGCCTTGTGCGCTTTAAGCATTAATACTAGAAGTGTGATACCTATAAAATCCTATTCGGGAGCATTTTTAGAATATTCTGTATGCTTTGGAACACCCAGGTCAATAGTGTACGCTAAAAGGGCATACCGTGGCACCATCGGTGGGCAATATGCACTGGAGTGAGAATCTGATAAAATTTGCAGAAACGGCGCATGCTCAGTCTTACTGGTTGTTCAGCAACTCGTAAGCATGCCGCTAACAAAGGTCTAGGTCAGTGGTTCTCAACCTTCCTAATCCCACAACCCTCTAATACAGCTCCTTATGTTGCGGGGACCCCAAAAAAGAAAACTATTGTGTGCGAAATGTGGACATGCGTGTTTTCCGATGGTCTTAGGCGACCCCTGTGAAAGTGTCGTTCGACCTCAAGAGGGATCGTGACCCACAGGTGGAGAACCGCTGATCTAGGTGCAGCAAAATTACACTTCCATTCCTCCTGCCTATTGGTAGCAAGTGCAATCTTATATAACTACTGTCTGTGACTGTTTATTCCCCGTTAGGTGTTAAAAATGGGAAGTAAGGTCGAGCCGATATGTTCGGCTCAAGTAGCTCACGACTTTTAATATTCCTTTCTCCGAAGGTGGAAGTATTCGTTCAGTTTATACCAGCAAAGTAAGTCAAACCAGGATTAACTCAGTCAGCACAGTGGACCGTTCCATGGCCAACGGAAGGTGTAGACGCAACCCCCAAATGTCGATGGCCCTTTCTGGTAGACTACAATCTGGTAATTGGCTATAGGAACAGATTTACTGATGGCCGCACACCCAACCCACTCACAGATTCAACGGACGCTTCATTATTTTCAGCACTTCGCAAGTGAGGTTGCAAGGAAAATGCTTAAAATTACATATTCAATTCATTTGGAGGAGGAAGTTTGATCGGATAAACCCAAAGTTTTATAAACAAGTTTGGTCGCTCAGGGTGCTATGGACATCATAGATTTTCATTAGAGGAGAAATAATGTATTAACTTGTACTATATGGCCTGCAGCTGCAGGCCTGTGAGAATGCCATGTATAAATATTTATTAAATTTTATTAAATGATGGCTTTTGTTTAGATTTATCAGACCCGAACAGACCTTATTGCTTCTTGATCCTTACATTAATCACGAGCGTTTCGAACGGCCATACCAACGTTGATTTGAGGAATTACTGGAATACGGATGGAGAAAAAGAGAGGAAAAGGGTGAGAGTTTTGTCGGGACAGTGATCAAGCGCCGTGCAGATCTTCAAGTGAGTGCTATCACATCAGACCCTAGACAAAGAAGCAATTGCATAGCACCAATCATTTGATAATGCTTTCTATACAGCATCTGTAGAGTGCCTAGAAAGAGATTCAGTTCTCCGAGGGTGCTATACACATGTTTTGTAATTATCATTATTACGTAGACACCTAGACGAACCATTAGCAGTGGATTAAATCAAACATTCGCCAAGCAGCTTAATTGCTCAAATAGTGAATACGATATAAAGTTGCAAGCCTCAATTCGATAATCTCGCAAGACGGGAAAACAAGCACAAATACCCTGCACATCTAGGCCTAAACAGGTGAGATGCTATCACAAGCATCATCCTACCTACATCAACACAAGCGAGAGGAGGTGTATTGCAAGCCGTCTTTCAACCTCTAGCGATTCGAGCTGCAAAGCGTGCCGCACGTCTGAGCAGCTCCAGCTCCGGCTACACTTACTGCACAATGCCCACTTGCGGTCTCGATCGAAGTTGGAAGTGGTGGCGCACCATAGATAGCTCGTTCCGTACGTGGTACACGTAGTGTACTGAACGCCTCTGTACGTGAAAGGGAACACGCAAGCCGAGCCGTCCGTGAGTGAGATCTCGTGGAGATCGTTAGGCGCTGTGAACGTGTCCGTCTTGCAGATGAAAGCTTTCTTGTTGTAGCAGTATTCCGTGGACCACTTACCAGCTGCGCCAGGAATCAACGTGTCTGTAACAATAAGCGACGGGCTGCCAGCTCAGTTTAAGAGAGCGAGAGCTGTGAGCGGTAAAAAGAGTGTCAGAGCGAAGTTCTACTGTGCAAAACTACGCGTAAGACGTGGGATTGCGAATCCAAACAGTAGCCAGCTACCCAGAGATAAAAAAGCGTAGCGACCGGGACTGACCTCTGTATTGTCAAAGAAAGAGAGAGTTCAGTGGGAACACCGGATTTGAATAGAAAACAAAAATGGCGATTTTCTAAATCCCATCGTACAGTTGCTGTCGACTATCTATCTCTACGCTCCTCCTCAGAAAGTAAGCCGGGCTTTCACTCAACGAACGCGATAGGCGTCTTCACGTGGGTACTACTGTGCTTGTATGCGAATTGAATTTTAAGGCGGAATTAATGAGAGCTAGTATTTGTAAAGAAACAGTTATTTCTCCGATGAGAATTGGCGCAGAAGATATCAAGAACGCAGCAAAAGTAACGGAAGCACTGCAGGGGTGACTATGGGCTGGTTGTCTGCTTTAAGGGCAGCAAAGCTTTTCAGCTTCAGTAGTATTAGTGGATTATTATTGCATTCTTAGTAAATGAAAAAATATTCATGGATTTCTGCCATGAAATAATTTGAAAACATCACCAATGGGGCCAAAAGTACCGGGACACTACAGCTTACCTAATCGTGGGTCAAAAAGAAGAGCACATAGCAGCATTAGCATTTATGGATCGGGCGGCAGTGGGGGAGGGGGCCAGGATTTTCCTATCGCTGGGTAACAATGGCAACATTTTTATGTAGGGGCAAGGCCCGCAAAGTGTTCATATAGGTGGGGTTAGACCCGCAATTAATGAATGATGATCGCACAGAATCATAGTATTGATAAGGCATGAACACGTTGGTGGCTCGTCGAGTAGAATAAAGACGTAGATTCGTCGTGGGGGACCGTCTGTGGGCGTAGGAATAGGGGCAGTCCAGGCCGCAGCCCCAGTTATAGGGAGGGGCAGCAAATACCTGGGTCCCCTCTAGCTTAGCCACCAGCAGGAGGCCGCGAGAATAAAGACTGATAGCTAGTGTCACTTTATATCCAGCCATTCTGGCTGCAGATCTATTAGGACACTGATTCATCCATCATGCTCACATACATAAAAGGCTGCAGGCATGATAATCAGAGCTGACACGCAGCCAGGCAGTTGATTAACGCTTGAGTTACTCCGTTCTCCCGCCTTGCAGCCGATTGCGCCCTATCACGAAAAACCGCGAGCACACAGTCGCCTAAGCTGCTGTGCAGCGAAATAGCGAACGAGCTGCAGAAGTTACTTTGCTCTATGGCGGTGCAGTCCATCGAGCCCCAGGTAGTGTCAGGCTGCTGCGTGTCCCAGTTGGTGAATGTAACAGGCGATCCATCTGTCCATCTGAATAAGTTGTCTGTCTGAAGCTCAGCAAATCCTATCCATACGTCGTCAGCATTGGTTACTTTGGACAGGAGATTCGTCGTTATCCACTGATTTTCTGCAGCCCTAGCAGGACAACGGTGCTTAGTGGATTAAGCGCTTACAGTGTGTACATCGGTATTGGTTTTGGCGATGATAATTTCATACGATTAATTATATGGGAGCAAATACCTTCATTCAACTTTCGATCAAAAGCTTAAATAGAAACAGGGAAAATCAGTATCCAAGCAACCGCTAGGAATCCTAGTGGACAGCTGAACTGTTGCTCCCATTCCTTGAAGACCATGGTTAACACTTTAATATAGAGCGAACGGTGCTTCCCTGGCTTGGCCCAGTGGTTAAGGTGCTCCCCTCGACCAAGGTCAAGGTGAATGTATTTGACGAGAGAGGTCGTTGGCGGGAGCCTCATGGCATATAGGAAGCGCCTGAATAGATAGAGATTACGTTCTCTTAGGAAGAGATGGAAATGCGGTCAGTGCTTCTTTCATTTTTTCGACTTTCTTATTAGCTTTTCATGCACTGTAATAATTGTCGTTCAAGGAGGATTTAATTTCACAGAAAAATTCGGAGACCGAAGCGTAAGTTAGGAAGGTTAGCACGCTGTAAAGATCAAAGGCATCGCAGGACAGACGCCGAAAGAGCTAGCACCAGGAATTGGCTCTAAGCCTTTTTGCCGGCCAGGTCACCTTGGGTAGTTCGTATGGACCAGCTCGCGGAAGACGATGTTTCTAATGCACAGATTTGCATCGCACAGCCATTTAGTTGGCAGACTTGATTAGCTAATCAGCACTCAACAACACTGGTAGAAGACCACGAAAAACCTACAACACGAGGAGCTCAGCTGCGTTAAATGCTTCTCCGAGCAGTAGTTCGCAGTAGCCGCGGGTAAGTGCGTGCGTACAGTGCTCTGACTGCAGTTTATGTGCACTGAGGATAAAGCCTGTGTGCACAGGGCTCAAGCACATGCTCTTTAGTGCATCTCACTCAACACCCAAAGCATCAGTAACTGATCCGCACGGGCTAATGTAGAATGACTGCAGGCATATCTAGCACTCAATGTTTTAGACTGCAGCCTCCATAGCTAATTGCAAACGGCAGCTTATGCAGTCCTCGCACTCCAAGCAATTTTACTCAAACTGGTGACTTTGAACTCATCGCAGAAGCCCCTTAAGCATACGTTTTGCAAACTCAAGCACTGGCTGTACGATTTGAACACATCGACGGGCTCCCTGCAAGAATTCCGCCAGTGTAATACTCACGAGGCTATCGACGCAAGATTCGTTCCTCTTTCCACACAATTGTAATTTGCGTCAGACCAGCGCATTAAGCTATCTGCGTCCGTCACTAGCAGGTAGCAGTATTTGTTGTAGTAAACCCATCCGGCACCTTTGCACAGTGAAGCTAAAAAGACCATAATAATCTCCTTCTTAAATCGTGATACACGATAGTGCCGCCAATTTCACGCGAAATTCTTGCACTACGCCACCGCTTAAGAAAATTCGCCGCTCGAGGAAAAAATCGTGCTCGAGGTAAAATGACGGAACGATTGTTGAAAAGAAAGCAAGGCGTACGCACGCGTGGTGGGCACGGTTATCGCCGGAAGCGTGATCACCGGAGGAGCCGACGGCACGATTCCTAAAAAAAAGACGGCTCGCTATCGCACGGAACGGACGCCAACCAAGCCAATGCAAGGCGTTCAGTCGTTTAGCGAGGCGGCGGCGGCGGCGGCGGCGGCAGGAGCTTTTGCATTTGTCACTGAAAAAATTAGGGCTAGATGAGTATGCGCCCGACAGGAGTCTTACCTTGGACAATTTTACATATGTAGCCTCGTCGAACGGTGCAAGCGATGTCATTCCACTGGCCACTAGTGTACGCTTCGACGCAGTTTTCTCCTAACTTTCCAGCATCGTCGCTGGGCTCATCCTGGGCCCAGTTTACATAGTTCACTGGCGAACCGTCTTTCCATGCGTAGCCACCTGTTGCATTAATTAATGAGAGGAAGGTAGTAAAACCGCCAAGACGTCCATAAGTCAGTGATGCAGATGGCGGGAGATGAAACTGCACTAATTACGCTCAACGTATAATAGAGAGATTAAATAGAGTGCAAGTAAATGAGCACATTCGCGTCGTGAGTAATGAGAGCAGTAGCACCAGCAAAGTGTGGTGTGTTTTCGTTAGCTAAAAACACTTTCAGCTACGTAAAATGGCTAGAATTCGGGCTTTTTTTAGATAGCGTTACCATATCCAAGTTGGTTCATGCATTTGTGACATCCCGTCTTGACTTCTGTAACTCACTGTTTGCTAGCCAACCGGCATGTGCAATCAGGCGCTTACAGCCGGTGCGAAACTCAGCAGCAAGGCTTGTCTGTCGTGACACATCATACCACTTCTCTCTGACCTGCACTGGCTACCTGTCAAGCAACGGATGGACTTCAAGGTTTTTTGCTCACTTTTAGGTCCCTCCGTTCTTTGGCTCCTGGCATACCTATCAGATCTACTCCCTTACCAGGCTAAGCATCGTACCACCCACTTTTCGCAGTCTAACTGTTTACCTATACCTCGTAAAAACCTCAAATCCTGTGGGGACCTTTAGTTCGTAAGCTCCAAAACCACGGAACTCACTCCGAACTAGCGTCGCGACATCCCTGACTTGACCACATTTAAAAAGAAATTAAAAACTCACCTATTTATGACACCCTTTAGTGGGTCCCTGTGATTCGTCCTTTATATGCTTATGCTCTCTGACACTGTTGCATGCTGCAACCAACTACACGTTAATGCTGACCCCGTGCATGTCACGCCTAACCATGTTCTTCATTTTGTTTATCAAGCATGATACCATTCACTATTCGATCGTGTTTCCTTTGCAGCAATTGCAAAGCGCCTAGAAATAGATTGAGTTCTCTGAAGGTGCTTTCTCAAGTGTATTATTATAATTCTTATTACAGGTAAGAGCACCGGCCTGATGAAACGAATAACAAGAACTTTAGGGGCCATTTGTATGGAAACCGCTAACTTTTATTAAATGCTTCCTCCCTAAATGAGTTCCTTTGTGAGAAATTACGGACGAATCTCTACAGTGCAGTACAAACATATGATTATTTTTGGAAAAAATTGCATGCTCCGAGCCCACGCTTTTTGTTTCTATTCTCTAAAAGCTTAGAACTCACCGCCAACTGACATCAATGTGTTATTGCTCTTGACAAACATGCTCCTGTTCATTCTATCCGTGTACAAAGTCGGGAAGATTCTTTTCAATTTACAAAAAAACTCCTAAAGACGCGCCGAAGTGGGCACAGGCTAGAACGTCGTTTCAAGAAATCGGGGTCTGATGCAGATCTAGTCAGATTTAAAGACTTCCTTCGAGTTTACAACCGGAAGCTTAAAAAAGCCAGCGCTTTTTTTCTTCACTCGGAACCTAAATTTCTGCTAGTCGGACCCTAAACAGAATTATGAGACGTTAAACAAAGTACTGGCTAATGCTGAGCGGTCTGACTCCCCAGATGTTAACGGCTCAACCGAAAAGTTTTTAGCCTTCTTTACTGAAAAAATTGTGCACACATTCGTGCCTCCATAAAGCCCCCTCCGAGCAAAGCGATTGCGAAACCGCAACCTGTGACCTTCCTTAAAAAGTTTCTGAGGTTTCTGCATGCGATGTGGCTACCTTAATAAGGTCTAGCAAAAGGAGCCTGTCTCCTGAAGACCCTATACCATCATCTCTGTGGTCATTACTGGAAGACCAACTTAGCCCTGCCATAAGCGATATTTTTAATGCTTTGGGAAAAGGGATTGTCCCCAAGTCCTTCAAATAGGCAACGTTAGACCCATACTTAAAAAGTCTGGATTAGGTACCGAGGTCCTTGCAAACTATTGCCCACTTTCCATTTTTCCTTTCTTGTCAAAGGTTCTTGAAAGAATTGTTGCTAAGCAGCTGGTTGAACATATTGAAAAGAATTAAATGTCAGAACAATTGCAATCGGGGTTCAAGAGACAGCACTCCACTGAAACTGTTCTCCTCCGTGTTAACAATGACATTCTACATGCCAACAATGACGGGAATGTCACCGCCCTAGATCTACCAGATCTGTCAGCTGCCTTTGACACCATTGATCACGATGTTCTACTTGAACGGTTGAGAACAGCGATTGGTCTGGTAGACGAAGCACTGGCGTGGTTTAAATCGTACTTGTGTGATCGTGTTCAATCCGTGTCGTGTGGGGGTCAGGTCTCACACACGAGACGGGTCGCCGGTGGAGTCCCTCACGGGTCCGTACTCGGTCCTTTGCTGTTCTCCATTTATATTCAACCTCTCGGAAAAGTGATTAGGCTAATAGAATGGGATATCACTTTTATGCTGACGATTCTCAGCTGTATTTGTCATTCAAACCGTCGGAATCTGCTGCAGCAACTGATAAACTGAATTCTTGCCTTGCCGACATTCGATCCTGGATATCGGAAAACTTTTTGAAATTAAATGACGATTGATTGTACTGCTTCTCATAGGACACCCTAAAACTGTGGCTGGATTAAAAGGATTTGCTCTTCTAATAGGTGCTGCTGTGTGACCGTCACCACGTGCTCGAAATTTAGGTGTCGTTTTCGACAGCTGCCTCAATTTTAAAAGCTTCATTCAGAAGACTGCTTCCACAGCTAGCCAGAGAGATTGAGTTCTCTGAGGGCGCTTTATCAAGTGCATTATTATTATTATTATTATCACATCCGATCTCTATCGAAGATTAGGAGCTATCTACCACAATGGCTTGTAAGAATTTTAACTAGCTCCTTAGTTCTGTCTCGGCTTGATTATTGTAATTCCCTTTTGGCTGGGCTACTAAAGAAAGCAACTAGGCCGCTGCAGCTGACTATGAATATGGCTGCAAGGCTAGTCTTAAAGTCCCAGAGGTTTGAGCACGTATCTCCTTTGCCAAAAGAGCTAGGATGGATGCCGGTTGATCAACGGATACAGAGCAAAGTTCTTACGCTGACCCACAAGGCCCACCACGGCTTGGCTCCTTCGTACGTAGCTGAATTGCTGCACCAGTTTCAGCCTCTTCGAGCCCTCAGGTCCTGTGTGGACAATAAATTAGCTGTTCCATTTCTCCGCTTAAAGACCGTTGGCGACAGAAGCTTTAGCTCTGCAGGTCTCATACTGTGGAACTCGCTTCCACAATTCTTATGCAACGAAAACTACTCTCCAACTGCCGACTATGGCTTATCCTTTTCAGCGGTCTTGTGCTGCTAATTCCATGCTACTCACTACCTAAACTACTTTCCTGACTCTGCTATGCTTCCAACTTTCCCTTTGTTGCGTGAGACTAAAACTGTTGGCGACCGAATGCGTTCTGAAAACCGCTTAGGCTGTGAGTCCGCTATACAAAACTCTCGTTAATTAAATTACATTCTCCGACTTGGACGCGTTTAAAAAAAGCCAAACGACCCACTCGTTCGGCACAGCATTCCCTCCGGCCGAGCAAAGTGTCCTTAGTGTACTAATCCGAGCTGAAACTGTGCACGCTATTTCTAATCAATAGGATCAATAGCTTCCTTTCCAGCACACGCCTCTAGCTCTGCGACGACTGCCGAGACAGCGTTAGCTCTCCGAGGAATCTAATAGTAATTTGGATTGTCATTGCTATTACCATTATTAGTCGGGAGGCCACTCTGGCTACTAAAGACTTCCAATTTAACCGTTTTTATATTTATTTGGCTGGTTACAACCATGCCGGTCATCAAAGTGCTCCTCAAGTAAAACATACTCAATGGCTTCTGTCTTTTTGAGAAGAATGAATCACATTCAAGCACTTCTTCAGCTTGAACTGTATGCTTTGAATGCTAGGAAACCTAGGAGGCCGAGCTCGCATTCTGGCCATCCGCAGGCATTGCTGAGCTGTATTGGAGCTGTGAATGCTGGTTTGGCTCAGTGCTTAAGGCGCTCACCTTTAATGACCTCGGTCAAAGTGAACGTTTTTGATGACCGAAACCGCGTGCTCGATCAAGTTCTCTCTTAGGGCGCTATACAAATGAAGCATATATGCAAATGTATTTTTCTGAAATTTCGGTGCACGCAGTGCTACCCACCTTTGGTGTCTCGAATGAGTCCAATCCAGGCACTGTCGGCCACTCCCGGGCCCGGCTGAACCAGTGACAATCTCGAAGCGACGAATCTATTCTCGTCTTGATTTCCAATCGCTAGGAGCGACGCGCCTCGAAGGCGGCACTGCGTTTCGGCGGCGTCGAATGAGAACGTCGACGATTTCATGGCGAAAAGGTAGCAGTAGCCGGAGTATGCGTTCCACTCCTCACCGGCGCTGCTCGATGGACAGGTTCCGTTCACCGGCACGTCGTACGGAGGCTGGGCTGCAAACGTAGCGCCACAAGTTTCGAGAAATTGTCGACGGCAGCAGCGAGGCTGCCGGCGACAAAAATATTGGGTCAAGTGACGCTTGGGTGTGTGCCGTGCGAACGGTCGCTGAAGCGATCTGGACCGGATCGCGATAATTTCGCAACGATCAGAGAGACCCGAGGCCATCTGCTGCGTGGCAGGGAGCCAGAAAACCACCTGGTAACATTCGTCGCTTAATCTCGGGACTCAGTGACGCCCCGGCTTTGAGTTTTAATTGCACGAATGAGTGCTCGCGTTTAGAATTGCGAACCTCAGCACTTGGAGAGACTACCTGCAGAACGATACGTCAGTCCGGCTAGGTAGGGAGACGCCCCAGCGGTAGGCCATCGTACACTTGTCGACTAGTGAATGGCTACTTGTCAGCGTAGCCTCTGGCGTCGGATGCTAGTGAAGCGGTAATTTTAGAAGATAGTAGAGTGACCGGACGCATTCTGGAGTGAGTCGAGCTAAGTAAAGAGCCATGCAACAGGTGGTCAGCGTAAGGATTCAGTTGTATATGGGCTGATGGGCTGTAGACGCTTTAACCTCCAGCAGTAGCCTGAAAGTTAAGTTTCGTGATGCCAGCTCACTATCTTGGTTGTTAAGTATGACCATCTATAGGCTAGATCAAGTAGCGATGTAAACCCTTCGCATGTTGCTTCTTGCGTAACCGCCTCAAGCAAAGCTGTCTGGTAATTTCCCGAAACACCCAGCAGTAGGAGCAACAAAAAGAAATGCTTTAATAGTATCACTACTAGCAGCAGCAGCAGAATCAGCAGCAGCAGCAGCAGCAGCAGCAGCAGCAGCAGTAGGGGTAGCAGTAGTATCACTACCAGCAGCAGCAGCAGCAGCAGCTGCTGCGGATGCACAAGCGGTAGCCTAAGTTTGAACTGGAAAGAAATCAGCAGGAGGAACAGGATAAAGTATTCCAGTGGCAGCCGCAGTGGTGCCGGTTGAGGAGAAGGCATTAGGAGGCAGAGTAGTGTGTGGACGTCCCGCCTTATGCCAGTCTTAACATCGTGCTTGAGATCTGTCTTGCTCTATCTTGCGTGTAAAATAGAGAATATTATAAATATAAAATAAACATATATCTATATTTAATCTCTATTCAGGCACTTTGCATATGCCCTAGGGCTCGAGCCCACGACCTTGGTCATTAAACACATTCAACTTGACCTCGGTTAGTAAAGCTGAGCACACCTGTCTAAGCTAAACCAGGGCGTGCAGTCGAGAATTGTAAACTTACCCGTAGATATCTTGCAGATGAAGTTTGCCATGCTGGTGCACCCATCGTGTGACCACGTGCCATCTGCCGGATTGAATTTGATGCAGCCGCCGTTTTCAATCTTCGATGGCTCGTTCGGCCCCCAGTTAGTAACTAGCACCGGCCAATTGTCAGACCACTTGAAAGTGTTCGTGCCCTGCGAAATGAACCAAGCGCTCAGCGCTAGCTATCAGGTCTCGCCCGAGCCCCTCGAAGGGAGCTTGCTGCGAGCTTCGCCAGCGTGCGGCTGCAGCCAGGGCGCAAGGTGAGAACTTTAAGGACATGTGCGAAAGAAGAAAGCCCAATGGCCGAACGCTTTACGTAACGTACTGCCTCGCTGGTCAAGCCTATCCAGACGGGCGAGTTAGCACCGGCTTGCTTAAGGAAGGTGTAGACGAACGCCTGCTCGTACGGCGTCGTGATTGAAGCAAGATGGCCACCAGCGGTCTTGCACTTTCCTTCAGCATTAATCCACGGGACCTTGCTGCCAAATATATCCATCATGTAGCAATCGCCGTTGTAGCTTGTATATCCGATCGGGCAGTTAGATGGCGGTGGCGCGGGAGTGCTGGTCCTTGTTCCGCCTGGTAACGAGCGACGGTCGGGTGGAAATAGCGGCGCTCTAAACCTTTTGCATTTCCTGGGTAGTAGTGGCGGCCAGTCACGCTCGCCTTGATTTAAATATGCAGAGCAAAGCTACGGCTACATAGAGTTGAAATACTTTTTTCAGACAATCGACGTTATTTCGCTGAATATTAAACCTAACAGTAAAATAAGCCGTGCAGTGATTTTTTTCAAGAGGTCCCTAAAACGAGCCCGACATAAAAAATAAGCTCCAGCTAAGGGACAATACGAGCAATACGGATTATCTTCCCAGATATTGTATTAAGACTTGCACAGTTAGCAAAAGAATAGAGCAATCAACCTGGAACTGGGCACACGATTAGCTGATATACTGACACACACACACACACACACAAAAACACACACACGCACACACACACACACACACACACACACACACACACACACACACACACACACACACACACACACACACACACACACACACACACACACACACACACACACATATATATATATATATATATACCAGTATATCAGCAATGCAGTCGTCCCTCACCACTTAACGCGTCGACCTTCGAGACTTCTCTCTATCGCTGTTTTTCAATTACACGTACATCCATTGGAATTTGATGAAGAGAATAAAAATGATACAGCATGCACTTGGTTTCTGAGTCAATTATACACCCTTATGTTACAATTAAAAATAAACTTGCTGTATGTATGGACTGTAGTCCTATGTATTCGAGCAATTTCCGGCAATCCTTCAATGTCAGTTGCAGCCGCTCGACCAGTCCTTATGTGTGGGCAAACACTTTTCTGTACATTTCTTTATCTTCATTGCTTCATTATCGAAAATTTTGCAAAATTTTATTGGTTTTTGGCTGTGTGTAAGAGCTGTGCGAGTGCGTAATTAAATGTACAATAGCAACAACGTTTAATATTTCTTATTTTTCCTCGTTTTGTCTAAGATATTGGGTAATACGAGTGTAGTGGTTACTCAAGGGGTGTTATTTTCATGTTATTTCAATAATGTTTAAAAACCATAGTTAGAGGGTCGTGAAAAAGTTTCAATGCTCTAGCTGCGACAATATTTAATTTTTTAATAAAGAATCCTACTTCGCGAAAATTCACTTATTGCGGTACAGTCTCGAACTGATTAGCGTCGATAAACGAGAGGCGACTGTAGTTGTTGATAAGAAATAAACGCTATACACTGGCATAGCTACAAGACGAACCGATATTGATATATTGAATGGTTCACGTTGTCCACGATGAACTTCCTAGGCAGTATATACAAGCGAACTGCCTCCCACATGCAATTATAACCAATTGCGAAAAAGAAAGCGAGCGAAGTACGTAATAGCCTCTACCGATATCGATTCCTGTATTTTCACGAGATTTTTCAGCATTGCTCAATTTCACCATTATGGTAACCGCTCCCACATTGTAAGTCTTCATTTAACGCTTGATTTAATTGCTGATTCGAGGGAAATAATATTTTGAAATAAAGACTCAATGGGGGAAAAGAGCTAATAATTCGAGATAAAGGAAAAACCGTGGAGAACTTTCAGGGCAAGAATATTAAACCTTTTTTAATGTAAAGAGTAGACGTTCTTCTCGAAATGGTTCAGCAATGAAGAGCAGATTACGATAACCTAAGTCAAAAGGTGAAGGCGGGTAATGGTAAGAAGCGGAAGTGTGGATCAGGTCCGCAATAGTTTTTCCTGAGCTGGAAAACATCATCTGTGAATGGATTGCTCACACGATAGCGAAAGCTTTGCTTGTGCGTAGATCTGATATTACAGTTTTTTCCAAGCAATGGGACCACAATTTAAAAAATCCTAGAGAGAATTCAAACCATCACAATACTGGCTTGGAAAGTGCTTCAGCGATGTAAATTATCACTAAGACAATAGAAAGTTCTGTTTAAGCTAGAGGATATGTAAGTTATGAAACGTGCAGTTGCATATACATAGTTTTCTGATATAATTAAGTTTTCTAAATACAAAATCTCGAAAAAGATTGTTTTGGATAAAAGTAAAAAATTGTATGGGCAAAGAATCTTAAACTGCAATTTATTGGAGGTTTTTCTTTTCAATCTTCAAGCCTCCGAGTAGTTAAGAATTTGAATGCTTTATCTCTGAATTTTTGCAATTCGTCTAAATGGAAATAAAGGCCCATCTCTAAGCATCCCAATGGGCAAAAAGAAAGACTAGATTGAACGCATTTCGTGTATCTATTGTCTTGACGCTCAAAAAAGCTTACTCTCACTAATACATTTTTAGAAAGTAGGTCGATTTAATGCTGCAGCTTGTTTGGAAGGTTACCGGGGAGGTCTGCTGGCCAGGGATTCGGCCCGCGCTCACTGCGCTTAAAACATATGATCTTCTTCGCAGAGACAGGAGCAGATAAAATAATAATCCCTCGAAGAATGACTGCCTATATCCGGACTCGTAATATCAAGGACAGCATGCGCAAGGAAATAAAGGACTACATTGAAAATATGATGGAGAGAAATCGGCGTGGAAACTTGTAAAGCTTAGCCTGTAACAGGTCATTACTTGGGTAAAAAGTTGATAAAATAGAATCACTGATAGCTGCGTTGTCACTGCCCTACTGTAGGCTACAAGGACAAGAAGTGCTTATTTAAGGAGGGCTGTATTGCTGGGCATACGAGTTTGGGGCCAACGCCTCCAGCGGAAGTTCAGGTCGAATTCAGGGTTAGGAGATTTATGACGGTAATCCAGAAGCTGAAATGACGGTATTTGAATAAAATTAGTTTTTTTTCTTGAAGAAATTTAAATTATTGTTCATGAATGAATGTATGGTTTTGTACATGCTTTAACAAGAATACTCTAAAAGTGTGCTCCAATGTATCTTTTGGAGATAAACAAATAAAAGATCCGTTCTTATTTTTTGAGAAATACAAAAGTGACAGTAATTACATCCCATAAATTAAATTGTAGGCGTAAATGACTTACTTTTAGCTTTTCTGCAGATGTAACCTCTCAGCAATGAACAGGCGGCGTCATTCCACTTTCCGGCAGGTTTGATCTGCAGTTCCGTGCAGGGCTCCTGTAACAGTAGTGAGCGCCGCACAATGGCAGTAAACCAGGCACATTCATCGCTTGAGATCACTTTGTCGCCACTCGTGATTATCTAGCGTGCAAATAAAGCTACGCACTCTGGTGAAGCCGTTCGGTTCGCCGTAGTTCCAGTTCGTAAAAGTGACATCATCGTTGGAATCCCAAACGAACTTCATCGCGTTGCCCACTAGTGTGATGTGCTTGAGTCCTATCCACAGTGCTTTGGCGCCGACTTTCTGCGCTTGTGGCAGCAGACTCGTCAGCTGAACTGAGATGTAAGGGAACGTTCTTTTAAAATTAGTCCGCACCGAGCAGACTGCTGGATGAGGAAAGGACTATGAAATAGCTTAGCGCTTCGCGGCGCCTTACGTTGTTCGTCCGAGTTGAGAACTGACGCCAGGAAAGCGCCTTCGGAACTGCAGCTCTGCTGAGCTGACGTCCAGTTTTGCAAAGAGGTGACAATTTTAAAGCACGTATTTCCGTACTCAGTGTAGCCTACACGTTAAAAGGAAAAAAGAACGATATATTCTTACCTCTTTGCTCATACAACACATGGCCAGCTTATTTTCACCTAAATAATGGTAGAAGCCATAACAAAGTACCATCTTCGCAGAATCCCTGAATGGGCGCTGGCTTCGTCGTGGAGATCTTTACAGCTCCTTTTGCTTTTTCGCAGACATAGTTGTATGGGCTTGCGCAGTGAGCGTCATTCCACTGGCCTGCAATTTCAGGATTGTTATTAGTCTTGCATATTTCTTCAATTGATTTCGGCATCAAACGGCGGACTAAAACAAACCTAAGCTGTTTAATAAATTACTTTTACATAGCCATTTATATAACGAACGATTGATTATTATCACTTTTGCGCCATCGAATACTGTCTTTCGAAGATATATTGTGCATTGCAACACTAGTCTAAGTATCCAAGTAAATCCCGCCGAACCTCTTATGCCATATTTGCATATTTAATCAGCAATTCTGCATTTAACAATGAATTCTTGCCTCATAAACACCTTCAATAAATTTCAGAGTTACAGAAAAGCAAAGAATGGAAAAATCTGAGCTTTAATAAGTTGTTAGAGGACGGCTGCTTCATTGTCGCTTGTGCAAGCGGTATGATTTTAGCTGCGTCCGATAGGAAGTCGCATAATTAACCTAGTATTCAAATATTTGCAGCTTCCTTGCTATGATAAGATCACGAGAGAACCATCGCGAGCATGTATTGGATAACTGTACGTAGTACTTATGCAGTACTTCTATCAAGCAATGCAAATGGTTAAAGCGATACAGTTAACTGGCGATTCTATAATACAGATACAGCTATGAATAGATTTTAGTCCTGCGACCTGTGCAATTTCTTTCAGCGATTACTAGAAATAATATTTTAATTCAGCTGTGTAGGCTAGATTTATAAAGCTGATGTGTAAGTGTTCATTTACTAGTAGCTTCAAATTGCATGATGGGACTGGACAAAATTAAAAGTAGCACTACAATAACTGCGTGACAATAATACTTGATACTGGTGAAAACTTAAATGCGAAAGAAGTTAACGCACGCCCAAAAGATATCCTCTGAAAAGTGATCTTAATAAATGTAGTGGTTTGTCGGCCCGAGAGGTCACATAATTTTGACATTGTCTTCATGAATTGATAGTTTATTTGCTTGAGCTGCAACGGGACACCAGGCTCCCGCCAAAAAGCCGTTGTATCTTGAACAGATTAGACAGCAACTAAGAGGAATAGAGTAACGCCTCTGAGACTACCACAAGAAATTAAATCAGAGCTAGTATGTGCCGAATATGTAATGCAATGTAATGTATCTCCGTCAGTAACTCCACAAAATCATAAAGACCATGTGAGTGTTACGCAGGAGAGTTTTGTATAGCGCACTCACAGCCTAAGCGGCTTTCGGTACGCATTCGGTGGCCAACAGACTTCGTCTCACGCAACTAAGAGAAAGTGGGAAGCATAGCAGAGTCAGGAGAGCATTTGAGGTAGTCAGTAGCATAGAAGTAGCAGTTTAGGACCGCTGAAAAAGATGTGCCATAGTCGGCAGTTGGAGAGTAGTTGTCATTGCGTAAGAATTGTGGAAGCGAGTTCCACAGTCCACCTGCAGAGCTAAAGCTTCTGTCGTTAACTGTCTTTAAGCGGAGGAATGGGACAGCTAATTTATTGTCCACACAGGACCTGAGGGTGCGAACAGGCTGAAACTGATGCAGCAGTTCAGCTAGGTACGAAGGAGCTAAGCCGTGGCGGGCCTTGTGGGTCAGCGTAAGAACTTTGCTCTGTATCCTTTGCTCAACCGGCAACCTACCTAGCTCTTTCAGCAGAGGTGACACGTGCTCAAACCGCTGGGACTTGAAGACCAGCCTTGCAGCCATATTCATCGTCAGCTATAGTGGCATAATAGCTTTCTTTGGCAGCCCGGCCAAAAGAGAATTACAATAATCAAGCCGAGACAGAACTAAAGAGCTAGTTAAATTTTTTACAAGCCACTGTGGGAGACAGCTTGTAATCTTGGATAGGAATCGGATGTGATGGATAGCTGTAGAGGCAGTCTTCTGAATGAAGCTTTTAAAATTGAGGCAGCTGTCGAACACGACACCTAGATTACGAGCACGTGGTGAAGGTCGCACAATAGCATCACCTATTAGAACAGCAAAGCCTTTTAATCCAGCTACACGCTTAGGGTGTCCTATGAGCAGCAGTTCAGTTTTATCGTCATTTAATTTCAGGAAGTTTTCCGACATCCAGGATCGAATATCGGCAAGGCAAGCATTCAGTTTCTCAGTTGCTGCAGCAGATTTCGACGGTTTAAATGACAAATACAACCGAGTATCGTCAGCATAGAAGTGATATCCTATTCCATGTGCCTTAATCACTTTTCCCAGAGGTTGTGTATAAATGGAGAACAGCAAGGGACCAAGTACAGACCCTTGAGGGACTCCACAGGTGACCCTTCTCATGTCTGAGACCTGACCCCCACACGACACGGATTGAACACGATCACACAAGTATGATTTAAACCACGCCAGTGCTTCGTCTGCCAGACCGATCGTTGTTCTCAATCGTTCAAGCAGAACTGCCTGCTGTACAATGAAAGTGGTGAGTCAATATGATGACAAAAGCCTTAAACATGCGGAAAGCCAGTTTCGCTAATGGGACAAGCGAAAAGTCAGCTTGTGGCAAGCATTGTTAAATGCAAGTTCCGAAGAAATGCCAGTGCGAGATCTACGTCAAGCGAATCGAATGCAAAATGGCTGAAATGCCTTCAATAGTCGAGCGGGTAGGAGTTAAAAGGGATGGAGTACTTTTCCGGGAGCCCGAACAGAGCAAACGTGAGTGGCGCCGGCTCACCATTTCTGGCGTACATCGTCACACAATACTCTCCTCCGCCGAAGTCATTGGGCTCGCCGGTTGCCCAATTGGCAAATCCATAGCCTGTGCCGTCGGACCACCTGCGAGAGAGTTGCTCGCGTTTTCTAGCTTGTGCATTTCGGATGAGGGGAGACTCGCCTGCCGAGGCGAACGACACGATTGCGAGCAGACCGAAACTTACGTGTGACCATTAGTGTTAACTCCAAGCTCATTCAGACCTATCCACGCACCCCCCTGCAGGCCAGAAGCTGTCCAGTCCCTCTGGGTGTCAGTGAACAGACTGAGAACCTGAAACAGCACCGCAACACTCGCTGGATTCGTGCGATTTCTTTTAGATCGCATCCGGTTGTTGTTTTGGCATCAGGCTCTCAGTAGCAAAACAAGCTTCCATCTGAGAAATAAAATGTGCTCGCGCGTCCATGCGGTCAACTTTAGCATTCAAATCTGGAAGGTCCTGATGATGCCTACTGATGAAATGGAAAACCGCTTTACGACGCAAAGCTCTTAACTAAGTGGGCTACTAAAGCGACTAATAATTTAAAGGAATTCAAACAGCCCCATATGCAAGTACTCGTACATAATAAGTTCGTCATTATGGAGAGCAAGGGGTCTCAGGACTCTCACCAGAATAAACCAGCATACACAGAAGTTGACCCCGGGTCATATACAACTCATTTACAAAGCACCATAAGAGAATTTAATCCTTATCCAGCCACTTCACGTGTGCCACAGTAGTTGAGCCCGTGACCTCGGCGGTCAAAGACGAGCACCATAAACCCCCGGACCAAACAGGTTGATGCCCATATGTAAGCTTTGGGAATGACTCGGCTGACGTACTGCTAACACGCGAGAGCCGACCAGATTGCTTTGCTAATTTGTGCACTGTTCAGCTGTAAATGTTCCATTTCACTTTCAAAATGATTTTTAATATTCCTGTTTTGTTTTTTTCTTTCAACATTAGTATATTCCGCCGGCGATACGATACAGTTATTGGATGCTAACAGGGGAAAGCGGCACTCATTTAAAGATAGCTTGAGATATAATCACAGTGACGAAGTCCTCACCGTGAAAAAAAGATGCTTAGAATAGAGCACCGTGATTAAAATAGGCTTAAAAATACTAAATCTAGCTGCCTGTTTGATGGGAATATTAACTGTCGACTCACTTTACTTTACTGCGTGACCCCGGCCTTGATACCAGAGGTGAAGCCAAGATTTTCATTTAAGGAGCCGGACCAGCTGGATTTTTGTACATAGGGGCTAAGCCTGCAAGATTTTCAAGTAGATAGAACAGACCCGCAATTAATAAAGAACTATAGCTTTAATTCACCGTGTTTATTCGACATGAACTCGTTGGTGGCTTCTCGTTAAGTGGAATTTGAGCGCTAGCTCTTTTTTGGTGACTGTCGCAGGGCGTAGGAAGCGTCCCAGCTCGCTGCACCGCTGTAAGCAGGTGGGGGGGGGGTCAAATGTTCTTCCCAGCTTCCTGGCTCCACCACTGCTACACATCAGCAGTGAGTCTCTGCAATTAAATTTCAACAGGGAGGATTTAAATCAGGAGTTTGCACAATTTTTGTTTAAAAATGTAATATTCAGATTGCTGGCATAATTGTAGTCAAATCGTAGCTTTACATTTCATATTCACTAAGTTGTTGTAAGTGTTTCGAGCCTAAAAGTCAGAGGGCATGATTAAACCGATTCAATTGACTGAGATGCTTATTTATTAAGCGTTGCTTCCACTGATGAAAGCCTATTGGATGTGCTCCAGATCTGGAGCAATGACCGTACAGGCAGATGCATTAATGAAGAAAAGGGCACGCAAACAAATGGTAGAATCGGGAGACTTTGATCGCAGATAAAAATTTCAGAGCTAGGGAATAACTTAATTAAGAGATAGGGATCGGAAAAACACTTTTAAGAAAAGCTTTTTGAGAGCATACCAAAGATTGGACAAAGTTCTGTTCATTCACATCGTGAATGGAGGCGAGATCACCCCCACTGGCCATGCACGTAGCTCTGGCAGCCTGCCAAGAAAGTGGCTGCTGATTGACTTTGTAGCAGTTGCCATTGTAGAACTTCCAGTCATCAGAATCAGGCGAACAGCTTCCAGCTATAATAAAAACCAAAACAATTAAGTTTGAAAAGCTGTAATAACAAGCTAAAAATGTTACATATGATAAGCCATTGGAATATGCAGCTAAATTGCTCTCAGCATTGTTTAGTGGCTGCTTAATAAACCGTAATTTACTTAAGTCTATTTTATTTTATCTCAGAGCCATTATAGGAGCCATACGAATATCAGAGAGCTTGAATTGGACTTAGATACCTCAGTTACTGTATTACTGGCACGAGGATAGATCTGAAGAGCTTGGAAAGTCTATGTCGCATCGCATATTTTACTTACGAGGTCCAGCTGTTGGGGCGTTCGTTGTCACCAAAGGTGTAAATGCTGCTGCAATAGCTGCAAAAAGTAAGCGAAGATTTGTTTTGACGGATGCTTTTTTGCGTAATATAAAACTATAAAACTGTAAGCCTTTACATATATCAAAATACAAATTATTACTTCTAAGAGTTTAAATTCACTAAGAGTTACACGTTCATCACGCTTATCATTGTCAATTCACATAATAATTGCAAGCACACCCTATACCCTAACCAGGATGCAAAATCAGACGAATAGCGAATAATAAATGACCTTGCTATTCATATGCATTTCATTCTGAAGCTCATTTATTTCAGGACTTAGAGAAAGACAGACAGGCGTAGGACGACAAACAGTGACATCTCTAACAGCAAAGAACTAATCTAGGTACAATGAGAAAACACCAAAATCAATTATTCGGGAATTACAATTTCACCCTGGAATCGCTACGGCATTCCGTAGTATAGAAAATACCTAAACAGATTTCATAAATGTTGTAGCTGAGCTGAAAAGGAGTGTCGCACGTGCAATTGATGTCCGTAGAAAGCTACTATAAAGAAATGCAATTAGTAGTAAGAGCATACGGCCTTTGGCATAGCCTTCTCGATTGTTTACTCATAGCTTGAGGGGCTTGTTTCGAAAAGCGCCCTGTTGCGAATGTTTAGCATTTCATTATAGCATAATTTACACAGCTACTTGCTTCTGAATGGTGCACTTCCACATAAGGCACCATGCACAGCTTGACCTGAGCGGAAATCATGTAGTCAAAACTAACAAGATGAACAGCGTTAGCAATCATGCACTTCGGCGCATTCATTAGATACGAAGGTTTTTTATTTTTCCTATCACTCTTAAGGTGACAGCCACATTAAAAACCGGCAATACAGCTCACCGATAAAGTTGTCGGAGCGTCGACTTAAAGAAAATAATGCTAGTTTTGACAGTAATTACAAGAGCTGCGTCGTTTATGCATTAGAAACATGATCGTTATGCGCTATTTAGTCTCTGCTGGCAAACTTAGTTCTCTGTTGCAAATGCGGATTTGAAAAATTGTTGTGCAGCTTTGCTTACATTATGAAATAAAATGAAGTTAGAATTAATAAATTTTTAATAGATTTAGTGTAGGTATAAATGTTTATTTACGGTGTTAGTTAACCTCTACGCGATTTCTCTGATCTTAAAAGTCCCGATTCAGAAAGGCCGTCTAGGCTGGTTAGGTTAGTTGCGTCGAGCAGAGGCATGGACAGTCACCAGTGCAAACTTCCGCTACCTAAGAGATGCTTACTTCTCGGAGCTGAACAAATCCAGTTGTTGACAACACTGCACCTATTGTGATTCCACTTTCCGCTCAGCGGACTTATCTCAACGCAGGGTGAAACCCCGCCATTGTCGTTTGGCTGACCGCTGTTCCAATTCGTGTAGGACGACGGATAGTCACCATCCCAAACGTATCCTGTAATGATGAACCAAAGACTGCTACAGAAGAGGTGAAGAAGTACCGATTGGTAAGTTAAGAGAAACATGTGCACAAACTGATTACAAGGATCTCTTTTTGTGACGTATTTAACATATGAGCCGGGACACGCTTTACGTTCTCGCTGAAGCAAACGCTTAACGACTCATTCACTGTACGATTGACTCGTGATTTGCAGATAAAATGTACAAGAGGCACGAATTGATTATTTATCTCATTTTATGTGGATATTCTAGTGATCAGCTGTGCTTGAAAATTTAATTGTAAAATGCTTATTACTGATGATGCATGACGCTAAGCTTGAGTAGTCTCAACTGACTCAATAGAATACGAGTCATCGCAGCAATTTTTATAATTTGCATTCCAGCAAGAAATTTGAAATTCGTCTTCTGAAATTTGAGACCAATGGTATTTACTTATACTTCATCAGAAAAATGAGATGCTTACGTAAAATTCTTGAGACGAGTATGCTTCACCGGATTGGGTACGAGTTTTCTCCAATTCGTTCAATAGTGAATTTGAGCGTGACCTACCTCGCTTACTGTCTTGGTTGTTTATTCCGATCCAGAAATTTCCAGATAAACCACTGAAATGAAAAATTTCCTCTTTGTTAGCAGCACAGACTGCCGGCAGACAGTCCTCCTTGGAGGCATACGTTAGGCTCCAGGCTTATGGAGAAATAGGCACAGAAAACAGGCCGCAAAAACGTTTGTGACAAAAATGAGCATGTCTCAATTAGAACACTTTCTCCGACTCATGCGTTTACCCAAGCCTATGCGATCTTGGACCAACTCGGCATGACCGCCATCTCGTACGTACTAATCGAGCCTAACAGACTAATCTATAAAGCAGGCAAATCATTGTATCGGCGTCGGTTCATGCCACGTGGTTTTGCCGCTGATCAGGCAACGCCGCATTATGGGACATTGTAAAGAGAGACGAACTCAGCGTCCAATCTAATTACATAGACAAGGCAAATACATTTTGGAAAGACAAGCACAAGTAAAGCTGCGTTGGTTTGAGGTTGCTTGCCTGCTGAATTCCTGAACTGAAAGGTGAGTTCTAAATAGTTTGACTGAGATTTGCATTTTGGGCTGTTGCTGAAAATTACTTTCGTAGATCCATATCGACAGAGCAAATTCTGAGCTTTTGAATTTTCCTGTCATGAAATCTGCTCACGCTTTTTGAATAAAATATAATCAGTGCAATAAAAAGACAGATTTGACACGTTTGTAGCAAGCTGTTACATGGGGCCTCAATACACGAGTTTCCACGTTAAATTCCTGTTCAAAGTACTTCTACCACAGAGACTTAAAAAAACAGACTAGCTGCATATCTACAGCTTTTAAGGGCAAAGGCTTAGCCGTTGAGATAATAATAATAATGCATTTATCAAAATCAACAGAGAACTTAATCTCTTTCTAGGCAATTTATACGTGTTTTACCGAAAGCACTGTCAAACGATTAATAATAATGAACACATTGTCGCAACAAGCAAAATAGGGTTCGGGCGACATGTACAACGTGAGCAGGTAAATATGGTTTTGGAAGCATACACCGAATAATCACCCATTAGCACATAAAGGACAAATCACAGAAACCCTCTAAATGCTGTGATAAACGGATGCGTTTTAGCTTCCTTTTAAATGTAGTCGAGACAGGGTATGTTGTGACGTCAGTTGGGAGAGATTTACACGCCTTGAGAGTGTGCGAACTATAGACACGGTCTATACAGGATTTGAGGTGCGGACGAGGTGTACCTATGCGATTTTGTTCAGAAAAGCGGGCGGTACGATGTTTAGCCTGGGGATAAAGTAGGTCTGATAAGTAGGCTAGAGACAGAGAATGAAGGACCTAAAAGTGAGCGACAAAACCTTAAAATCGATGCACTGCTTAACTTAGAGCCATTGCAGGTCGGCATATTATGTTGTAACTTCGATACTCACGACAGACAAGCCTAGCTGCAAAATTTTGCACCAACGTTTATGTGCCTGAAGGCATAGGCCAGAAGACTAGCAAGCAGTGAGTTACAGAAATCGAGACGGGATGTCACAAACGCACGGACCAATTTCAATGTAATAATAATGATATTAATATTAATAATAATTCACTTGATAAAGCGCCCTCAGAGATATCTTGATAAAGTTCCAGGCTTTGGGAGCATATGAACTAAATGCACGGTCTCCAAAAGATTTAACGTTTGTATGAGGTATTTCTAGACTGTTGGATTCCGAAAAGCGGGTGGTACGATGCTTGGCCTGATGGGGTAGTATATCTGACAGATAGGCTGGAGCCATAGAATAAAGGGACCTAAAAGTGAGCGACAAAACCTTGTATTGTCCCTGTCTAAGCAAGCCCGAATTTTAGCAATCTTATGTAGCTAAAAAGTAGGCATACTTTACTTATGATTCGTCCTTTGTGTGCTCATGCACGCTGACACTGCGTTTGCTGCCACTAGACATATTTTAATGTTTTCTGTGTGGATATCTCCTCTAACCGTGTTATAATAATAATAATAATAATAATGCACTTGATAAAGCGCCCTCAGAGAACTTAATCTCTTTCTAGGCGCTTTACATTTGCTGCAAAGTGAAATGCAATCGAATGGTAAGTAAAATCATGCTTGAAAAACAAACAAAATGAATAACATGGTTAGGGGTGACATGCACAGGGTCGGCATGCAAATGTGGTTAGTGGCAGCATGCACAGTGTCAGCACGCATAAGCACGTGAAGGACGAATCACAGGGACCCACTAAATGCTGTCCTAAAGAGGTGTGTTTTTAAGTTCCTTTTAAATGTGGTCAGGTCAGGGGATGTTCTGACGCAGGTCGGGAGGGAGTTCCGGGCTTTGGGAGCATACGAGCTAAATGCACGGTCTCCAAAGGATTTGAGGTTTGTACGAAGTATTTCTAGACTGTTGGATTCCGAAAAGCGGGTGGTACGATGCTTTGCCTGATGGGGTAGTTTATCTGACAGATAGGCTGGAGCCATAGAATGAAGGGACCTAAAAGTGAGCGACAAAACCTTGAAGTCAATCCGTTGCTTGACTGGTAGCCAGTGCAAGTCGGCGAGAAGTGGAGTAATGTGGCAACTGCGACGCTCGCGATAGACAAGCCTAGCTGTGGAGTTTTGCACCAGCTGCAATCGCCTGATCGTACATGCTGGGAGGCCAGTAAGCAGTGAGTTGCAGAGGTCGAGACGAGATGTCACGAATGCATGGACCAACTTGGACGTGGCATCCTTATCTAAACAAGCCAAAACCTTGTTATGCTTGCTGAAATCTAGCATGCAATGACTAGCTATTTAATCACGCTTCTTTTATAGTATTTTTAAAGCACCTAGAAGGAGATTAACTTCTCTGGGGGCTGTACCAATTTAGTATTATTACTGCTATTATTACCCCAGTCTGCACTCCTGGTAAGTTCGTTACTCACAATAATAACAATAGTAATAATAATACACTCGATACAGCGCCCTCGGAGAATTCAATCTCTCTCTAGGCACTTTAAATTTGCTGAAAATGAAATACGATTGAATGGTTAGTGAAAACACGCTCAATAAATAACAAGAGTGTAGTTCATAGGTCTGAATTTCCAATATAACAGTTCAGCTGATCTAACATTATTCGTTCTAGTGTCTTTGATAGGAGCGGTAGAAGAAAGACTCGACAGAAGTTTCTCAAGGTTTATTGGACTAATGTTGCTGTATTAATCAGTTGCCTAACTAAAGCCTTTTTGAAAGGAGGTCGGACCTTGCCTAATTCTAATGACAAACTTATTATATTAGTTATGCATTGTAGGTCTAGTAGTAGGTCTATGAATCGTTGAACTAGGACAGCGGGTATATGGTCATGGGACTTAGTTTCCTTAGGATGGGGTAGTCTTCTTTGATTGGGAGATGAAGTTCTGAATGAGTTCACTCGTGGCATTCTTGAATGAAGCGATTGAGGTGCTGCATGGAATTGAGCGATTAGAGTACTGTGGGGTTGTTATTAAGGGACAGGAGTCCAGAATGGATGCTGCTACCATAAGGATGGACTCAGTGATTCTGTCTACATCGCTGACCAAGAAGACAGAGAAGCGATTAGCTAGATCAAGGATCACGCAGTAAGGAGGTAATCTGGGAGGGGTTAAGGAGATGCTTGATCACCGACATCAGCATTTTTTCGGATTGCGCATCTGTGATTCAGAAATATTTTTTTTATAAAAGCTAGTCTTCGCTTTAGCTAGGATGGATGCATTATGCCAATCTATTGTAGTCTATTTATACCTGTCGATGGATAGCCTAGCGCCTTAAGAAAACTTAATCTCTATTCAAGCGTTTCACATACGCCACGGGTTCGAGCCCACGACCACGGCCAGACCTTTGTCGGACGGGCACCTTTACCACGGACCGAACCGGCTCGGCTGATCCAGCGCTTACTTTCTAGAGCTTTCGCTTAGTAGACCTAGCTAGTTTAATGTCTGCGGCAAACCATAGGCCGTCTGGACAGTTCACTTAGCTAGAGGTGCAAACTCGTCGAACATGTCAGTGAGTGTCATCTTGCGGCATCAATAATGATAGGTCAAAGGGGAATGAGCAATAGGGAGTGTAGACTAATGCTTAGGGCACAAATGTGGGAATGGTCCAGGCCACTTTAATGAATAGCTCCAATCTTAAACTTCACATACACTGCGCGTGAGACCTTTTTCATTCCGCACGACTGCAAGATTTTAATGCCCAGCCGTACTACGCAAATGGGGCTTGCTGTGCTCCATCTCAAGATTTAGACCAAAAATGTCTCTATCGAGGCAGCAGCAGCGGCGGTTCAATAACTTCTGCTCGTCCAGCACGTTAACCTAACTATTTCATACTGCTTGGCACTCTCTCGCCATCAGCCATCACGAAACGCAGCTCATATTAAAAAAAAATATAAGCTAATTCAGCAGTCTCTTTTGTGTCGCGACAGAAGAGCGTTTATGGATATCACCACCGCTTGCAGCGATAAAAAAGGATCGCTCCCCCCCCCGACCCGACCCGCTTGATTCGAACCCACAACCTCAGGACAAAAAGCAAACTCGGGTCGTGAAAAGCAAGCGCCTTACATTAGGGTGTTACGCCAAAGGTAGTCATTTTCGGTGGCATTCTGGAAGTATGCCAGCGAGGCGCCCAGCTTTCGGCATTCGTCCCCGGCCTCGTCCCTCGTCAGCCGCCTCTTGATGTCGTCTTGGTTTTGCACCTGCGGCGAGTGGCGCCAGCTGCAGCTGCCTCCGAAGCCACCGAGCAGAATGGAGTGCGCCAGAAAAGTGGTACGAGCTAGACTGCTGAGTAAGCACTGAGCAGTCCAGCGAGACGCGCTGGGCGACCCACCAGGAAGCAGTAGCTGCCGACCGGCATCCACCCAGAGGGGCACGCTATATTGTCCGGAGCGAGCGTCGGCAGCGGAGGCGCTGTGTAGCCGACTCGGACTCTCTCGCATATGGCGTAGCCTCCTAGCGAGCAGGCTCTCGTTACCCACAGTCCGACTTGAGCAGTGCCTGGCTGCGTCAGAGCCACGCACTGGTCGCTGAAAGTGGTCACTGCAAGCAAAAGGAAAGGTGACAGTCTTCGACGAAATTAGGTGAAGGCGCGAGCTTTCAAGGAGCAGCCAACATTAAGCTCGGCAGTGGATCGAGCACCAGTAGATGCGCACGAGATTTGACCAAGCACAGCAACAAAATATCTCGACAGTGCACCGAAGTGTAGCTGCTACTGATATCACAGAGGTTCAGCGGAGGCTGAGAGCTCTAGAAAGCTGCATCCTCATTATGGGGCACATTGTAAACGGTTTAGCATTCTCTACTATCGGATGTAACTTTAAAACTGGTTGAGTCCAGCTTGAATGGCAGAAGTGATCGCTAAAGTGAGAGGGGCTACGTCCTACTTAAATTAGTACTTCTACCACCTGTGCTGGAGCTGTCATGCGAAATCATTTCTGAGGTATTGAATGGCACAACCTCCTTTGTCCTCAAGAGCAATTCACGACGGTGTAAAAAAATGGTGCCGGCGCAAGGGGCCCGAATATGGCTAGGTGAAAGGTGGAAGTAACTGGAGGCGATTACAAGCCACCTCAAGAGGAAACAGGCCCTTCATTAGTACCAAGAGTAGACCCCGGCATTAGAGCTCCTTTTAAAGCATGAACTAACCTAGGGTTAGAATGGCAGTAGTTGGCTGGGCAGTGCAGTCGAGGCCTGTAAGCCTAATGCCGAATCTGAGGCAGCGAATAGCAACACTAAATGGTTTCTTGAACAGCACCACAATTTAAGAGTAGCGCTTTCGTTTAGGAGTGCATCTGAGGAAGCGCTTCTGGAGCAAAGTCAGCTGTACATACACGCAGGCTGACCAGGCGCCCACTGGGTGAATGGCACGACCGGATGTAGGTTGGACCAAGTTAGCTCCGATCTGCTGTTTGGGTAGGTTTTCAAGTCTGACCAAAACGGGAAGCTGATCGAGTCACCTTTCTTGTACATCGAGCTCACCAAGAAAGCCTGTTCGTACCTATTAAAACGTGAATAAGTAACAATAAGAAACCATTACGGTTAACTTAAAAATCTTAGTGCAGGATCGACAGAGGTGTGGTGCTAGCCAGGCTAACGCAGCGTAGCTAGCGTAGGCTGCCTGGCTGCACAATAAAATTTGATGCAGCCATCGACAGAATCATGGCGACCGTGCAGCTAAGCGTCTCTACACTGGAGTAAGAAAGGTAGAAGTGCTGCTCTGCCTCACTGGTCGTTTATCCTGACGAGCGTGCCTCCTTCGTTGCTGCACAACGTGCTGGCGAAGGACCACGTGGTCGACGAGAGATGGAAGAGGTAGCACGACCCGCCGTATGCGAGCCATCCCTGAAATGTGAAAATCGTTTTGGAAGTGTCTGGTACTGCTAAGAGGCTCAGGCTGACTCAGGGCGGCGGTCACACGCTTATGGTACCCGCCCGGATCAAGGTCTGGCCGAGGTCGACGGCTCGAGCACTGAAGCATATATGAAGCACCTGAATAGAGATTAAGTTCTCAATTGCCGCTATGCAAATGAATTATATTGTTTTTATATTTGCTTGCACCACTGTTGCCACAGATTTTAGGGCTGCCAAGCTAGATATGTGACTTCAGCCGTCACTTTGTCTTAATGAGTCTACAAGGTCATTAGCGAGATCAAATTACGAGAGTGCAGCGCTACATACATGAAAGGCACGCAGGGTATCAAAATCTTCGATAGGCCTGAGAAGACACATCCTTGTATCTCGACATACAGTTCGCTCCACAAAATCGCTGCTGATCACCAAGCACATTTGGGTGGAAGTAATCGATCGACTAACGCTACTCCTGGCATTCGGGTCGCAGACCCGGAAGAAGACTTAAAATCAAGGGCAAACGGCTTATAGCTCCTCTAGCAGCTTTGATACCGAAACTATAAGGCAGCTATTTTCGCTGAAAGTAAATATCGGCACGAAAGCCACTCTGCAGGCAATAAGCAACAGCACAGGCAGCCTCGCTTGCGAGTCCGCTGCTGCCCCTTCATGTTACTTACGGCAGGGCACCCAGCTGCAGGTGCAGGTGCAGTTGGTATTGCGTCGATTGGCTGCTTCTTCTGCTGGCAAAGGTAAAACACCTTCTGGCTACAGTCCGCGTGATTCCATAGACCCTGCAGCCACAATTAGCAGTGATCATTCACGGATCTCTATTCTTCTGGTCGGCCAATCGATTCTGCGATTAAAGTTATTATACACACGGATTCTGATACAGTTAGTCTACTTGGAATAACACTGAAGATAGGGTAGGTAAGAAATGCAAACAGCCAAGTATCTTCAGATATCTGCCATTATAAAGTCAGTTTTAATGCTATGAACAATTAAAAAAGACTATTTAATACAAGTTCTCAAAGACTATGCAATGCATGTAATGACTTCTCTCAGTGATGGGCCTAAAACAACACAGCAACAAATTTAATGCTTCCATTATTTTTGTTTCAGCCATTTCTTTAGTCCTTATTTCGCGAAGCGAAATAAAAAGAAAGATATCTTTGGTGCGTTTAGGCAGGCATTATTTGCCTGTACTAAGTATACCGTTAATCCAAGTGACTGGACGCAATCCAAGTCCTTTCCCGGCATCGGCTTCGGTTCGTCCTTGCTCCAGAATGTCGCCCGAACTGGTGAGCCATCTGACCACTCAAAGAATCCTTCATCGTTAATGTCATTCAGTCCTATCCATGTTGGTGTGGTTACTAAAATAAAATAATCATTTTCTAAAGAAAATATCCACAAAGAAAGCAGATTTAGCCATGAGACAGGCTCAATTAGTCAGCACGCCGTTAAGAAATCTCAAACAAGAAGCTAAGAAGACGACACTGCACTTGTGTGCATCTAGACGGACGTGGAAATTCGAGCAGAGATATATGAAGTTATTGACGTTTTGTAGCTTCTTACTGGTAGATATCCCTTCATCAAGTACTATTACAGCTTAATACATGCACAGACTACAAAATGATACCGTTTCATACAATCAGCTCAAAAAATTGAATTTCGCTTAAAAATGCATGCTCGCTTTAAAATTTAGAAGAAGGTAATGCTGAAGATTATTCTTATTATCTTTTAAAGTCGACGGTTTTGTACAGGAAAGCTACTAGTACATCGCTGAACTTACGGGATCTTGACATTGATACTAGGTAATTTTGCTCTGCTGGACCGTTGATCGTAGCGAGATCTCCCCCGGCCATGCGACAAGCCGTCTGAGCGTCTCTCCATGTCAAAGTTTCAGATGGCGAGTAAAAGCACTTGCCATTGACTTCGTCGTAGTTAGACGGGCACACGTCATTGACAGGACCTGCATGAGAGTGAAAATTTACTTGGTTAGTGTACTTTGCACTTATCCCAGTCGCATGCTAGTAAGAGCTCGCCGCCAAGTTGCCGATCAAGCAGCAGAGAAAACCACGATCGAACACTATAGTGCACACATAAAGCTAGCGTATTTTGGTATTCGCCCAGAGCACACAGAGTAAGCACATATTTAGTGATGCCTTTTGCACGTCAGTGCAAGTCCAGAAACGCTAGCATATGTTTTCGCTATGCTATCCCTGGCCAACTGGGAACAGTTTAGACATAGAGGTTCTAGACAGCCGAGCTCACTTCTCAGCTCGCGTGCTGCCAACGGTGGCCCATCGATTTCCATTTGTCCTGAGCTGCTACTTCCATTCTCCTCACTACCTAAACTACCCTTCTGACTCGGCTATGCTTGTCACCTTCTCTGTGTTGCGTGAAATGAAGTCGGTTTGCTACAGTATGCTCGCCAAAAACGACTTTCACTTTAAGTGGGCTATCGGAAATTCTCCAGCACGACGCTTACTCAGTTCTTGTGAATCTGCGGAGTTACAGAGAGAAATACAATTATACTGCAACGTTGACACCATGTCACGCGCTACATATTCCAAGCCCAGATTGCCCGATTTTATTTTATCTCAGGTACTGCCAGGCCAAATGCTTTTACAAACGGAGCCAAGACCGCTACTGGCGAGCGTTATTCGCACAAAACGAATAGATTCTATAATAACTTTTCTTTGTTTGCAGTCGGCTTGACGTGAGACATTTCAAGACCTAGAATAAATGCATACAGCTTACCATTTGGCTGACAGCCCGGATCATTCTTTTGGACTTAGCAGTAGCAGGAATACGAAACGTGGCTAAAACTAAACGAAGGAGCGCAAGCCTTTGCGTCGTGGATTGACTAAGTTTTTGAAATCACCCGACAGGACTGAGCAGTTTTGGCAAAGATGATGACCCATTCAAGGCCACGTTATCAGACCCGTGGTCATGCAAGGTATTCAGGAAGCGAGCATCGAAGCATCGAAGTGGGATCAGAGTAGGGAGAAAGATCCGACAGAAACAGCATTGTGGTTGGAAGCTAGCTAGGAGGATAATACACATAGTCGCATTTGCAGGAATGCAGTTAGCGGCTTAATCGGAAATGCATTTTACAATAATGTGACTGCCTCCTGGAATAAAAATAGCTACAGGTGTGACGAAAGTTTTGCTAGAAACTATCGAGGCATAGCAACTCACGGTTAAATCGCACGCAAGCTTCTGCGGGTGCACGTGAGTGAGAGCAAACTTTCTTTGGGATAATTAGCAAGTATAAGAATCCGGACTGATAATCTGGTTCTCTAAATAGTGCTAACAGGCAAGCGGTTGACTGAAACAGAATTGGCAGCGTAGATAGTGACCTCTAGCGGTTGGCGTTAGAGCTCTGTGCATCAGGGATTTGCACTGTAGCCGCGTTTTCATGCAACTATTTCCAGAGGCTTACCCAGTCCAGTTCGGTATACGGAGACATATCCGGTGCCGTAACCACCGCAGAGTTGGTTTTGATCTCCTGGACATTTGTAGTCACACTGAGTCACTTTTGCACTCGTTGGATATTGATTAGTGCAAAGACACGTCGTCCGCTTTAGACCGGCGATCAAATAACCCTATAATAAATATTAATTTATCGTGCAGTCCCGCTCGTTTGGATGAACATGAAGTTAAAATCGGTTTTAAAGTCAAAGCCTCATAACATTCTTAGATAAAAGGAATTGCTGCAGGATAAATATAGAGCTACGCCTACTATGCAAGTTTTGTCAAGGGCTCTTACAGAATGCAACAGTCTGTGCCTTAAACAACTTAAGGCTTTTTGTCAGCAGAGTCAAAATTGGTGAAATCTGGAGAACTAACAAGCTCCCATAACTAATAGAGCAAGTTTACACATTGGCACATTTACTAATTTAGCTAAGCCCATATAAGTGCACTTAACTTTATAAACCGTTGATTATGTTTTAAAATCACGAAATAAATTGAATTAAGAATACTTTTTTAATTTATTGCCATGTCTGACATTCCCCAGAACTAAAATAATTGCTCCCAGATTAAGACCTACTTTCTAACGGACATTGGAATGAGTTGAGATGAAATGTAAAAAGATTAATGCAGCAATTCTGATAGTGCATTTTACACTGTTTTCACAATTCAGTTTTTTGGATTCAGCAGCTCTCTAATTCCTCTCTAGCTATAACCTTGTCAGAATCTCATCGGTAAAAAGATGTTAGTTTTTCATGTAGGTTACTTTGTAATCCTGCTTAACTTAAATCTCTGTAAGATGCAGTAACTCTGACGATATGATAAACTGCTAGGTTAGCTTTTAATATTGGAAGTGGCCAGTTTTTCTTAATTTTAGCTCCGGATAAGTAGTGGATAATCCTCTAGCGAAAGGAAAGCTATCCCTAAAATGGGTACGACCAGAATGGTACGACCAGTACTGCAGCCTAAGCACGGAATCTGAGTGCCCTGTTCCAAAATGACCTTCCACTAAACAACCATATGAGCCTCAAGTCTACCTACTTTTAGCTACGTAATGCTGCATAACTTCGAGCCTGCTTAGACAAGAATAACACAGGATTTGCTACTTTGTTGATCCGACAGTGTCGCTAAGCAAGTTAAGCCTCAGCCGTTTGAGTAGAACAACTGAAAACATCCAACCGATACATAGGTCCTATATGTAAAAGCGTATTGCTTCAGCAGATACTAGCAAGAAAATAAATTTAACGTTTATTTCAGTCTATTACAATTATATCTACCTGAAAAATGTTGCATTGTGGAAACATGGAAATGAGTACCTTGAAAATTGTTTAATTCTTCTTTGAGTAATATTTGTGCAATTCTAAGGAGCTTTTCTATCTTGAAAATAGTGGTAATTAAAATTCAAAGGATCCGTCAATACTTATCTGTTGCCTGATTTAAGGTATGTAAAAGATACCCAGCAGCTCATGTGAAACAATCTTCTACAAAGAGTTTATAGAGGCTCAAGGGCCTGTGCCTTTATAGAGGCTTATGCCTATGCATCTAGGTGAGAGAATCGTTCCTGTCAGACTCGCCAATGGATTTCCAGCTAATAAAATTCAATTCCGTTTCGAGGAATGCACTATTGATGAACAGTCGACATAAAAGATACAGTTCATAGATTGAGCGAAGCCGAAAACAAATCACACCGTTTTAGAAGGCGATCGATAATCGACAATTAGAGAGTAAATTACCATGTTGTAGCATCTGTCTGCGCATCCTTGTGGTGTCGCATATGGCAGATACACAACGGCGCCATCGTCAAAAACCGAATTCTCAAAAGAGTCCAAGTAGCAACCAACCGACTGAGCAGATGCACCTAAGAGTGGACGCAAGTTAACATTCCAATGCACTAAGTAAGTCCACGCCGTCAACGAAGATCAAAAGGCAAGCAGGTGAACACAATTATACCTCGGCAGCCGTATACTTCAACTCTCATCGCCACCTGCGTTGCATAAGATAAAACGTAGAACTGTAGTTTGACAGCCGTTAAGGGAGTCGGTAAAAAATTCTTCACCACAGTGTTTTGATCAAAGTTTCCACTGAACCTCTGAAAAGTACAACAAATTGTAAGTATGCCAAACACTCATATTTGTTAGCACATGATCCACGACTAACAGCCAGGTTTCTTGATGACTTAGTTTGGAATTCTGCATCGCTATCTGTTGATGCAAATGTATAATGTTTAGATTTAAGAATGGCCGTGCTAGCAGTAACTTTTCACTAAAGAGTGCGAATAAAGTTATGAAGCTCTTTATTGCATATTTTTCAAAACAGAAAAACTATCCATGTTATCTAGCAAGATGAATCTCAAAATTTGTAGCCAAAGGAAATAAAAATTAACTACCGAGCAATTCATACTGATAATGGAAGATTTCCAGTGAATGGTTCTGACACATTGATTAGATACCTTTTTATAATGAAAAACTTACGACAGAAACAAATGTCATGTCCATTGAATAGATTTAGCTAATGTGCATTGTGTGAGTTTCTCAAAGAGAAAATTTAAATTGTCTTAACAAGTCTTAAGAATTCAATACCTGAGCGGAAGTAAGGGTGCCTTATCGTCGACGCTTGAAAAGGCTTTAATATTAATAATGTTAATAATGCACTTGACAAAGCGCCCTCAGAGGACTCAATCTTTTTCTGGCCGCTTTACATTTGCTGCAAATGGAAACGCAATTGAATGGTGAGTAATATCATGCTTGATAAACAGCATGAATAACATGGTTAGGGGTGACATGCACAGAGTCAGCTTGCACATGTGGTTAGTGGCAGCACGCACAGTGTCAAACGCATAAGCACATGAAAGACGAATCAGAGGGACCCACTAAATGCTGCCCTATAGGTGTACTTCTAAGTTCTTTTTTAAATGTGGTCAAGTCAGGGTATATTCTGACGCAAGTCGGGAGGGAGTTCCACGCTTTGGGAGCATACGAACTAAATGCACGGTCTCCAAAGGATTTGAGGTTTGTTCGAGGTATTGGTAGACTGTTGGGTTCCGAAAGTGGTTGGTACGATGCTTGGACTGGTGGGTGAGTAGATCTGAGAGATAGGCTGGAGCCAAAGAATGAAGTGACCTAAAAGTGAGCGACGAAACCTTGAAGTCGATCCGTTGCTTGACTGGTAGCCAGTGCAGGTCGGTGAGAAGTGGTGTGATGTGGCAACTGTGACGCTCACGACAGACAAGCCTAGATGCTGAGTTTTGCACCAGCTGTAATCGTCTGATAGCACATGCCGGTAGGCCAGCAAGCAGTGAGGTACAGAAGTCATAACGGGATGTCACGAATGCATGGACAAACTTAGACATAGTATCCTTATCTAAACAAGCCTGAATTTTAGCAATATTATGTAGCTGAAAGTAGGCAGATTTCACTGTGGAGCTGATGTGGTCGTCTAACGAGAGGTCACTTGGGAACATGACACCTATATTTCGAGTGATCCAAGAAGAGATATGCTGGCAGAGCCAATTTTGAGCGTCAGCCTTCCCAATTTCTGAATCACACTGGGTTTGCCCATAACTAGTAAGTTACAACTTGATCCTTTTTAAAGTTTTTTGAATGTAGCTTGTATGGTGCAGCGGTTAAGGTGCTCGCCCCGATCAAGGTCTGGCTGCCTGAGGTCGCGGGCTCGAGCCCGGCGGCATATGTAAAGCGCATAAATAGAGATTAAGTTCTCTTGGGCACTATACAAATGAATTACATTGCATTAAACCTGTAGCTAATTATTTTGGCGCTAACATAGTTATTAATAAAATTTAATAAGTTTACTCTAGCTGACTAAATAGCTCAAAAAGATATCCTTAATGCTAGTGATTGATAAAGGTAAAAATTTACTCATTTTTGCTGCTTTAAAACTCCAAGTAAACTTACCGTGACTCCGTTATAGGTGGATAGCGTTGAAGAGCCGTCTATCGTGTAGCGAAGTGCGTATGCCGTAACCCAACCGGTAGCGTCCTGCCGGCCCTGGGTGGCCACAGCGCGGATGTTCGTGGGCACACCAAAGTCAATCTGCAATGTATCAGTGCATAGCGTTAGGGCAATGTAGGCATTCTGCTATACAGGCAGTGCACTGGAAGAAATATCACTCCAAAGCCCTGAGGTAGAGCTGCTAGGTCTGAGAAGGCTTCAAAGCTCACCAAATGAGTCACAACTGTGCCCCAAATGATGACAAGTTAAGAGCGGGAATAATTTAAATTTTGAGAAAAGCGTGATCTAAGATACAGCCAGGCCACAGAGGCAATTGCTGGGCGCTTGAGCTAAAACCAAAGTGAATTAAAGGTCCGGTCCGGAAGCACATAAGCTAGCAGTAATAATAATAATGACATAAATAATAGTGCACTAGCAGAGCAAAATCCCATTTCACCCACTTTAAATTATATGGATAATCAGAGTTCTAGATTGTTAGTATTAACATGGTAATAATAATAAAAAGAGTCCGAAGTTTGGGCCATTCGGCCTTGTGCCGACGTTTCAACGAGGCGATCAACTACCTGGATATATTGGTTTCCGAAATTGCTCGAAGCAACCCATGCTCCCAAGTACAGCCCATCGCGTACGGTGTTGAGCAGGGCTCGGCTTGGACTCGCGTAGCTATTCAGCTGCGAGCTGGCGCTCAGTAGCCTCGGCGATATTGGCCGATCTCCGTTCAGCAGCGGCGTGGAAGCGCAGCCTGCAAAGAGGTGCACAATGCCCGTAGGCGAGGCATACGAGTCAGCGAGTCCCCGCCCCAGCCCTGCAGAAGCCACACCCTCACCTGGCAGACAGCCCAAGACGTCGAACCTTGTTGATACGCCTCCGTTGAACTCGAGAACGTTTAATCTGACAATCTTTCCTACTACTGGAGACAGTAGCCGGTTGGTGACGGCGGTGTTCTGGTCAGTATTGGCGGTGAAAATCTACGTGAGACAACACGGCAGCTTTTTAAAGATATGCGCACTGATTGGATGCCAATTTTCGCTGCTTAGGGGCCGCATCGGTGGCAAGTTTAATAGCAAGACCACGTGCACTTGGAGCACAATGGCTGTCACGGGAAAGCACTGCAAGAGTAAATCGCCTGCACCTTAACAATGCCATAAGGCTCCTGATAGTAGGTAAACTCCTGGTCGGCGGAAGGTTTCAATTGCAGGTTAAATGTCTTGACCCACTGTGGTTGGTCGACACGGCCTTGGGTGATAACACCGAAAATGATCATGTCCCTGAGGAGATCAACCTGTAATGCATTCATAAAATAAAAAGAAATGACATAATCACCACCCAAATGGGCAGACGTGAAGTCATAAAGATAAAGATAAAAATAATCTGATCACAACTGCCTCATATAAATAGCGGCAGAAGAGCCAGGGAGCGATCACCCAGCTTGCTGCAGGCATTAAAGGAGCGTCTACTGGCTCTTCACGACTTGGGTCACGAACAGCAAGAACGTTGTCCCTGAGCTAAGACCGGGGATGTTTTTGGCTTGGCAAAGGGTGAGCTCAAATACAGTTGTTGTCGTTTCAGATAGTGACTGGCAAAAGACGATCTAGAACGTGAGTTGAAGTATATTAGTTACAAATAATACCTGCTTATTAAAGCTGTAACCGTTTTTATGTGTAAACTAGTGTAAACCCAGTGACCTTTCGTAAACACTGAGAGCGAGAGAGAGAGAGAGAGAGAGAGGGAGATAGAGAGAGAGAGAACAAGCATGAGTGAGACAAAAGACGATAAATACACGGAGATCTCGCAGAAGCGTGCAAAATTACCTGAATCCACTCTGCTAAGATGAAGTTCGGAAGTGCGGATAGACCAGCCACCCAGCCAGTTGGTTTCGTAGCAGCTCCTATTGCCGTCAATCTGGCGTTGCTGATGTCGTTGGATGCTGAAGACGCCGTCAGCTGCGAATTTGCGACCGAGCTGTCTCCAGCCAGTAACTTCTCGGGCATACAGAAGTCTTTCAATTTCGTAAAAAAACGAGACCGTACATAAGTATTACATACAGCATGAGTGAATGACATGTGTGAGCCATCAATTAAAACTGCTGGAGCGGTAATTCAAACGGGAAAAAATGACTGCACTCGATAGAGCTTGAACGTGATAGGTAGCCAAGCTGACTACGTCGCTCGTCCAGACCATATGCTTACTCAAGGTGTTTAAGCAACATTCTAGGCAGCCAAGCAGTAAGATTGACATAATTTGCCTTGACAGGCTTTTTGTGACTGCTTTGTAAGATGGCTTTTAGAAGAGGAACTTACCAGGTGAGAGACATCCAAAGAGTTCCCAGCGAAGAGACGGTCTCACTTTGGCCCTCGTTGGTGAAAGGCGAACGTATCTGGCAGTAAACGGTGGGTCGATGGCATTTGTTACCTGAGTGTTCTGGTCTTTGTTAGCTGCAAATCTCTGAAAAAAGAGCGTACAATCTTATCAATTTTCAATCTGTCTCCATAGAAAAACCATTAAGAACATGAGCCAAGAACAAGCTGCGCTTCAATGTTACCTTAGGCGCGCCAATACTGTCCACGTAATCATACCAGTCTGAGGCATCGCCGTACTTGTACTGAATGACATACTCTGTTACCCACTCTGCCTGGTCAGTCCTGCCTTGCGTGGCAACCCCGCTGATGAGCACTGGCTTCAACAAATCAGCCTCAATCCATTCAGCGTTGTTGTATATAATTTCTCTGGGCGTGGATGGTACCCAGGCACCGGTTCGATTACCTGCAGCAAAGCGACGTGTGATCAATAATGTTATTATTTATTCTCTTGGAGCTATTGATAAAGCACCTGGATGGAGATATAATTCTTTTAGCACCCTTTACAAAAGAAAACTTACTACAGTCTACTTATCGTATTATAATATCGGATATAGGATTACTCCACGTATAAGAATAGCAGTTCTGCGTCCCAGATGGCTTTGCAATATTAGTATCACTCCGCATGCGGGAATACTCCGCATATAAGAATGTCTATTTGCCTTCCCAAACGTATCATTACAAGCGGAGTCTACTGTACTGTTATTCTTATAATAGATTCACAAGTACACGTTGTACTTTAGCGAAGACTATAATTAGTGCGTGCACGATGGTAGAGATGCAGGCTATAGTTATGTAAAAGCTATGCTCCTGCATTCGTGACACTGTTGTTCCAGGCTGTTATGGGTTTATTTTAACACCTTATATCGACGTGGCTACGGACATTGCGTCCATTTTTATATTTGAATAATCATTCCTTGGTCCTTATTTAAAATAATTTGTCCTTCGTAATTTGTCCTTTAGGTGCTTATGTGTGCGGAAACTATGAATTTTATCAAATACCACATGCACAAACTTCCTATTCAGCATAAGCAAAGTGACATAGAAAGAGAATAAGTTCTCTGAGGGCGCTTTACGAATGTGTTATTACTATTCTAGATTTCAGATAATTATGATAATTAAAGGCAGATAAAATGGAGTGCCTCATCGTACAGATTACGACGTGCGCATCTCGGCCACGTTGAGGTAGTCGTCGTCATTGTTGAATATTGCAAACCTTCTAATAGCAAAACTCATGCACGCCTTGACCACTGCAGAAAATCACTGGCTAAATTGTATCTTCTTCAATTTTTCTACCGTTTCACTTGCTAATCTCTTTCTCCCACTTTCTCCTACCTACTTACCTGCCTTTCTCCCTCCTCGTTCTTTTCCTTTCTCTCTCTATATCTCTCACTCTCTCATTCTCTCTTACTTCATTCTCGCCATCGGGTCTGGATCTATGAAAAGCCCTCAATGAACCAATAACATACTGCAATAAATTGGCTAAAGAGAATCATGGCATTGTAATGGCAACTCACACAATTTGAGATAATGTAAATCCCTTACCGTGAATATTGTCAAACAGCCAGTTTCCTACTGCTCCCCATCCGGTCGATACGGCTACCGTCGCAACGCTGAGGGGCACCGCAGTATCGGCGGAAAGAAAAACTCCTTGGCCTATTGCATTGCCAGTGCCGACCTGAACTTTCCGATCTGCCCACGAAATCCAGAATCTCCTACAGAAATTACAAAGACCTGTTCAAAAACCTGCAATCCTTTAGTATGTCGTGGCAGCTAGAGAGACTTGAAGAGATTGGAAATGACCAACGCCGCTATGGCGCTTGTTTTCCGGTGAAATATATGCTTGGAGATCAAATGAATTAACGTTTTGGTGAACTAATCGGAAAGTTCAACATTAGGCGGACAGCTGAGACTCAGGGAAGGCCGGCTTTATTGAAATGTAATGCAATGTATCTCCGTATGTAACTCCACAAAGCCACAGAGACTATGGGGTGTATTACGCCGGAGAGTTTTGTACAGCGCACTGAAAGCCCAAGAGGCCTTCCGTACTCATTCGGTCGCCAAACAATCTTGGAATAGCTGTTCAATTGCTTATTTTGATTTTTGGATGAACTCGTTGACAAATCCAAAAGTAGTGAGATATCTAAGGTGAACCAAAGGCCAAATTTATGGGAATTACTGTTTCATTGCTTATTTCGACTTAAAGATCAATTTTGATAATAATAATAATAATAACAATGTACTTGATTAAGCGCCCTCAGAGAACTTAATCTCTTTCTAGGCGCTTTACATTACTGCAAAGGGAAATTCACTTAAATGGTAAGTAAAATCATGCTTGAAAAGCAAACAACATGAATAACATGGTTAGGGGTGACATGCACAGAGTCAGCATGCAAATGTGGTTAGTGGCAGCATGCACAGTGTCAGCACGCATAAGCACGTGAAGGACGAATCACAGGGACCCACTAAATGCTGTCCTAAAGAGGTGTGTTTTTAAGTTCCTTTTAAATGTGGTCAGGTCAGGAGATGTTCTGACGCAGGTCGGGAGGGAGTTCCAAGCTTTGGGAGCATACGAACTGAATGCACGGTCTCCAAAGGATTTGAGGTTTGTACAAAGTATTTCTAGACTGTTGGATTCCGAAAAGCGGGTGGTACGATGCTTGGCCTGATGGGGGAGTATGTCGGAGAGATAGGCTGGAGCCATAGAATGAAGGGACCTAAAAGTGAGCGACAAAACCTTGAAGTCAATCCGTTGCTTTGACTGGTAGCCAGTGCAGATAATTGATAATGCAATCTTGCTAATAAAATACTGCGCCATTTCCAGGCCACTTGCTTAGCTGACCTGGCAGCTCAGCGGCTGCAAAGTGCGTTGCAACACGGTAGCATTCCATTAGGATGCTTGCGTACAAAAACAGTCAACCACGCACTTTCATGAGGCATCTACAAACTTCTGCTAGCCTAACCCCAGTCGCTCTCTGGGAGTAACGGTCCGCCGGTCGGCGAATCATAGCGTTGAGTGCGACCTGCTATAAGCTTGTAGATTAGTCTGCGGAAAGGCATCGGCCGTATCAGCTTCATTATGCAGACAGCTCTTTGCTCTGTTCACAATAATGTGTTGATGGTAGCTCTGTCTGCAGGATATCGGGTACTGTGTCGCTACCGTTTGGCGTGTATTGCTAGCTTCAGGACATGCTCGCTGTACCACTATCCGACTAGGGAGTGTCGCGCGTACACAAGAGCGTGCTGACTGCAGTAAAATGCTGCAGCAACGAGGAGCACCCATAGGTTAAGATATTCGGAAGGTCGGAAGTGGTAGCATTCGGAAGCCGGGTCTCGTGGTCAACAGGTTTCAATGCGGGCAGCCGGCTTCTAAAAGGCCCGACGTGCTTTGCTTTCGTTCTAACAAAGGATTTTAGCGCACCAAGTTATAGTAGGCGCCGGAGCCTTCCGGCAGATAGCCTGGAGATTATCCACCAGTTCTCACATTACGCGCTGACTTGTTGCTACCTGAAATGTTGTTTTTAAAGAAATCTGTCACATTTTTCCAATTGTCGCTGTAGTAAAGAAAATTAGGCTTGCAATCTTCCTGCCGCCTTTGCCTGAATCTGATTGGAACTAAAAAAAAATGCTTACGATACGTGGCTAGATAAGCTGATGTGCCGTGTGAGTATTAAGTAGCATCTCTGCAAGCCGCTGCTGCTTCTAGAATTCAGCGACAGTGTCTGGCAGCTTTTAGTTTGTTTGCGCTAATTTGAGTAAATTATAAATACCTCTGCGAGCTGCAGTCCAGAAGTACAGATTGTGCTGAAGCGATGTCGTTTCCTTGATGTGTTTCCCGTAAACGATGCCCAGAGTTTCCATAACCACCGAGAACTATCTCATAAGAATTCCTATAACGCAATCAGGAAAATATGTAGAAACTTATCCACTTTCAAAGCACTTACATAAAGGCCGCAGAAGGACTCGTACAAGTTGTAAAAACAATTTTACAATATTATAAATGCAAAATCTACAAATCACCCTAAAATAATTGAATATATTTCTAGGTACCGTCTATACGTTGAGAAGGAAGAAAGCAACTTGGTAGTTATAATGGATGATAATAATTAATCTTAAGGCTGGCGTTTTACAGCGCCCTCGCAAACTAAACCTATATCCATGTGCTTTAAAATTCCCTGTATCAGAAGTGGTAACCAAGGGATAATGGAATGCATTTTACAAAGCTTCGAGAAACGTTCAAGAGCGAAAAAGTATCCTTACGAGACCAGAATGCTAGATCACACTAGAAAAAGCTCGAGCCACCTATTAATACGCTCTCTGGCTACTAACCCTACGAATAGTAGCTGGTTTAACAGCCTCTTTTCGTACAGCGGCAGAAGAGCCTTAAAGGCTAGCACCACCCGCCTGCAGCGGCAATAAATAATCTCCCGCCACAGGATTCGAACCCACAACCTTGGTACCAATGTAATGAAGAGCAAGGGCCTTTATATATATATATATATATATATATATGTATATATGTATATATATATATATTCTAATTATACATATATATTCTAATTATATATATATATATATTCTAATTATATATATATATATATAATTCATTTGTATAGCGCTCCAAGAGAACTTTAACTATTTAGGAGCTTTACATATGCCTCGGGGCTCGAGCTCACGATCTCAGCCAGACTTTGGTCGGGCGAGCACCTGAACCGCTGGACCAAACCAGCTCGGCACCTTACCTAGAGTGCCATCACGGTTCACCCACATTTTCCGACTCATGCTCAGGTATGCACGCAAAGCATGCAAAGTACACAGGAGAAAAAAATTAAACTGTGCCCAAGGAAACCTGAACTGATTTCTTACGCAACGACAGCTACTCTCCTGCTGCTGACTATGGCCCATCCTTTTCAGCGGTCCTGAGCTGCTACTTCTATGCTACTCACTACCTCAACTGCTCTCCTGACTCTGCTATGCTTCCCACTTTCTCTTTGCTGCGTGAGACGAAGTCTGTTGGCTACCGAATGCGTACCGAAAGCCGCTTAGGCTGTGATTGCGCCATACAAAGCTCTCCTGCGTAACAACCAATCGTCTTTATGACTTTGTGGAGTTACAGATGGAAATAAACTACATTACATTACAACAAACCGATGCGACTTTATCTGAGATTTAAATGACAAAAAGTCTTGACCCTTTAGGCAACCTCAAATGGTCTCTCGATCATTTTCATTTAACGAGATGATCCCGAGTTATGTGAGTGTGCGGGCGTGGCTTAGTCCTGTGTGCTTTCATTTTATGATCATTTCTCTCCACTCTCGCCGCAACGGTGCCGCAAGCACCGTCAGGTGCCACCAAGCTTGAGTAAAAAGTAGGCTGAGCTTCAAGCATTAGCATAGCGAGAGGGGTTACTTGCACAAGTAGTAGGTAGGATTCGCCTAAAAATTGCAAGAGTTTAGCTCGAGTCGCCTGTGCCTGTTGAGTTTAACTTATCGTCATTCGGTGAAATTATCAACAACATTTGAAACTTGGATTAAAAAAAGGGGTTTTTCGTATACCCGGTCGGCTACATTCAACTGGCGCTTTTATTAGGTGATACAATTCCTAACTATTGATACACATTCGAATAGAAAAGGGAGCAACTTGCGTTTATCATAATAGTCTTCAATAACTTTGCCCGATATGGCACGGTGAATCGCCGAATAACTGTGTAAACGGAAGTAAAAAGTGGTCAGACCAACACGACCGAGTTTCCTGAGAGAATGCAATAATTACAGACCGTCAGGGAGGTCGCATTCGGAAATGCAGTACTAGCTGACATAAAAGGCACCATGATACCGGGTCCTATCGGAATAGCTTGGTGGCCGGGGTAGAGTTTAGCCGCTCTTTGCTTTAGGCTTTTGTGTCTCTTGATGGCATTTGTCTAAAGTTAGCGTGAAGCAGGGCTGATCGCGAGTCTAAGCATGGTGGCATTCTCCTGCAGCAGTTGGAAATGTGGACGCTAGACTTACTTGTTAACACTGGTCTGGGAGGCCTGTAGTGTCAGGTGGGCGTCATTGCAGGCTTGAACACTGAAGGTCACAGAGGTGAGTCCGCGAAGGTCAAGCCTTAGCACAGGCTGGTACAAATATTCGTTCTTGGTGAATACTTGCAAAGTGCCTCCTAAGCAAGCAGATCGCGATGAACGACGCATAGATGAGCTGTTACATAAGGCGTGGAAGTTATTGTTAGGCGTAATATATTCGCACTAAATGTACAGAATACTTACCAGAAAACACGTCCCAGTTAAGCCTAGAATTATCAGGGCCGCTGAAGTTGGCGTTCAGCGCCGAGGAAACGCGAAACGCCCCATCAGGAACCCAATGGCTCCCAGATAGCAGTGCCGTAGGCGTACAGTTCTGCGGAACTGTGAAAAAAAGAGAGAGTTTATTGCTTGACTGTGACATATGACATGTGACATGTGACAGAGCAGCCGCAGCCGAAGGAAAGACCGGCAGCGGCAGCAGCAGCAGCTAGCCATTCTCAGCGACGGGCTCACTGATCGTTTCAGCGGTTGGTGCAATCGGCTTGGCCGTGATCGCCGATGAAGTGGCTGCAACGCACAAGAAGACAACGCTTACAGCTCTCGTTATTATGAAGAGGAGATGAGAGACAAACAGATAGAGGCTCATAATCGCTCGCAGTCGTCAACAGCACATGCCACCGATTCAAGTCCTGCTGTGGACAACTCCTTATTACTCTCTCGGCAACCGGTAGCCGGGTGGCCGTTGAAACTTCAGTACCGCTATTAGGGTGAGGCTCTCGCTCCAGCTGACCTTCAACACTGTTTTATCTACGCGAGTAAAGTTTATACTGCGGGATATTTACAGATGCATATCGACCAAAATAGAGTCTGACATGGAGCCGAGAACTAAAAAGGTTTCGTCACCTGCTAGGAAAGATCACTCGAGCTCTGAGTTAATAGTCCTAGTTCTCCTAGAGGAATTGAGGAACTGCTACCTTACCTTATCTTTCTAGGGCCATCTCACCCACCATGGGGCTGAAAGTCAAGGCTTAAAAATTCCGCTTGCTCGTTCAAATTGGACCCCGGCGTGCTGCCCTCAATCATAAGCTTGTTTTTAATTGCAATTGGGAGTCGGGCTGCAATCGTTTGAGTGACCACATCCGCTGCTCGCCTTATGCAGTCCCGGTGAAAATGGGATATAATTCTCACAGGGTGCCAGCTGCGGCGATGATCACCAACTGGCTGAATTGCGGGCCCGAGTTCCGAAAACAAAGTATCGCCTCGGTCGGCTACGGATCTTTTGGCGTTCACAAATATTTCTGCAAATACGCCGAGTGCGCACTAATAACGAGAAAGCCAATTTGTGAAGGTAAGAACGATGCCTAGACAATAGTAGGTGTCATTATAAGCGACTAGCAAAACGTTAAGGTTGGTCGGAGGGAGAGTCCGCAGCGAGTGAGCATCGTAGCGCGGGCCGGTGAAAGCGTAAGCACGGCATTGGAGCCGAATTCGTGCGTCACAAACCGGATTTCTTGCAGATGTACTTCAAAGCGCTAGCGCACGGGTAATCATTCCAAAATCCTCTGCTGGTATACCATTCTACGCACTCCTCCTTGGCGATTTGACCATTGGGCTCGCCTGCAAAAGCCGTTCAGCAAACAAATGGCAATCCGACGCGACGATGGCGGAGATGAGAGAGGGAGGCCAGAGAGGGCGTCGCGCTGCTCCGCTCTCTCTCTCTCTCTCTCTCCCTTGAGAGCGCGGGCTCGTGCTCTCTCGCGCGCGCTCGCGTGCTCTCTGTCTCTCTCTCTCTCTCTTTCTCTTGGACGTAAAAACGCTCATGACAGCGAATAGCGAATCGTCACTCGCCTGCATTCCAGTTCATGTAGCGATACGGAGCTCCGTCGGACCACTGCCACGCGCCAGCTGCGTTCCGCCTATTGGCACCGATCCAATAAGAAAGGGGCGGATTGCTGTCCGCCGACGTGAGAGCTGAAACACGCGGGAGCGAGACCTGAGCGCTCGATGGCAAACCGCGGCCGCCAACGCCGCAGAGGCTTCTCGACTGTACCGCGTCAGCCTCGATGGTTAAGCGAGACGATGTGCAATTAAGTTTGTAGTCGGCATTACGGTGCAGTGTTTGAATGCGAAAGAAAACTACGCAGCAGGCAGTCGAGATACTCCTTCCAGAGCTGCCATTTTTCTCTACAATCCTATTCTGTAAAAAGTCGCTAGCAATCCGATTGGCTGCCGTTTTCGCTGGCATATCGCAGCTGCAGAGCAGCTGACTCGGACTTCTGCAGCTCGCGCCAAGGTCTGCGCTGCTGCGAGGGCTTTCGTCACTCAGTTTCAACCGATCGCTTATATCTGCCTAAAAATCGTAGCCCCGCATTGTAAAGATCAAGTGCGAACGACGGCCCGGTCAGAAACGTTCCTTCTGCGTACGAGCTACGGTGCTATCGAGTGCGTGCATCGCGTGCATTGGACCATGCTCGCGTGAAGGCATCACAGCTAAACAAGACGGTGTGTTTGATCGTGTCGAGACTTGCGCGACACTTTCAGTGCACGTCTTCCTGTCCGTGCAGAGTGAGCTAACCGAGGTCGTGGGCTCGAGCAATGTTGTGGCACTTGCGAAGCGCCAGAATAGAGATCAAGTTCTCTTCTGCCGCTATGCAAATGTATTTTTTATATTGTTTGCGTCACTTCTCTTTCACCTTCGTGGCTCCCTATAACCGCCCTGGCTAGGGCCCAGACGGTTAAGATAATCGCCTAACGTGATCGTGCGCTCCATGCATCTTCTTCTAGACTTTTCATAGCGCGTCGCGTGTATCTCCGGCTGTAACTTTGCAAAATCTGGAGACTAAGTACGCATCGTTCCTGAACAGTTTCTACACGCATTCCAAACCCTAAAGACTTTCTGTGCAGATTTAGTAACAAATAGCCGTCATATCGCGCGGCAGCGACGCTGCATGCAGCATGGCTAAATTTTTACTAATGCTTATATAGAAAACAGCATAGAGTTTCAGCCCAACAGCATAGATTTTCAGCCTGCAGTGTCATTTTATCTAGGATGTAGACGCCGTACTCGGCGGTGCTTTCCAGAATTTTTGGGAAGCCTCACCTAACCGGGCGAGGTAATGTGGCTAGCGAAAAGATATCCGCTTAACTTGTGTGATTCTCTGCAAATCGCCGCGTTTTGAGTCCGCGTAGTCAGTGAGAGGAAGCGAATGCAGTGAGTGAACGAAGGACAAGGTTAATTGATTACCATTTCACCGTGTTTGTCGCTAATTTTGAGATTCTTGAGATCCTGGACTCGAATCGTGTCAGCAGTGAACTTTATTACACTTAAATTAAAGCTATGCATATGTGAACCTCTCTATGCCCTCGCAGATTATTTAAAAAATTGGCCGAAATAATTTTGCCCGACAAGGTTGTCCACACTTTTCCACATATTTCTAAGCTAAAGGCCCAGATGCCTCCTCCTCCTCCAAGCAATCTTCGCTCCGACTCGCTGTCTAACACCATTCAGGCCTCAGCAGTTTGCCTCTTGGGTGGCCTGCAAGACTGGAAGCACGCGCTCTAGCCGGTCTAGAGTGGAAGCGATGGCGGTGGAAGGAAGGAAGCGCGCCGGTCGCACGTTGGAAAACGCCGCCGAAGCTGTGGTCACGTGACCTTTGCGCTCCCGAGCGCTGTCGGCCGACGCGGTTCGAGTCGCATACCGAGCAGGAACGTGGTCTCGGTGCGGCCGCCGATGCTGAGCAGGTCAGCGGAGAGCTTCTGGCACGCCAGCTGCGCGTCCGGCCACGGCTTGCTGTCTGAGCTGAACCAGTAGCATGCACCCGACTGCGAGTCGTAGCTCCAGCCGGGCCCGCAGAGCGGCGAGAACGGACCTGCACGGCGCAGCGCGCGGACGGCGTCGGGTGTGCGAGATGCGAGACGGGAAGAAGGAGCGCGCTCCGCGCGACAGCGGCTTGAGCGACCGTATCTCGGAGGCGGAGCACTCTGCAACGGCCGCGAGCGGCGAGACGGCAGCCGCGACGTCGCGAGCGTCCGGCGCTGCGCCTACGGGTGACGGGCGGAAGCGATGGCGGCACGAAGCCACCCGGTATGGCGGGCTTCTTGCAGACGTAGTCGAGCCTCGACGCGCACGGCATGTCGTTCCATTCGCCTTCTCTGCCCGCGGTGATGAACAGCTGAATGCAATGCTCGTTGTTGTTCATATTGTTCGGCTCCGAAGGGGCCCAGTTGGTGAACGTGAACTGCGTACGATACGCACACGAAAAGTGGCAGAAAACAGGACGCAGGCGCGTGGCTGCCGCTGCCGCCGCTGCTGCGGCGGTGGCGGCGGCAGCAATCGCGGAGTAGGAAGAGTGGGACGCTCGCCGCGCGGCGGCAACGTCGCATCGTCTGATGCTGCTGCTGCTGCTTACTGGACTGCCGTCGCTCCATCGGTAGTTGCCTTGCGAGGCGAGGTCGTCTGCGCCAGCCCACGAGCTGTCCTTCAATATGCCTTAAGAAAACGCGACCGATTCTCGCTACCGCTGTCTTGGTGCCGACTTGCACTGCGCAAGTTGCGCGCGTTGCGATGCTATCTGAATGCCAAACCCAGACGAGTCTTGCGAGCGCGCGCCTTCAGAGACCTCTCGATCAGCGCACCTCGTTCACATCGGCCGCTCCCGGCCAATAGCGCAGGCCGCCGAGGCCGAAGCGATTCTGTTTTGACCTGGCCGTAGCCAGGATTTGGCGACGGAAGACGCAGCCGAGCTTACCGCATGCATACTGAGCCGGCCAATCGTCAGGGGTGGCCGCAAGCGCTATCCCGTTCGCGCCGCCTCAAAGAGTTGGCGGTTGAGGGGGATGGCAGCCGCCGGGGGCAGTCGCCTGCGCCTGCTCGCACTGCAGCAGCAGCGGAACGCCTCATACCGGAAACGAACGACTGCTCGTTGGCGTCCCGAACGGACACGAGATACGAGCTCTTCGCCTTGCACTGAGAGTCGGCGTTGGCGTACGTGTCCTCGCGCGTCTCCACGAAGTAGCAAAAGCCCTTGTAGTAGCTCCATCCGCTTTCGCATCCCATGCCGTCTGCGAACGTGACAGAGCCCGGCTGCCTACCGTAAGTCGTCGAGGCCTTTGTCGAGGGATCCGTGCCTCGACGAAGACGCGAGCGCACGACCCCTCCCTGCTTGCGAACGCGCGCCAGCCAGACGGCCAGCGCTTACCCGACGGTGGCGTCGCCTTCTGCAGACTCTGCGCTATGGGAAGCTGGCATATGTATGGCCTCTTCGTGAAGCAGTAGCCGAGCTGGTATCGCGCTGTCGTGTCGGCTGCAAGCAAACGCACGCGCTAGCGCTCGCTGCTGGCGTTCCGAGCGGTGCGAGCGGTGACCCGCTGAACCGGCGAAGCTTGATCTGCAGAAGATCATGCGCGTTCGACGTGCCTCAAATGCGCTGGCGTGGCTGACGCCAGCTGCCCATTGCGACTCTCTCTCTCTCTCACTCAGTCTCTGTCTCTGTCTCTCTTTCTCTCTCTCCCTCTCTCTCTCTCTCTCTCTCTCTCTCTCTCTCTCTCTATATATATATATATATATATATATATCCTCTCTCTGTCGCGAGAGCGCAACTCGGCAGACTTACTCGGATTGATGTAAGCGCAGTCGGGTCGTCCTTTGGTCGCGGTCTTGTCCGGATTATTCGGCACCCAGAAGGTGCTGTCAACCGACTGGCCGACGATGGTCGTGAACGTGTTGTCTTGACTGATATCTGAAAGTTGGTTGCACACAAGGCAAAGTCAGGCACGGACGGATCGGGTGTAACCGCGCCGCGATGCTGGCGTACTCATTCTAGCGTCCCCGGAGCAGTTAGCTGCACACGATGGCCACAGTTGTGCGGACGTAAGAGGGCGATCCACGGTCAGATAATTGAGCGAACCATTCATTCTTAGCTATAGCTAAAGCACGCTTAGCCGTATAAAAACTTTCTCGGTCGCTGCAATAGACAGGCGTGCACGCTGTTGCGTGCAGGTAAGACTGCGAATGCAGAGCACGGTAGCACGACTGCCAAGCCCAGCGACGACGGACTACGAGCTTGGAAGCTTATTTTGAATCGAAAACCGCTTGTGAAATAGTAGCTTTAAGCCGAGGCTCATGAGTAGCGCGTCGTTTAATTAGGCGACAAGATTTACGCCCGCCACACAAACCAGCCCATGTACGAAGCCTGAGCCTGACCGCGATAGCGCTCTTAAAGTGGTAATCAGCTCCCGCCGCATGGTCGCAGCGTTCATCGCACAGCTGCTATGCGCTAATATAACGAGTCTGCCTGAAGCCGTCTGCTGTAGTAGCTGTAGTGTGCAGGCTCTTATTTGCGCTTTAATTTCTGCAGTGTTTGCACCGCTTACTGGATTTCTAAAATCTGGGCTGTTGACGTTTGGCGTATGGCGAGCGTTAGGATTTCTATCCGTTGCACGCGTTGTGACACTGTCTGAACAAATGAGGTTAGCACGGGCATACCAATATAGAAAGCCCAAATCTTAAAATAACAAATCCTCGGTGTTGATGCTGATAATGCTACTTCATAACCTCGACGAGGCACGCGTGGACAGCACAAGCCATAGCTCACAATGGGCTCTCCTCAATGCAAAAGTACAGCACACTGATTCAGAGCCCAAAGTACAACCGCCTGACCACGGACGAATATCTACGCAGCTATATATCTAGACGCTCATTCTGCTCAGTCTTGCTTGCTTTTCAGCCGGCATACCAATCATAATAAATATTATTTCTATGCTGGCTGAGTCAATTATATTCCATTATCTATAATATATGTATATATATATTATATATATTATTATATATTATAATTGTAAGTCTTACATATAATATAACGCTTTCTAAGCGCTTTACATATCCTTGAACGGAAGAGTATCAATTGGGAATTAATAGCATGCCAAGTTTCACCACAAATTAGCCACAAGAAGTTTTTAAGGTAGGAGCACACGCTGTCGTAAGCATGTAGATTGTTGGCTTCTTTTTAAATGATCTTAAGTCTGGAGATACCGTGACGTCAGTTGGTGTTGAGGTTGGCTTAAAAGAACAGCTAGACGACTTTTGCAAAGCCTGACGAGAAAGTATTTCCAAAAGGTTAGTCTGAGCAAGGAAATGAATGAACATAAAAAAGTCAGTGACTGCAAATTAACGACAATAAGTTGCGTGATAAGGATCCAGTGCAGGTCGGCAAAGAAGGGTGTCACCAGGCTGGTTCAACGTTCACGACAGAAGCCTAGGTGCAGATTTTTGCACTTACTGCACACCTCTTATTTCAAAGGCAGGAATACTTGCTAATTGTGAGGTACGAAGTCTAATCGAGGATTCGAATGTTCAACGACCAGCTTGGGTGCGGTGTACTAATTTAAACGAGCCTAAATTTCTGCATTGGGATGCAACTAAAAGTTTCGGCTAATGGTACGTTAGTCTATTTGATTTGCATAGTGGCATCCACCAATTCGGTATTTAAAAGTAAACTCAAAATTCACCTTTGCCTCAAGGCATTTGTTTTGTCCTCGTGTGATGTCATTTTGCATGCATATTCAGGCTGGAACTTTTCACGAAGTCACTATTCGATTGACTTTCTTTTATTTCAATATACTTGAAGTGACTAGAAGGCAATTTAGCTCTCTTTGGGTATTATCAAATGAACTCATATTTGTGCTTTCAGCTCTCCTTTGATTGGAAAAGCTTTCATTGAGTGATGGTGTTAAATCCCACATCTGTTTACAATATATTATGTAAATATTATATGAAACGGGTGGAAATGCTTCGGGACTTAACTGTAGGCGAGCATTCAAAAGGTGAGCTTGCCTAGTACAGCCTTCAGATCTGAGGCCTAAAGATTTCTGTGCACACACTGTCCTAACGCGACGAAAAGGAATTCAGCTTCAGCTCTGCATTTTATTTGGATGCATTTTTCGGGTTTAGTTTTCATTACTAGCGCTTGATGCCTTGGTGCACTAACGCATATCCACATGCATTGCATTGAAAATTGGTTCGCCAGCTATTTTTCTTTACTCTCTCTGGCTTTTTACACGACGCTTAAGACTTGTTTGACGCACTTAACGCATATGGTGGTCAATACAATTCCGGAATAAGTTCAACGTTAAATATTGTTTTGGCTTGACGAAAACTCGGAGAAAGTTTCTCGGTGCTAAAGCTGCTAATAATATTTCACTTTTGCTGCGAGATCAAACTCGTCCATTTTGTTAAGCCCTCATTGAGTATCTACCGTAATAATAATAATAATAATACAGTTGATAAAGTGCCCTCAGAGAACTCAATCCCTTTCTAGGCGCTTTACATTTGCTGCAAATGAAAACGCGATTGAATGGTGAGTAATATCATGCTTGGTAAACAATACGAATAACATGGCTAGGGGTGACATGCACAGGATCAGCATGCAAGTGTGGTTAGTGGCAGCATGCAGCTGTGTCAGCACGCAGAAGCGCATAAAGGACGAATCACCAGGACCCGCTAAATGTTGTCCTAAAAAGGTGCGTTTTTAATGTGGTCAAGTCAGGGGATGCTGTGACGCAAGTCAAAAGTGAGTTCCATGCTTTGGGAGCATACGAACTAAATGCACGGTCTCATAGGACTTAAGTTTTGCACTAGGTATTGGTAAACTATTAGTTTCCGAAAAGCGAGTGGTACGATGCTTGGCCTGGTAGGGGAGTAGATTTGAGAGATAGGCTGGAGCCATGACTTACTTACCGTGACTTACTAAGTCACATATACCTCCTCATGTGCTCTGAACCCTTTAATGATGCCAGAATAGCTGGCGCTTTGCTTCTTATGAATCGATCTGGCGACAAACCGCACAGCTCGACATACCTAATAACATTTACCCGACCGGCGGAATGCGGACGGTTGTGCTCCTTGAAAATTGGTGTCAGCATCAAATGGTGTCTGCTTTCATAAGTTCGCATTTCAAAAGACTCACTTTCCTCCGCTCAAGGCGTAAAAGGATAGCTGAGAAAACGAAAGACTGCTTACCGGAAACGCCCACCCAGGTCGGCAAGTTGGCAAGATTGTTGAGAAGCTGCCCGGGCACGTTGGTTCTGTCGGTCCACCTTCAAAAGTAGAAAGATATTTTGGAGTCCGTCAGAAAAACAGAGCCACTCCCTGTATCCAGGCGGATTTCAGGACAAAAAATAATTAAAAGTAGCCTCTTGGTGATCTCGGTGCTTTGAAAAGACATCGCACGCCGCTCTCTTCACCGGAGAGCTGGCGGGACATAGGCAGACGCCTTTGACGGGTGTGCTTACTGTTGCGTATTGGGAACAATCAAGGACGCGCCCATGGCTTGGCAGGATGCGACGGCGTCCACCCAGGACAATCTTGTGCTGTATATATTGTAGCACATTCCACCAGCTCCTTGCTGCCACGACGGCGGACACTGACCTGTAACACCAGAGAGCGCGGCGCTGCTAAGAACGCGGTGCCGCGGTAACCCGCAAGCCGCGACCAGTTCGCAGCGCTAGTGGCAATTTATCATGCACCCTAAGCAATATCAAGCGGTGCATAGATAAGTTATGATTGCCTTGTTGTTGCTCTGACTTGCATTTGTCTGTGCATAGTTATGCATCGCCATCTGTAACTTTTGGAAGCCATGAGGCCTTTGGGTCGGTTTCACTGGAATGCGTCTGAGACTGAGTCAACCGTGGGAATTCCGCGAGAAATTTCTCGCCAAGAATCTATACTGAATGCAAAAAGTGCAAAATGAAGGAAATTCAAGGTAAATAACTAAAGAAGGTATTTTAGCCAGTAAGTAGTAAATATCAGCAGCTAAGGAGGGTTGGAAAAGTAATGTGATATTTCGCAGAGAGAAAGAGAGAGAGAGGAAGACGCGTCGATGGGAAAGAATAAAAATACGCGTAGCTAAAATTTAGCACGATCTAAAAAGCGTATCCCGATGGAATATCGTCCTCGAATATTGGATCCAAGAATATAGATATCGGAAATTGAATCTGACGACTCAGAAACAAGATTTTTGAATTGTGCCATATCATCCGTTTTGACTGAGTCCGAGTTCGAGTTTGAGTCCGGCCGCCGCTAATTCTGATTTTACCCTACATACGTGGTGATAGTAAGACAAACTTCTCATAGAAGACTCAGACAAGACAGTCGAATTGGCTGACCTTTACTTTCCCGTCGCCCTATAAGTTTATTTCGTGCCAGTATCATACTCTGATTGCTTGAATGATGATCCGACTTCAACATTCCGCTAACTAGATCTAGTTAAATAAACATATCCCATGTGTTCAAGACGAAACACGGTGCTTTAATTAACCGTAGCATTTGAGTGATATCCTTATAGTTCATAAAACCCAAACGTGTCATCATTGGAATGGAGCTTAATCACGATTGCTTATTTGTGGAATAAAAAGGATTTACTTAGATTAGGCGACAGCGTTGCAGCAAATAGTTCTCGTTCTGGATTGCATCACGATAACATCGATTAGTGCCACTGACAATGCACTTGTTGAATGGCTAGTTACTCGTCTGTAGTGTTTCAGGCTTTGTGGGCTAGAGGATAACAAACGTTCCTTATAACATGTAGCCACTGTTAAAAGGTTATCATATAACTGCAATTTGTGCATACATTTAGTTTTAGTTCAAGTTTAAATAAAAATTTATATCGTTGCAAATGCCGGATGTGCATCGCTCAAGATCGTATAGATAATGTTCGCTTTTCAAAACCCTTTCATTGGACGTTCTATGTTCAATGAAGTCGTTCAAGTCTTGATTAGCTATTAGCAGCTGATCCTTATCGCTTGGAAGGAAACGAATTGTATTGCTTGTCAAAGTGGTGGTAGCAAAGGTCAAAAATAGGTATCACCTACTTGAGTATTCTCAAGGCAAGCGTTGCGTCGACCATCATATCTCGCATGGCACATAAGGAACTTACCTTGATTTTTTTCGCAAATGAATTTGCTTTCAAGTGTGTCGCAGGCGTCTAGCTGCCACTTGTAATTGTTAAACGGTACTGATAAGGCGCAGTTATTTCCCTGCTTGTTTCTATGAAAGGAAAAACAACAACAAAAATAAATCATAGATAAGCTACATCTAACAGAAATGCCAAGATTTGCATCCGTGCCGAGATGGTCAGGTGTCGTTACCGCTGAGACCATATACATAAATTCGTAGCGGTGAAACAATCAGCGTGAAAGCACGCCCCAACGCTAAAAAGTCAGGAACGCACGGAAGAGGGGTAAGATGAACGCACGTGCGTCCTTGTGCAGGAGCAGCAATTCAAACAATGAAGATTGATTGCGAGTTTGGTTTCAATCTAGATGCAGGAATCTTACTTAATTGCAAGCTATGCAAAATAGATCCGAAGGAAAGCTGTGGGACGCAGCTCTCAATAAATTGTGTCATGCTCAGCCGTGATGGCACACTAGGTAAGGCGGTTGCTTTCACGACCTCGGTACCGAGGTCGTGGGTTCGATTCCTGCGGCGATCCTTTATCGCCACTGCAAGTGGTGGTGATAGCCGTAAAGGCTCTTCTGTCGCTTTACAAAAAGAGGCTGTTTAATAAGCTAGGATTTATTAATTTATTATGGTCTCAAGATAAATGAGATAGCTGTTGTACGAGAGGAAAGGGCATTCCTGCCTTGTATGGCCTTGGGCAAGAGGACTAACTCGGAAATCATTTGAACAAGAATCTTGACTAAAACGCTTAGATGTAGGCCGTCTTGAAAAAAATAATTTGTGCCTGTCAAATATTAAATTAAATCTGAAAGCACTAATATAACCAGCAACCGAATTAGCCCATGAACGGGTAAGCCTATTGGCCTTAATTCCAATCCACCATGCTATCGCATGTGTGTATGTATGTATCTCCATCAGTAACTCCACAAAGGCATAAAGTCCATGTGGGTGTTACGCAGGAGAGTTTTGTATAGCGCACTCACAGCCTAAGCGGCTTTCGGTACGCATTCGGTAGCCAACAGACTTCGTCTCACGCAACAAAGAGAAAGTGGGAAGCATAGCAGAGTTAGGAGAGCAGTTGAGGTAGTGAGTAGCATAGAAGTAGCAGTTCAGGACCGCTGAAAAAGATGTGCCATAGTCGGCAGTTGGAGAGTAGATGTCGTTGCGTAAGAATTGTGGAAGCGATTTCCACAGTCTAGGACCTGCAGAGCTAAAGCTTCTGTCGCCAACTGTCTTTAAGCGGAGGAATGGGACAGCTAATTTATTGTCCACACAGGACCTGAGGGTGCGAACAGGCTGAAACTGATGCAGCAGTTCAGCTAGGTACGAAGGAGCCAAGCCGTGGCGGGCCTTGTGGGTCAGCGTAAGAACTTTGCTCTGTATCCTTCGCATACACTTATCAAGCATGCTTACAATGTATTTTATTGTGTAAGCATGCACTGAAAGAAATGTTATTTTGTACGTAACTAACTGTATTGTCTTCCTTACTTCTTAGATGACTTGCCTAGCCAATATTTAAAGGCTCTTTGGTTTTTGTGAATAATAAATAACTGTTCTAGTTCTGATGCCTTTATTGGTAAATAGCTTTTTGCTTTGCATGGTAATATTTTACCTTTCGGAGATCGTTCAGAATGACTAGTGAACATGCTGCTGTGACTGCATTCTAGTTTAGTCAAGCGCACAATCTAAGATGGTAACCCGTAACATTTTTATGGTGTATAAATCTCTGGAAAATGCTGGATGAGCAAATAATATATTCACATCTATACCATTTTAAAAACGTAGCCGAACCTTCAGCTTTATTTATACAGCACTATGCACCGCGGATGGTATAATACCGTTACATGTAAGTGAAGAAACTATGGAAGACATGGATGTCATATGCACTCTGTGCCATGCACTTTTGACATACCGCCTCGGCTTATGTAACTTTCTACTCACATGCTTGCTTAACCGTTCAGTGAGACACTTGCAGTTGGTACACAATTCTAAAGGTAGACTTGTCTGTCGTGGACGTCGCGGCTGCCACGTTAAACAACGTCTGACTGATCTACACTGGCCTCCCGTCAAACGGAGTATCAAGGTAAATGTTTCGTTCCTCCATTTTAGGTTTCTGTTGTTCTATTGCTCCGGCTTATCTGTCCAAACTGATACCAAATCAGGCTACGCATCATGTCACCCACAGTTCAGACTCACGACCTTTGGCAGTGCCTACAATCAATATCAAAATCCTTGGAGACAGTGCCTTTAGTTTGCAGGCTCCCTAAGACTGAAACTCACTCCCAACTGACGTCTTGGCGTCTCCTTATGTAAAAAAAAAAGCTAAGCCTCGCCTGTTTCTCGCAGCGTTCGCTTTATCTTTGTGAATTTTTGTTAATGTGCTTATGAGCGGCGAGACTGCTCATGTTTTCACTAACCAATTGATATGCATCCTTTCACAGCAAATGTAAAAATGTATAGAACAGATTTTTTCTATTGAACACCTATATATTTCTTATTATTAGTTTTACTGGTAATATTAAGCAATATAATATTTTAATGGTAAATAACTGTATTGACTGAAATCTAAAGAGGAAAGCCGTGTAGCGTTCAGGCTTTGCTTTAGGTGTAAGTTGCCGTCTCTCGTACAGCAGACGGTTGTTTGAACTTTAACTTAGCTAATGTCTTAAGCTTCTTTGATGGATTATATTTTTCGGATTGAAGTTTAATTTCTTTCTGAGCTAAATAAAGCAGAATATATCTTATTCTTCTAATTATCTGCTTAATCTAGTTCTAATCGAAGATGAACAGATAGCCTAAATGAGATTTTGGATGACACATTTCAAATAGTAGAGTTAGTTTTCAAGATTATAAAGCACCATACTGTACGGTTAAACATCTGTGTTGGTGGAAACAGTACTTTAATTACTTAAGTTTTCTGTGGTCGTAACTGGCATTTACTAATGATCATGTTTTACTAACCTGCTTTTGGGCTGTCCGTCGTTCGTGTCCCAGTTTAACCAGTTCGGACTGGGACTAGAATTGTCAAGCCAAGCCAGTGTGTTGCCCGGGCCAGTCTGCAAGAGAATGCAAGCTACCTCGCCATTTTTGTCACCATGCACCATTGAGCGGCTGCCAAGGTCAAGCGCCAAGGTCAGCATTGCAGCACTCTGACTGTCCAGCTCGCCGAACTTACATCGCTGAAGCCAATCCAGACTGGACTATTCTGATCTTTGCACGTGACCTGATCGGACACGAAACGTAGCTCTTCTTCCGAGTTTATCGTCAGCAGCAAGCCATCGTTGCTCTTGCAAACTTGCTGCGCTGCGATCCAGTTCTGCCTTTCTTCAAATAATTTGTAGCAACGGCTACCGACTGCGTGCCAATCATCTTCGATGTTGCATTTGTCCACGTAATCTACGAAGATCATTTGTTCAACGGTCTCAAAAAGGAGAAGATTTACTTTGTTCCCTACGCACTGGCTAAGTGCTTTCTAGAAATCGAGAAGCGAGAGTTAACTGATTCTAGTCCAGATCCTAGGCGGGGTAGCTAACAGGGCGCTGTCAAAACGAAGGAGTGCTCAACGAAGTGACGAGCAGAGTAAGAGGACAGTGCTGTGCGTGTATGATGATGAGCGAAAATAGCTCACATCGTTCACACAGCTGGAACAGCCATCATAACAAACCGCACCTTTTCTCAGAAATGGACCAGCTTTGGCTAACCATCTCTTCACTGACGAAGCAGCCTGGTCGTCTTGGTGGCCACAGTGGCTTGGCAATTGCAGCCAAACAGACAGCCGACCGTCGCGACTCGAAGCCAGTAAGCACAGTTAGGCCCAGCGCAACTAAGGGCTAATCTCGCACTCAACTGGCAGCTACGCAATATTTCAAGCTAGCAGTCCTTCGAATGCTGGGGTAGAGGCTACCGGCATATGACGTACGCTGTTGCCGTGCGGCGACCGGTTCGCATCCGGTCCGGTCGTGCTCCACGAGGCTACTCCTGCCAGAGGGACAGCTACACATATCGCTCAGCGCATTTCGATTGCCGAGGTGCTACAATAATGCCTTACCAGCCGATCGCTTGCAAATAAACCTCGCCACCTCGCTGAGGCAGTTTACGTCTGCGAGATTGTAGGCGCCGGCCTTATATAAGGCGGCGCAGTTCTCAGCACCCTTGAAGTTGTTGGGCTCTCCTTCTACCCACCTCCTGTAAAGTCACACGTGCGTGTGAAAAACAGACGTAATTGCAACTGCTGCAAATAACCTCTTGGAAAGTTAAAATTCTAGTATACAATACCTTGAATGTATATACATATATATATATATATATATATATATATATATATATATATTTATTTATATTTATATATCACTAAAGTTGAGGTACGCATTCGGAGTAAAATATAATCAAAGCGACAAACTCATTTCTGTTTTTACCCGTGTCAATCCCACATGCTCATAAGTGCCACTTTCCTCTGGTTGCAGAGCACAAATTCTAAACTAATAAGGGCTCTTTAAATAGAGCCTAAATTATGCACTCACCATTTTTCAGCAGGAGCCCGTTAGGCGGGTCGTCAATATAGTGCTTTTATTTCGAATGCTTAACCTAAGAAAAAGCATCTCATAAGTATGTATACCTTGACCTCACTCATAGTCCCAAAGTTCCCCTTTAGTTAGATTTTAATAAAGGCAATACATATAATAAAAGCTGCATCTTAGAGACTGTCAAATCCAAGTTTAGCTCTTATTTCTTTTTTAATCATAATCCTTGACTTCCGTTGATTGTGCAGTGCCAAGCAAATTCGTCTGTTTAGAGCGATACTTAGTCGCGAATCTAGATATCTATATTAAGGTTTTCGAGATAGCATTGGCCGTTTACTGGCTTTTGATGCATAAAAACAGTACGCAGCATCTATGAATGCACAACTAAATAACGCACTTGTCAAGAGCCTACTCATCACTGTTTCATATCTGTAAGGACAACTGGTTGCTTAGTTTCAGCTTCAAAAGAGGATGATTTAGCTACAAATTGCTAAATGTTATAACTATTTTTTAGTATTAGCATCACATTCAGCATAATTAGACTGTGACATTAGTACTATAAATACCGAAATGGGTACAAAGTAAGCGTGATGTCAGCTGCGCTTAAAGCCGTTATTGCGGATGACCGAATTGACTCAGTCGATCATTCGCTATTCAATAGAATAAGCTTTAAATAATAGTAATAATAATAATACATTTGATACAGCACCCTCAGAGAACTCAATTTCTCTCTAGGCACTTTAAATTTTCTACAAAGGAAGCACGATCAAAAGGTTACTGGTAGCATGCTCAATAAACAACCAGAATTGCACGGTTAGGGACAACATAAAGAGGCTCAGCGTGAAAATATGTTTAGTGGTAGCATGCAACACTGTCAGAACGCATAAATTCGTAAAAGACAAATCACATTGACCCACTAAAAGCTACGACAAACAGATGCATTATTAATTTCTTTTTGAATGCGGTCAAATCAGGGAATATCGTGACGCAAGTCCAATGCTGCGGAATTGCTGTTCTTTCGGTAACCTAATGGCGGCCTCCTAGCTCTAGCGACGCTTAATTGGCGCTCTACCGGCTTTCGAATAATTAGCTTTATGCTAGCATGAGTTCGGAACACACACGTGGCGTAGCAAATATCGACAGACATTAAATGATGCCACGGGATTGATTAAGTGGGATCCAGGCTTTTCTAGCATACGAACTAAAGGCTCAGTCTCTAAAGAGATTTGAGGTTCGTGCGAGCATGTAGTGGCATTGGGGAGTTCAAATTGTAATCATAAAGGTTGACTATAATTCAAGTTTATAATTAAGTAAAATTGACTAGAATTGAAAATCACTGCTCTCTACCATGCAGAATGATTGCTGCAGCCAGACTTTAAAGAGCTATACATGCTGACATGTAAGTTAATCCTCCGCCCGGTTCGCGATTTTGAAGCATGTATCATGCAAGCGGATCATCGTTCTATCGTAGCACATTCTATTTACTAGGAACAGGCAACAGTCAATAGTTCACCCTATGCTTATTTTTTGTGTCTTATCCTGTAGCCCTTCATCGGTGATCTATGCTGCATTGAGGCTTCAGAAAAAGAAGAATGTGGCTTTAAATAAACGGATCGTCCCACTATTTCTAAAACTTCTACCATCAATACGCTCCAATAGCAGCATTCATACGAAACTATCGCAAGACAGTGCTATTGCTGGCTGCAATTATTACCAAAAATCAACATTAACTGCAATGTGCTCTTACACGTTCGCAGATACAAAGGGAGATCCGTCGAGTTGTCGCCACTGACCCTCCGAGCCTTCGTCGGTAAGCCCAACCAAGAAGCTGTCTGCAACTCTGAGGCTATTGCTGACGTTAAATAAGAAGTCCTGCGCAATGAATAAGTTGTGAGGTTTCACAATAATGTCATATCACATACATCTGCAGTATTTTTAAGTAATACCTCTCTATCACACGGCACTACAGGGAATACCGAAAGCCAGAGTTTTCTAATAAAGCTAAGCAAATTATCTCGTAATCAGCAAATTAAAGTATATTTTAGCTTGCTAGCTCAGGAAATTAGCGTTAACAGTGTCAATGCAGCTTGTTATTGTTTGCAGTGGCTAGCGAGTTGCTTGAAAATGGGCTTACTTCTGAAGCAAGTTCAAGATATTCCATTATTTTTAATCTAAATCAACAAGCTGACCAATGGAGTCTTCCTGCGCCGAGTGTCAATTCTTGCAAGCAATAATTTTTCCAATAAAGCCGATTCTCATCACCATTTGTATTTATGGCATGCACATTTGCTTATGCCTAAATTGCTACTTTTATCTGGATCAGTCATTTTGAATACATATTTCCTATCGTTAGGCAGGCTCTTAAAAGCAAAGAGAGATAGCTGATACATTTACCCCAAGGAGCAATTTTTTCCCGAATGCAGCAAGCAATTGTGATTGAATATAAATAGCACCGCTGTAGCATCCTGAAAGAGGTGAATTGTGCGCAGGGCGCAAGGTTTACGTCATTCAACCTTAATGCATGACATGGGAATGTGTACTGTGCAGTATTTACTTCATAACAGATTCAAAGCAGGACAAAGCGCCAGGCTGTAGGAATTTTTAGCCTGCCTGCTGCAAAGCTGGATACTTATTGATTCAAATCTTTTCTCTCCCAATTAGCGGCTCTAAATGTCTCTATTATGTGTCGCACATCGAGCCAGTGTCAGAAGTAAAAAGTACAACGTATATATAAAATGTATTCTTGCATTGGATTCTCGTCGCTTTCTAGCAGCGTAACAGCATTCATGCTATTTCCATGGAACGTGCACGGGATAGTTACGATACTAGTTAGTATGAAGCCAGCATGAATTTTCAATGAGGAGGCATTCTGCTACTGTCTGCTTCGATTAACTTTCTGTCATGTAAGCGATTTGTCATGCAGATTCTTACCTGCTCGACGAGACTGTTGATGCTCGTCAGCTGCCCTCCTCTGCTTTTGCAAATGCTAGAAGCAGTGATCGAGTTATACAGAGTTGCACTGAAGAAGTAGCAGGATTTGTCAAACAGTCTCCAGCCGTCCGGGCATTGGGATGATACGGCTAAAAAAAGTCCCGATATTTGCGCATATGGCTATTAAATGTTCCAGTTAAACGTAGCTCTCCTTAAAGAGCTGTTGCATTTGCCTTTAAGCATTTATTATTTAAATTACTTTAATGCTTGACTCTCGGTGGGGGCGGAGTGATGGGTGTGAGGAGCTTCGAGATCGTCCAAGCACTTTTTCCTTGAGTTGCTGATGGCCCCATGCGGGCTACGCGTCTTTGATGCAGGTCTTAAGCGGTATTTCTTCTTCTGAGTAGACAACAGGCTGCTTACGCAGCCCTCAAAAGCCTGCGGTGTACAGCCCCTTTGGAGTAGCTTCACGCATCTTCGCGTACAGGTCTCTTTTTAGAAGGGATCTCAGGAGACTTTCGGGTGTCAAACCTTTAGGGCAGAGCATCAAGGTCTCCCACAATAAGTGAGGCTACTATTTAGCGAGCTTAAAATACTATTATCTATAGTATATGATTCATTTGTATAGTGCCCAAAGAGAAGTTAATCTCTATTCAGGTGCTTCGCATATGCCACGGGGCTCGAGCCCAAGAACTCGGGTTGATCTTGGTCCGGGTGAGCACCTTAACTGTTCAGCGTCAGTTACTAGAAAAGTCTGCCATTCTAATACAAAGGCTTTAAGGTGGTAAAAAGATGTCAACCCAACTTAACTGTGCACGTAAATATCTCCTTTAAACACGCTGTCAACGTCACGCTTTTGTTGCTTGGTTCTTGTCTATCATATTTATAGTACCATCACCGTAGTACAGTTAGGTTGAATTGTATCGAAGAAAACAAGGGAGGTAATTTACTAATTTGCTTTTGCAAAGAGACAACGTCTATTCTCAGAGTCTAAACTTTAACCTTGAATTTTGCATATAATTACGACATAAGGATGCGCAATCTTTTGATCGGCGCAAATTTTAATTGCACATTAGATGTTGCGAAGATTATTGCTAAGGTGAACGGAAAATTAAGAGCGATTGGTACAACGTCTCTTAGCGACGGTTGGCCCGTCGGTGAGTCATTGCGGTGGAGCCCTCAGCACCTATAAGCCTATGCCAATGGTATTTAATTTTAAAATTGAATTTTCCGCCATGTTTTGTTGGTTAACGGGGTAAAGTCTGAAATAAGGGGGGTAGGTCCACAAAAAATGTCAATCTTTTTTAAATTCGTGTATTAAAGAGAAACTAGTTTTAAATGCATGCTCAAATTTTGGTGGTTTCAAGATGACTGGAACATGGTCAATAAAATTATTTTTTAAGACCTATTTAAACCGGAAGTCGTACATCGAGCTCAACAAAATAATTTTCTTTGACAAATAACTGAGCCGGAACTGCGGTTTTCTGGCGAACTCTGCGAATATAAGCTACTCAGCCCTAAACGAACCCTCAAAAAATAACTTTTGAGAATGATAAAACGTAAAAATTTCCCGGAAATGACACGCCCCCACGAGATCACACGTCCAACTGGTAGTATAACAATATCATAAAAGAGTAAACCCCCTATCGGCAGGGTGCCTAGTCCGGCCTCTGCTTCCCCGCCCCGCCCATAGCAACCGGCGGTAAACGGCATTCCAAGGCCCACTCTTTATTTACTTGGTACAAACCTGTTTACTTTGGTATATTTATATCGGATCACAAACCGGAAGTGACTGTCATTCGGCCAGTAGACGAACATTAGGGATAATGTATTGAGAATTTGCTGCTGCCGGGGCCGCCGTAACTAAGGAGTCCATTATTACGGCATCGCATGAATTCTGGGACAGCTGATCCAGTTCCCTTAGCCGCCATAACGCCCGTGGCGACGGCCGGGAGTGGTCGGCGGCCGGTCAGCGTGGTGACTTGAATGGAACTAGTGCGTCGTTTACTGGAAGCCAATGTGAAAATGCTGATTCATTTCTATTCAAGGAAAATTTAGGTGATTTCAAGTTCTCATTTATGTCGTTACTAGTTAGATATTTGTATTGGCGAATGCCGGTGAGCCGCCCGGCTGTAGCCTGGGTTGCCGGCCTGAGGTATGAGACCTATCGCAGATATGATCTGCTTAGGCTGTATAAGGATCTTGTTAGGTTGACCTATTCCTAAGATTCATATCATCTATTTATTGAATATGTTGAATGTTGAATAATATTGAATGGTCGTGCGATGATAGCGTTTCCTAGTGCTGCCTCTTGGTTATAGCTTGGAGTTCTCAAGTTTATCTACAAACGACAGTCCAATGCCTGCTTTCATTTATGTCATATCTCCTAAAATAATGATCCGATAATCTTAAACTTTGGAATATATGATTGATTGTAGGTACATAATCATTCCAGTCTTCTCGCATGCATATTGGACCTCAGTAGATAGACTTGTTTTGGTCAAAACTGGCAGTGTTTGTCGTGCTGAGCCTTTGTCATCCTTTCACTCACATGGCTTAAAAACATCACAAGTAGGCTACTTGTGACCCAATCAACGTGAAATTCGAAGTACATGCTCCTAAGTATGTGTTTCGATGTTGTATGGCGACAAATATAGTAACACTCTTGTTATTCCATGTCACCTACATGCATTGGCACCTTAAGTTGGCTTCTCTTGAGTGCTGTCACAGCAGTAGTACATGGTACCTGGTAAATTGTAGAACTTGGTCGATACTGGGCCGATCTGTATGAAACTTGGAATATAGGTGGAGCTCACCTGTCTTGACACTCACCCCCTGTGCATCTATGCATGATGGGTGTGTATGCATATAATGTGCCTGTGACAAAGTGTCCGTGTGCTGTGTTCGTGATGACAGTCAACAGTTTAAGATGTCAAATTTTTTTAAACTTTTTTGTGGGCTGTGAGTCTTCAGTCAATTGTCTTGCATTTTTTGAGCGGTTTGCCATATTTCTACAATTACGTTTTAATCATCGAAAAAATTTGTAACTGATTTAACCAGCAGTGCTATACGTGACCTTGGACTTTTAAAGGTCATACGAAGGTCAAAACAGCAGCTATTATAAATCAAACGATAGGTAATGCTACCAGTGTTCTTCGTGCCAATTTTCATGCCAATCAGTTTACTGGTCTTCGTACAATATTTTATAAACATGCTTTTGGAGGGACAACTCCCCTATTGGCGACCATTTTGGGGGATAACTCCCAATACTGCCGGACTTACCCCCGCATTACCCCGGACTTACCTACGCATCATCCATTTATGTGATCCCGGGTAGTAATAGCGGGCCGAAGTCCCTCTACCGGTCAAAACTGGGGTGAACTCATTAACTGGCTTTCTGCTAAGATCGGCAAAGCAAGTCCGAGCGATTAAGTTACTCTTAGTAATGGTTGTAAATGTGGATGGTCTGAAACGTAATCTTTAACTGGTTCGCAACATACCGCACATTTGCACGTTGGCATTTATTCGGTAAAATGCATTGCTTGTGCTTTTTAACTAGTTACAAATAGCTAAATAAAATTTTAACAAGACGACACGCCAAACGTTTTTTGAGTTTTAAATATAAATAACTAATTCATTTATATAGTACCCCAAGAGAACTTAATCTCTATTCAGGCGCCTCACATATGCCTCGGGGCTCGGGCCCCCTACCTTGGTCGGGGCGAGCACCTTATCCGCTGGAGCAAACCAGATCAGCTTGGGTTGTTAGTGCTCACGCCGTTCGACCGAGCAGGAGTTTATCATCCCAATCCAGTATTTAGAAGGCTATGAGCAGCATTGGTTCAAAAATGGGACACAAAGTCTTGGCTACGGTCTGCCAGTCGCTGAGCCATTGCGGCTATGCGTTTGCTCAGCTATACGTCTTACATGCAGTCTCTAACTTTAAAATAGAATATCGCGCTACCGCGAAAAATCGCCACCATACGATAGGAAGTGTGTATTTTACAAAGTTTTTGCTATTTCACGAAGCACCCGGCGCTTGTGAAAAGCATCACTTCTAACGCTGGATTTTCATGGATGCGAGAAGGCTTTTTAGTCCTGTCAAGGACTCGTCCAACTCGCCGTCTCCGAGCTATAACCTTTCGAGATAATCTGGCGTAGCTCTGGATGCGACCGAGGAACTCCCACCCTTCCTCGACTCGAGGGAGGGGTTGCTTATAGCCGTCGCGCTACAGTCTGGGAAGTGTAGACACACGAGACTGTCGTGAGCTGCAATGGAGCTGCGAATTCCCAGGGAGTAGTCCACCCCGGCCGCCGCATCAACCGGCAACCGTTCGGTGGCCGCACCGTCGTCGGCACTCAGGCGAGATCGGCGTTTGCCCGCTGGTACCCGGGATGAGGACCGACCTCGCGGTTGCGTCACCGGAAGACAGGGCGCCTGGCGCAGAGTGCAGCAGCAGCAGCAGGTGGCAAAGGAATTGCAGCGACCGCTCCGCTCGACTAGTCTCTCCTCTGAAGGGCACCAGGAGGAGCGCACACACGGCAGCGACGCGAACGCCGGGGCTAGACCGCGCATTGATGCAAGGATAAGCAATGCATGCAGGGTTGCAATTCGTCTTGCAGGGGATGAGCAAGGGCAAGGCCGCCTGCTAGCAGGCGCCGTTCGACCTCCCGTGTGGACAGCGAGCAGTTACGTGTGCGCTAGCGAGAAAGGAGCCACTGGCCTTTGAACCCACACACAAACGTGCGTACACAATAGGCCGGAGATAAGATTAGGAGGGGAGAGTGAACACCGCGCTTTGGCAAACAGCTCTCCTAGATAGGACTGAAAAAACTTTGACAGCAGCGGCCGCTGCTGAAGAGGTAGATTATGTGACGATTTGCTTGCTACGAAGTGAAACGGGGCGGTCAAACGATGGGCTCTCGCGGTGCGTCGCACTTCCGGGTGAATAAGGCAAAACGATTTCCCCGTGCCTAATTGTCAACGGGCGATTAAATAAAAAAAATTAATTTCAGCAGCCGTACGGAATAGCGAAGTTCTGCGTCGAAAATAGGGTAAAGAGAGCGAGGACAGACGTGATGAGATCCTCACTAACATCTATTTATGCCACGATGGATGTCGACGAACTGTTCTACCTTTCGGACGCCTTCACTATTGTTCACAGCTAACGAACAGAAGCACATTGCGCAAAAACGATGCCGTTTCGGCCTACAACCGGTCGGCCAATGAGTTCGAAAATGTTTCCGATCTCGTGGAAAGGTCCCCGTTTTTTAACCAACACACGTTGAATCAGCGAAATAGTGCTGCCATTCTTAAAAAGAGTCTTTTTGAAGAGAAAGCAAAGCCAGTAGCCGTTTTTTGTCTAGTGAGTGCTCGGGACAGCAGGTGGCTGCTGAAGCGGATGCGATCGGCGCGAGGTCGCGCTTCGCGCGTCGAAATCTTCGCAAGCGGAGCGGTTCACGATCTGCATTGCTCAAGCGTCACTCACCTGAGAGCGAGAATGCGGACAACACCGCCACCCAGGCTGCAAACCGGGTGGTCGCGAAGCCGACCATCCTTCGACGGCGGTGACCAAAAACACTCCCAAGCACTTCTGAGCGCGCGTCTCCTGCAGCAGGGAGTGTCTTTCGCTTAATGTTTATATAATCGACGGTATCTGCTTAGAAACGCCCCCTTCAACTAACCCGCGCACCAGCGCGGGTCACAGAGTCGTCGTAAGATAGAAACTCAGGGTGAGGTATTTTTTGCATGTGATTTTTGTCTACACTGCAGGAACATGAGCATTAATATAATTATAAAATTAGTGGACGTAGCCAATTTCTACGGTTGATAGCTTGCATTCAAAAGGTCGAGTTTAACCCTATCAGTTGACTATGAAGAATTTTAAAAGTAATGTCCGGAGCAGAAGTTGGCTGGCTAAACTAAAACACTGCAAAGTAGCGCAAGCTTGAAGACGAACTTAATTCAGCGTCACTTACTGAGTGTTTTTGGTTCTCAGAGCATACAGGACCGCTTTGTTTACCTTCAGATTTCAGCTTCGCGTCTACTCGAACAAATCGCCTATCTCCCAGTATTATCACGCTCACCAGTGCCGGCCGATATCTGCCGCGCCTCATACCGTACCAGGAGTGAGGTTGCCTCACTGTTCAAAATAGATCACACAGATACGCCCCCTCCTGTCCAAACCACTGGAGCTGCTGTTGCTTGCTTCAGTGAACGGTTCAAAATCGTCCAACCGGAAACCAGGCAACTACATGCTGAAAGCAGATGGGAGAGGTTCCCTGTTTCAACTAGCTAGGCGCGATAGCCAGTTCTCACTGCAGTGAATTTTGACCCACGGCTTTTGAACTCAAGTGATTGGTCGAAAACACAAATCGCGTAATTGCGATAGTCCTCGTTGATGACTGACAAATACTGAAGGAGCTGGCTGCTCGAAGCACTGCTTACGAGCCTTGTTGCAGCAATAAACGTTCATAATAAGGACAATAACAATAACAATATATTTTATAGTGCCATTATTTAACTTAATCTCTATCTATGAACTTTACACATGCTGTATAGGAAGCATGACCCTATAGTTAGTGGTAACATGTACAGTGTCAGCATGCATAACATGGTTGGTAGTAACGTGCATTCTGTAAACATGTGCGCTATAGTTAGTTTTAGCATGCATGTGTCAGCACTCACAAGCTCACATAGAACAAATCGCAAGGACCCAGAAAATGCTGTAACACATGCTGTTTAGCTTTTTTTAATGGCAGCAAGTGAGGGGATATGGTGGTATCAGTCGGGATTAATTCAGGCGTTGGAGCACACGAAAAACACGCACGGTCTCCATAGAATTTGAGGTTAGTTTGAGGTAAAGCTGAACTAGTTGAGTCAGAAGAGAAGGTAGTGTGATGTAGCCTGGTGGAGTAGTTTAAATCGGTAGGCTCGAGCCAGCGAATGAAGGATAAATATTTAGATACAGGTGAGTGATCGAACCTTGAAATCGTTAAGCTGCTTGATTGGCAGCCAGTACAAATCGGTTAGAAGAGGCAACTGTGATTGGCAGCTGCGATGCTCACAACAGATAAGCCTAGCTGCAGTTTTGCACCAATTACAAGCACCTTTGCACCAATTACAAGCACCTTTGCAATGTTACGTCGTACATGACAGTAGGCAGACTTGACAGTAGAGCCGATGCAATTGTCTCGTGAAATGTCACTTTGGAACAGGACACCTAGATGTCTTATAGATTATACAGGAGACACACTGGTAGAGCCGATTTTGAGCATCAGCCTATCCAATATCCAAGTCACAATTGGTTTGACCATAACTAACTAGTTAGCCGGTTTTATCGTCATTCAATTTGAGAAAATTTGCAGTCGTGGATGTCAGAAAATACATGCAGCGAGGAAGTTGGGAGAATTCGACGTGCTGGAGGGCTTGGGAGAGATCGAAGCTTAGATACAGCTGTGTGTCATTGGCAAAGAGGTGAAATCATAGATTGTGATTGACAATCACATCCGCAAGAGAGATGTTAGAGAGACTACATGTTGTGAAAAGCGGAAGCGGAACCAAGAACTAAGAACTAAGAATAAGAAGCGGACCAAGCAGAGCCCTGGGGTATTCTGTACTTCGGTGGTTTCTCGAATTATTGTTACACTTTGATATCAAAGCTGTGGACTTCCACCTCTGAGACAGGACCTAAACCATAGCAGTATAGTGCCAACCGTGCCCATGTGAGATGAGAGGCGCTCGAGAAAGAATTGGCTTGCAATAGAATTAATCGCTACCGAAAGATTAAGCCAACCAATCTGAAGGACTGTGCCAATGTCAGCATTCCTAAGACATTCGTTATACACCCAAAGTATTGCTGACTCTGTGGAGTGATTAGCTCTTAAACCAGACTGGAACTTACTTTTTAGGTTTGGAGTTTCAACATAAGGACTCAGCTGGTGAGCCACAACTCGCTCTAGTGTCTTTGATAGGAATGGCAGTAGAGAGACTGGGCGAATATTGCTGAAGCTCTCTTGGTCTAGTGCTACTTAAAAAGGGTCTAACAGCCTTTTTTAAAGGGTGGAGGGACAAGACCTGAGGCTAATGACACATTTATTGTTAGCTATGCATGGCAGCAGATCAGTGCGTCGCACAAGCAGGACAGTGGGAATGGGGTATAGAGAGCTAGTAGTCTTATTTTACTCGGAAATAAATTTCAGGATGAGGTCAGTCGTGGCAGGCTTGAATACAGACATCGGGGCTTAAAACAATTTTAAGTTGCACGTGAGGGATTGCGATTGTTCTACAAAACATTGCCAATCCAACAGTCTAGGTCAAGAGACCCGGATATTATGCTTCTCGTCCAGCTGCATTAGCAAGCAGCCATTGTTTTAAGGGTAATAATAATATATTTGATATATTGCCCTGAGACAACAAGCTAGGTCACCTTCAGATCGTGATGAGGTGTTCTCAGCAGGCACCAGCAATGCAAGGCTAACGGTACATGCAATCTACATGACAAAGGCCACCATTACAGTTTAGTTTTATTCAACGGTAAAGGCAATATCAGGGTTTAGTTAGCTTGGTATAAATAAAAAAAAATCAATTTAGAAAACAATGGGCACAAAACACGGACGACACCCAAAGCACAAATCTAGCAAGGAGCTTACAGTTTCATTTTGCACCGATGCCAAGTCCGGTGAGATCACGGTGGTGCCACACCACGAATCTTCAGCGACACGACAGATACAGAGCACCCACAGGAAATAGATAATGCACGGCACATTCTGCATACTATTTGGTTTTGAATGCTCAACAGTGTGTGGTAATTTTACTAAACAGCTTCATGGCCAGAAAATAAGCTAGTGATAGGGCAGCAGCCCACATCGTAAGAAAGCTGGGTCTGACGACACCCCATATTACCCGAACAGGAGGCATGTGGCGATGCAATCGGCAATGGCCTACGTCCTTTAACTGCAATGTAAAAGTGTCATCGCGGCTCTGTATACGGCGTCTGTGGTATTCGTGATACGCCGGCTGTACTGCTGCTGCTGCTGCTGACCGTGGTGGTCGTAGACGACTGGGATGATAAGCCAAGGCGAGCATTGTCGACCTGGGCTGCCGAACCATCCATGTCACCGTAGGCGGCCATCGCCTTGCGCAGCCTGGCCGCTGGTGGCTTGGGCGACCACTCGTCGGCGATGCGCAGATACAGCAGATGGGAAGTTCGAAGGATCAATGCGTGCACGGCATACTGGACAAGCAGAGCACCGAAGCCCTTGTACAGGCCGGCTGTGCCCTCCTGCACGAGAATGGCGCGAAGGCAGCCGAAGAAGCCCGAGTAGTGTGTGTTGATGGGCACTACACCCAGGCCCGTGTCGGTGTTGTCAACGATTGTGCGCGTGCCCTGCACCAATAGCCGATTCACGACCGTCTCCAGGGGGTAGAGTGTCACGTCGGCCAGCAGGCTGCCGGCGAAGCTGCCAACCAGGTCGGGGAAGTAGGCGTCATACAGCGACTGTATGGCCGGCTTCTCCTCGTCACTCTAAAAGCAAAGTAAACCCTCAGTATAAGCCTGAGTACATGTGCATGCAGCTGATGAGCACTCGGCAGTTGGAGAATGGCAGGCCAACCAGCCGACAATAATAATAACAATAATAATAAGACACTTGATAAAGCGCCCTCAGAGAACTCAGTCTCTCTCTCTAAGTGCTTTACAATTTCTGCAAAGGAAACACGATCGAATGGTCAGTGGTAGCATGCTCAATAAACAACAAGAATAACATGGTTAGGGGTAACATGCACAGGGTCAGCATGCAAGTATGGTTAGTGGCAGCATGCATAAGCACATAAAGGTCGAATCACAGGGATCCACTAGATGCTGCGATATCAGAGGCATCCCAACCCTATTCTCGAAAGAGGGCACTGTTGATTGGGCTGACCACACCAAGCTGACAACCGAGGCACAATCAATGAGTATTAATAATAATAACACTAATAGTGATAGTAATAGTAAGAATAATAGTAATGACAATAATGACATTTGCACAGTGGCTAAAACAAACCTAACTTTTTCCAGGCACTTATAATATTCTAGAAAGGAAGTGCATCAATAGGCTGATGAGCCTCCTTAATGGCTTCCTAATTGTGGCAATGTTCTTTAGCTGCAAGTGGGTCAACACGGCAGTAGTTGCATTGTGCTTAAGCAATGACATTGTTTTGGAATACCACTCAAGACTATGGGCAGACGTCACTGGAGTAAAGCTAGATGAACTAATTTTGAGGCTGAGGCATTCCAACTTGAGAATGATGATAAGTTTGCCGATATCTATTAGGCTGGTCATATCGTCAATAAGCATTAGGAAGTTGGTGGCCCTGCCAGTGCAAAATCATCGAAACAAAAAGCACCAAGGGAGGTAAGCAAGTCGGATGCAGTGCGAAGGCTGAGACGGGTCAAAGGACAGATGTAGCTTAGCATGAAAAGGTGATTTGCTAAGTCAGTCAGATGACTTATATTCATTATTCACGTTTTCTGAATTGTAAAAGCTAGGAACCGATTATGCGATAATCGATGGCAGGGCAGTGTGAAAGCCGAAGCCGTGTTATAGTTAGTAAGCAATACTCCAGACGTTTCTGCCTTGGCAGTGGAGTTGAGTTGTGCTCTAGCCCACAGAGCCGTATTAGAGTAATGGCTGCTCTTGAATGTCTGTAACCTGCTCTATCTCTTTCCCGTTTGCAGCCATATCGACTTCTCTAGGCTATGCCATATTCCGCTATTATCAGCATACCTTCATGCATTGGTACTGCACCGACAGGTCGTTAGCAGTGATTCCTCGGCTAAGGGCTGCCAGTACTCCTTACGTGCCGGCTGGGACAACCACACTTACAAGCACAGCGTTAATGGCCTACTATGGTTCGGACGTGGAGGCCTCCATACTAAACTACATTTGTAACAGTGTAATTGGAGTAGAAATGATTAAAGCCAAGCGTGTGTTTAATGATGACATCGGCCAGAAGGAGAGCTTAGATAGTGAAAAGAAGGGAGGAGTCTACGAACCTTGAGGCTACCAACACTTTAAAGGCTACCCCATGACCGTTACTCTTTGAAATCTATGCTCCGAAATCGCTCACGAATAAGGGATTTAAACCAGTGCAGTGTGGCACCACCAATGATTAGTCGAGATGAAGGAAGGAGATGGCAGGCTAACACTCAATACTCCCAATTCATATGCCAATAAAGGATCCAGCCAATACGATGAACTGTAGAAGTTAATCGAAGCATGCCTTCAATAATCAATATATGCTGCCCTTGCTGATTCTGAACATGAGTCTGGAGACTGTATAGGTACTGCACAATTGACTAGTAAATGGGTTTTAAGGACTGCCTAGCATGGTGGCAAGGAACAACAAGAAATGAAGCAGGATTAAAAATGACAACTAGGAGAGCCCGCATTGGTCGGCTAACACTAACAGGTACATACGGTACCACGATACGAATAATACATTTGTATAGTGCCTCCAGAGAACTTAATCTCTTCTGGGAACTTTGCATTTGCTGTAAAGGAAGTGTGATCAGATAGTAATGGTAACATGCACAGTGTCAACAAGCATAATATGGTTAGAGGTACCATGCACAGTTTCAGCACGAATAATGACACGGAGGATGGAGGATAAGAATCTTGCAAATGCTATGATAAACAGGTGCCTTTTAGCTACTTTTTAAATGACAAATCAGGGGATGTCGTGATGTCAGAGGAAGTGAGTTTCAGGCTTTGGGAGCATACGAACTAAATTCACAGTCTCCAAAAGATTTGAGCTTCGTAAAAGGCATAGCTAAACAATGCTAGTAAAGCAGGTAGTACAATGCCTAGCCTGGTGGGTGGAGTAGTTCTGACAGGTAGGCTGGAGCCAGACAGAGAATGAAGGGACCTAAAGGTGAGTTACAGAATCTTGAAGTCGATAAGCTGGAGCCAGTGCAGGTCGGTGAGAAGTGGTGTCATATGGCAACGGCAAAGATCTCGACAGACAAGCCTAGCTGCAAACTTGAGCACCAACTGTAAGTGCTGTATAGGCCGGTAACTCAGCAAGCAGTGAGCTATCACAGAGTAAGTCACTCGCAATGGGAGCATGCTATGTTCTCATGCACCGGGCTGTGGACAAGAACAAAGACACACCGTTGCAACCGCTGTTAACCAGCCACTCATATTTGCCTCCGACAAAAACTAGTACCTCTAATGGCCAGCATAGAACTAAAGCCTACGACACGATAATCAGCAAGTTTGTGCCTCTTTCAGCCCACTTTCTTACCAAGCGACAGGCCTGGAAATACTCTATGGTACTGCAATCAGGCAACTGCTATACTTTTTTTTTGGCCCAATTAAACTTCAAACTCAGAGCATACATGGACAAATACAGGTGTTCCTATCCACTGCCATATATTTCGAGTCATATCTAGTGAAGTGTCTTTCTGATCTGAGTAAACAAGGTGATAATTTTCCGAATTATTCGAATTCATATAAAACGGCATCTTACACGTCTACGATAAACTGTATACTTCTTATCTCTCTCTCTCTCTCTCTCTCTCTCTCTCTCTCTCTCTCTCTCTCTCTCTCTCTCTCTCTCCTCCCCCTCTCTCTCTCTCTCTCTCTCTCTCTCTCTCTCTCTCTCTCTCTCTCTCTCTCTCTCTCTCTCTCTCTCTCTCTCTATAACTTCTCTGTCTCTGTATATCCGTGTCTCTCCATTAACCCTCTATTTCTCTTATATTTCTGCGTGTATGTCTCTATCTTGATCTGTGTATCTCTCTCTCTCTCTCTCTCTCTCTCTCTCTCTCTCTCTCTCTCTCTCCCTCTCTCTCTCTCTTTACGTGTGTCCTCCTTCCAGGCTGTTTGACTCTTAACTGCTATGTCTCTCTTTGTTCTTTGTCTGTCTGTCTCTCCCAGCAGTCTCTACGTCTCTCTGATGCTGTCTCAGTACTGTATCCTTGTGTTTATATGCATCTCTCTGTCTCTTTATGGGTCTGTCTTAGTCTGTCAGTCTGACAGAGTCTCACTTTTTATCTCTCGGTCTCTCCCTGCCCCTCTATTTGTCTGTTTCTCTCCGTCTCTATCCGTCTCAGGAATAGCCTAGCACTTCCCATGGGGGGTGGGGTGGGGATTGAGCAGTTTATGAAGCCATTAACTGTAGACAGTGCTAGAAGCCAGCCTGCAGGCAGAAAGCATACATTCATTGCAGAAGCAGTAACACTGATAAAAAGGTGAGTTGTACCTGAGATGTGCATGTCACTGCAGCATACATATTAAGGCTGTTAGGATGGCAGAGGCAGGATATCGCCAATTAATGCTATTAGGAGTAGAACGGGCCCTAGAATGTGCATTCTGGTAACTTTTATATGCGGTTTTCCAGCTTTGTCAACTACAAGTTAGTGCATGCATTGCACGCACCGTCTTTTCATGGGGTGGGGCCAGAGACACTACCCCTATGGGCCAGTAACATATGTCTGAAGCGAACATGTCCTACCAAAAAAGGCCAGAGCAGCATACATATATTTCAAAAAATTAAGGTCAGCTCACATTTTATCCAATGGGGATCCAAGTCTTTATTGATGTGCCACATTGTCAATACATAGCTGCCGTCACTACGAGAGGGGATCATTCACGATGGTACAGTTTCGATGAAGCATAATCTTGTCACGGATGAGCAGTGTCATGTCTAGCTAATTTTATCAGCATCAGAAACTTGCAATTACATAAATACAAATAAGTATTGCTAGCACTTGTTAATAGCATGATCATGAATAATTCTAGAGCTGTAAGTTGCACCTTGTTCATATAATATGCATACATCACAAACCTCGTTAGATTTCGAATAGATTACATAAAATATTCATCGAAAGAAATGATAAAATAAAACATATATATGGATACGGCACCATCATAAACAAAATGCATGTAGCAAGCTGCTTGCAATGCAATAAACAGAGAGGTGACATGGTCAGCTTACCTTGCCAGAAGAGTGTTCGACTCTAGAGGCCAGCCACACCGAGTAGCGAGCCAGTGAGCAGATGCTGTAGTGCAGAAGGCCGTGAACGACTACAGGAACAATGATCTTCCATATGGGCAACATGCGAGCCGTCTCGGTGGCACTCCAGCTGATGACACGAGTCAGTGACATGCGTGCACAGTCCAGCAGTGTGCTACTCTCGGAGGCGATTTCACTCTTCAACATTGACGACAACACAGAAAGGTTTTCAGACTCGCAAACGAAAAGTAAATCAGATGCACTGCATTCATCTGGGAGTTCAGAAGCAACTAGATGACTTCCACAAATACACTATCGCGAATGAGCTGTTTTCCGGGTCATATCAGAGATAGAATGCAATAGCAATAATGATACATTTGTTAGAGCACTTTCAGAGAACCCAATCTCTTTCTAGGCTCTTTACCTTCTGCTGCAAAGAAAGCATGATCGAATGGCTAGCGAGTGAGAAGTACCACAACCTATGGTTTTTAAAGAACTTACAACCAGTTTTTTTTATAACCAAAGTACAAAACTCAACCGTGCATATGTTTACCTACTATTAACTGTCGCTACCAAGATACTAGATCAGATCCAAGTTCAAATGAGCTGGCTTCAACAGTCAACAAGAAACTATATTTTTTGATGACTGACTACTGTGAGCAAACGCTTTCAAGCATTCGCTCGACATGACAGATGCATGTCCTGGTACAACAGCAAATAGAGCTAAGTCCTACGTTAGGAAAAAGCAGACAAGGCTGAGCAGACACACGAGTTGCTCATTACATTCCCCTCGGCTCTCAAAGCCAACAGCCGATGTACCTGAGGACAGGTGACAACAGTCACTATCGAAAAGAAAGGATAAGCGAAGCAAGCAGAAGAGCTGTTTCCCTTGCACTTTTGGCTTCTGCAGCCTAGATGCATGCATTTCACAGTTCAATTAATTGGAAAGACACAACAAGGTCTCTGATAATTAATAACTTAACAGGTTGTGCAGCAACTGCAGGAGAGCATATGGAGCCAAACACTGGCTGATAAGACACAGACAGCTCGGACAGCAGCTAACACTACACTGGGATCAATCTCGAACACTGAAGCCTGTCAAGGTCGTAATGTTATGCAGGCATGACGAGCTAGTCAAAAAAAGATACCATAGATAACAAGGATCAAGCAGGACAAAGGAAGCTAGTACAGCTCTGATCTTTCTATTTTAGAAATCTTACAACCTGCTCCATCTCCAGTGTTAAATCTTCAACGTTATTGTTTTGCAATCAGCAGCATATTATGTACCTATCTGTCTTACCAAAACTTATCATCGGCAGTGCCCACTATAAAGCATACCACTGCTTCTGCAGCACTTCCCAGCATTCTCTAGCTGGCCATCGCAATCCTAATGCTTTATCAGTAGACCGAACTGTATAATAAACGAAGAACACCGTCTGAAGATAAAAAGGCTGAAGACCAGAGGATAAGCATTCCAAAACTAACCAAGTGGCTTGAACACTGATTCCTGACTGGTAACCACAAGCAGCTTAACAGCTGATTACTCCACCCTATTTTATCAGTCATCTTTTCTCGCCAGCACATGAGGGGCAATGACTATGCAACGGTCCCGTCTGGATACATCCGATACATCTCATAAATGTGCATAAATGGGTGCTTGTCTGTAATGTAATGTCTGTCTCCAGGAAACCCACGTAGCCACAGCGAAACTAGTCAGCTGGCTTAGCGCTGCTCTACACTGACCTCTGAGACCGCGATTGCTGCCCCCTCATTTTTTCTTTACATGATACTATGTTCTTCCACGACATACAAATACTAGACGACCCATGCAAAAATCATAAAAACTCCGATGTTGCTCTGGAAATGTGCCTGGATGACCGATGACATTGCTAACGAGCCCATGCCACTAATGTGCCATCTTGCAGTTCTTTCTTAATGTGGTCCAATCTTCAGTGGAAGAAAAATGGAAAAAATATAATTGGCATCAATCAAACTTGAGTAGGGCTTTGCAAATAGGGCTTTGCAAATACGATGCAAAGTAGCTATTTTTTCAATGTACATTGCTGTGTGTGAGAGCTGCACATACATTCTACGAGCTTAGCTTTCTTGATGCACTTAAGGTTCTAGTTGAGACACACTGAGAGTCATTTGTAATAGCAGCTTGCTTACCCTAATGGAATCGACGAAGCTGGCTGCAATAAAGGGTGTAGCAACGGCAAACCCGAGCAGCTTTAGAGTCAAATGCTGGCCGAGGCGTCTGATGGACGTGTGCCTGTTTAGCTCACTGCAAGCACGAAATGAAAGTTATATACGCCAATCTAAACACAATTATAGGACATCACACTTCAGGATACGATTTAGAAGACCCTTTCTCTACGTTGTGCACGATTTGGCTGTACATCAATGAGATGCTTATCCCTATGACAACACGGTACAACAATAAACCTCAGCTTCAAATAGTCACAACAAATCGGTTTGGTGGAATTGAGTAAAGACAGTGTTACTCTCCAGTTTCTCGGTGGAACATGAACAGGCTGATTGCATGCTGGTCTACAAGAGCACATCTAACGAAACAAAATAACACTGAATTAGATTTAAATGGAAAGATAGTCAAGGAAGTTAACAAGGAAGTCCAAACAAAGAGTAAATGTGGAAAATTTTCAGACAAGAGACAAACCTTACCGTGGCAAAGGGCTTGCTTCGCTGATCACCCGCTCGGCTACCATTTGCACACCTTCGGCAAAAAATTTGCTGCCGAGTCCTTTCCAATATGTTCCAAAGCTCTGAAAAAACGTATTCTTTACTTGTAGTTGGGCAGGCAATGATGGGGATGCATGGCACTCAGTCGTGCCTCAGACATCATCCAACCATTTCCCGGAACAAAAGCTGACATTTGACATAACGAAGGTTGCAAGTGTGTTACAAACAGTGCCGTACAGCACAGCAACAAGAAAGCTTTTCTTTTTATAAAGACTAACTACCATCCTCAGTGGGTAGAACGCTCAGAAGTACACACCAACACCCGCCCTCAAAAGTATTTTAGCAGCTCTAGCTACTGCCATGCCAGTGGCCCCCTTGACTGGATTTCATGCAACACACCTACAGCTGCTTTGGCATACCAGAAGTAGTAAAGTAGGCACTGAAAACAATCAGAAATGTAAAAACACGATTTCTTAACGATCATTTTTAATGATCTTTCTTGGTTTACAGTATTAGAATGACCTAGTAACTATCATATATGCAAGAGCATGCTATGGTTGGTGGAAATGACAAAGTCTAGCTGCCATTGCTGGCCAAGCACCAGAAAAGCATAAGGCATTAACTCAAATTAAGACCTCGACTGATGGGAATTTACCCGAACAACCTTAATTGGTCGTTGGTTCACACAACGACTCATTTTACAGCTTAAATATGCAACAAATTTGCTTTCATTACTAAATGCAACATTTAACTCGTGTCTTCAGAAGCCTGTGGAAGGCGGCTTACAACTATCCAGGCCGACAAAAGTGGGTGCTGCTGGGTATTAAATCAGTGGGAAGGTGCTCAAACTTCAGGACTAAACTTCAAATAGTGGGGTGATCCTGCAGTAGAAAATCATTTCTTGCCAGCAGCAAGCCAGTGAAAACTGCTGCTAAGGCCCTTCTCCTGATAGAAGCAGGATAAAAGCTGCTAAGGCTCACTTCTGCTGCTGCCACATAAATGAGGCTATTAAATCAGCTGCTCTTTACTTGCTCTTGCCAAAGAAAGCAGACTAGCCTCCTGTAGCTACTTCCTATAGTTTAAATGTTATTTGCTTCTCAGGCACTGCTGATCGGCACAACCGAAGGGGGATTTAGTGCAACATAAGACGACAATCACTAACATAAGATGTAGCACTATATTTACCTGACTCGTGATAACTACGGGTTGGTCTGGCCAAGAGCCATGCTAAAGGTTTCTAGTCTTCCCAGTCAATTTCAACTCCTGTGCTTCAATAGCTTCCTTCGAGAATCCCACACGGCTGCTCTACTATGCAAAGTCTAAGGATATATGTCAATTGATAATTGGACCTTTCAGATGTGAGTGGCAGACTATGGGTATCCTATTCCAAAGTGACCTTTCACTAGATGACATCTACTCCACAGCTCAGTCTGCCAACTTTCTGCTACATACCATTGCAAAAAAATTTGGGCCTACTACGACAAAGATACCAGAGCCAAGCTGGTCCAACCATTGGAGATATTCCACCTTCACTTCGGTAACTCTCTACTCACAGGTTTTCCGGTCTGTGCAATGAACGGTTACGTTACAGTTGGTGCAAAACTCGGCAGGTTGCTCAAAGGCTTGCCCATCGTGAATGTAGCTATTGCCACATTACACCATTTGCCACCAAACTGCATTGGCTTCCCATCAAGCAGCAAAATAGGCTTCAATGTTACGTCAATCGCTTTTAGGTCCTTTCATTCTCTTGCTTCGGCCTACCCATTCGAATATCGCTCTTCAGACTTAAGTCGTTTCGTTGGAGCCCAAGATTCTAGTTTGTAAGGAACCAGAGCCTGGAACTCACCTCTGACTGACGTCATGAAATCCCCAGACTGAACGACTTAGAAAAAGAAGCTAAACCCACATGCTCGTCGAAGCATTTTCCACCTGCACGATTTGTCCTTAGACGGCTTATGTGTGCTGACACTGTGCAGGTTATTTCTAACCAATTGACAGGCATCCTTTCCTACATATGTAAATCGCCTAGACAGAGATTTAGTTCTCTTAGGGGGCTAAACAATGTTTTTATTTTTATTATTATTATAGCCTAAACCTGCCAGTGCCAATTAAAAAAATATAAAGGACTCTTGGGCGTTTCGAAAGCACCTATCTTGTTATTGAAAATAAAAGCATGTGCTAATACAATAGTGAGTAATGAAAACCCAATTCCAGGCATACTGAGATACTGTGGTAAGTGGCCTCGAGAGCAATATTTTAGCTCAAAAACACTTTTAAGGCTAGGTGTGCATATACAGAGGACACCGGCGGCTGCGTGTGCTCAAGAGATCGTGCATTTTCTCATGTCAAATCTGCCACGTGGGGCATATGACAGCAGGCTGCATTGAGAAAATAAGCAGAACGATATGCAGGCGTTTAAAATATATTGTCGAGGTACTAACAATTAAGGGAGGTATTCATCAACCCAACTGAAAAGAACCAACGAATATAACAACTGATTGATATACATTCCACACAAAAAAAGAGAATTCACAGCCAAGTCTGCTACCACCGTGTTAGGGTATGATTAGATTGTCATTGACCTAGAAGCGCTTTGCTTACTGAGCACTGGTCCAGCTCTGCAATGGTTTAGTCCTACCTCGGATGTGAATTTTAGAGAGCGGATGCCAACGACCAAGGGTCATCTGATTCGGCTCTAGATGGGGAGAGGGTACGTTGAGATGTGTCAAGTTCTTTTTGCAATTCATATAATACCTCTGGCTGATGAAATCGTCTATCACAAAAAATGATTTCTTTTTATTGCAGATGCCATTCAGCTGTACCTGTGCTTTGATCTGCCCATGTATTCCAGAACTCCAACACCCTCCAATCAACTATGCAGCATATATCGCTGACATGCACTATTGAATTGCAGCAAGCTCTCTGAACTATAATGATGATTCAACCCATGTACTGGATACGTGGAAAATGTAGTGCTACTTACGGGTCAAACGTAGCAAAATTTCGAAGCCAAAACCTCAAAATGATCTTTGCTGGCATATGTATTTAAACTTCAGGATATAATCTGGGTGCCCTGTTCCAAAGTGAAATTATGTAAGTCACTGCTTGCTGGTCTAACGGCCTGTGCACTCAGGTGCCTACAGCTGGTGCACAACTCTCCAGATAGGCTTGTCTGACGAGAGCATCGCAGTTGCCGCATCACACCACTTCTTGCCTACCTGCACTGGCTCCCAGTCAAGCAAGCATCGACTAGAAGAAGGTTATGCCACTCACTTTTAGGTCCTTTCATTCTTTGGACCCAGCCTACCTATCAGATCTACTCCCCCACCAGGCTAAGCATCGTATGATCTGCTTTTCGGAATTTAAGCTTTTATGCATACCTCGTCCTAACCTCAAATCCTTTGGAGACCGTGCCTTTAGTTCGAATGCTCCCCAATCCTGGAACATGCTTCTGACATGTGTCACGACATCTCTTGACTTGACCACATTAAATAAAATTAACTAAAAACGCATCTATTTATCACAGCTTTTAGTGGGTCAATGTGCTTTGTCTTTACGTGCTTATGCATGCTGACACTGTGCATGCTGCCACTAACCAAAATTGCATGCTGACCCTGTGCATGTCACTCTTAACCATGTTATACTTGTTGTAATTGAGCATACTACCACTAACCATTCGATCGTGCTTCATTTGTAGCAAATGTGAAGTGCCTAGAAATAAATTGAGTTCTCTGAGGGCAAATGTATTATTATTATTATTATTATTACTAGATCACCTTAACTGCTCACAGGTAAGCACCTTATACAGTGATCACTGTGGATATCTAGCAGATTGTGCATATAGGTTCTTAATCAGCAAGTTAGATAAGATCAGAGAGACAATCTCGTAAGGTCACGTCCCTGCTGAACTGCTTTACTTCGTTTCCTAAGAGCAGCTCAACTGTCCACAATCAAGCCTCACACAAGCGACCACATCTTGAAGCTTGTTTCCCTGTGACTAGAAGCAACCATACCACACCACTTCTGCTTAAGCCTCATTGGTAAACTATTAAGCATCGAATCGACTTTAAGATCCCTTGACTGGCTTACAGGTCACTTCACTTGCTTTCACCAGCCGACCTAGTCGACCCCCTTGCTCCTCTAAGACTGCTCTCACACCAACCGCTCCTCGGCCTCCATCCGTCTCACCATTTCCCACTAAAGAATAGAACTACTTTGGTGAAACACCTTCAGTTTGTATGCACCGAAAGTCAGAAATTTGTATGATTTTAGTCACTACTTACAGTGACCTTTAATCATTTAAGTCTCAGCTAAAGAGAGAGCTGATCCTAGAGAGAGAATGGATTCAAGCAGGAAGCAACATATCAACAGATAACAAATTTACCAATCTCTGTATCATATGCGACATGTGTATCAACTTCTTGAACCTTGGTAGATCGAGGTACATGTGTTAAGCTAAACGATGATAAAACTAACTTACTTGTTATGGGCAAACCCAGTGTGATTTAGAGATTGGAAAGACCGACTTTCAAAATTGGCTCTGCCAGCATATCTCCTGTCGAATCAGCTCGGAATCTAGGTGTCATATTCCAAAGCGACCTCTCGTTAGACGACCATATCAGCTCCACAGTCAAATCCGCCTATTTTCAGCTTCATTACATTGCTAAAATTCGGGCTTGTTTAGATAAAGATACCACGTCCAAGTTAGTTCATGCATTCGTGACATCCCGTCTCGACTTCTGCAACTCACTGCTTACTGGCCTACCAGCATGTGCGATCAGGCGATTGCAGCTGGTGCAAAACTCGGCAGCTAGACTTGTCTGTCGTGTGCGTCGCAGTTGCCACATTACTCCACTTCTCGCCGACCTGCACTGGCTACCAGTCAAGCAACGGATTGACTACAAGGTTTTGTCGCTCACTTTTAGGTCCCTTCATTCTATGGCTCCAGCCTATCTTTCAGATATACTACCCCATCAGGCCAAGCATCGTACCACCCGCTTTTCGGAATCCAACAGTCTAGAAATAAGTCTTACAAACCTCAAACCCTTTGGAGACCGTGCATTTAGTTCGTATGCTCCCAAAGCCTGGAACTCCCTCCCGACCTGCGTCAGAACATCCCTTGACCTGACCACATTTAAAAGGAACTTAAAAATACACCTATTTAGGACAGCCTTTAGTGGATCCCTGTGATTCGTCCTTGATGTGCTTATGCGTGCTGACACTGTGCATGCTGCCACTAACCACATTTGCATTCTGACCCTGTGCATGTCACCCCTAACCATATTATTCATTTTGCTTGTTTTTCAAGCATGATTTTACTTACCATTCAATTGCATTTCACTTTGCAGCAAATGTAAAGCGCCTAGAGAGAGATTAAGTTCTCTGAGGGCGCTTTATCAAGTGAATTCTTATTATTATTATTATTATTAAGCTCGTTGAGGTGTATGCTTGTGACTTTTACGCGACTTTATTTACAGTGTAACATTGTGCCTTGTAAATTCAATAACTCGATCAATACATATGGATCAAAGTGAAATTTGAAATGTGGATCAGAGTGACATTTGAAATAAAATTTGAAATTTGAGTTTAGCTCTGCTTGTACAACATGGCGCCAGTTTACTTGTGATTTCGGCTGGACAAGTCTTGCTGCATACGTCATCAAACGTCTCAGAGCTTAATTTTCTGCAATCACGGACGATATAATGGAATCATGGACATGAATGCACTGTTTAAGTATTTTTTTACATTCAGCCTAAAGTGGAACAAAGGCTAGTTTTGACGGGTCTCTCAGCAGCATTTGATAGCATTGACCACTAAGCCTTCTTTAGCACACTCATCTCGCCTGGGTAGCACTGCTAATTCAATGAAAAGACTTAGCAAAGACTTGGATCCTATCACTGCTTTTCTGAACCAAATCATTTAGCTATACCTCGTGCAAACGAACCTCAAATCCTTTGGCGACTGTGCCCTTAGTTCGCAAGCTCCCAAAGCCTGGAACTCACTCTCGAATGACGTCCGACAAACCCCGACTTGGACATTAAAAAAACTAAACAATGCAAATGTCTTGACAGCATTTGGTGGGTCCTTGTGATTTGCACTTTATGTGCTTATGCATGCTAACACTCTGCATGCTGCCATTAGCCACACTTACATGCTCATAGGGTGCACATCACCCTATGCTTGTTGCCATTGTGCATGCTACCATTAATAATTTGACAATGCTTTCTTTATGTAAAGTAGCTTGACAGATATTGAGTTTCTTAGGACAATATACATATATACTATTCGTATTTTAACCTTATTGGTAGATTTCAGAGCATAGATGTTAAAGACCAACAGTCATACAAGATGGGATACCCAAGGGATCTGTGCCTGGCTTGCTTATTTTACAATTTACACTCTCCCTAATGCCAGAGCAATCGCCAATCAAAGTATCGGCTTTCGTTTTGCATGAAGATGATACACAAATGTATCTATGCTGACATTCCTAATTACCTTCCAGCAGCCGAAACTCTCAACTCATTTGCAGAAAGTATTCGCACTGGGATGGAAGCAAACTTTCTCGGTTGAATGATAAAAAAGTAAACCTACCAGTAGTCATTGGCACACCTAGTGTTAACTCGAAAGTTGGAAATCTAGCCTTCAAAATGGTCTTGACCGGGATATCTCCTGAAGCATCAGCATGACATCTGGTTTTAGCATTCTAAAGCTACCTTTCGCCAGACGACCACACCAGTCAAGTCAGCCTACGTTCAGCTTCAAATAGCTGTAACAATGCGGGCCTGCTTAGACAGGAATACCACGGCCAAGCTGGTCAATGCATGCATGACATCCTGTCTTGCCTTCTGAAACTCATTACTAGCAGCTCTTCCTGCCAAAGGTGTGAGGTGCCTACAGCTAGTGCACAACTCTGCAGCTAGGTTTGTCTGTCATGAATGTCACAACTGCCACATTTCACAACTTCTTACCGACCTGGGTTGGCTTCTTACCAAGTTATAAATCGACTTAAAGTTTCTGTCACTCACATTACGGTCAGCACATTCTCTGGTTAGCCAACCTTAGGAAACACCTGTACTTCCTATGGTTTTCCATTTTACCACCCATTCAAGTCGTTAAGCTGTTTCTCTGACCCGTATGCTCCTTAAGACAGGAACTCACTATCTACTGAAATCATGATGTATCTTAATGGCATTTAAGAAGCTGTAACCCCACGTTTCCCACAGTCTTTGGTCTGGCAGTGTGAATCGTCCATCAAGTGCTTATATAAGTGCAGAAAATGGTGGATTTTATCATGAATCAGTGGACATTTCCCTTTCCAGCAAATGTAAAGTACTCAGAAAGAGATTTAGTTCTCCTAGGGGGCATTACTAGTGTTTTATGATTATCATTATTATCTAACACCATACTGCAGCTGAATCCACTGTAGGATACAAAGTTAATTTATAGCAGCTGCTGAAACAGTGCAAGACTATTCAGCCTGGGAAATAGTGCCTCGTACGTTGCAGTTCAGCACAATCAAAGTCACGACGCAAGCAAGTCATATGCACAGTATTAGAAAGATAAGCATTACTCAAAACAAAGGCAAAGGTGAAGGCAAACGGTACACAACAGTCAAATACTGCCCTTGGACGTACCTGATGCTTTTGTACATTCACCATCACTTGAAATACAGTGAACGGTGTAAGATGGTATTTGCTGCATCGTGAGTTCACCTGGCACTGCCTTCTCATGACCACGAACGGATGAGAAAAGATGGTTTGTGCCACCATACTGAAGCATACATTAGAGAGAGAGATTGGATGTAGCCAGTACATAGGCTGCCGACTCAAGTTTGGGCAATTAACAATTGAACACACCTAACAAGTGCCAGTATTCATGCTTACTAGGAGAGACTTGTCCATATACCTGCCCTCGCCCTCTACAAAGAAACACCGACAACACACGTAGCCGCACGCACGCACACACATGCAAGCAAACAGACACATCCAAACAAACATACACATACAAACACTCAGAGTTATGCAGGCGCACGCATGCGAATGCACCCCTTTCACATTCAACCACACTCAGGATGATGAAGGCAAACACAATACCTACATAAAGCCGATCACAAAAGAATAATCTCTTCTTGGAAATACAAGATGCCATCAGCAGCCTAGTGTGTGTGGTTCTGTGTGCTCTTCTAATAGGTGATGTATGCTGTGATAAATCGTGTGCTGTGATGTGTGCTTTCTTCTAATAGGTGATGTCTTCTGTGTGCTCTTGTAATAAGTGATGCTGTTGTTCGACCATCACCTCATGCTCGAAATTTAGGCATAGCTTTCGACAGCTGTATAGATTTTAAAAACTTCATTCAGAAGACTGCTTCTAAAGATAGGCACCACGTCCGATCCCTATCTAAGATTAGGAGCTGTCTTCCACAGTGGCTTGCAAAAAATTTAACAAGCTGCCTTGGCTTGATTATTGCAATTCCCTTTCGGCTGGGCTACCAAGAAAAGCAACTAGGCCACTCCAGCTGGCTATGAATATGGTTGAATATGCAAGGCTAGTTTTCAAGTCAAGGGGCTCGCCCCGACCAAGGTCTGACTGAGGTCGTGGGCTCGAGCCCCGAGGCATATGTGAGGCGCCTGAATAGAGATTAAGTTCTCTTGTGGTGCTATATAAATGAATTATATATACTTTTTTAAGTCTCAGAGGTTTGACCACGTGTCTCCTTTGCTAAAAGAGCTAGGGTTGCTGTCGGTTGATCAACGAATACAGAGCCAAGTTCTTACACTGAGCTACAAGGCCTGCTACGGCTCCTCAAAACTTAGCTGAAATGCTGCATCAGCTTCAGACTCCTCGTGCTCTCAGGTCCTGTGTGGACGACAAAGTAGCCCTATTCCATTCCTCCGCTTAAAGACCGGTGGCGACAGAAGCTTTAGTTCTGCAGGTCCTAGACTGTGGAACTTGCTTCTACAGTTCTTACGCAACTACTCTCCTGCTGCAGACTTGGGCTAATCCTTTCCGGCGGTTCTGAGCTGCTACCTCCATGCCACTCACTACCTCAACTGCTCTTTTTTGCTATGCTTCCCACTCTCTCTTTGTTTCGTGAGATGAAGTCTTTTGGCTACCGAATGCATACCAAAAGCCACTTAGGCTGTGAGTGCGCTATACAAAACTCTCCTCCGTAACACCCACATAGTCTTTATGGCTTTGTGGAATTACAGACAGAGATACATTACATTAGCACACTAAAAACCGACTGATCACATACAAATATGGATGGCCAAAAGTTCTGCTTATAATCTTACCTAATGATTATATCCAGAGGGGGACCATTGCAGCATTATAGGTGCCACATGCATTAACAGGCAGGGCAGAGACAAAAAGTCCCAGGCTATGAAGGGCCAAGTGTTCAGGGGAGTGTGCATGTTTGCACGTTTGTTCGTGAGCAGGTGAGTGAGTGGTCTATGTGTCGTGAATGTCTACTTGTGCACGCGTGTGTGCCGCACGGGGTTGAAGCTCATTCGCATATCTGCAAGCGAGAACATTTGCGTGTGTGCACATCTGCGTGTGTGTGTGTGTGTGTGTGTGTGTGTGTGTGTGTGTGTGTGTGTGTGTGTGTGTGTATACGTGCATGTGTATATACATGTATGTGTGTATACCTGCATGTGCCTATAGGTGTGTGAACATGCATGAGAGAGCTTGAGGCATGTGCTGATGCCATGGTAAAGACCCAGCATGACAAATGTTGTGATAAAAAGCCATTATCGTATCACAGATGTCGACATTATTCGGCAAGAACCCTACTACAGAGACATCACATCAAAGTGGACTAGTAGGTCTAGCTTAAAAAATTCCTAGCATCACTAGCCCATGTCAAGTTAATCAACATGAAGAAGCGCATATGAATGCAGGCATGCACACTCATGTGCACACATGCAAGCACACGGACAACAAACAAACGCGGACAGACATGGAGACGGGAGATAGTTAGACAAGGAGGGTGTTTGAGAGAGATATAGAGAGAGTGGATAAGAAAGAGGGGCAGATAGACTTGAAGACAGAAGGAGTGAGTGTGTGTAATAATAATAATGTCTAAAATAGTACCCTAAAAGCACTTAACTGCTATTTAGTTGCTTCAAAACTTGCAGCAAGAGAAGCAATAACTATTGGTTAATGAAAAGCAAGGCACTATGCATAGGTAAGCATGCAAAACACATAATTATCATGCAAAGACAAGCATGCAAAAGCACATATAAAGACTCATGGCTACTGGTTAGTAGGACCCAATAGCAACAGCCAAACAGTCCTGCCCAGATAAGCAAAGCACAAAGGAAGAGGACGAGTCCACCGGAACAAAATACACAAGCATCTCACTGTTGCCACACCTAGTCACACCGTACTCAGCCCTATAATGCATAACAAGATAGATAGATAGAAAGAAAGAAAGATAGAATGAGAGAGAGAGAGAGACACACGAGAGAGAGAGAGACAGAGAAGAGACAAAGAGACAGAAAGACAGAGAGAGAGAGACAGAGAGAGAGAGAGAGACAGAGAGAGAGAGAGAGAGATAAACAGAGAGAGACAGAGAGAGTTGAAGCAGAGACATGAAAAAACAAAGGATAGTCACAGAGGGAGGAAGGAGCCTTAGAGAGGAAGAAAGAGAAAGAGCAGAAATGTGTACGTCCACATATGCTTGGCTGAAGAAGGGTGGACCAGGACAGGGAGAGACAAACTACTTTCAATCACGGGAGCTTCAAAATCAGCAGTTCCCTTCGTGAACCTCCTACTCACAATAATACCACATATTATTGAACGCTCCATTGCCATTAAGCATTCCAAACCCAGCTAAGAGCAAGCCGTATCTCAATTGCATGCTAACTCCCTTAAGCTCCTTGCCTCATCAAATACAGCATCAAGCCAAACAAAAAGACACGGTGGGTTCTAGGAGGATATATAGGAACTCGGTTTTATGACGAATGACCAGCACGAACATTTAACAGACAGTGTGTGCAAAGTCAATATTTAAATAGATTAAATTGAAAGGGCATATACATAGTTGGGTGCGATTGATGTCCCAACCGCCTTACAATGTGAAAATCTAATTGCAAATGCAAGATTGCATCAGTAAAGGTTTATGACTGCTTAAATTTACATTATTAAACATGACCACGCAACAGTCTAAGCGAACCCAGTGGATGCATGAGATAGAAGAGTGCGACGAAAGTACGAATGCAACATAGGTAAGCCTGCACACCTGAAGTACGAACACTGCCCAGCCAGATAATTATTTGCGTTCGAAGTCGGACAAACCTCACCTGCTCAAGCCTATTCCAAGTTCGGTGGCACGAGCAACGCTCTCTAAATGATTAAACAAAAAATGCGTTACACGTTACAATCGAGGAGAGTACGCGCCGCTGCAACGGTAAGTCTTAGTCATTAGCCAGATTGCCAAGATTTTCGATTATGTAACCTGCAGTAAAGTCAGTGCCACAAACAGAACCAACCAGCAACGCAACCATAGATACATACACACATAGATACACTTTGAGATAAGTCGTGAAATACAAACCGGCGAGGTAACGCGTTCAAAAACTGCAGGGGCTCTCGAAGGTATACTAACGTACATAGGCGAGTAAATGGGCTACACCGCATACCAAACCAAAGAAAATAACTAATAAGAAACCAGTAGATAAATGACAACTCTGAAATTTTTGGAATCCATCTGCACATGTTTAGATAGGGCAGAAACGCATTTAAAACAAGAAACGCACCATATCCTGCGGGACCAAAAGACGATCGAGCGCTGGCTCCAGGAATATCCGCTTGCGATTGTCCATAAGTAGCGGGTGCACTGTTAAATGAGTTATATGAGGGAGGCGGCTCTTGAAAATCCGTCTGGCGATACGAAACATCTCCGCGAGCAGCATGAGAGCCGTCCCCGATATCTCTGCGCCAAGGTGAGCGCCCAGGATAGGATGCATACGGACCGGTAGCGGCCATTCTTAACGCTGGCTACCGGTTCCGCCCGGATTGTCGGAGAAGCTTTAACTTCACCTCCCAACTACGTGCTACAAACCCTGTGACTTCCGGAATCCTATAGAGAGTCTTTTGAGGGCGCAGCTTTCTAATTAATGTACGAGGGCTTGCAATTTCGCACTAATCATATAAAATTACTACTAGGCGTGCAAGCAGTGAAGGCACTGCCATTACTTTTACGACGTTAGCAGCCAACTCAGTTGACGACGCTGCGGATAGCAGGACCCAAGCTACCGAAAGGTGCACGAAGGCTTTTTAGCTTGGTCAACTTTTGCAGCCGCGACAGAAAAATTCCCCAAGCTGAGACAAAAATGTACACGACTTGACATAAGCAGCATCTGGGTCAAAGTAACGTCAAGTTAAACGTAAATCTGGCGGAAATTTAAGTTGCATATGCTGCTTGGCTAAAATGCGTTGCATTTAAGCAATTAATTAATTCTCTATAGCACCCTAAGAGACATTAATCTATATCGACGCGCTTCATATATGCCACCGGGCTCGAGCACACGACCTTGATCATAAAATGCATTCACCTCGACATCGGTCATCGAAGGCACTTCCAAGTAAGAATATCACGTCTTACTCTATGTACCGCTTGTAGTTTCTGCTCAGCTCTCGTACCTTATCATTTTAACGTATCCATATTGGAATACTTAGCAGGCGGCGAGAAATGTATTGCTCTATGCACTTTCACCTTCCATCAAGTGGTATGCTCTCTGGCAGGTAATACACAAGCTTGAAATTACAACGTAATCGAAAAAGTAGTAAATAAGAAGCTAGCATGTCGGTTATAAAAGATCACCTCTCTCGCTTCCCATCGAGCATCAAATTCAGTTAAAACATATGATTATAGATGTGTAGAGAGAGTTATTTTTAATGCTGCTAAAGTAAAAAATCGTTTAATAAGAAACGAAACCAATCGTCACCACCAACTATAAATATAAAAAACACCGTTTTACGGTGAAAAGGTAAACACTTTGCTCAAAGATATTTGCACAGATGGTAATGAATACATAAGGAAGATTGATCTACGGATGGTAACTAGAACATAAGGAACCGAGGTAGCTCTCATGCAGGTTGAAAACAACCGGGAGAGCCTCTGGGTGTATAACATACTGTGGCTTTCCTTGTAATGGTAAGAAAGATATGTTACTGATTTCAATTAATCTTTAGGCATAGCAGAAAACATGGCGCTGAAAATTACGGAAAATTAATATTGAAAATTACATATCTTTGGTTTTCATTTTTTCTGGAAAACGTGAGACCTCTTCGTTTCTGTCTAATTATGCTTCTCTTAAGATGCACTTTGTGTTGCGTCACTGCGACACGGGCCGAGGCCTAGCTCTCCGGGTGTAGCCTGAAATAGCGTAGGCCTTAAGCCAAATATAAGCAGCTGAAGTGGCAGAACCCCTTATGGCCACGGGTTATGGAATGAGGTCTGCTTTGCAGCAGGTAGGAAAGGAAAGGCGTCGATTGATTGCCGCAGATTAAAAACAATGGCCAACGGAGTAAGACTGGCTGGTCTTAAAAACCATAAGCGCTAAACCGAAAGCAGTCAGCTACCGGTGCAGGAAAATATCTAAAGGTCAGGGTTATCAACAATATTTTATTTATACAGCCCAACGGAAGTAATCCGTGCCGTCGAGGTGCCGAAGGTGGTTATAACAAACGAAGGACTAGACTCCCAGGTTCACGCTGATGCATGTAAAACGTCATTCAATGGACAGGAGTGGCGGCGAAGAAGAGGCAGGCAGGAAAAAACCAGAAAAACAAGAGATTACAGCGAAAAAATATTTAATTAACCTCTGGCTAATACTTGAATCCGTCATGGTGACCAAGAGAATTTAAAACAAGCGAGCTTTTGGAAAAACGTCTTTGCATCGCATGACTTCAAGATTTGGACGTTATTCCTGCCTTGAGTCTTCCAATTATCTTCATTCAACTAAAAAGTACCCCTCCCGTCTCACTTAGGCTAATATAAACTACGAAGATCTTGCCTTGGGCTGAATTATGTTTGGTATTATGCTAAATATGATAATCCAGCTTCGGCACCGCATAAGTAACCTGAAAAATTTACAGGACTACTGGGTTTCGATTAAGACCCTACAAATATAGACCATTAATTTAGTCAAGCACTGTTAGTCGCGTCCGTTAAAGGTAGCTAATAAAACTATCCTCTCACTCAAAATATGCCTCTAAACCACCTCAAATCCATTGGAGATCGAGCCTTCAGTTGTGAAAGCCTTGACTTGACTAATGACAAACATTACGATATTATCTAAATAGAAGACATTTAAAAAAGCTGGAAAGCCAATCTTGCTCGTCGAAGCGTTTGCTCCGCCTGCACGATTCGTTGTTTCTTGTGCATATTGAAACTGAAATGATTGGCGTTACCACTACGCAATCGAGATTGACATGTTTCATGTTCTGCACATGCCTTAGCCCCAGGGCACTGCGGTCGCACTCCATGACTCTGGTCGTGCGTTCGAATCCTGCAGCTGGAAATCCTTCATTGCCTACTGAAAGAAGAGTGATAGTCTTTAGGGGTCTCCTACAGCTTTGTAAACCAGCCAGCTGTATAAGCTTCCTTTTGTTTATTCTAAATGAGTGTTATGAAAAGTATTTATTTCTCCGAGTTCTCTAGAAATTGGTTGTTGTTATTATTAATGAAAGGTTGGGTTAACCATCCCAAGAAGTATGTTTTTTAAATAAGCCCCGAAATTGGGTTGAAGTACGACTAGAGATTAAAAAAAAGAACTGGAAAAGCTACGTAAACAGCGTCTACTCATAAAGGATTAGTCAGAACGCTGAAATTACCATAACCAAAGATTTTTCGACTAATGAAAGTTTTTTAAAGTAGCCATGTGATATGGATAACAAGTTATGTGTTGATAATTTTCGTTACATTACTAATGATTTAAGCATACTTGGTCGGACAAAGGGTGAGAGTATTCGTGAATATATTATAAGACTTTGAAATATCGGGTGGGGTCTATCTTGATAAAGAACGAAAGTGGCATAAAGATAGACTTAAGCAAATATAATTTCTGCTGCTCCTAGGAAACAAGAGGAATTATATAATGATTGATTTGACGGTGTAAAATGTCAAAGTTAGTATGAAATCTGGAAGAAGAAGAAAGAAAGAAGAAGAGGAGAATGCTCTCAGAAACTGAACTGCTGAACGAAAGCTCGAAGAAATTAAATCTAGGTATGATGAAATCCAACGCATTAGGGGTATTTTTAATAATCAGCAGTGTGATCGCATGCTGAGTAGTTGTTATTGTCGTATCATGCGCAGTGGGTGGTATAATGAAACTGATAAACTCAAAGGTAAAAATTGATATAAATCTTAAATCTTAATTAATTTAGCTATCTCTCTCTTTTTTACGTAGAAAACGGATAGAGATGAAAGTATTCAAGATACAATCAAGCATGTAAAAAACAAAACATTTCGATCACTTCACCTCCTCTATCGGAGGTCACACCATCTTACCTTGTAGTTATTGCCATTTTGTAAAGATGAACTTGATTTTACACTGTTTTTTTAGCTTCTTTCCTCCTTTTTTCAAAATTCAAACTTCCAACGTTCTGCTGCTCTCAATTTGGTACGCTGATAAGAAACTTATCTTTAAACAGCCATTAAGAAGTAGGCAATGCTACGATTGCTTCTCTAGCTGCAGGAAATGAACGACTGGCGAAGCAGCAGACATCGAAATGGGGGATTCTTTAAGTTACTTCTGTTAGCAACTGCAGAGACCCTGGGGATTGATATATTTCACACGCCCACAGTGAAACGCAGATGACGAAGTGTGTCTCACTAACGACCTAGTAGATAACGCTGGTAACAGCAGGTAGGCTGTCTTAAATGATCATACCCTGACATAAAAAACGAAGGCGCAACCAGAAAGTGCCTCCTGATAACCACAATCTGTCAGTAACTCAGCTACTACAAATGTTATATGAATGTACTAGTGAAAAGGTTAAACTTAGTGGTAATTTTTTTTAGAAGCTTTGTGGTTTTTAATCTTGATAACGTGATAACGAATGAGTTCACGCCTGGATTCAGACAAGCAAAAATATAATGTCTGGATCGTTATGGCAGCCTATTTCACAGCCTCTCCAGAAGTAACTACAGATATCGGCCCATATGTATTAAAAATTACTCTGCTTGCACTATGGCCAGAGGTTAGAAACCTCAGGCCTTTTAGCCAGATGCGGCTTAGCTAGTAATCCAATCCGGCCTAACGCCCCGTAGTAGCATCTCTTTTATCGTTGGATCCAGCCTAAATGAATTGTCGTGGTTTTGTTCTTATTCATTACTGCTGCTTACAGCTCAATCTGTGGTACGTGTTCATTTTTAGAACTGATGTCAGGCGCTTGCATGAGACAGAAGCGCTCAACTGAGGAGTTTTCTACCACTCTCTACCCCTATAGTTGCCGCGCGCGTCCCTGCGTCTATTGCGACTGTTTGTTTGTTCATCTGGCCGCGCCCGCTAAGCATGGGCGGCGGAGTATGCGAGATTTCTCCTAATCTTGTGAGCCTTTTCAAAATCTTGAAGTGGCCCAGTAGTCCGAAAAGTTTACCGACTCCTGTGCTAAAATTTTCCTCATTTAAGATAGCTGTTTCATCAACTATTCTTGAAAACATTCCGGAAAGTAATTACCAACCACGCCTGCAATAGTAATGAATTGCCTACCTTAGTGGCTTAATGGGGAAACAAACTCTCCACCGCTCACGAGATAAGGCAGCAGAGTAGGCGAGTGCATGACAACTTAGAAAATTAAGGAGCAATCGCCACGCGGGAACTCATTGAAGAGGTGAACATAAGAGGTCAAGGCTGAATAAATATTTTGCAGCAGCTTTAGTTGCAAATGCGGGAAGAGCACAGCTCGCACTAATGCGTTGCGCCTTCTTCAACTCAAAAATCTAGAAATCATTATGCGCCACTCTTTCTGTCGACACGGAACTTTAAAATGCTACAACTTGAAATAATTCGTCAGTTTTGAACTTGAAAGAAGTTTTCAAAGGGTGGCCATGGCGTTCCGGAAGCCTGCCCTCTCTGCACTACGGATGAAGTGGTGACTGGCGCTTCCGGTGCTTCTCAGCTTCCTCTTGGCTTTGCCAAGTTGGTCTGCTGGAAAGCTCATCAATTAGCGTTCAGAGTGAGTTTTATCAGTTTTGGTTAAATGGCTGTGAATTAATTTTAGACTTAAAACGCGCTGCCTAATACATTTGTTGAATAAACATCAATCAAGATGCGGCATTAGCTGAAGCTGAAAAGGCATTCTTGCGATCAACAGCGGGCCGGAGAGACGCCAGACGAGGCTGCTGAACGGATTGCGACAGAAGCTGAAAGAAGGGGACGCTCTCAACAGCACAGACAGGCCGGAGAGACAGACGAAAAAGTAGATGCGATGCGAATTCTAGTAGCTAAGGCCGTTCATCAGTCGCACCAGCAGTCAGGTGCCGGATAGAGTGAGAAAAGAGCGCCTGCCAAATGAACGTTTCCGTAATTTTTTACGGGTATAAGCTAATTTCGACCACGCTTCCTTTACAGCATTTTCACATTGCCTAGAAAGATATTAAGTTCTCTGAGGATGTTATACTTTACTAAATAAATATATTATTTTTATTATCTATGTAATTCTCAATGGAAGAGAGTCCGCACGCATGGTGAGTGGAAGTAAATACTGATTTGCTATCAGGCACTATCCAAAATAGAGATCACTCGCCCAACTTTAATAGATATGAATGCGAAGTAGAAGTGTAATTAAAACTGAAATTTAAAATGGATGCTCAATTTAATTAAAAGTGTGCGTTTTGAAAATACTTGATAGTTCCGTAAGCATTGGTCACCACCGATTCGATAGCAAACGCTGACCCTTGGAAAAAGAGAAAGAGCGAATATGAATTTAAATGACGAAATGTACCCTAATAGTTAAAAATTAAAGCTTATCGTAAAAAGACTAAAAGTTAGAAAATGTAAAATTTGTGAAAGTATGAAAAGTTGACAGCACTAGACGTGGAACTGAAAATAGCCTATGTAAATCATTTATTAGTAACAACTCTGAAATCCACACAGCGGTCGAGGTCAGAAGCTAAACGAAGCGCAAATCTCGTCAAACTATATGAACCGTCAGAGAGTGAAGAGGAATTTCAGAAAACTTAACTATTAGTCCAAAAAAAATTTAATTAAATTTAATTACTTCACATATTCCGGATGGAGAGCCTGTCACCTGATTAAGATAACAAAAAGCTCAATTTCGCCACGCGTAAGCGCGGACATATGTCGCTGCAGAGAAATTTATGTCAGGAAGCTATTGTTTTAGCTTTCTATTAAATGCTGCCAATTAGGGGAATAGTTTTTCTAGTAATTGGAAATTTCTAGACTTTACGAGAAAATAATGAGCTAACGGCACCATATGTATAAGTTTAGATAGTCTTAGTTTAATAGCTTTAGGTAGGTGAGTTGCGTTGCAAGATGGCTAGATGAAAGGTGATTCTCAGTATCAACTAATGTTTGGAAGACTGTACGGAAAATCTTGTATAAATAACAATAAAATTAATAATTAGGCTTTTGTATAGCACCCCAAGACAATCAAATCGCCATTCATGTACTATGCAGCTAGCTGCAAGTGAAGCAATAACCAAGAGTTAATGACGAGTAAGGTGTCAGGCTTTGGCAAGCACAAAGAAGCTGGTCACCCGGGTTTAGTAACGTGAACTTAATCGTGGGCAGAAAAGCAAATGGGAGGGGGGCAAACGCCGTATCAACGGGGGTAGGAAAAGCTGAGTGGAACGTATGTATTTTTAAGTGAGACTTAGAGAAAGCAAAATCATTGCAGGTGGCGACGGAAATAGGAAGCTACTCACAAACTTTCAGTGCATGCGAACTTTTAGATCAATCACTAAAAGATTTTAATTTAGTGCACGGAAAGGTAAGTCAACAGGAAGCCGAAACGATAGCGAGAGAGAGAGAGAGAGAGGGGAGAGAGAGAGAGAGAGAGAGAGAGAGAGAGAGAGAGAGAGAGAATGTTGAAATCAATTCGAGGCTCGACAGGGAGCTAGTGAAGCTATAAAGGATGAAATGTGATTCGACGGCTGCTCCTTTGTAAACAGATATATGGAGCTGATGAGTTTGACACCTGCAGCAAACGACTAAGGGCACAAGTCGATATTCTTGAATACAAGGCATTGCAGTAATCTAGACGCGATATCACAAACGCGTTAACTAATTAGGCTGTCGGACTGTAGTCTCAGCAGGCCCCGAGCTTTGCAATGTTCCTCAGCTGAAAGTAGGCTAGCTTAACAGTTGAAGCAAGATTAGGGACAGACGTCAATATAAGAATAATAATTAATTAGCTGGTTTAAAACCCTCATTTGTATGTTACCAAAACTTCGGTGGAGGCAAAGTCCTGCTCGAGCAACATCCCTGTCCCAGCTACGCCGCTGCCATATCGCTGTCACTGAGGGTAGACTAGACGAACGGCAGGTCGATTAAACCTCGTTATAACAACATCGCATGCTCCAACCAAGAATAAATTAATCGTGCTTCCTTTGCAGCAGATGTGAAACGCCTAGAAAGAAATTGAGTTCTCAGGGGACGAGCAAGTGTATTATTAATACTTGAATACTAACTGGGAGGACTAAACAGAACAGCTAGGGACCTCTATTAGGCTACGGGGAGAAAAACGAAGCCAGCCTTCCCTAAGCGGTAGGACACTCTCTTCCCGGTGAGCCGCGACGGTGCCCTGGGTAAGGCGGTTGTTTTTAAAGACCTCAGTCCTGAGGTAATCGGTTCGAAGCCTGCGATGGGCTTTCTTTTACTGCCCCTGCGAGCGGAAGTGATAGCTATTAAAGCTCTTCTATCGCTATACAAAAGAGGCTGTGAAATCAGCTAGTATTTTCATTTCTCTTTCTTTCTCCGAGCAACCTTGAAGATGGGCAGAAATCCGCACAAATACCAAATACACATCTATTTACGACAGCATTTAGCGGGTCCCTGTGATTCGTCCTTTATGTGCTTATGTGTGCTGACGCTGTTGTATGCTGCCACTAACAACACTTGCATGCTGATCTGGTGCATGTTACCCCTAACCATGTTATTCTTGTTGTTTATTGAGCATGCTACCACTAACCATTTACTCGTGCTTTCTTTTCAGCAATTGTAAAGCGCCTTGAAAGAGATCGAGTTCTCTAAGGACGCTTTATCAAACGTATTATTATCATTATTACTATTATTATTACCAACCAAGACGACATTGGTACTATATTGGCTCCAGTAATGGGGGTGACAAGTGCGGGCACACCTTAGATCGCCGAGGGCTCCAGCTCACGGAAGAGAGTTATTGACAATATACTACAATAGAGTTTGGAATATAAAATCCATAGCAGCGATTGAGTTGATCTCAGACACGTTCCGGCAGAGGGTCCTCGTGACCTTTTGTGGGTGGGCGCATAGTCGGTGAATGCCATCCACCCATCGGGATGCTTTGCTGAGAGACGCGAGAGGGCCAAATCCCAAGTCTCGGTCTACGAACCTCTAATCTTAGGAGGCGTCATCAGAGATCCGAGATTAAGCCCAAAGCTCTGGCCTAGCTAGTGGACTTTATCATATTACAGCCGTCCCAGGCAACCAAACTTCGCCTGGCTACTTGTATATCAGCAAATGTAAAGTACCTAGGATGAGACTGAGTTCTCTGAAGTGCTATAATAAATGAAAAATTATTATTATGGTTATTACGTAGAGTAGAAGAGCGTTAATGGGTATTTCCACCGCTTGCAGTGGGAAATAGAAGATTGCCCACTGCAAGCCTGATGACTCAAATCTATGACCTGAGTTGTGAAGAGCGAGCGCCTTACTTCCTGGACTAAGACCCTGGCCACTGGAGTGATGCGATTATAAAATAAGACTAACCACACGTGAGCAAAATATGTCACATAATGTAACATGAGGCTCGCGAAGATTTGATGCACCTAACAGCAAAGCAAGCAGAGGTTGTATGTCGCCTAGTCTTTATAGCTTGTCCTTTAAGTCCATTATAAAGCATCAATATCTAGCAGCTTCATAGGAATAACTTAAGGGCAGCTTTTGGTCTATATCCATCAGCTAATACATTTATATATTTGAATCAATTATTAGATAATACTTAGAATGTCATCCTAGAAACATTGATGGGTATGGATTGCAGAGACATTCACTTCACGTATTAAAGTGGGCTCTATGCGTTGATTAGGCAGGTATAAATCTCAAACACGGAGTGGGTACAGAATTGAGATCTTTGTTACATCTGACGGCTCTAATCGCGAGTTACATTTTATGCTTCATCTTGAATAGTTTTCCTGGCAATAACTTTTAATTGAGATATAGCCGAATACCGAGGGCCAATCTTTGCTCTGGCCAGCCGAAGTTTAGCACGAAGTCAGTTGGCTTTTGCGTCTGAGCAGCCGATTTTGTGTACTAAGGCCTCTGAGCCATCAGGACCTCACAATAATAAAATTAGCTACGTGTTAGAGTGCTAATATTACAATCTGAGGAAGTGAACGATGCAGAAAATCCTGAATCACCATAGGCTTGCTAGACGTCTATTACCTGTGTACATCATAGTGGGCGGATACCCACGCTTTTGGAATTGGATGGCGCTCAAAGATGCTAGTGCTAATGGATTTATAGAACTGTTAGGATTCTTCAAGAAGATGCCTAAGATAGTAAGTCTTGTTCATTTAATTAATTACTCGAAGTTAGGATGAACGGTAATGCCCACAATGTCTTGCGACCTAGTGCCAGCGGCCAGTCGTTATCTCTTTGCTTGTTCTGCTGGATCTGTCGGCAACCTTTGACACAAATTCCTCTTCGAGCGTCTGTCATCTCGACTAGGCGTCACTGGCACTGAACGGCGATGCTTTCAGTACTATGTGTCAGTGGGAGATTTGAGAGCACTTATGAAACGAGTGTACGGCCAACTTTGTTTGGCCCAAGGCAAAGCTAAGGCGCGGCTAAGGTGTTCGACTTCGACCTCCAAGGTCGGGGACTCGAGCCCTGTGGCGCATGTAAAGCGCCTTCTCCTAAGGCACTATAAAAATGAAATATGTACAAAATACACATGACTATGTAAGCATAACGGTCATCAGGCTGTCCTTTAGTATGGTGTACGCATAGGAGCTGTTCTACTCCACTACTCCTACTACTCCACTCCTTCACACTGTATATTCTCCCTTTTGCTAATGTAGTCGCCGAGAAAAATCCAGCGTTTTCGTTTTCTGTATCCGTAATACCAATAGCTAAATTTCTTTCTTGGCACTTTACAAGGGAAGAGTTTGATCCCTCTGTGCCTCCAGCAGCCTAACTCTCTGCACTCGTTTGCAGCATTTTTGGCCGACTTAGTAGTTATTGGAAAATCTAGTATTACTCAGAAACTTGAAAGCGTAACTATTAAAATGGGCTTGGCATGGATATGCAGTGCCTATAAAGATATTTAGTTCTCATATTTTGCTATACAAACGTCATTACTATCACTGTTATTTCCACTAGCCTCGCCACGAACTCTAGGTGTATTGTTTCAAAATGAACTCACTAGGCTACCACATTAGCTCCACAGTCAAATCTGTCGATTTTAAACTACTTACAATTTAAAAAATTCTAGCCTGACAACATAAAGAGACCCAACCAATCCTGACTTCACAACAGACCATCCCGCCTCTGCCATGAGATCTCTACACTAGTTGAAAAACTTGCCAGCTAAGCTTGTCTGTTTAAAGCATTGGAGCTGCCATATTACACGGTTTTTTCCGATCTGATGTAGCTCCCTATAGAGTAGCATATTGACTGCAAGGTGCTGTCACTCACTGCTAGGTCCTTTCATCCTGTTGCACCAGTCTATATCAAAATACTCCTAGACTGGTTAGGCAACTTACTATTCACTCTTCTGACTCAAGTCGTTAATTTGTGCCTCTAAACAACCTCAGATTATATGGAGAGCCTGTCCGCAGTTCCTATACTCTCGAAGTCTATAACTCGTGACACGACTTTTCCAGGCTAGATCATAATTAAAAAAACGCTGACTGCTCACCTGTTCCTCACAACATATGCTTCTTCCACGTGAACTGCTTATTTACGTGTTTACATTCTATGGTTCATCTCTAAACAATATGTTTGGTTACTTTCCTGCACGTTGCTAGAAAGAAAATTTAGTTTGCATAGAGTGCTATATAAATGTAGGGTTGCGATTATTACTGCAAAATTAATTTTGCAGTATCGTTGCAACTGCGGTTCCTTGGTTAATAATATGGATCTTGGTTAGTGTTTGTGTCTACCTCGAGCTAGCTGTCTTTTCTACTGGATGCTTCTAGAGTGCTGTGACCGAAGGACTTGCCGATAAAAATGTAACTTATCGTAATGTATCTGCCTTAATTCCACGCAGCCTTACTAACTAAGTGAGTGTCAAGAAGGAGTTCTATAGCTCAGTCGAAGCCTAAGCTGCTTTCAGTATGCATTCGGTAGCCAACAGACTTAATCTAATGCAAAGAAGAGAAAGTGGGAAGCATAGCTGAGTCGGCAGGCTGCTGAGGTAGTGAGTTGCATAGAAGTAGCAGCTCAGGACGGCTGGAAAGGATGTGCCACAGTCGGCAGCAGTAGCAGAGTAAATGTCATTGAATCAGAATTGCGGATGCGAGTTCCACAGCCTAGGACCTGCCGAGCAAAAGCTTCTGTTGCCAACGGTCTTTAAGGTGAGGAGCCGAACAGCCAATTTATTTTTACATAGGTAACCTTTGGGCACGAGGAGGCTGAAACTGCTGCAATAACTCAGCTAGGTATGAAGGACCCAAGCTGTGGCAGGCATTGTTGGTCAGTGTAAGAACTTTACTTCGCATTCGTTGATCAACCTGAAGCTGCCGAAGCTCCTTCATCAGACGAGACACTTGGTCAAATCTGAGATTTATTAATTAGCCTTGTAGTCATATTTATTACCAGCTGTAGTAGTCTTGTGGTTTTTTTTTAGGTAGTCCAGCCAAAATAGAATTGCAATAACCTTTCCGAGACAGAACTAGGGAGCTAGTTAAATTTTTCGCAAGCCACCTGGTAGACAGTCCCTAATATTAGATAGGGATCTGGCGTGATGGCTAGCATGCAGAGGCAGTCTTCTTAATGAAACTTTCAAAATTTTGGCAAAGTTGTCGAAGACTTCACCTAAATTCCGACCATACGGTGAAAGGGGCACAGCAGCACCATCAATTAAAGTCTTCTACTCCTGCCACAGGAACAGGGGTGTCCTATGAGTAGCAGCTTCGTTTTATCCTTGTTAAGCTGAAGGAATTTGTCGACATCCAGGATTGAGTGCCTGCAAAGCAAACATTCAGCTTGTCAGTTGCTGAAGCAGATTCTGACGGTTTAAGCAACAACTACAAAAGGGATAGTCGTTTAAACGGGCTCCAATTACTTTTCGCAGAGGTTCAGTACAAACGGAGAACAGCAAGGGACCGAGAATGGACCCTTGTTGGACCCCACAGATGACTGGTCTGGTGGATGAGACCTGACCTCCACACCAGTGGTTCGTCTGCCATACCGACCGTTGTTCTCAATAGTTTAATTAGATAGATTCACCAAACTTTGCCTCTGTCCAGGGGGGGGGCATGAAAATACTGCTTGCTATTCACATGTTTGGTTGGTCTACAGGGGCATCACAGTAAGCTATTGCCTCTAGTTAATTGTTTCCTATTCTTTAAGTGGGCTCTCACGGCATTGGCTATGAATGAAAGTCCTATTCAGCTTGTCCTAGCTGTTCGAGGCGTTCAGCACCGATGATCTGACAGGTGGTAGTTTTGATTGCCTCTGAGTCTTAGCTCCGGAGGTAAGATGCTTGCTCTTCACGAAGGTTGTGGATTCGAGTCCAAGAAGTGGGCGATTTTTTATTGGCCTTTGCAAGTGGTGATAGCCGTTAAGACTCTTCTGTCGCTATACAAATGAGGCTGTTAAATCAGCTAACGTTGTTATTTGCTTGAATAATAACGGGCTGCAATCGCTTGCACAGGCTTTCGGCATGGATACTAGTAGGCGCACATTTATCATATTGGTATTTTCCTTTGTAGGAATTGCATGCTCATTTGAATGGTTCGGTCAGCCAAGAGACCCTAAAGCGCCTCACTGAAAGTCATTCTGCCGATCAGAGGTCATTATTTGAAGCTTATAAAACGTCCATCAGTCACGGCGAAAGCTTAACCCTTGAAGAGTACGTACTGCGAAGGGTGAAGTGTCGACTTGGGGCTGTCAGCTTGTTGTCCTTGTGATGGGATGCTGCTGCATTCGGAGGCACCAATTGTGTTTGTGTATTTATGTGCTCGTAATTGTGTGCACTGTTAGTAGGTGTGTGTGTATGTTTGTATGTGTGTGTGTGTGTGTGTGTGTGTGTGTGTACATGTGTGTGTGCTTGTGTGTGTGCGGGTGCATGCATATGTGTGTGTGTCCGTGTGCGTGTGCGTGTGTGTGTGTGTGTGTGTGTGTGTGTGTGTGTGTGTGTGTGTGTGTGTGTGTGTGTGTGTGTGTGTGTGTGCTCGCGTGTGTGAATGCACTCGCTGAACAGTATCAAGATATATCTTTGCTGTGCATTCTTAGTGTCGTTTTTGTTGGAAGACCTCACCGGCAATATTCTTTTGCATGCGGTAAAGATGTCTTTGTTGTTATTTTGAGCTTTACATACTCACCTTTGCATGATTTAGTATATGGTCCTAAGGATAAGGTCCTAAGTCCTCTGGTCCTACAGCTAGTTGTTTTGAATGTCTTCTTTTGAGCTTTTGCATACTAGTCTAGGCATGACGCTGGTTCGCTAATGGATGCTTGTCAAAGTACGGCAACTTGCGTTTTGCTAACCCTTGGTTATTGCTTCGCTTGTATCGAGTTGTAAAGTGCCCGGGTAGGGATTTGTTTCTTTTGGGGGCTAAGCAGAAGGCATTAGTAATATTATTCATGATATGTGCACAATCTCGGACTTTAGAAGCTCCTTCCCACTGTGGGTTGCCGAACGATCGCACGGTCGCCTTATCGGTGGAGAATGTCTCCCACACAACCACGATGCCCTCAATCATGTTGCTGTCGCTGAGCTTCCCTAGGAGCTTATGAGTGCTCTGCATCATGATGGCATCGAGGCTGTGCTGGGCTCTTGATACCAGCCGAACGCTCAAGACGCAAGGCTGCGGTTTTCTGTTCTCATTGAATACCTAAGAAGGTCTTTCATAACTTCTGCATACTTTTGTCATCTCGCAGTCCGAGGCTTTTTTGAGTATGTCTTCTTCACTCGCAAGTGAGTTGGGCATGTCTGTGATGATGGCCGTGACTCCTTAGTGAGCAACAAAGTCTGTTCGTAACTGGGTGTCGCCACCCTTTATGTTTGTATGTATGTATGTATCTCCGTCAGTAACTCCACAAAGTCATAAAGACCATGTGGGTGTTACGCAGGAGAGTTTTGTATAGTGCACTCACAGCGTAAGCGGCTTTCGGTACGCATTCGGTAGCCAACAGACTTCGTCTCACGTAACAAAGAGAAAGTGGGAAGCATAGCAGAGTCAGGAGAGCAGTTAAGGTAGTGAGTAGCATATAAGTAGCAGTTCAGGACCGCTGAAAAAGATGTGCCATAGTCGGCAGTTGGAGAGTAGATGTCGTTGCGTAAGAATTTTGGAAGCGAGTTCCACAGTCTAGGACCTGCAGAGCTAAAGCTTCTGTCGCCAACTGTCTCTAAGCAGAGGAATGGGGCAGCTAATTTATTGTCCACACAGGACCTGAGGGCGCGAACAGGCTGAAACTGATGCAGCAGCTGCACGCCTGCCACCGGTTGCTAGCTGCCATGCATGCTTTGACAGGACTGTGACATGTGGTTCAGAACATGGTTGGGCCTGGCCTTGAATACCGGTCTCACTGACGACAGTTACAGAGCATGTGATGGAGGCTTTAGTACTGAGCTGTGCTGAGACAGACTGGGTTACATTTAAGGGAAGGCTAATTATTTTCACACCTGAATGACCATAGATAAAGCATCAGGCTTTGAAAGTATCGTTATGGTCCGTGTGTACAATTGGCACCTAAGTGATTGGTGCGTGACAGTTGGTCCGACACAGCACAACACATTTCCCAGATAATTCGGGATGTCCATGTCTCTCATGCAGCTGACCTGGTCAGGCACGGGAGAAGCATGGTCGTCTCAATCTGAGACAATTTGAGTCTGCGTCTGAGTCTGTGTGATGAGGGATAGTGACTTCCACTGGTGTAGGCATTTCAGGACTTCAGCCACAAGGACTACACCGGCTCCCTTCTTTAATTGCATTGCCACCCATAGTAGGCCGGCTGCTGAGAAAAAGCAAGGAACAGTTAGAAGCTGGAGCCGAAAGTCAGCCACCGCCGAGACATCGGGTCCTTGGTCTGGATAGCCTGAACGATTCATGCATTCTCACCGAACTTATCCATGTCTGGCCCTCTGTCGTCTGCAGAGCAAGTGGGACGTGGTGGATGAATGTTGATGGAGGCATCAAGTATCCCCACAGAAGTATTCCATTTGATTTTCAGTGAGTGTGAGCAGTTTGGCTGTTACCGTCGGTCACGTACTCGGTTTCCAGCCGAGGCAGGTGGAATGTCAGCAGGGCGTCCACCTTCTGCTGGGAGGCAATGAGAGAGGCATTCATTGGCATTGATGTCTGTTGAAAGGGAATTTTAAGATTTCTCTATATTAGCCCCGGGTTAGTCGAGGACCAGCTGTGTGCCCCTGTTGATGACCGAGTTGCCATCTGCCAGTTTATGCAATGGGGAGGGGGCACGTCCTGAAGTCACTAAAAGGTCACAACTGATCGGTGGGCCAGGAGCTGTCAGGTGATTGCCCTGTGGCCTCATCAAAGAAAATGGGCAATAGTGAATCACCCTGCCTCCTGCCAGCCATCGGCTGGAGCACTACAGGGTCTTAGTCTAGGTAAGACAGTAATAGGTCACCGACTAGCCCCATAAACCACATATGCTGGTGTCCACCTTGCAGTGGGCCAGCAAGAGTGATATATTTAGGCTGCTGCCAAATGCATTCTGAAGGTTGAGGAAGGCTGGTTACTGTACCAGCAATTGCAATCCGTAAACCCCGAATTCCATACCACAAATCCTAAACCCTAGAAGCTAAACCCAAAGCCCCAAAATCTTCACTGAAATAAACACACAAATAAAATAATATGTACGCAAATGATTGAGTGCAATTTTGCTTACTTTTAGCCGAGACCATACAGTTGCGCATTGATGCTCACACGCCAGCCCAGAGATATGGCAGTACTTGTATGTGTGTGTGTGTGTGTGTGTGTGTGTGTGTGTGTGTGTGTGTGTGTGTGTGTGTGTGTTTATCGGTGCGTGGATGTGGACAAGCATTAAAGCATCCATTCACTTGCGTTGGTCAATGCTTGCAAACTCTAAAAAGGCTCATTCCCTATATGCATACTGCTCATGAGATCGAATAGTTATTTCGGTAGCTATCGCACTGCAATGATATATACACTGTCTCCTTTAGCTATTATAGCCCCTGCATTGAACAACTGGAGTCTTTTTGGTAGCTTTTCCTTGGTCAGACATGTTTATCTACGATTGCTAGTAAGCAATGCTGCACCAGTATGCAATGCTGCACCAGTTTCAGCCTCCTTGTGCTCCTACGTCCGATAGGGACAATTCATTAGGTATTCAGTTCCTTTGTTGGTCAATTGGCAACAGAAGCTTTGGCTCTGCAAGTCCTAGACTTTGGAACTCACTCCCATAGTTCTTATGCAACGACATCTACTGTCCTGCTGCCGACTTCGCCAAAAGTGCCCATATGACCTCTATGGACAATGCATTAGCTGTTTACTTCGTCAGTTTTAAAAGTTCATTTGTGACAAAAGCTTTGGCTCTGCAGGTCCTAGACTGTAGAACTCACTCCCACAATTCTCACGAATCTATTCTCCTGCTGCCGGCTGTGGCTCATTATTTCCAGCCGTCCTGAGCTGCTACTTCCGTGCTACTCACTACCTCAACTACTCTCCTGACTCTGCTATGCTTTTCATTTTCTCTTTGTTGCGTGAGATAAAGTCTGTCGGCTACCGAATGCATACCGAAAGCCACGTAGGCTGTGAGTGAGTTATACAAGAATCTCCTTCGTAATGTCAGATACCAAGGATACCCTTTGTTGGTTGTCTTTGGCACTCGCTTTAGCTCTGAAATTGCCCTAGCATTGTCCCTCTCCATAGATCGACAGCTGGCATTGCTTTGAATGCAGCAAGTCAAGCAGGGCACTGGCTGGTAAGGCGAATGTCACAGTGCCCGATGTTTAGCCTAGATATACAATTTATTACCGAGCCTAAATAATGGCTTGAGAATGATGGGGGTGTTGTGTAACAATGATCGCTGTGCTCCGAACAAATATCTTATCTTTGAATTTTCTGCCCCTATATAAGTTGTCATGAACTTTTCAAATGCTCTGGCAATCTTTTCACAGGTGCTTCCAAATGTTTAAACTCGTTCATCAGATCGTCAATAGTAAAGAGGCTCTGTATATGGTATGTAACTCAATTCGGTTCTCGTGTTGGGCTAGTTAATGTCTAGCCTGTTTGTAGGCAGCATCCACTGGATTAGTGTAAAAAAAAAAATCCTAGCTGATTAAACAGCCTCTTTTTGTATAGCGACAGAAGAGCCTTTACGGTTATCACCACCGCTTGCAGTGGCGATAAAGAATCGCCCACCGCAGGAATCGAACCCACGACCTCGGGACCGAGGTCGTGAAAGCAACCGCCTTACCTAGTGTGCCATCACAGCTCACCAACACGAGTGTAAGATACCTGTTGAATGTAGAAAGCCTTATGCAAGGCTTAATCTAAGCAATAATGAAACCATAGCACTAGCCAAGAGTAACACTTATATGCATATGCAGATGGCCCTAATGTATGTGTAGGCTGGATTTAATTGCCCTTGGTGTAGATGTCTTCAGTAATGGGTGTCATTAGTGGGTAATTAGCCTTCCTTGGGTAATGGACTACACTGGCCAGTGATTTGGCTATCTTAGTCATTGATCAGTTCTTTAGTATTGGCTTCATGGCCACAGAAAACACTACACGAATGGTAAACCTTGAAACCCTTGACATCGATGCGGTCCATGCGAGAATATCTGGGTTGCCTCTGGTGCTCAGTCCCCCTTCCATCCTGTCATCATTGGTAGATTGCTACGGCACTGACAGTAGCTGACGTGCTCGACCAGTTTGCACCTCTGACTGAAGGCATTGTGCACCATCACCCAGACGGCCTTATGGTTTACGACAGCCATTGAACTAGGTAGGTCTACTTAGCTAAAGCTTGCAGAAGCATGCACAAAGTCAGGACTGACTTTCCATCGGCAGCCATACAAGGACTACTGTAGCTCGTACCAATCGATCCTAGCCAAGACCATTTCTAGCTTCTATAAAAACATTATTGGATCACAGATGCACAATCCAAAAATGCTGATGTCGACGATCAATCATCTCTTCAAGCACTCCTAGGTTAGCTCCTTACCTAATGATCGCTGTGATGATCTAGCTGATCACTTCTCTAGCTTCTTTGTCCAGAGGTTAGATAAGATCAGGGAGTCCATCCCTACGATAACAGCATCCCCCTAGAATGCTGTCTCTCAATTCCTTGCAGCACCTCAATGTCTGCATTCAATAATATCACTAGTTACCTCGTCCTGAAGTTCATATCCCAATCAAAGAAGACTAGTCCTTTGGACCCGATTTCAACTGTCCTGCTTCTACGATGCATTGATCTGCTTCTGCCATGCATAACGAACATCATTAACATGTCATTAGCCCCAGGTCATGTCCCAGCACCTCTCAAAAAGGCTATAATCAGGCCACTACTCAAGAAAGCAACATTAGACCAAGAGAGCTTGAGAAACTATCGCCTGGTCTCCCTTCTACAATTCCTATAAAAGAAACTGGAACAAGTCGTGGCAGACCAGCTGAACTCATTTATTGAAACTTCAAACCTTGCTAGTAAGTTCCAGTCGGGTTTTAGAGCCAATCACTCCACAGAGTCGATATTGCGTCGGGTGGTCAACCACATAATTAGGAATGCAGATATAGGTAGAGTATCTCTGCTTGTTTTGCTCGGTCTTTTGGCAGCTTTTGATACAATCGATCACCAAGTCATTCTTGAGCACCTCTCATCTCACCTGGGCATTACCTACACTGCATTGCAATGGTTCATGTCCAATCTCAGTGGGACTCCAGAGTATTGATTTGAATGGGCAAAGATTGTCAAAGGAACCTCTGAAATTTGGGTTATCTCATAGCTCCATGCTTGGTTCTGTTCTGTTGAGCTATGTGATTCGTTCAAATTTGGAGCAACACTCTGCTGCTAGTTTGCTCTATGTTTATCTATTTTGCATGTAATTACAAAAGGCCCCAGCGACTAAGCAGATGTTAGGCTGCTGAGTTTTTCTACAGCCCACTTAAAGTCAAGGTGTCTTGAGATTTTAAAATAGGCTAAAACTCCACTCGTTCTTCACATAATTCTCTCCAACCGTGTACATTGTCTTTTGTGTGCATGTGCATGCTGCAATTGTGCCAGTTTTCACAAACAGATTTACAGGCTTCCTTTTCAGCATGCTAAAAGTGCCTAGAAAGCGATTTAGTTCTATTAGGGTGGCATGCAACTGTTTTATGGTATACATGCTGTAATCAACATGACTTATCTCATTCATAAAACGGAAAATGAGAAGCAAAGCAGAATCAGGGGGCATTGAGGGATTATGCAGCCTATAATAGCACCACAGGACTGCTGGCAAGGATGTACAAGACTTGGCAGCATGGGGGATGTCTTTGTATCAGAATGTAGAGGCTAGTTTAGCAGTCGAAGATCCTCAGAGAACAGATGCTTGTGGACCTCCACAATTCTCAATTTGGCAGGATGAGATTTGGTCCCCACAGGACCCAGAATGAGACACGATCGGATGGGTATGATTCGTCCTTCTACAGAGCCTTGTTGGCTAGTCCGAATGTTTTTATTTTTTTAATCAAGTAGGATCTCGTGATCTATAGTGTCGATTGCTGCCTATAGATCGAGCAGGACCATGCAGTGTCGTTACCATATTCTTGGATGCATGGACTGTCTCTTGGAGGAGAGCAGTTTCAGTGGGGCGATTTCACTTGAATTCAGCTAAAATGGTCCTAACAGATCACTTAAACCTAATAAATTAAAAATCTGAGCTTTATCTTTTAGTTTAACCACCAATGAAGACCAAATTGGGGCTCGTCAAGGGCCTGCAAGGACTACTCGATGAAAGCATGCAGTACAAAAGTGTGCAGGACTTAAAGTGCAGCAGGACCAGCGTGCCGATTAAAGCCCAACAGGACAAAAGCACACCAAAAAAGTGCCAAAAATAACTTTACACAATGCTAGCTTAAATAGGTGTTCGTAATTAATTATTTTTTAAGAAAAAATAAATACTTAGTATCACTCACATCACTATATAATTTATGCCAGCTTTTAAATATATTTTGAAATAGTGTGTATTTATGTAGAAAGAGGTAATATGGCCTAATAATGTTAGCCCATTTTTTAATTAGATGCTCAGGTTGTGTTCTACTCATTGAACGTAATCTTCCACTCGGACTTTTTCGAGGTAGGTTGTTGATGACAAGAGCACTAACATCTAGGTGAAGGAAATAGCTGTGATGTACCTGCAATGTCCACAGTAAACATCAGAACACTGCAGTGTTGCTTCCAAAGTATATGCAAGGTGTTAGGGGTTTACTCACAAAATATTATGCAATCGAGCTTTCCTGTTCTCGTGCTATGGCCTTAAATGGCCTGGGTCAGCCGGCCTACTTACGCATTCTAAAGGCGATAAGCCTGCCATATCCAAAACAACGATGCAACTGGGGTTGTGATTCCAAATTATAGAGAACAGTATGTCAAGTTTACCCCACCAAATTTCATGGGAGCGCCTTTGCACGTTCTCATGCTATGGCTTCGAATGATCTGGCTCAAATGGCTGCCAAAAACATCCGATTTGCAATAAAGCAGCCATTTCCACAAAAAAATCTTCGTAAAAATGCGGTTTTTATTCAAAATTATAGACAACCGTATTCTAGGTTAACCTAATTGCACGCGATAGTACTTGAACATCCTCAGGCCTCAGGCTATAGCCTCCAATGGCCCGGCCCAAATAGCAGCCCTAAATAGTTGCAATAGTTGGAGATGGCAGCTGTATTGCACGTTCGAGTTTGTAAATAGCCTGGCTAACCCCGACCATTTGAGGCCATAGCAAGAGAGCATGCAACCAAAATTGCATGAAACTTGGTGGGTAAACTTGTAACATCTTTCTGGATAATTTGGAATCAAAGCCACCGTGTTCTGACGTTTATTTTGGAAATAGGTGTATCACTGTCATTCGTGGGACCCCAAAAGTTTAACAGCTGCAAATTAAACCTTGGATATTTACGTCGAACTCTTAGCTGTCTGCCAATGTATATGACCTAGTAGTTGATCCATTGTTCCATTAGTGGTGGGCAGTCGTCGGCCTATTCCTCGAAAGCAGCAGGAACATCCACTAAAGAAAGGAAACTCCGAGTTGCAAGACTGAAATCTTGAACCTTGTGCCGAAGATTCTGCCCGTGATCAAACGAGCATCCAACTAGGTGCACTCTAGGAAAGGTGGTTGAACAGGCATTCTGGCTAGCTTTCTCGAAATCAGACTTGATATTTGCCGGATTCAGAGTTTGCATTATTAAGAATGCATAACAAGACTGGACGTACTCATATTTCATGTACTTCCACACTAGCCCTGCAATTCAATATTTGTCTTCTTTGGTAGAATAGTAATTGATTTTGAAGACAACAAGCCGGTTAAGTCAATTAAATCGTATACTTAAAAAATTATTGTTATGGTTTTATTATTGTCGAGTGTGCATTTGTCAGGTTTCTAGTTTTGCTTGCTTTGTTAATGCTCTTTTGCCTTCCCGCTTTTGTCGGGGTGCCAGCTCTTTTTTCTTTCTTTTTCATTGTACTTTTGACCATCTGCAGAAACCTGAGACATTTTCTTTAAGTAACCACGACTTGTGCTCGCAACAGGCAGATGTGGCATTGTGGAGGCACGAATATGGGGCATTTTTCAGCGAATCTGGCAGGCAAATTTTCAGCCTCACGATCGCTATCTGGGTAGTGGGATCACTCTGCTTTGTCAAGCAGATAATTCATCGAGACCTCCCTATTTCTAAGCTTTCGAGTGTAGATAGGGGTGTAATCTTTGAGCCTAGTCAGTTCGTGTCAGAGGCAATCTTCTTTCAATGGTGTTCAAGTCTGTGATTCATACCCGGCAGAAGTATTTATGCAGTCATTAGTCTTTGCTTTTTTTCTGTTTTAGTCTTGTATGTTTGACACGATTGCTGTTACTTGCTTGTAACATAGCGGTCTGCTTTTGTACTTTGCAGGATTTTGCAACCTCCACCATTATCCTGCCTTAAACGGCTAAATCGTCTGCAGACCTCGTTGGCATCTGCTCTGCTTTGTTTTTTTTTAGGATGATACTATATCATTGTATAAATCTGTGCATTTGTCTCTTATCCCGTAGGCTTGCTGGATGCTGGTTAGTTGCTACTAACGAAAGCTGCTCTGTGTCATATTGGTTCGATTGATGGGTTGCTTCTGTCTATTGACAACTGCCATAGCCCCAAGGCTTGCAGTGCTTAACGTTGCTGGCAAGACAGAAACATATGGATGTGTAAAAATACAGCCGTTAGGATGGGGTCTCTGTACTGCATGATTGCCTCTAGAAAAGGCATTGCAGATTACTGATACCCACACCGTGAGTTGTTCGAACTTGCCATTTCGCATCTGATACATTAACTGTTTAGTATGTATCACTATCACTGCTGCATGTTTCTCCCATGGCAGCTTTATTTTCCTTTCGGCACAACATGCTTTTGACATCGCTGTGAACATTTAGCATCTCTTAATCCCATCAATTGTTGCCTTAATTATTATAAATTTTACCTCTCTAAATGGCCAGCTGCTTGAGAATTGGCATTGCTGCATCATCACCAATAGCAAGCACTTTCAGGAGCATCGAATTGAAGCCTTCCTTTTTACCTATTCTTTTCATAAAGCATGGCAGCTCTGTTACAGTAGTAAACATGATGGTGACAATTACTTATGCTGATTGATGATAAATAATGAAGCACTTTGTGCCTGTCGGAGCCGCGAAGGCAGAATGAATGATAACATAAGTGCCATCGCCAGGATCGTGCTCATCATTGGTGTAATGCCGGTGATTTACCGGAAGTCTCATCTACAATTGGCAAGGTTGTCATACCTGAGCGATGTTCCTTATAGCAACTCTATACCACTCAATTAACTTATTCACTCAGCTGGTTCGTATCCAGCTGACTTTGTTGGTAGATGCATCACTATTAGGGCCAACGGTCATTGATTAGTGCTGAACCCGTCATATTGAGCAGCAGAGCTAGGCGTTGATTCTTTATTTACTAAATCTGCAAACGTCGGTATCACCAGTCTCAGCCATGAGCTGATGGGGGAACTTGTCAATAAGCATGAAACGACCGTAATGACGATGAAGGCGATGGCAAGGATAAGGTTGATAAATTGTGACACAATAGGCAACACAGACTAGGAGGAGAGTGATGATGTCACGATAGCAGAGTGATAGCAGGGCAGTGATGGCTGTTTTTAGATTGCTTCTCCCAGTCCACTCCATATCCCTTAAGTTTTTACAGTAGCTTAGGAGTAAGAAAGTAAGTAAGTAAGCTGTCAGTCCTTGCATTAAAGACATTATGTAGATCATCGTCAAGAGCTCTGAGGTGGCAAGACTGGTTTTGAAATTTGCTTAAATCTCTTTGAAGTTAATCTGCCATCCTTTGTCCTACTGGTGTATGTGGCTGAGCCGTGAACTGCATCGGAGGAAGCTCTTGTAAATGCAGCTATGCGTTTTTCTAAGGCGACCTGTGACGTCATACGCGAGTTTGCTGAAGACAACGTCATATATCTGGAGCTTCGCAGCACTCCACGTCCTAACCCGGTTATGGGTCTCACTAAGCGCTCTTACCTGGATACTATACTTAGAGCCATAAGCGACTGCTCGTGCAAGGCAGCTGGTGGCTTGCTGCCTGTGGCATCATGTATTTCGAGCACATATCCAATCGTCGTCCGCCTGGTGATCTCCATCGACAGGCGAGGCAGTATAGACGATGCTATGGACACTGTTCGCCTCGCAAGTGAGCTGGTCGCCGAGACCAAAGGACTCGTTGTCGGTGTTGACCTGAGCGGAGATGGAGCAGTGAGCTCGTTGTCCTGCCACTGTCTGTGCTTCATCCCATTTGCTGGCAATCAGTATAATTATTAATTATTGTAAGTTGATCTCTACTGGCCTATGTAGGTCAATGATGCTCGTGACTTCATTCCTGTTCTGCAACATGCACGAAACTTAGGACTCAAGCTAGCCGTTCATGCTGCCGAGGTGAGCATTGCCATTTTTACTGGGCTAAGTGGCTGCAAGGCAACCAAGAACTGTTGATTATTCGGCTTTTAGCGAATTCATTTGCATCCTACGTAGAATTTGTATGGTCCTGCCTCTGACTTCCCGGTTCAGTCGTTTGACTTATAGCAGATCTCATTGCCTAATTTTTAAATTGCTATAGTTTCTATGCCTACGGTCACCGGTTCTGATGCTTGCAGGTCGCTGGACACTGGGATGAAACTGCCGAAATTTTGAAGCTTGCACCTGAAAGAATCGGCCATGGCACGTTCATTCACCCGCTTTGTGGCGGCACGGCAGAACTTTTTGATCTCACTCGCAAGCTGGCCATTCCACTAGGTAGCACTGTCTGCCGTGGCTGCTGTTCTTGTCTGTTGGCTCTATTGCTGCCACCAACCGGCATATGAGCACAAGTTTCTTCTTAAATGTTGGTCACTGGGCTGCTTTAACCTACCTTACCTGTCTTGATCATCTACATGTCCCTTAGGCTGTTGCACGCGTTTGCACTTAGCCAAAGTTCTGGCCACTCTTAGCATCTAGTTATAAGTAAAAGATATTCATGTAAACATGCTCTATCGCATGGCTTGTCGATTGTTTACTGTTCCTTGCTCTTTAGTGTTTACCACATTTGTGTATGTCGTATCTTACCTGTAAAGGCACTACTAAGAATCAAATTAAGATGGCAGAGTAGGTTGAATGGAGGTTGAATCGCTTGACGAGTCGTCTACGAGTTATTAGTGCTCACACTGGTCTATGCACTGAGCTTTTCGTGAAAGTCGCAGGCTATGTTCATACTCTTTGCTTTCTGTGGTCATCCGTGTTCTTTCTGTGGATCAACTGACAGGGAATTACTTCTGGTGACTTAAGCTCCCTGTTTTTAAGTTAGTGCTTCGGCTGGGTTGATTCTGGGGAAGCTTGTTCGGTGAGCCATGAAGAGTCGCTGTGGGGCTATCTAGCACACATTAAGCTTGAAGTCCGCATATCCCTGCATATATTATAATCATTGCAAATATTTTGCTTGATTCGTCATCTGTCCATCATGCTTTAAATTCATTGGTGAATTCACTTTGTAAATAAATAAATATAGATTTAATTCATTGTAAAGTGCCCTAGGAGAATCAATCTCTACTCAGGCTCTTCATATATGCCATGGGCTCGAGTCCACGACCTCGGTCAGACCGTGATCGGGGTGAGCAGGGTACAGACATTCCCCCCCTGGGACATTCCCCCCTGGGGTAGGACAGTCCCACCAGTATATGGTTTAGGGTTTAGTGTTTAGGGTTTTAGGGTTAAGGGCTTTTAGGGTTTAGATATTAGGGTTTAGAGTTTGGGGCTTAGGGTTTAGGGTTTTAGGGTTTAGAGTTTAGTGTAGGGTTTGGCATTTTTAGGGTTTAGGGTTTTATGGCTTAGGGTTTAGAATTTAGGGTTTTTAGTAGTTAGGGTTTAGCATTTAGGGTTTTTAGGGTTTAGTGTTTGTGGTTTTAGGGTTTAGGGTTTAGGTTTTAGAATTTAGGGCAGGCTGTGCCTCCACTGCCTAAATCCACTCTTGCTAGTATTCCGAGCTTCAATTAGTGTATACTAATTAGGGCGTAACTAGATCTCCTGAGCTCGAGTTATACTCAGTAGACCTCTGAGGCTTAGCACTCATTTTCAGGAACGTGCAGCATGCTGTAACACGCCCACTTTGGCAGGTATGAACAAGTGCCTGGCAGCGTCGAGCGGGGCCGAGCTTCCGCAGGGAGTTTGGTCCCGCGGGACTGAACTGTATAGCTCGCTGCAGTCACTGCATCCGCTGCCGCTTGCTCCATTAGAAACCATCCTTCCAATCCATTCATTCTTCTAATTATACTGAATTGATTTTAATTTAATAGAGTTTGAGCTTCATTTGATCATGTATATATATATATATATATATATATATATATATATATATATATATATATATATATATATATATATATATATATATATATATATATATATATATATATATATATATGTACACACACACAAACGCACACATATCTGTATTCTTAGTTATACAGTTATACATTCATCAACACAGGGGAAATGTCCTAGGTCTCCGGGTGGGGGGATCTGTGGGGAATGTCCTAGGGTCCACCAGGGGGAAATGTCTTGAGGGTTAGTGTCCTGGGAGGGAAACCTCCAGGGGGGAAATGTCCTACAAGCTGGGCGAGCACCTTAACCACTCGGGCAAACCAGCTTTGTATGAGTATTTTGCTGGGGTTATTTGTCAGATGGCCTCTGTTTCCAAAGACCCAGGTTTCTAGAACTGGAGATTTGCTGTCCCTGCAGGCACCAGAAAACGATTAGAGAACACCCACCAGGCAAACATCCGTGTAATAAATGTGCGGTAATTTTTATTGCTTCCTTCTTGAAACTGATGTTTGTGGCAATATTTTTAATTCTGCTTCGTTTACGTTGTCTATGAGCTTTGTAACTGCAGTCTTCAGGAGTCTATGGTAGGGTCGGGCAGTCGTAGCTGCTGCTGTAGACAGTTTGCATTCCTTTTAGGAAGCAGTTTGCTTACCGGTTAGGTTGAGTGCCCACCTTTTCGTAAAAATCTCTACATTCATCCACTCCATTCATCAAACATTCCTATTAGGATTGGTGTTGTATTTAACGCAATAAGCCCTTATGGTATCTTGAAAGACACGGGCCTCTTCTGGCTTGAATGATGTGCATTTTGCTTTCATTTATGATGCAATTGTCACTTCTTTTACGATGGCCCCCACATGTTGTAAAACGCCTTAAAGCAAATCAAGTGCCCCCTTTTTGCAAAAATTGAGCCGTGCCATTCTTAGCTTTCACACCCACGAAAATCCTCGTCACGAAAAAAAATTGAGAGATTGAGATATACTTGCAAAATCCTCCCACACATCTCAATTCTCAGTATTCTGGCCAGGCCAGAACACAAACCAAAGCCCCTGAGAACTCCATCCAGTTGGGGGGTTATCTGAGAGCTCTTTGGACGGCCATATTAGTCCTACTTAAAGGCTTGTTGCAAAAAGTCTAAGTCGGACCATTTTAGCCAGCAGATCTGCCATGAAAGGTGATGACATATTTCTGGATTTGCAAACATGTATAGCATCTACTAGCACCATACTTATGTGCAATGCTAGGTGATGCTAGAGTACTACCTGTGCTGGCTACCAGAAAAGCAACGGATCGACTTCAAGGTTGTGTCGCTCACTTTAAGGTCCCTTCATTCTTTGGCTCCAGCTGACCTATCAGATCTACTCCCCCACCAGGCCATGCATCGTACCACCCGCTTTTCGGAATCTAACTTTTTACCTATACCTTGTACAAACCTAAAATCCTCTGGAGACCGCGCATTTAGTTCGTAGGCTCGCAAAGCCTGGAATCACTCCCTACTTTCGTCATGACATCCCCTGACTTGACCACATTTACAAAAAAAGAAATTAAAAATGCACCTATTTATTACAGCATTTAGTGGGTCCCTGTGATTCGTCCTTTATGTGCTTATGCAGGCTGACACTGTGCATGGTGCGAATAACCACACTTGCATGCTGACCATGTTATTCATGTTGTTTATCAAGCATGATACCACTCACCATTCGATCGTGTTTCTTTTTCAGCAAAAGTAAAGCACCTAAAAAGAGACTGAGTTCTTTAAGGCCACTTTATCAAGTGCATTATTGTTATTATTATTACTCCATGTTAGGTGAAGCCACAGTAGCTTCGGCTATATTGCGAGAATATTTTGCAGCTGAATGTACATATGCTTGTCTTCGGCAGTGCTAGCTTGGCTTCAAATCCAGAGACATGCAAGCAATATCCGTTGCTGTTTAAAGACATATATGCCAAGGCCATTCACAGTATGCAAAATTTGCTTTTTGCAAAGCCTTAATTTTTTACTTATTCACACAAAGTATAGTTCCAAGTGAGCTGCTATGCAGTCCTTGATACATGCCTGGCAGTAAATAATGCTTTTTACCATGTTGGCTATATCTTAGTCTCAAATTTGTCTTTATCATCAAACCTTAAGCATCACTGAACTCCCCTATTGTTGTGCCATCACTGCTATTTTCCAAGCTGCTGGTAAGTTCGAAGTTCTGTCAGCTTGTGTAACAGTGGCTCTCTGTGGTAGTATCACCCTACGCATTTTTGTTACTAGCATTTTACCAAGTCTAAGCTACCTCTTTGACATAGACATTTAATAGTACACTTTGAGCAATTTTTCAATTGTTTTGTTGCACTTGTAGATTATATCTTTGCTTTGCATGGTTGTCCACCGCTTGTCACTTTATATGCTTGCAATCCCATCAAATCAATTAAGTTATATGTTATGTATAAATATATGCATATGTAATTCATTTGAATAGTGCCTAAGAGTACTTACATCTCTATTCAGGCTCTTAACTTACACCCAGGGGCTCGAGCCCAAGACCTCGGCCATCACCGATGACCATCACCTTAATCTTTGTTAGAGTGAGCCCTTTTTAAGTGAAATGGCATAGATCGAGTGCTGCAAACGAAACTTGTCTTACTTTGGCAGCATAGTCCAGAGGATGCATCAGGATTGACAGCTCCACAGTCAAGTCTGCTTACTTTCTGCTATATAATATTCTAGAAATTCATACTTATTTGAATAAGGATACCGGAGCCAAGCTGGTTTATGCATATGCATTTGTGAGATCATCACTTGACTTCTGTTACTCGCTACCTGAAGGTCTGCCTACCGGTGCAATAAGATGCTAACAGTTGGTGCACAACTCTGCAGTCAGGCTTGTCTGTCGTGAACTCATTCTCTCAGTCTGGCTTGCCATTCGAAATACTTCCCAATCTGGCTTCCTCATCTTATCTCTGGAACTGCTGACTCGAGTCTTTTAGCTGTGCCTTTAACTAGTTTCAAATCTTGTGCAGACATTAAATTTAATTCCTGAGCTCCTAAAGCCTATAGCTCACCCCTCCCCGACTGACGTCACATCATCTTCCGACTTGATGAGAGTGTAAAAGAAACTAATAAAAAGCCACATGATTCTCACAGCATTTGCTATATCGATATGACTCGTTCTTTGTTTGCTTATCGATGCATACGTTCGTTTGCTGTTTGCTAGAGCTTTGCTTGGCATCAAACATAAAGTCTGAGGTTCATCCATCTTATTACGACCATCACTTCAAGCTCTGGTTTGCTGCTGGCCATCCAGTATGCCTATGTGTAAGTGCAATGCTTTCCCGGAGGAACTCTTAATTGCGTGCTGTAGCAATTATGATGAATTCGCTTGGCTTGGTTTGCCTGCTTTGAATGCATCATTAGCTGGTCTGACAGATGAGTGAATGCCGTCTTGCTCAGCCATCTTTGGTTCACTTACATGTAACATGTATCAGCCAATGAAGTCATTGTACCGAGTTTCAGTCCTGTTTTGAATCCCTAGACCCATTGCTGATAATGATACTTGTGGATGTTACCACCAAACATTTGGTAATTATTGATATGCAGCATTTATAAAGTGCTTAGAGAGAGATCGAGTTCTCTGACGGTGTTATACAAATATATTATTATTATTAATAATGAGGCATTTTTATAGGACCTCAATGCAAAGTAAATCTCTTTAATAATAATAATAATAATGCACTTGTTAAAGCGCCCTCAGAGAACTTAATCTCTTTCTAGGCGCTTTACATTTGCTGCAAAGTGAAATGCAATTGAATGGTAAGTAAAATCGTGCTTGAAAAACAAGCAAAATGAATAATATGGTTAGGGGTGACATGCACAGGGTCAGAATGCAAATGTGGTTAGTGGCAGCATGCACAGTGTCAGCACGCATAAGCACATCAAGGACGAATCACAGGGACCCACTAAATGCTGTCCTAAATAGGTGTATTTTTAAGTTCCTTTTAAATGTGGTCAGGTCAAGGGATGTTCTGACGCAGGTCGGGAGGGAGTTCCAGGCTTTGGGAGCATACAAACTAAATGCACGATCTCCAAAGGATTCAAGGTTTGTACGAGGTATTTCTAGACTGTTGGATTCCGAAAAGCGGGTGGTACGATGCTTGGCCTGATGGGGTAGTATATCTGAAAGATATGCTGGAGCCATAGAATGAAAAGACCTAAAAGTGAGCGACAAAACCTTGAAGTCAATCCGTTGCCTCACTGGTAGCCAGTGCAGGTCGGCGAGAAGTGGAGTAATGTGGCAACTGTGACGCTCACGACAGACAAGCCTAGCTGTGGAGTTTTGCACCAGCTGCAATCGCCTGATCGCGCATGCTTGTAGGCCAGTAAGCAGTGAGTTGCAGAAGTCGAGACGGGATGTCACGAATGCATGGACCAACTTGGACGTGGTATCCTTATCTAAACAAGCCCTAATTTTAGCAATGTTATGAAGCTGAAAATAGGCTGATTTGACTGTGGAGCTGATGTGGTCGTCTAACGAGAGGTCGCTTTGGAATATGACACCTAGATTTCGAGCTGATTCGACAGGAGATATGCAGGCAGAGCCAATTTTGAGAGTCAGCCTTCCCAATCTCTGAATCACACTGGGTTTGCCCATAAATAGTAAGTTAGTTTTGTCATCGTTTAGTTTTAGAAAATCTGCTGCCATCCATGTGTGGATGTCATCAATGCATGCAGCGAGTTAGAGAGAATTTGAGGTGCTCGAAGACTGGGAGGGATCAAAGCAAAGGTACAACTGAGTGTCATCTGCATAGAAGTGAAAGCCTAGGTTGTGCTTGGCAATCACATCAGCAAGAGGGAGAGTATAAACCGTGAAAAGAACCGGACCTAGCACGGAGTCCTGAGGTACTCCATGTTTCAGAGGTACCTCTGATGATCTTTGTCCATTCACGTCAATACTCTGGAGTCTCCCACTGAGATAGGACCTGAACCACTGCAGAGCAGTGCCAGTGATGCCAAGGCGAGATGAGAGGCGCTCTAGAAGAACTTTGTGATCGATGGTATCAAAAGCTGCCGAAAGATCAAGCAAAACAAGCAGAGACACTCTACCCATGTCTGCATTCCTAAGTAGGTCGTTGTATACGCGAAGCAATGCTGACTCTGTGGAGTGATTAGCTCTAAAGCCAGACTGGAACTTACTAGCAAGGTGTGAGGTTTCGATATATGAGTTCAGCTGGTCTGCCACGACCTGTTCCAGTGTCTTTGATAGGAATGGTAGAACGGAGACTGGTGGTAGTTGCTCAAGTTCTCTTGGTCTAGTGTAGCTTTCTTGAGTAGCGGCCTGACTACAGCTTTTTTGAAAGGTGCTGGGCCATGACCTGAGGCTAATGACATATTAATGATGTTAGTTATGCATGGCAGCAGCAGATCAATGCATTGCTTGAAAGGAAGCATGTAAACTGGTTGATAATTGCAAAAGAGCATTAATACGCTTTATGTACACAAAGGACAAGTAGCACAGATGGGGCTTTAGCTTCATTTTGCATGACAACTGAGGGACATCGTGATGTCAGAGAGTAGTGACTTTCAGCCTTAGGAAGCATAAGAAGTCAAGCTCGGTCTCCAAAGGATTTGATGTTGGTTAGAAGCACAGCAATTGAGTCACGGAAACAGGTGTTACCCTTGGAAGCCTGATAAGATTCCCTTCATTCAGGACTGCTGGCATGTGCTCTTTATCGTCTGCTACTGGTGCCAAATTCAGCAGATCGGCTGGCCTATCGTCAGTAGAGTTGCTGTCACATTGCATCACTTCTGGCTGACCTTTACTGGCTCCTTTTCAAACATGGAAGCTTTTTCAAGATTTGCTGTTTGGTTTTCAGGTTGTTCCACTCTCTTGCACCAGCTCACCTATCTTGAGTATGCATAGTCGTTGGGCTCTGGAAGCAGTATCCAGGCAGCCTATTCGTGCGACCAGTTTTAGCACAATGCACTTCTTGTTCATGCTAGGTGTGATAGAGTTGCAAAATAGGCTTACTTAGCATGGCAAGAGCCACTTCGTTCTCCGGTTCCACTTGACCATCAAAGATCTCAATTATACTTGCCATACAGCTGGCTTAGTAGTGCCAGCCTAGTTTAGGAATTGTGAGAAAGGCCGAGTTGATGGTATGTTAAGTTAAAGTTAGGTTTTAGTCAGAATTCATTAAATAAATCTATGCTGAATAAGTATATATTCAATGTAAATCAGTCAAACGTCTGTATCCTTACCCTCAGTCTTACGATTTATTAGACAATAGCAAGAAAATGCTTACAGGGAAATAGTCATATAATCTGGGGTGATCTGGCTACTGTCTGTGATCAGTAGAGCAAGCCCAGTTTATTTGCTTCTATTGTGGCCAGCTGCTTAAGAAATATGCCCTCAAAGGAAGGAAATGAACGTTTGCAAGAACGAGATCGCCACCATCAGTCCAGAAATTTAGGTTGTATATGTTGTGCAAGCATGACCATTAAATTCTGTATTCAATATCATTGGCCTAATAATAACAAAAAATAAGATATTTGTATAGCACCATAGAGGAGCTAAATCTATTTATATGCACTTAAAATATATGGAGCTAAATCTATTTCTATGCACTTTAAATATGCTGCAGAGGAAGAGTGTCAGTTTGTTTGTGATGACATTCACAGTGTCTTCAAGAATAAGCACACGGAGGTGCTAGCACTTCACTACTCATGTCGTACGTTCCAGTCCTGCTGTGCACCACTGCTAGCATGATCATAGCTGCTAATGCTCTTCTGCCACTTTATATTGTAAGAGAAATAATAAAAATATTTATTTGTATGGCACCCTTTTGGTACCAAATCTCTATCTAGGCACTTCGGATATAAAGTATAGGAAGCATGTCAATATGGTTATGAATAACATGCAAGCACCAGCATGCATAAGCACACAAACGGCCGGCTTTTGCCATCAGGTGCTTACAGCTGGTGCAAAACTCGGCAGCTAGGCTTATCTATCGTGTGCAACGCAGTTGCCACATCACACCACTTCTTGCCAAACTGCACTGGCTTCCAGTCAAGCAACGCATTGACTTTAATGTTTTGTCACTCACTTTTAGGTCCCTCTATTCTTTGGCTCCAGCCTACCTATTAGATCTACTCTCCCATCAGGCTAAGCATCGTACCACCCACCTTTCGGAATCTGATTGTTTACCTATACCTCGTACTAATCTCAAATCTTTTGGAGACCGTGCCTTTAGTTTGTATGTGCCCAAAGCCTGGAACTCACTACCGACTTGCGTCACGATATCTCCTGACTTGACTACATTTAAAACGAAACTAAAAATGCATCTATTTATTGTAGCATTTAGTGGATCCCTGTGATTACTCCTTTATGTGCTTATGCGTGCTGACACTATGCATGCTGCCATTAACCATTCTTGCATGCTGACCCTGTGCATGTCATCCCTAACCATGCTATTCTTGTTTATTGAGCATGCTACCACTTACCATTCGATCGTGCCTCCTTGGCAACAAATGTAAAGCACCTAAAATATATTGAGTTATCTGAGGGTGCTATATCAAATGTATTATTATTATTGTTATTATTATTAAATGATAAATTACCCGGACACTGCAAATGTTCTAAGGAAGGTGATTTTTTAGCTTCTTTTTAAGTGACGTCAACAAGTCAGGGGATGTTGTGAAGTAAGTCGCCAGTAAGCTCCAGGTTTTGAGTGAATAGAAACTACAGAAATGGTCTCCATAGGATTTGAGGCTGGTTCGAGGCACAGCTAAACGACTTGAGCCTGAAGAGCAGGTGGTGCAAAGCCTGGCGTGATTGGGAAGTAGTTCTAATTGGTAAGTTGGAGAAAGAGAACGATGGGAGGTACAAGTGAGTATCCAAACTTTAAAATTGTTATGCTATTTGATTGGGAACCAATGCAAGTTGATGAGAAGAAATGTACGGTGGCAAGTGCGGCATCGATGACAGACATGACTGGCTGTGGCTTTGTAACAGCTATAAACGTCTTACCACACAACAAAGAAGAGTTGCTAGTAGTGAGTTACAGAAGTTAAGATGGGATGTCACAAATACACGGACCAGCTTGGATATAATATCGATGTCTAAGCAACCCGAATTTTTGTGGTGGTGCTTAGCTGAATATTGACAGACTTGATTGAGAAGCTGATGTGGTCGTTTAATGAAAAGCCACTTTGGAGCAGGTCACCCAATTTTCGTGCAGTGCTATAGAGAGCTATGTCGGCTAAGCCCCCTTTGAGAGGTAAGTTTTCCAATTTCTGAGTAACACTACATTTACAATTAACTAGTAAGTTGGCAGATATTTTCTCCCACCATTTTGGCTGTTCATTTTTGGAATATTATAACTATTTTACCGATACCACTTTGATCGTGTCTGTTAAAAGTTGCTGCTTAGCATCTGGTAAGGTTCTTAATACTTCTTTGCTGTCATCCTGCTAATTTTATTTATTCTTTTATCGCTAAATACGTTCAAAACTCGTTCTTCGACTACTAACCTGCTTGCTTGAAGGCACTGTGTCTTTGATCATCCATCTGAATTTTTATGTACCTCGATGTATTTTATTATGGCTGATGAGGGATTAGAAAGCATATCGGCTTCGGCTCTAGCATTTCTGCTAAAGGGTATCTCCTTGCACATCGACTGATACTTGCACGGTTATCTTCTGTTCGTGCTGCCTGCTTCGCTAGCTAATGTATGTAGTATGAAAGCATTGATGGACCTCACAGAACAGTGTTTCACCTTGAGGTCATTACTTTTTTGAGTAGCCTAGCCTGTTTCAATGCAGCGATTGAATGGATGGCTGACCTTGGTGTCAGTGAACGTCAAGGCTGTTTCAAGAGCACTGACGATCGGCACTTTAGCAACCGTAGATGTATGTGTTTTTTTGATTTAATGATGGGCTATGTTTCTTAGTTTACCATCTGCTTGGTATTGTTTTTTGATTGCGTATTTCGATGATTTTCAAAGAGCAGTGTGATAACAGTGCATTTTTGGCATGCCAAGTTCGACTTGTAAAGAAATGAGTCTTACAGAGAAATTCAGAACAACTGCTGGATCTTAGCTTAAGGATAAGGTGCTGGCACTTCACGATCCAGGTTGTGGGTTTGATTCCTGCAGTGGAAAATTTGTATTGCCTACCCTACGTGTGAATAATAGCTGTTGGGGCTCTGTTGCTTGCTATATAAAAGATACTGTTAAATCAGCAAATATATTTTTAATGGCACACTGGGATTCTTTGAACTGCAGCTGTGTGTATGAGCAAGGTTTGTAAAAACAGCAGCCTTGGTAGGAAGCATCTGCTGACTTGGTATTTCTGCAACGTTGCCAATAGCTTTCCCATAAACGTCATCGATGATCGTCAGTACTTTTGTCAGGTGTATGCATGAGCTCAGAAGTTTCGCTGGCAGTAACTCGAGTCAGTCTGCTTTCTCGGACTGGATCAAGTAAAAGCGTGTTCCCTTAGGAGTTAATGCAACTAGAAAGCTCGAGGTATGGGAAGTTCATCTTACCCGGTTTAATGTGCAGAGTGCTTATCTTCTTGCCAGCTCTTTACGTTGGAAAGAATTCTTGCAATTGCTGCTCATTTACCAGTATCTGAGACATCTCCGATGTTGTAGACGGACGACAAAGGAGTATATTCGACATCTCTTTCCGAGGAGTATACAGTTGCAGCCACGACATTTGATATCAGCAGGCGCGACCTTTGGGAACTCACGAAAAAGTCGGTCGAGTTTATTTTTGCTGAGAAGTCCGTCGTACAGCACCTGAACGAATTAATGTGCCAGTGGGAGTCCACTGCCGGCAACGATCTGCTGTGAGTGCATCTCAGACATGAGTACGGTCCTTATATTCATCTTCATATTAAACTACGTACTTTTTTTTGGCGAAGCGTTCGACATGAACCAATCAGAGGCACTCAGCTGAGTCATTGGAAGTTTCGAGAGTTCATTTGCTTTTAAAGCCACCAACAGCAGCCGTCCTCTTCGAGTGGTGACCTAGAGCAAACGATTTGAGTGAAAACTCAGCCCAGCTGTCAAGCAGGCTCAACTGAACTCACTCAGTTAAAATAGCTGTGCTTCCTGGTTCTGATGCCTCCAAAATCTTCATTAAAATCGTCGCTAGCCACCTGCTGATTGATGTAACTTAACGTTACCTTCACTGCCAGTCCAGTGCTCATTCTTGCGAGAAAAATCGAGCTTTTCTTGTATCTAGTTTCATTGTAGAGTGTCGCCATTGGGCCAGTCTGCTGAAGTTGCAAAACAAATGCAATTTAGGGAGAGCAGATCGTAAGGCCACAATGACTGACCCAGCATGGTACCCCGAGGAAAAGTCTAAAGTAATAACATTGAAAATGCTGTTTTAGCAATCGCCTTATTTTTTGCTAAAACTTCTCCCACTGAGCTAATGGCTGGTCTTCAAGTCCCAGTGGTTTGAGCACGTGTCACCTCTGCTGAAAGAGCTAGGATGGTTGCCGGTTGAGCAAAGGATACAGAGCAAAGTTCTTACGCTGACCCACAAGGCCCGCCACGGCTTAGCTCCTTCGTACCTAGCTGAACTGCTGCATCAGTTTCAGCCCGTTCGCGCCCTCAGGTCCTGTGTGGACAATAAATTAGCTGTCCCATTCCTCCGCTTAAAGACAGTTGGCGACAGAAGCTTTAGCTCTGCAGGTCCTAGACTGTGGAGCTCGCTTCCACAATTCTTACGCAACGACAACTACTCTCCAACTGCCGACTATGGCACATCTTTTTCAGCGGTCCTGAACTGCTACTTCTATGCTACTCACTATCACTCACTACCTAAACTGCTCTCCTAACTCTGCTATGCTTCCCACTTTGTCTTTGTTGCATGAGACGAAGTCTGTTGGCTACCGAATGCGTACCGAAAGCCGCTTAGGCTGTGAGTGCGCTATACAAAACTTTCCTGCGTAACACCCACATGGTCTTTATGACTTTGTGGAGTTACTGACGGAGATACATTACATTACATTACAAAAGTCGGATTTGGTTGGCATTCGTGCGATGACATACACCAAGCATTAGGCACTGCAAGATTGTAGCAAGTAGCATGTAGCAAATAGTGCACAGACGAGCTATCCAGTCAAAATTACGGAACAAGTTCTTTCGTAGGAATTCATTAGACTACCAATTTGATATTACTTGGTCTGCCACATCACACCCCAGCTACCAGTCAAGCAACGGATCTACTTCAAGGTTTTGTTGCTAACTTGTAGGTCACTTCATTCTTTGGCTCCAGTCTATCTCTCAGATCTGCTCTCCACCAGGCCAAGCATCGTACCACCTGCTTTTCGGAACCTAACTATTTACTTATACCTCGTACAGACCTCAAGTCCTTTGGAGACCTTGCATTTAGTTCGCATTCTCCTAAAGCCTGGAACGCACTCCCGACTTGTGTCAGAACATCCCTCGACTTGACCGCATTTAAAAAGAAATTAAAAACACCTATTTAGGACAGCATTTAGTGGGTCCCTGTGATTTGTCCTTCATGTGCTTATGTGTGCTGGCACTGCATGCTGCAACTAACCACACTTGCATGCTGACCATGTGCATTCACCCTTAACCAGGTTATTCATGTTGTTTATCAAGCATGATATTACTCACCATTCGATCGTGTTTCCTTTGCAGCAAATGTAAAGCACCTAGAAAGAGATTGAGTTCTCTGACAGCACTTTATCAAGGGTATTATTGTTATTATTTGTATTATTACCTTTCTTTTGTTTAATCATTGGGCGGCAGCCCGGTGCTCTCACTTCATGTCAGGATTTCGAGTTCTGTAGCAAGCAATTTTAATTTTTCAATGCAAACGGAGCAAAAGCCGCCAAGGTTCAGCAGCTGCTGTATAAATGAGGCTGTTCAATCTACTTTTGTGTAGTTTCCCTTCTGAACACGACAGCCAAAACCTTTTTATACTGGGGCACAGCCCTTTCCTCATGCCCCCTCCAGTTTGATTTACCTTGTTACCAAGAAAAGGAAGCTTTGTGCTTATGTGTTTGAACAGATTTGTGCTTATGTGTTTGAACAGATGACAGAGTGACATCGGTGACATTTATTAGGAGGAAGCCAAAAGCTTATATTCCCGAGCATTTGCTCGTCCATGTGCATTTGTACTTTGTGCATTTGTGCTTTGTGCATTTGTGCCTTTCATTATCACTTGACATGACTCATCAGTTGATTTTCTACTTTTCCTGGCCAATTGAAGTGCGTTTTAACTGATTTAATTCTCTCTGAATACTGTTAAGTGTACTATCGTCATTAATGATAATAATAATAATCATAATAATAATAATGCACTTGACAAGGCGCCCTCAGAGAACTCAAATCTCTTTCTTGGCGCTTTACATTTGCTGCAAAGGGAAACGCGATTGAATGGTGAGTAGTATCATGCTTGATAAACAACATGAATAACATGGTTAGGGGTGACATGCACAGGGTCAGCATGCAAGTGTGGTTAGTGGCAGCATGCACTTTGTTAGCACGCATAAGCACATGAAGGGCGAATCACAGGGACCCACTAAATGCTGTCCTAAATATCTTCTGGTGTGTTTTTAAGTTGTGTTTTTAAGGTGTGTTTTAAAGTTCTTTTTAAATGTGGTCAAGTCAGGGGATGTCGTGAAGCAAGTCAGGAGTGAGTTCCAGGCTTTGAGAGCATACGAACTAAATGCACGGTCTCCAAAGGATTCGAGGTTTGTACGAGGTATTGGTAAACTGTTGGATTTCGAGAGGTGGGTGGTACGATGCTTGGCCTGGTGGGGGAGCAGATCTGAGAGATAGGCTGGATCCAAAGAATGAAGTGACCTATAAGTGAGCGACAAAACCTTGAAGTCGATCCGTTGCTTCACTGGTAGCCAGTGCAGGTCGGCGAGAAGTGATGTTATGTGGTAATTGCGACTGGGATGCTGACGAGAGACAAGCCTAGCTGCAGAGTTTTGCACCAGCTGAAAGCCCCTGATTGCACATGCCGGTAGGCCAGCAAGCAGTGAGTTACAGAAGTCAAGACGGGATGTCACAAATGCATGAACTAACTTATACGTGGTATCCTTATCCAAACAATCCCGAATTTAAGCAATGTTATGTAGCAGAAAGTAGGCAGAATTGACTGTGGAGCTAATGGGGTCGTCTAACGAGAGGTCATTGGCCCAGAGAGCCTGTTTAAGTCACTCGCATTGCAGCTCTAGCGCCCACTACTAGCGAAAATATATACATCAGTAGTTGTCTCATGCCTGAAATCAGCTGATACCCGAAGTGTCAAGGCTCATGTTTATGTTCCTGTAAACATACTGTACACTGGCACTGCATTATATTGAACACCATCGGCCTTGATGAGAGACAGCTAGTAAGAAACTAATTGGAGAAGATCGTTTACATTATAGATAGCTGAATAGCTCGTTAGAACGAATACCGATCGTGTGGACTTGATTGTATCCTGCTCCCAAATTTAAGCTTGGCTGGGTGGCAGAAGGATATTAATGCCTATACCCTGCCAGATCAGGAGATGGCTGTATGGGCCTACCCGACACCTCTGAATTAGCCTGCATTGAATAGTTGCACACAACTTTACTGCTGTGGGATTTTAAGTACCAAGGGAAACTGGTTATCGGATTGGTGAAGAAATATGCCTAAAGCTAAGACTTACCTAAGCGGCTATAATGAAAAGACATTGTTGATTTTGGTAGTAGGAGCTGAGCAAGAACTGGCGAGCGGCAGCATGATTTGTGGTGGGCTTGCCAAGGGAAGCCAATTGGGCTGTTGCGTTCTTGGAGGAAAAGCTAGTGGCCAACGTCGACGAATATCTTTTTGTGCTTTCCGAAGTATATCGTAGTGCAGAACGTTAGCCACACAACCAACTAAAAGCAAGATTAATCGGATAAGCAATTGACCTGATAGCCTTTGTTGTAAATGGCTGCTTGCCCTGCTTTGAGAGGTTGCATTGAATACTAATGGTGCCACATTCCACGAATGGTCATTTCCGGTTCTCAGTAAGCTTCGGCATAGGCAGCCCGATTTGCTGGGCTAATGGGCTCCAGATTGGAATTACCAAACCGTGCTTCTGCTGTGCAGGGGCTGTCAGTGCACTTCTCCACTCTGGCACTGGCCCATCCACGGTCGGTACACGGACTAGGCCAGACAAAGCACAGACTTCGTTCAGCCGATTTCCTACTTAGACCATTAAGCCATCAACAGGTTTTCGATCGCTCGGTGCTGATGTAGGGACTTGGGCGATCGATATCAAGCGATCAGTATGTACGGTCAATATCAAGCATACTTGCAATCACTCGGAAGTGCTGGGTAGAGCTCGTGCTGTATGCAATCTTTGCAAGTATTCGCAAATCAGGGTGCTGTCCACCTTTTCGTTAGAGTGGCGTTCCTTTTGATCTCCATATCCTAAACTGTGAAGCTTACTTCCACAATTTTTACTCAACGACATATACTCTCCTGCTGCCGACTGTGGCACATCCTTCCCAGCCGTCACGAGCTGCTACTTCCAGGCTACTTGCTACCTCAACTGCCCTGCTAACTCAGCTATGCTGCTCACTTTCTCTTTGTTTGACTTAATGAAGTCTGTAGGCTACCTCATGCCTACCGAAATCAGGTTAATAATCATAATAATAATAATAATGCACTTGATAAGGCGCCCTCAGAGAACTCAAATCTCTTTCTTGGCGCTTTATATTTGCTGCAAAGGGAAACGCGATTGAATGGTGAGTAGTATCATGCTTGATAAACAACATGAATAACATGGTTAGGGGTGACATGCACAGGGTCAGCATTCAAGTGTGGTTAGTGGCAGCATGCACAGTGTTAGCCTGCATACCCACATGAAGGACGAATCATGGGGATCCACTAAATGCTGTCCTAAATAGGTGTTTTTAAGTTCTTTTTAAATGTGGTCAAGTCGAGGGATGTTCTGACACAAGTCGGGAGTGCGTTCCAGGCTTTGGGAGAATGCGAACTAAATGCAAGGTCTCCAAAGGACTTGAGGTCTGTACGAGGTATAAGTAAATAGTTAGGTTCCGAAAAGCGGGTGGTACGATGCTTGGCCTGGTGGGGGAGCAGATCTGAGAGATAGGTTGGAACTAAAGAATGAAGGGACCTAAAAGTGAGCGACAGAACCTTGGAGTTGATCCGTTGCTTGACTGGTAGCCTGTGCAGGTCGGCGAGAAGTAGTGTGATGTGGCAACTGCGACTGGGACGCTGACGAGAGACAAGCCTAGCTGCAGAGTTTTGCACCAGCTGTAAGTGCCTGACTGCACAGGCCGGTAGATCAGCAAGCAGTGAGTTACAGAAGTCAAGACGGGATGTCACAAATGCATGGACCACTTATACGTGGTATCCCTATCTAAACAAGTTCGAATTTTAGCAATGTTAGGTATCTAAAAGTAGGCAGACTCGATTGTGGAGCTGACGGGCTCGTCTAACGAGAGGTCACTTTGGAACATGACACCTAGATTTTGAGCTGATTCAACAGGAGATAGTAATGATAATAATGCGATTTTATAGCACCCTCAAATAACTTAATCTATGTCTAGGCATTTTTACTTATGCTGCTGCAAAGGAAGCTTGGTCAAATGGTTAGAGGTAGCATGCTCAATAACAACAAGGATGACATGGTTAGCAGTGACATACGCAAAAGTCAGCATGCAAACATGGTTAGTGGCAGAATGCACAGTATCAGCACACATGAGTACCCAAAGGACAAATCACATGGAACCACTAGCTGCTGTGAAAAAGATATGCTATTTTAGCTTCTTTTTAAATGTCATCACAAGTCAGGGGATGTCGTGACACCAGTTGAAAGTGAGTTCCAGGCTTTGGGAACGCATGAACTAAAGGCACGGCGATGGCGGCCTGTCGAAGCCAGGGAAGCAGAGGCCTCTGTCAAGCAAGCCTGCTGAGCCAAGCCTGCTGGCATTGACACCGCCCGAACGTTGAAGGGCGGCGGCTAGTTTCGGAAATCAGAGCTTGCTAATTAGCGAGCTCTCGGTGACAGCCCGTCGGGTTGTAGCGATGACACCTATTCGAGTAGTGGTGCTCGGCATTACCAGCTTACGTGCAGCAATGCCCAAAGCGCCGCTTCGCCACCGCCCCCTTTCTGCTCTGCTAGCTAGGGGTGCGTCGCCTCGGCTGCGAGCCGGCATCCTTTGAGACGACCGCTTTCGAATGGTGGCCAGCCGAGCTTTAAATGCGACGACGTCAAACGACGGACGTGAAGGCAACCGGCGGTCGCCACGACAGTCGCGGCCGTTTCTTCGAGTACCGATCGATTCACTTTCTTCGCTAAGAGTGCACTTGCGGTGCGCGCGCAGCCGGCATTAAAGAGGCCGCGCGTGGCTAATTGGATCGGGGAGGTTGCGCGAGCAGTCGCCCGCCGCCGAGCGACGCGAAACTGAGCGCCGCTCGGCGCCAGTGAACGGGAATTAGCCTTTTGACGCCCACGCTCGCCTTGAGCGTAGCTCGAGCGAGCGCTGCCGCCATGCCGGCAGCGCTCCGGTGACATGGCCGGCTTTCGCCGCATTGAGCGCCGCCGCCGCAACTGGCTTTCGCGGGGTCTGGCGTCGGGCACCCTTCGACGAAGGACCTGAAGGCCCCGAGCCATCTTGGACGGCGCGCTGAGCGAAGGCTGCCGCGGTGCCAACGAGGGTGCAACTGCGGATCGGGTAAGGCGAGCGAACGGCCGAAGACGCGACGTTTCCAACTGATAACCGCTCTAACCAGCGACTATCTGTGCGGAGCCTACGTCTTTGACTAACTTATCACTCTCAGTAGCCGCAGACGCCGGTGCCGCCTCTCGCGTACCGCGCGCGAAAAGAGAAAGAGTGAGCGAGCTGACCGAACTGCAGCATGCGAGCTTGCAACGGAGGAGCCGGGAGCCGTTGCTCTGCTACGCGCGCGCACACCTCCTAGCTCGCCTGTCCAGCTTCCCGGCGGCGGCGCCGCCTGGTGCGGCAGCCTGCGGTTGTCCCCGCCCAACCCCTGCGTGGAACGGAAGTTCCGCAAAGGAGACCCGGTGCAGAAGGGAAAGCAGGCCAAAGAAAATAAAAGAAGGACCGAAGCGAGACGTCAGCTGGCCGTTGCCAATTAGCCTAGTGCACGAAATGGCAGCCGCAAACTGGCTCGGCGAAGCAGCGGGCCTCGTTAGCTCGGCGTCGGAGTACGTCGGGCCACCGCCGTCGCCCTGGGCGGTCCTAAAGAGGCCTGTCGCTGCAGGCCGCGCGGCAAGTCGACGGCCCGCTGCTTCGCGACGGTCGGCCGCTCGACGTGTGTGCGCCGGCGCCGCGCGGACCCTGCACGCAGGCCAGCGAGAAAAGCTAGTGCCGAGGGAACGGCTACGAGAGCTCGCGAGAGCGACGCACGTGACCGGCGGCGAGCTTGAGTCCGGCTCTGAATCGCGTGAGCGCCGGCGCACGCACTCTCGCCCCATCTACGTGTCAGTTTGTCCTCGTCGGGCGTGCTCTAGATACGCAGTCACGCTCCGACGTTCGCGGCCCCGATGCGGCATCCACTCTTCGATCGGAGCCCTCGAGTAGACGCCCACAGCGAGCCACTTGCGAGCGGCGCATGCAGACGACTTGGACGCGACGGGCTGCACGCGAGCAGCTCGTTTAGTTAAGCCGCTCTTCTGGAATTGGGTCAAGCGTCCCTTCCCCGACCCGCTGGCAACGAGAGGCGATGGCGACGCTTGCATTTCAGCTCAATGCCAGACTACTGCTTCAGAGGCACTGAAAGAGCTTAGCGTCCTCACCATCGGGGCGAGGACGTCACTCGCTGTCGCTCTTCATCTGGGGCTGTGAGATCGCGCTAATGAAGAAATGCGCAGCTGACGCGTCAGGCGGACGTCTAGAGTGCCAAGCATTTCAAAGGCCGCCGCGAGCGTTCGACAGGAAGAGGCGTATGAGCGCCGTGTCGCGTTGGTATTTGAACTGGCGCCATCCGAAATACCGAGGTCCAGAGCTAGCACAGCTCGCATTTAGAGAAGCAGGTTTGCCTCCGCAGATGAATCGTGCTCGTTTCCGGACGTCCGTCAAAATATGGAGTGTGTGGGATAGACTTCGGGATTGCTGATAGCATTTGCCGCTGAGGCGATTGCGCGACGCTGCTGCGAGACTTGGACGAAGTTGGCTGCGGCCAGCACCCAGTTTAGCGACAGAGCAAACGATGCTGCACTACAAAAGCACTTGGACCCTTTAAAATGTTGTAGCTGAAGAGGGAAGTATAAGGCGACTCGGAAGTCCGGAAGCCAAAGGGCACACAGCTAGTGCACCTAGGGCCACCTGCATAAGTATCGCTTTGCAGCTGTGCGTGATGTAGGGGCTAATGGGCGCGCGATGGCGGTATCAAGAGAGAAGAGAGTGGATAGCGTGCGAACAGGGCAACGCACAAGCAGAAATGCTGTGCAGTCTCACGAGTGGGCGCACTCGGCAGTTTCGTAGCGGGTAGCGGCCGCATCTTGAGAACGCGGGAAAGGGGGTCGATCAGCTTCCACGACCCCCTCTGTTCACTGAAAGGGGCGTGTAGCGAGCCCAAGTCGCCCAACGTGCCGGCGCCATTCCTATAATTGGCTGCCTTTGCAAAGATCAAAGTCCAGCCCATCCTTTGCTCAATCCGGGAGGCGCCGAAGTGTCCAGCGATTTGCGAATTCGCCTATTTTTCGAAGTTGGAAGAGTCTTTCGTGCACCTTCGACGCCAGTCTTCGCCATAATCACTTTCTTGCACATCACCTCCTCGAAGCGCACCGAATGCGAAATGTGTTGCATCTCTGACCACGGATATGTTGTGATGTACGTTCGCCCGATCGGCAATTGGTGATTTTGGACGCTACCTCCACCCGCATTTTCCGAGCCTAATCGGACGAAATGAAACGAGCTGACAAAGTTTTCTGTGCGCATCACAATGTTGGCTTTAGAATTTTTGATTACTTAGCACAACATTTGGACTTCAACTATCGTATAAACTGTTTAGCAATTACAACGTACGCAGAGATAATGACTCTAAATCCTTTCCTTTTTAGTGGCGCAAAAAAGTATTCGCACCCCGTTATTAAAGATGGACTTTAAAGATAATATATGTACCCGGATATGTCTCTGTCTAGAACTAGAGAAAGTTGTGAGAATGAAACCATTTTAAGCCGCTTAATTGTACATTGCACATACAATTGAGCAAGTTTCGGTGAATCGATAATTAAAAATCTTTTTATATTAGGAAAAGTTAAGCGTCTAGCGTAATTGGGTCTACAATTAAAAATTAATGGTAAACATCTGGCTGTACAAGATTTCAAAAAGGAAAGTAAGAACTGGTAGCAAGGAATTCATAATTACTAAGCTTGCAAGTCATAAACCGAGCCCTCCACGGTCGGCATGGCAAGAGAATGTGCTCCAAACAATAGCTGTAATGGACGAATATGATACATACAACATCTACTGTCATGAGCTTCCTGAAAGGCTGATGCAGCAGCAGAGTTCATGGCAGACATGACAGGTTAGAGGGATAATTGCAGTTCGGATACCCAGTTCAACCAAGAGTTCGTCATTTAAGCATGCATGGCAGCAATTTCAAAGTGCTCTTTTTAAGGCTGCCCAGCCACTTAGAGTAGTAGCCTAATAAAGAGTACTCCAATCTAGAAGACTATGGCACTGTTGTACAGAGAACAAGATCGGAGGCAGCTCATTCGACTCTAGGCTGGTTAGCACAATTAGACTGTTAGCTATGGTTTGCCGACGCCAAGGGGCTAATGTTTACTATTGGCCAATGGGAAAGTAACAGCCGCGTGGCTTAGCTAGAACAGAAAGCTGATCTAGTGCGACTATATCAAAGCTCGTCCTAACCATGCGTACCTTTACTTGATCTCAGCTTGGAGCAAATACAAAGTGTCTCTTTTATACGCAGATTGTAATTGTCCATACTTTGCTTTCGAGGATTACTTTGACGCTATTGTCGAGATGACATCCATTCGCAAGCTTTTTCATTTTCGAGCAAACCTTGGCCACTCCGTGGCACATGCTGCAGTCTAAACACTTCTCCCTGCGAGCGTGCTCGTTCTCGCGTCACTCCCGCAAGTTATTGCAAGTGTGGGACTGTACATCTTGCAGGGACTTTAAAGTGGCTGACTCGTTGCTTATAGCCACGATGAGTTGCTTAACGAGGTTCACATTTGACGCGCAGAGGCGGCATCAGCACCTTCTTAGGATCCACCAGCGGCCAGTAACTCTTGATAGTATTCTTCACGTTTGAGAAACCGATCTGCTGTGGCCACTCCCTTTGGTGATAGTGCCACTATGTTGTCTTGATGTCTCATAGGAAGTCTTTACTGACCACCTAGCCATAGTCCACAGACTTCAAGACACCAAGCAACATCTTGACAATCATAATTCCTCTTTAAGGTAGACAGGGCAAGTTATAAGGCGAGACCGCCAAATAAGAGTGCATATTCTAGTTTCGAAGAAGCAAGGTTTTGAAGCTCCTGAATAAACTGTCCATGCCATGACTAGGCGCGACTAACTTGGGCTACATATGATTCGTTTAGCCTCGAATAGGCCAGCCACAATGTTGCAGAAGCATAGCTCATCTTACTAACTAAAGAAGTTGTCTATTTGTAATTTATTTTCAGCATCAATGATTCGGAAAACACACCGTGTACCCAGTTAAAAATTGAATTCGACTACCAAGTATAAAAAATGTATTTGTACACGTATATCGTTCTCATGCGTACAGCTACTCGAGTATACACACACACACACACACACACACACACACACACACACACACACACACACACACACACACACACACACACACACCCACATATATATATATATATATATATATATATATATATATATATATATGTGTGTGTGTGTGCGTGTGTGTGTGCGCGTGTGTGTGTGTGTGTATATAATCGAGTAGATGTACGCATGAGAACGATACTATATATATATATATATATATATATATATATATATATATATATATATATATGCATATACACACTTAAACAAATACGCAATCTGACAGTTCAAAATAGCTCAATTAAAAAAAGATACAGGTCCCTAATAAAGAGCTACAGCGTAAGTACCACAATAGTTAATCACTTTGAGTGTTTCCGAAATAAATTCATACTGAAAGAAGGTTTCTAGTCGGGAAAGTTGCATACGACAGCTAGAGCCCATATAAGTACCACTAAAAATGGCTGTAATAGTGCCGAATTTTAATTTGCATCAACTTCTGCTCCAGCACAAACGCTCATTGTTTAGGCGTTTCCCGTATATGTGCAGTTAACCATTTAATCTTGTTTGCTTTCACTTGCTCGGCGATTGGCCACGGCGTTCGGGTCTTCTGCATGGCCAAGCTGTGAGAGCAAATGATTAGCACACAGGGAAAGCTCGTCTAGTGAAATAGCAAGTTCGCTACCAATTCATTAAAGTACCGTTGCCGACCACGGTTGATAGCTAGTTATGAGTTGAGACTTCTCTTAATGCTACATGGCACGTTTCGCTTGAAATCCATTGCAATCTCACAGTATTGATTGCAAAATAGAATGTCGAATGATGTATATCTTCTGCAGTGGTCAAGGCAAACGAAGGAGTGCACAAGAGAGTGCGATTGCACTGATCATTTTAGAAGGCCGGTAAATGAGGTTAGAGCACTTTTTATTGTTAGGGTAGCATTTTGCACGGATCAGAACAGAATTTTCTTCGTTTCTAAAATGGGTCAGTGTTCAGAACCTGCAGAGCCCCACGGATTGAAGCAAAGTTACTTAAACAGTGACGGTGACTCCCCGCTTATTTAAAAAGGATTCTCTAGTTTGAATGCACGGACAAGCTTATGATGTATTCGAGGCCAACCACCGCGGATACTTAAAACTGAGACACGGATGCGAAAGCTTGATGTGCTGTTCAAGAGCTAGCATTCAATATCTAGGGCTTTTACCCGACATGATAAATGAATGGTTCATTTAGACCTAGTTCAAGAGAGTTGGAATCTCAACTGAAGGTCGCTCCTCATACTAAATTGTAGTGTATACCAAGACAAAAACTTTACTGCAGTGCAATGGGCTAATGGCACACTAAGTAAGGCGGTTGCTTTCACGACCTCGGTCCCGAGGTCGTGGGTTTGATTCCTGCGGTGGGCGATCCTTTATCGCCACTGCAAGCGGTGGTGATGGCCGTAAAGGCTCTTCTGTCGCTATACAAAAAGAGGCTGTTTAATCAGCTAAAATTGATTTATTATTTTAATTGAGTTATGCTTTAAACTATTCAGAAAATCAGAGTCCCTTTACATTAAGTTTCCGATGTTAGCAGTCGTCCATCAGCCCAGGCCCGGTACTTCCTCTACGTCAGATTTCTCTATCGCGTCGAAGAAATCGTCGCATCTGCTATGTGTATTTTAATATTTCTTACCACGATGCAACTTAAACCTTGCGTACCGAGTTTCGTATATTGGCTATAATTAATTTTTATCATATGGCTCATGTGAAAGGGTGCACTTAAAAGAAAGGCCATACATTTCATTTCCATAAAATTCCGTCAAATAATTCTACCACGATTGTATGCAGTCATTTTACTCCCACAGTCTGCATAACTGACCACATCTGCATGTCATTAAGTCAGAAGTTTTTATCTCACGTATTCAAAAATCTTCTCTAAATCACGAAAACATTAAGCTCTTTACAGCTATTCTCTTTGCTAAAAATATATTCCTCGCTTGTTATGCTAAAAGCTTCACCCAACTCATTCTTCCAGTTGAATACCAATACACGAAAATAGCCAGTGTTTTTGGTGAGTTTGTTCCTCTGACTAAGCACTGCATTTGCACTCTCCTTCAAGGTCTATATAATATCGCTATTGCGGCGAGTCGTGCCGATCTATCCTGGCTACGGCAGTACAGGTGCTCGATTCCCGAAATGCTGATGTGAGCCCTAAACCATCTCCTTAAGTGCTCCCAAATATAGAACTTACCTAGAAAAATGAGTGGCGATAAAGAAGATGCTTATCTAGCTACTTTATTAGCAATATTTATAACACCAGATAGCCCATCCCCAGCGTAGTATTCCCAATAGACGACGCCCCCATCTCTTTGATTTACCTCAATGACTACCTCCAAGCCTGCTACTAGTCACCAGATTTAGATGTTTATCTCCCAGCCTCAGATGACTACTAGCTCTCTAGATCCTACGACCTTTGCAATCGTTGAGAAATGAATAAATTTGCCTATGCCTGCATAAGTAACGCAATGCATTTGAATCTGAGCCTCAAATCTAGCCATTCCATCATGCAAGTAGGCTTTTGCCAGGCCAATAACTGAGCAGTCAATGCTAGACCAGTGGAACTTGAGCCACTTCTACCGAGTCGACGGGTTGGTCTTTCTATCAAAGACACAGAGAAGTATAATTGGGGACCAGTTAAACTCTTGCATCAAAGCTTTAAACTCAGCAAGTTCCTTCTGGGTTATAGAGTCTCTCTGCTAGTTTGGTTGGATATCACGGCAGTGAGTGCTTGCCTTGCCGATATTCGATCCTGGATGTCGGAAAACTTCCTGAAACTAAATGATGATACAGCCGAACTGCTGCTCATAGGACACCCTAAGCGTGTAGCTGGATTAAAAGGCTTTGCTGTTCTAATAGGTGATGCTATTGTGCGACCGTCACCACGTGCTCGTAATCTAGGTGTCGTGTTCGACAGCTGCCTCAATTTCAAAAGCTTCGTTCAGAAGACTGCCTCTACAGCTAGCCATCACATCCAATCCCTATCCAAGATTAGAAGCTGTCTCCCACAGTGGCTTGTAAAAAATTTAACTAGCTCTTTAGTTCTGTCTCGGCTTGATTATTGTAATTCCCTTTTGGCTGGGCTGCCAAAGAAAGCTATTATGCCACTGCAGCTGACTATGAATATGGCTCCAAGGCTGGTCTTCAAGTCCCAGCGGTTTGAGCACGTGTCACCTCTGCTGAAAGAGCTAGGATGGTTGCCGGTTGAGCAAAGGATACAGAGCAAAGTTCTTACGCTAACCCACAAGGCCCGCCACGGCTTAGCTCCTTCGTACCTAGCTGAACTTCTGCATCAGTTTCAGCCCGTTCGCGCCCTTAGGTCCTGTGTGGACAATAAATTAGCTGTCCCATTCCTCCGCTTAAAGACAGCTGGCGACAGAAGCTTTAGCTCTGCAGGTCCTAGACTGTGGAACTCGCTTCCACAATTCTTACGCAACGACAACTACTCTCCAACTGCCGACTATGGCACATCTTTTTCAGCGGTCCTGAACTGCTACTTCTATGCTACTGACTACCTCAACTGCTCTCCTGACTCTGCTATGCTTCCCACTTTCTCTTTGTTGCGTGAGACGAAGTCTGTTGGCTACCGAATGCGTACCGAAAGCCGCTTAGGCTGTGAGTGCGCTATACAAAACTTTCCTGCGTAACACCCACTTGGTCTTTATGACTTTGTGGAGTTACTGACGGAGATAAATTACATTACATTATTTGAGGAATTGATCTCCAAGTTCGTCCTGAACACCTATCATCTTGCCTGGGCCTCACCGGGACTCCCATGCAAGATTTCAGAGCGTTGATGTCATGCGGTAAACTACTGCAATATAATTACAAAGGGATCCGTGTTTGATCTATTTCTTTTCACAATTTATAATTGTCCTCTGGTTGATGCCATCGCCAAGAATAATCTGCGATTACATTTTTACGCATGTTATGTGAAGCAGTACATGCTCTTTGCTCGATCCCCTTCTTCAAGCAACTCAAGTACTCTCATATAATTCCTTGCAGGATATATTGCTGATATTTGCACTTGAATGGATGGGGTCAGCCAGCATATCTGATACAGACCGCAAAACTATGTCTTATTCCAACACGCTTTTCTATAGATAAATACCTCATCTAAGAATCTGTCTACTTTCGCTACCCACCATTACGAAAATTCAGGCCTGCTTAGATAAGGCTACCAAAGCTATGCAAGCTAGTGTATTTAAGGCATCTACTTTGAATTCCGTCAGTCTCAACTCCCAGGTCTTTGTGCTGTTGCAACAAAATTACAGTCAAAACTCCGTTGCTGGTCTTTCTGTCATGACCTTTGGAGCTGCCACGTTACGCCACATCTCACCCAGCTGTACTGGCTCAAGCAGTACTGTGCATAAAATGCCGTTTCTCGCTTTTAGATCATATCATTTATTTTCTCCGGCATATGCACCTGAAAGGCTTCCTAATCAGGTTTCTCATCATACCAACCGCTCTTCTGACTTGAGATGTTTCACTATGACCGTAGCCAACCTCAAATCCTATGAAGACTGCAGCTTGGGTTTATATGATCCCTAAGCCTGTAACTGACTCCAAAGTGAGTTCTAAACACCCTCGAATTGATAACATTTAAAAAGAAGCTAAAAGGCACCCAGTTGTTACAGAATTGTGCTGATTCCAGGTGAATTGTCCATTGAGTGCCTATTTGTGCTGACACTATGCATGATCACTTACCAACTGATATGCTATTTTTAGAACCTTTATAAATTGCCTAGAAACTGATCTACTTGTCTTAGGTTGCTATGCGAGTGTCTTATTATCAATATTATTATTATTAGCATGTATTTGAAGCTTCCCTGCACATAATCCTACTCCGGAGTAGTAGACAACCGTGTATAGGCATCTTGCGGAAATTAAACCTAGGTGCAGTCGGCTCCACTTACCCGGGCTGAGTCCCTGAGCTAAGCCACCAAACCCTAATCGTGAGGTAAATTAAGCTGCTGGGAAGAGAAAAAAGTCTCTACGCTCTACACAAGCCAGCTTCATCCTTCTGCCCATCTGCAGTAGCCAAGCGGAGAACGCTGACGCGCATGCTCGCCTGCCATGCAGGATGGTCTTACTTTGTCTCCACTTGAAGGCTTGACTTCGATGAATGTGTATTTCCATCAACTTCGAGGTCATCCTACGAGTACTGAATCGCAAAAGAACTAGGTGCTATGTTGAACAACTTCCAAGAGTTTTTGGCCTCGCACCTTGGCCACACTGGCAGATAGTCAAATGCATTTCCGCTAGGTTTATATCAACCATTCTCAATAAACATTTAGATCAAGGACAGGGGAAGCTTCGTAATTGGATGTATGTACAGAGAGCACCGCATGTTTGTCTGAAAATGTTCTTCTTTGCTCCACATTGAAAGCTTGGATCCTCAATTTCGGCTTAGCGATTGACGTGACGAATGAGAAAAGATTCAATTACGTTTAAAAGCTTTAGGCAGATGACACCATGTTTTTATTTTTACTGTTGGAGTTCAGTTCTGCTTTGTGGACCAATGGCAGTCCGTCAGTGAACTCTGAAAGTGGCTGGCTTTCAGGCTGAAATCCAAGCATCGAACAGCGCCCAGTGACTCAGTTGAGCATCAAGTGTTTTTCCTGGTAATGAAAAACAATGGCCAGTATCTGTCAGCACCAGCCTCACGTCTGACATGACGAAATGATATTGGCCACAAGTATGTTCAGAGGATATCCTGCTAGCTAGAAATGCATATTTTAAAGCGCTCGTGGTACGTAAATTATAGCTTCAAAACTTTCATTAAGGGCGAATTTTCGCCGAACTCTACCAGTGACCAGAGCTCTATGCGTGCGAGTAATATAATCGATATAGTAATATAATAATATAATTACATAATAAAAGCAGTATATTTGCGCAGCATCTTCAGAGAACTTGATCTTTTTCAAGGCACTTTATCTATACTGCAAAGGAAACACGGTAGAATGATTACTGTCAGCATGCTCAATGATAACAAGCACAGGCACAGGCTCAGCATGCAAATGTGGTTAGCTGCAGCATGCACAGAGTCAGCATGCACAATCACGCAAAGGACGAATTACACGGACCCACTAATGCTGTTATAAATGATGCAGTTTTAGTTTCGTTTTAAATATCGTCAGGTCAGGGATGTCGTAACGCCAGTTGGAAGTGAGTTCCACGCTTTTGGGAGCATAGAAACTAAAGGAACGGTCTCTAAAGGATTTAAGGTACGTACGATGTGTAGCTAAACAATTAGATTAAGAAAAGCTTGTGATGCGATGCTTGGCCTGGTGGGAAAGTAGATCTGATAGGTAGGTTGGAGAGACAAAGAACTAATGAGCCTAATGTGAGTAACCGAGCCTTGAAGTCGATACCGTGCTTTACTGGGAGCCGGTGCAAGTAAGCTGGAAGTGGCCTGATGTGGCAACTGCAACAATCACGACAGAAAAGCCTAGTTGCACAGTTTTGCATCGGTTCTAATTGTGGCCCCTGCAAATATGTGTGCGTGTATGTGTGTGCGTGTATGTGTGTGTGTGTGTGTATGTGTGTGTGCGTGTGTGTGTGTGTGTGTGTATGTGCGTGTGTGTTACAACGCAAAAATCTTGCTGTGGATCTAGATTTTATAAAATAGGTGCACGCTCAACCTAAGCGGCAAGCACACTGCATCCTGAAATAAATGCAAACTATCAACAGCAGCAACTATGATTGCCCACACTTACCGTTGACAGCTTGAGACCACAGTTACAAAGCTCATAGATAACGTATACGAAGCAGAATTTAAAATGTTGCCACAAACATCAGTTTCAAGAAGGAAGCAATACAAAGTACCGAACATACGTTACACGGATGTTCGTCTGGCATTGAATGTTCTCTACTTGAATGTCTAGTGCTTGCGGGGACAGCATACCTCCAGTTCTAGAAATCTGGGTCTTTGGAAACCAACACCATACGGCAAAGACCCACACAAACTTTGGAGGATTCCGTGATTGGAGCAGTGTGGTCATACAATTCACCATTGCCTTTGAAGTGCGATCGACTGATCGACAAACCAAGAAAAACATTGCCCTGATTAGAATACATTGCTGGGATATGCAGACTTCAAGGTTAATGAGTGCTACATAGCCCCTGACCCACTGCAGGCCTTCTTATGTGTAGTAGAACAGGATCGATAGCTTCGCTGTCTGCAGTCTTGCACCCGGATTGTAGCAGCTTTTGCAACCCAAGTGGATAACCTGAGCCATACCGGTGCCTTGAAAACCAAAACCGTCTCCGGCTAACCCGGCACCAATTATCTAAGAGCCTACAGGTTGACTTGCAAAATAATATGCCTCGCTTGGGTATGAGGCAAAGTGCGGTTGGGTTGCCCTTATAATGAGCACTCTCACTTTCTTTGTTGTCCAGGTGTTAGACTGAACGAGTGTTGATAATAAAGTGGTAATAAGGCTAATGTTTTCAATCTGTGGATCATACTGCAAGGCCCCAACACCGCCCCACTGTGCTGCTCAGGGCCTTCCAGCAGTCAAGCAGTCAGGTGTACATGTACTTCGCACGGACAAGATTTGGTATTAGCCTTGTCTATCAATAGTTGGATGGATTGGTTCCATTCAGTTTTACTACGTAGTCGAAGATGTGAGTCTGTGCTGAGTGAAGCGTCGTCCGTTTCCAAGGATCTGTTGTTTATACTTTATCAGCTGTTCTTTTCCGCTTTCATGATTGGATGAGATTAAGTCAATTGACTTTGTGTGCCCACCATGGAAGTGCAATGGCTTTAGCGGAAATCTCTCCACAGCCGTGACCGCTAAGTCTTCATGGCCTGGTGTAGTCATAGACAAACATGCTCTTGGAGATCTTTATAGCAACTTAGTGAACAGCCGCTAACTTAATCAATTGATCTTAGCAGTTGCAAGTTCGTCTCACCATTGGAGCATTTTCTAGGACATGCAGGTTGTGCAAAAGCCGTTTAGTGGGAGATCTAGGAAGCATACCAATGTTCTGTAGGGTAGCTGACAGATCCAATGGGCAAAAACACAGTCACTCACGGAATCCACAAACTATTTCTTAAGGATGCGTAAACAATATGTCGATATCGGGCAATCCTGCTCTGTCACATAATAATGCACGTGTCCTATGGTCGAACCGAGCTCCTGCCGGCCTTCGTAGTGTCTGCCCGGGGCTAGTTCTGTCCCGGCACAACAGCTCCTTTGTGAGTCATTCTATCGCGTGAAAAACATAAAACTTAAGCTTACGGATGCTTGAGTTTGTCGGGTGACCTTTTGAAAGTTGAACGGAGAGGTTCGTCCTTAAACTCACCAAGCCGCCAGCTGGAGCGCGAGCTGTGTAAGCCGGTAGAGCAGCGGTCGAATGCTTATTGAGATCTCATATTTCTACCGGTACGAGTATTCAGATTTCTAGCGGTTTCTACCAGATATTTCTACCTCGCACACACCCAATGTACGGGCATGGACCCACAGCTAGGATTGCATTTGACGCGGAAATGAAACCTATTCGTACACCTTACTGGTAGACAATGGCTCTGCCAAATCCAATTAGTAGTAAAGTACAGGTTACCTTCCGAGGGTACCACACCCACCTTACAACGGTGGTCGTAGGAAGGTGCTGACCGACGAAATGGAACTGCGTTCGCTCACTGTAGCATGATCTATAGACCGAATACATTAGCCCTATTGCCATTTCATTATCGATAACAGTTTAGCGCCTCACTCTGAAGACGAGTATAATGACAACACAGCCGCTGTTCTCTATGTCCATAGCACACTACAATATGTCTGTGTAGCTCACTTCCACGATTCTTTTGCAGCTACACCTATTTTCCTTTTGCTGAGTGTGGTACTTCTACTCTAGAAATCCTGAGCTGCTACTTCCATGTTAGGCACTACCTCAACTGCTCTCCTGACTCAGCTACGCTTCTCACTTTCTCTTTGTTGCGTCAGTCGAAGTCTGTTGGCTACCGAATGAGTACAAAAGCCGACTAGGCCTTTGAGTGCACTATAGAAACTCTTCTGCGTAACATCCATTTAGTCATCGTGGCCATGTGAAGTTACTGATAAAGATTCACACTTGCGTACATACATAAATGCCATTCCTTAGACTCTTCGACCGTCAGAAACGGAATTGGCTGGGGGGCGGTCTTGGTTAGCAACTAGCCACAAAGTGAGCCTTATGTCTTAATTTAATCAAGTACGTGTGCGTACGTAAGCAGTTGTCTGCTCCCGAATATCGCGAGAGAACGCAGCTTTTACTTGCAAATCGCAGGAATCAGCCAAGGATCGAGCCGCCGTGCGGGCTGGCCCTAGCCCTGATGAGTAGAAAGCCGTTTCACGGGAGTGCTGTTCTCCGGTAGCATTTGATTCTGAAAGAGGTTAGCACCGGCCTGATGTGTCCAGCCTTTCCAATCACCAGACTCACTTCTCACGAAAGAAACTCCCAGCTCTGGTCTCAGGCTACATTGGCTCGGCGCTAGTCCCGTCGCCCATCCATTAATTATTTTCAGCGGGACCTCGGCTCACTGAAGGCGCCGAAGGCTGGCCAAGCATTGCTGCTTGCTGAGACAGAGAAAGTGCAACCTGCGTCGGGTGCCTGTACAGCTGGAAACCAATGGTGTGGAACCGACCCTTAATCGCGAGGAAAACTTCTAGGCGTATCCGCCATGTCGTTGATGGGTATGGTCTATTTTTTCCGTAAAGCTGCAGGCCACTGTGTTCCTCATCTCGGCTCTGGGACGTGAGAGTACGTGGTACGGAACGAGACGCAGGCTCATCAAAAATGCATCCGGCTAATGATCGCATGCGAGATGGATGATCGAAGATTGGCTCACTTGGCTCAACCTAATTCACCAGATTCGAGCTGTCAATCCAAGTCCTCGTTTTGGCAAAAACTGCAGCACAGGTTTGAGCGTAATCATCATCCCACTGATGCCTCAAGACTGCACATAGTCACGTGCAAATCAAACTGCCCTGCTGCTGGTGATAAATGAACTTTTTGCTTTGGTCGCAACAGTGCAGCACTGCTATTAGAACTGCAAAGTATTTTCAACAGGCACTTTTGTCTCTGAGAATGAAATATTTGACTATAGCGCTTTAGCAGCCGTTACTACTATAGCAGGCCCCTGAGCCGAAATCATATAAGATGACTCCATAGGTTGGCCGTCGGTCAGCCACAGAGGGCTACTTTCGAATAGCACCAACCTTAACGAACGATGGCTTACACATACTTTAAGATCGTTTTTAATAAGGTCTAAACATCACGGTAAGTGAAATCATGTTTCCGATTGCTGTAATTTAGGAATTTCTAATAATCTTTAATACTGTTCCAATCTAGCCGATGGAAAATTTCAGCGTTTCGCAACAGTGTGGTCAATAGCTTTTGACTACTTAGTGCGCTAAAAAAGTTCTCGTGACTGTACGTTATTTCGTTCGTGAAATGTGTCTTTATTTAATGCTCTCTATTAGATTGCACTAACAAGCATAATTAGCATGTTTTCAATTAAGCATTTTCTTGCGTCTGTAGCCGCAATGCTGGTAAGATGACGGAAAGGCTAGTGGTTGATGCAAACAGCGAAGGCTAAGATGAAGTTACAGCGTTTGTCTCTTATCAGAATAAGTTCCATACCTTGAGTGCACGTTTAAAGGGTTGCAAAGTGCACGCACCTCAGAAGAGCGCGTGGACGCGAACACACACACACACACACCCACATGCAGGTACGTGCGTACAAACACAGGAATGTAAGGCCGCAAGCGCACCCACCTAATCAATCGTCACTATAGGTGCACGGTCGAAAGAAATTTGCAGGAAATAACCTTGGTTAATAAGGGCATGCGACCGACCTCAAGTATTTGATATAGACGGCTACGTTGCTTCCACTTTTAACTACAGTACAGAAAAGACGATGCTTCTGGTAGGAATCAGATAGCGAGAAAGTATTTGTTCGCTACTGCTTAAGCCCGAAGCTGATCGGGCATCAGTTTCACACGGAAAGCTGCTCAGGCTTTGAATGCCGCGTAAAGTATTCGGAATTTCGGCTTTGTCAGAGCTGGCCTTTGTCGCGCTAGGTAGAGTTGCTAATTGATAACTGTTACAGCAAAATTTTGTTTTATTGTCATTGAGCGTGATACCGCAAGCCATTAGATCGTGCTTCTTTTTTTCCAGCAAATGTAAGGTGCACAGAAAGAGATTTATTTCTCCGAGGGCGCGACAACAAAAATATTATTCTTATTATTATTGTTATTATTATTAGTAAGTGCTAACTGTAGCGTCTGCTGTAAACTCGCCGCCAAAGACTCACTTCTACAGCACAACCGAATAGAGACGATGGCACTCATGCGCGCACGCATCTGGGCACACATAAGGAGAGCGGTCGAGCGGGCGCAATTGCATCAAGACGCTGGAATGCTGGCGGTGCTTCCGCTTGTTCTGTTTGACCTCGGCCAGTCTCGTGTGAGCAAGCTGGGTTAAAGAAATATCTGGTGCAGTAGCTGGTGGTCGGATGGCGAGCACCTGTCAGCGCCCAGCTGCAGTGCTGATGCCCTCGCGCACCCTCTCACTCGTTCTCCAGGGTAGGAGAGTGCTAGACTTTTGGTAATGGTACCGAGGCAGCGGGCATTAGGTAGCTTTGTGCTTCTCGTCAGCGGCGTTCGGTCCAACAAAAATTGGCTCATTCTTTCCTGGCTGAACTGCCGCACCAGTTTCAGCCTTCTCGTTCCATTAGGTCTATTGTGCAAAGCACTTTAGCTCCACAATTCCTTCCCTTAAAGACTGTTGGCGACAGAAGCTTTTGGTCTGTAGGTTCTAAACTCTGGAGCTGGTTGGTTTACACTATTCTTACGTCACGACGTCTCTGCTTCCGCCGACTATGGCACAGCCTTTTATAACCGCCTGTCGATACTACTTCCGCGCTAATCGCATTCTCAGCGCATCTCACTTTATCTTTGCTGTGCGAGAGGAAGTTGGTTGCTGTATTGTCGGTTGAAGTAAGTGTACAGAAAGTCACTCAGGCTTGCAACTAGTAGTGGAAAAATCTTCTGCGACACCCAATTCAGTCCTTGTGGCTCTGTGGAGTTAAAGGCTTAGATATACACACGCATTACATTGCATATAGTCTCGATGAGTTCTTAGGAAAGGTTCCCGCGACCGAAATGCGCGCACGCACACACTCACGCGCGCGCGCGCGCGCACACACACACACATACACGCACACATGCTCACACGCATCCACGCACGCACAAAAAACACACATGCACGCACCCAAGCTCGCACACGCAAACACGCACGCACGCACGCACGCACGCACACACACACAAGCACGCACGTTCACACTCTCACACACATACACACACACAGGCGCTCGCGCGAACACACACATGCACACAAAAACACACACACACAAACGCACACACAAACACACACAGATACATGCACGCACACACAAACACACACGCAGATACATGCACTCACCCACACGCACGCACGCACGCTCACACTCACACACGCACGCGCGCGCACACACACACACACGCACACAAAAACACACACACACACGCCCACACCGGCGCCCGCGCACGCACACACAAGCCCATGCACAGATACATGCACACACGCGCGCACGCACGCTCCCAGTCACACACGCACACTGGTCAGTGGATGCACTTGGCCTTTTATTCTGCTCTGAGCCCGCTTCCGAGCACGCTTATGCACGAGGGTAGCGGACTGCGACGAGGCAGCTTCGATGCTTCAGACGCTCTGTTCAGTGACTGTTTAAATGCTTCCAGAAGAAAGGGGGTAGGCGCTGCCCCCCACCCCTACCCAGGCCCAACGGCGAACTCTTGCCCGCTCGCGGCTCGTATAGTCTTAATTGACCTGACCATTAATTGTATCCACGCCTGAGCCGCAGTGCTATCGCAGTAGCTATGGCACGCGACACCCTCGTTGCCGCGGTGAGGCGGGTGCTAGAAGAGGTGAAGGCGTGCAGTGCGGCAGGCAGAAGGCCACTGCCAGCCGCACTGTGGGCAGAGCAGGTGCGGGCGAAGCGAAAGCGTGCATTCCGCAAACAACTAGGGCCAGCTCGCCAGCGCCGATTGGCAGTCCGCGAGCGCGCAGCGCGGCGGCAACGGCGAAAGGGCTGCACATTTGGCAGGCAGGCTGACGTGCCGCGGCGTCGGCGGCGGCGGCGGGGGAGGGGGAGCGCCGGTGCTTGAAGGCCCCTCGCTCATTACCTCTGGCACACTCACCCAAGGGGCAAGAGTGGCCGGCGCGCACTCAGCGTGCAGCATTCTGGACGATAGCGAGCTACCTCCAGCCCCTGCGGCCATTGGACGCGAGAGCCCTTCGGAGCGAGCAGCGCCGTCAATAGGGTGCGTGTTTGCTGAACAGTTGGGCGGAACTGGTCCTTAAGTCGCATCGGCCGCGACGTTCCGGCTGTAAGCACGACGCACTGCGGGCGGGTGGTCGGACGGGCGTCCACGAGCGCCGCCGGCAGACCGAGCGCCTCGCGGTAAGTCGCCGCAGCGGCTGCGCTTCGGGTTCGGAGGAGCGCCGCGCCGGCGCGGTCGTTCTCGGTCGCGGCGCCGCGCGGGTTATCCAGCGGCTCGCGGCGCCGCACACTGCGCCGACGGCCGGCGCGCGACTCTAGGCGGCGGGCTCGTGCGTGCGTTCGCCGCGCGCTGCTTGCGCCTTCAAAGCCAGCCGCTCGTACCGCGCGTGCGGCGCTACTGGCTGCTCGAGTCGAGCCACTTTTAGCCTTCCGCCTGCCGCCGGACACCGTCGGCTGGCGACGACCAGCGGCAGTCGGCACTGCGGCGGCGCGCTGCTTGTTACGCTGCCCGTGCAGACTGGAGAAGCGCCGGGTGCGGGGCCGCCGAGCTCGCCGAGTCACGCTGCGGCCTCGTCCGGCGACGCGATTTCAGGAGGAGAGAGCGCGCACGAAAGCGGATCGTCAAAAGCCGCCCGCGACGAGCCGAACGCCGCGCAGACAAAGTGCAGCCACAGTCGAGCGCGGACTGGAGGTCGTGCTAACCAGTCGATGCCAATCGCGAACGCTGTCCCGCTGGCGGGCGGGGGGGGGGCGCGATCGGAGAGCCAGAGCCTAGGCAGAGACCGGGCGACTGTCGGCGTTTCTTTTGTACGTAATCCGAAAAGCCGCAAGGCAAAGAGCGCTGATGGGCGACCTTTAGCTGCTGCTCATTTGGCGCCGTAAAACTCTCGAAGGCTGCCTAGTGGAAGCGAAAAGGGGTGTACGACCTAATTAGGCTTACCGGTAAATGAGAGGGTAGCAACTCAAGCGCGCGAGACACTCGCGGACGAGCGAGAGAGACGCCAGTGCATCTGACAGACTCAAAGGAGCGGTAATCGGATTTGGGTTCGGGACGGGGAGTCGGAGTCGGTAGGCAACAGGGAGGAGAGCAGGCGACCTTAAAAATATTGGAAGTGGCTTTAAAGGCGACGAATGCAAGAAATTATTGATAAGACTGTTCGAGACTGCTGGAGGAAAAGAGAGTGTGTGTGTGCGGGTGTGTGTGTTTGCGAGAGAGAGAGAGAGAGAGAGAGAGAGAGAGAGAGAGAGAGAGAGAGAGAGAGAGAGAGAGAGTTAAGATCGCTTCCAGGATCACTAAGCAATATCTTTTTTATCAATCACTAAGCAATAATATTGGGACAGATGTAGCTTATTTTAAAAGTGCATATTTGAAGCATTCAAGTTCTTCGGCCGCTTTAAAAGGCAGTGCAACGAAAGGAAAGTGAACTTAATGTATAGCTAGCGTTGCCTGTTCGAACTTGGGCTCGCGTTACCAGAGACACAACAATATTAGTGACTTTAGAATGCCAAACGCCCAGCGTTTCTGCCAGCAGGGGTGCTATGTAAATAAAGAGTAATCTCAATCATAAAATTTAACTAAAAACAACTCGTCCATATAGTCATTGACTTGAGCGACTCTGAGAGTCCTCCTACTGGATAAAACCCACCCACCTAGGATTAGTGAAGGTGCCATGAGGGGCTCTAGGTCTTTCTCGGCTGCTCATGCTGACTTGACGCCAATAGCCAAGGAAGGGCTAGACGCCATATCTTCGCCCTCGCTCAAGCTGCACGATGCCTTGGGCAGACGCGTCAGATCGTTAGCTCAGACGTCCTTTCACGATTCGCAACAGAAAGACAATTAGCGAGCGTATAGCCGCTGCGAGCTTATACAGGCTTGGGCATGGCTAGCCAAGTGTCTCTTCTTGCTCGTGCGCTCGTGCGCCACGGCAACTGATGGAGACCGAGAGATTTGGATGCGGATGGCGAGAGTACGTCCATGGCCTCATTTGGTTTGGCATAGCTTAATTCAAATAACGCCGATAAGACATCCGCACGGGCTGCAATTTGAAGCCCCCCATTGGCCGTCTTTACTTGGCTGTTTGGCTTGTTAGCTCACGTGTTCCCTTCGGCCTTAGTAAGCGCAAGTATCCAGTTAAAGTATCACTACTGAGATACTGTTCTCGTCCGTCGTGGCGAAGGCGCATCAGGAAAAAACTATACCTGCCGCTCTCACGGGAGGAGCCTCGGTAGAATGGCCGTTGCAGTTTCCCGCTCAGCGCGTGGTAGAGAAAGAGAGAGAGAGAGAGAGAGAGAGAGAGAGAGAGAGAGAGAGAGAGAGAGAGAGAGAGAGAGAGAGAGAGAGAGAGAGAGAGAGAGAGAGAGATAGAGAGTGAGCCCGATTAAATCAGAAGCAGCAAACTGTCTATCGTTTGAAGGTCGCAAATGCAGTGGAGCTAGTTTGGTCCAGCGGTTTAGGTGCTCGCCCCGGACCAAGGTCTGACTGAGGTCGTGGCTCGAGCCCCGAGGCATGTGTGAAGCACCTGAATAGAGATTAAGTTCTCTTGGGGCGCTATGCAAATGAATTAATATTTTAAGTGTCACTCGGCCCGAGGACCAATAGCTGTAATCTATTTTGGCAGCTCTCTATAGGATGCCTTAGGCAGCCTTAGCTTTCGCTAAGTAGCTGTTCTCATTTATAAGCAATATCCTCAAGGCTCTCAAGATGCACGACTTCAAAGCCAAAAGCTCTGCCAAATGCCTCAACTAGAACTGGCTGCTGGAGGCAAAATGAAATGCCAAGTCCCATCCAATCAATTTTACTGCTTAAGGTCACCCGTAGTCATAATTTGCAGCCATAATTTACGGCTGCTTTTACGGTATGAGCTCACGCTCTTCATAATTGAGCTCAAGTAAAAGTAAACTGCGTTCCACGACCTCAGCAAAAATGTGTGGAATGATATTGAGATCTTTCTACAGCCCTAGTGAATTTGTATATCTTCTATCAAAGTTTTTGTACCGTATGCACTATACAAGGCATTGCAAACTGTAGCTGCAATGAGAATTTAAACTTTAGCCGTTCTGTTTTATACCAAGAGAGATTGCATAATGAAATCAAAAAGAGTGACTGACGGGAACGCTTGAGTCTAGTGTCGGACTAGTAGCGAACCTCACGTGTCCTACGAAGCAGTTGAACAACGATCTTGGCTCAGGTAGCCGTGGATCGGGTTACAGGCCCGGATGAGCGGCTGAAGGGCAGAAAGGACAGTAGTGGCCAAGGAAACTCCTTCCGCCTCTTCTTGTAGCTGCTTGCGCTCACATTCAGCTCTGTAGTCAGATCCTCTGTAGCCAGATCAACTGATCGCTTAGTGCACTTAGCGCTCGCCGTCCAATGGCCAGCATCTCAAGCCTCTCTGTACGTTTGCTTTGATCCCTTCCAGCCTTCCTCTGATCCCTCCCCCATCAGCATTGCTTAGGGTGTACAACGACCTACTTAGGAATGCAGACATGGGTAGATTGTCTCTGCTTGTTTTGCTTGATCTTTCGGCAGCTTTTGATATTATCGATCACAAAGTTCTTCTAGAGCGCCTCTCATGTCGCCTGGGCATCACTGGCACTGCTCTGCAGTGGTTCAGGTCCTATCTCAGTGGGAGACTCCAGAGTATTGACGTGAATGGACAAAGATCATCTGAAGTACCTCTAAAATATGGAGTACCGCAGGGCTCCGTGTGAGGTCCGGTTCTTTTTATGGTTTATACTCTCCCTCTTGCTGATGTGATCGCCAAGCACAATCTAGGCTTTCACTTCTATGCGGATGACACTCAGTTGTACCTTTGCTTTGATCCCTCCCAGCCTTCAAGCACCTCAAATTCTCTCAACTCACTTGCTGCATTCATTGATGAAATCCACACATGGATGGCAGCAAATTTTCTAAAACTTAACGATGATAAAACTAACTTACTAGTTATGGGCAAACCCAGTGTGATTCAGAGATCGGAAAGGCTGACTCTCAAAATTGGCTCTGCCTGCATATCTCCTGTTGAATCAGCTCAAAATCTAATGATAATTCACTCGATAAAGCGCCCTCAGAGAACTTAATCTCTCTCTAGGCGCATCTAGGTGTCATATTCCAAAGCAACCTCTGGTTAGACCACCATATCAGCTCCACAGTCAAATCCGCCTATTTTCAGCTTCATAACATTGCTAAAATTAGGGCTTGTTTAGATAAGGATACCACGTCCAAGTTAGTCCATGCATTTGTGACATCCTGTCTCGACTTCTGCAACTCACTGCTTACTGGACTACCAGCATGTGCGATCAGGCGATTGCAGTTGGTGCAAAACTCTGCAGCTAGGCTTGTCTGTTGTGAGCGTCGCTGTTGCCACATTACTCCACTTCTCGCCGACCTGCACTGGCTACCAGTCAAGCAACGGATTGACTTCGAGGTTTTGTCGCTCACTTTTAGGTCCCTTCATTTTATGGCTCCAGCCTATCTCTCAGATATACTACCCCATCAGGCCAAGCATCGTACCACCCGCTTTTCGGAATCCAACAGTCTAGAAATACCTTGTACAAACCTTGAATCCTTTGGAGACCGTGCATTAGTTCGTATGCTCCCAAAGCGTGGAACTCCCTCCCGACCTGCGTCAGAACATCCCCTGACCTGACCACATTTAAAAGGAACTTATAAATACACCTATTTAGGACAGCATTTAGTGGGTCCATGTGATTCGTCTTTGATGTGCTTATGCGTGCTGACACTGTGCATGCTGCCACTAACCACATTTGCATGCTGACCCTGTCCATGTCACCCCTAACCATATTATTCATTTTGCTTGTTTTTCAAGCATGATTTTACTTACCATTCAATTGCATTTCACTTTGCAGCAAATGTAAAGCGCCTAGAAAGAGATTAGGTTCTCTGAGGGCGCTTTATCAAGTGCATTATTGTTATTATCTCTCATTGACGCACCGTCGTGCTGAGCTTCTTACAAAACGGCATTCTAAAACCCAGAATTCGCTCGGGTCTGATTTCGCAGGTGCATTTTAAAGCTGCTCTCTGTGGGTATCCTTCGACTATTACGGAAGGATAGCTTGGTGCTGCATCTTCATCAATCCTGCCCAACTTTCGCGTAACACTTACACTTCCAATCAGCCCGACGGTTCTCGCAGAACAGCTCGCGTCACAATCTTTTCGTGCAGGTTCTGCTTAGCTGAATTATATTCCCTCGATCACCATTGCATTAGTCGTGTGATTGGACTCGCAAGCCATGTAAAGGCTGCAGTGTATAATCGTAATTCATCAGTAGACTATACAATCTCACTCATGAGACATGATGCCCAGCGCAGCGAGCCTGGAAAGGCCTTCTTATAGGCAGATATTGAGCTATCTCTATCCTTATCTCTTAGAATGAGATTTTTTCTGCATGCATCTTCGTCGGTGCCGGTTAGATTTTTAAATCTGTAGATGTCGAGCTCAAGTTATTCTCCTAGCTAATTTGAAGGGTAGTTCTGATGAAAAACAGTACTCTAGTTTTGCACCGGGATTATTTTAGTACTTTAGGATAGCTTCTTTAAATCGAAAAGTGAAGCCAGTAAGCCATAAAAGAAGCTTGTTCTTCATTGATGATATCTAACATCTAAAAATTATATTGCTCCCGTTCTCAAATGAGGCACTTTTTACACTTTAGTTTTCGCTAGTAACTCACTATTTTGCCTTTCTAAGCCAAGACAAGTGAAAAATTGGTGGCCGACCGGCTAAACAATCATTTCAGTTTTTCAGAGCTATCTAGCAAGTTGCAATGGAGATTTTGACAAATAACTCAACAGAAACTGCTGTGTTTCGGTTTAAAATAACGTCTGAAACATATCGATCTGCACAGTTTATTTTTATCATGCTAGTTCCATCTGATTTCTCATCAGCCTTAGAAAAAATATATTACCAGGTCTTTCTGGAGTGCCTCTCGACATGCCCAGATATCGCTGGTTTTGTGCTAAACGGGTTAGTTTCAACCTCACTGAGAGATATCACCGTGCAGCTATTATTAGCTGCCGTTCAATAGAGTTGCTCGATGCAATGGGATACCTTCGGATTTTATGATTAGTCCTCTTATTTACTGAGTCTGCACTATTAATTTAGCCTAGGCCATCGAAAAGCACAATCTCGGTTTTCACTTCCACACCAATGGAATTCAAATAAACCCGTCCGTCGACCGTTCCAAGCTTCGCTCTGCATGCAGTTCACTTAATTCTCTTGCAGCCTGCATAGGCGACATTCGCACATGGGTGGCTTCTATATTCCGACGTTTAACGCCAATAAGACATTGTCTTCGTTTGTTTGTGCGTACATTGCGTGCTTACTTTGCACGACCACGAGCACGAGTCAGTGCATATTTATAACCAGGGATTCTATTAACCAGCTACCTAGACTGCAGTACCGTAATTTATCATGCTTATACAAGCATGAAAGCTGTGTGCTTAGGCATGCTTGGCAAAGCAAGACGACTTGTCATTCTACTCTTCGGTTAGTGGCTTTCTTACAGGGAGTTATTAAGCGTCTGTCTAGATTTTGATACTCCAGAGGAGCAATATAAAGGCATCATTATTACTCCCCAGCGCCGAATGCGAAACAATGCACTTTAGGAAAACTAAAGCCAGACACTGGACTTTAAAAAAAACCAAGTTTCTGCTCAATGAAGCTCCTTTCTCAGTGGAGCTCCTATATCTATGCATTTGATATGGGGATATATTTCCTAACATTTTTCTCTTTCATCGTAATATAAATTGAAACTAGCATGCTTCAATAACGTCATCGCAAAAAGTGCAGCTTGGTTAATTCTGCCTTAGCATCTGCGAATCATGTAGCATGTTGCGATTTATCGATAGCTTAGTATCCATTATCTAAATAAAGGCTCAAGATTTTAAACAGCAATAAATCTGCCCTGTTAACAGGAGACTCTATTCCTAAACGTTTTGTACCCGAATGCGTCCTCCATGTAGGTTCTTTTTGCATCCATCCTGGAAGCAGGTGCTCACGCACAGAGATGCCATAAGGAGTTCAATTCAAAGCACGACTTAAATTGAAAGTGCTTAATTATTAGATAGGCAGTTAAGTTTTTGCGTGTTTATAATAAGAAAACGATCAAGCGCATTGGCTTTACGTCGCAGCATTCCTTAGTGTCGAAGCAAATGCGTTGGGCTTTATACGACGGCAACGCAATATGGTCACTAGCAAACATACCTCCCTCGGTCCTCATCCAAGCTCGGGAGAAATCGTCCGAGAAGCCTCAAGTGGGAACAACTAACCGACCCGCAAAAAAGAAATATCCTTCCTTCTTAAAGAAATTGCTCGAGGATGTCTGCTAACTAAAAACAAATCTATTTATTACAGCATTTAGTGGGTCCACAAGATTTGTGCTTTGTGTGCTTATGCATGCCGACATTTTGCATGCTGCCACTGATCCCATTTGCATGCTGACCCTGAGCATGTCATTATTGTAACCATGCTCTGCTTGTTGTCATTGAGCACGCTACCACTAGCCATTCGATCATGATTCCTTTAAAGCAATTGTAACGTGCCTAGAAAAGATAAAGTTCTCAGAGGGCGCATTAACGAATGCATTACTATTATTATTATATCAATGATTAACTCGAAGTAATTGACCTTGCCGATGGTAAGCCCTTTCTCGTTTCTGAAGCGACTGAACAGGTAGCAGCTGAGTCTTCGGCGTTTAAATTAAAACTAGCATTTCAAAAAGTAGCTGCGGACATTGGTCTGCTCAATTGTTGAGCGGCCTCTAGCATCGCCGAAGTCGCCAGTAGGTGAAGTCAACGCAGCGGTGGAGGGAATGTATCTCCGTCAGTAACTCCACAAAGTCATAAAGACCATGTGGGTGTTACGCAGGAGAGTTTTGTATAGCGCACTCACAGCCTAAGCGGCTTTCGGTATGCATTCGGTAGCCAACAGACTTCTCTCACGCAACAAAGAGAAAGTGGGAAGCATAGCAGAGTTAGGAGAGCAGTTGAGGTAGTGAGTAGGAGGGAAGGGCGCGAGTCTAGCGGGCCGCGCGTGAGAGCCGTCGAAGTAGCGAAAGACAAAGACGCGGGAAAGTGCGGCTCGCGTTTCTTGTAGTGAGAGGCTGCAACCTCATGGCGGCCAAGAGAAGCGATAGGCGAGGCTTTCGTAACAGGTTCGCGCATTTACCCGAAGGAGAAGCGAGCGTGGCCTCAGCAGAGGGCAGCTATTTTCACTTAATGGAAACTCACAAAGGCTGCTTCACTGTAGAAAGATGAAGTGCGCACTCAAAAGTGTCGAGTACAATGTCCGACGGACGCTTGGATACGCCGGGACATTGTTAAAGACTGCGTGCAGAATGAATGGCCCTTTGTGGCGGCACAATTCCTGGGCCGCGAAGCACCGGCCTCGTTCGGCTTCTGTTGCGCTTTGCCAGCATCCAGAGAGCTTCGAGTTACTGCGAGGAATCATGTCAAGATGCAAATGCCTTTAAGACACGATACGCGGCCGCGACTTGGACCGCGTAAAGCGCGGCCGAGACGGCGCCTGAGTGCACTCCTGAGGCCTGAGCGGTAGCTAGGAGCAGGGTAGTGCAGCGAGCGCACTTGATTCACCCTTCGTTGTACGAGAGCCCACGGAGGCAGAGTAGACACTGGTCCACTGCTGAGGACGGCTGCCGGCCTTCAAAACAAAGTCTTAATGGAAATGCGTGCTTGCTAGCGCCTAGGTATGCAGTTTTAGCAGGATAACTAGACACTAAAAGCCCCGCAATCCAGACGCAGACCAGCTGTCTCAACAAACTTCGTCGCTGTTCTATTTGCAATGAAACAGCGTGCTGGTTTGGCACAATTTGATCGAAATTGTGCACGGGAATGGCGCAGTGTGGACTCAAAAAGTTGCAATCACGTAGATGGTGTATCTTTGACCCGAAATACCTTTTCATATGCTTACAATTTCATCCAAACAGCAGCAAAAGTGTATAGCAATACAGAGTAAGATTCGAACTCTGAAAGTTACTCTTTTCGCAATGTTCTATCGCATGACGTAGGAAGACCATAGCCGACTGCTAGCTGGACTAGTCAAAGCACGCTGTCGCTGCTCAACAGCAATTATCGTTCGGTTTACGAAGCGTCATAGTTCATTTTCGCGGCCTAAATTGCTCAGGAAGAGCGAACAATAATAATTGATTCGTGTACACTAAATTAGAGAGAGTATTTTAAGAGTATTCTATCATCATAAGTATTGCACGGTCTCGGAGAAAATTGTTCGTACAATTGCGTCAGAACCGAGTGTTTTTCAGCCTCATTTCTTGTAACCATCTTATCGGCAGTACGGATGCATTAGCGCACATCAGCAGTCGCATGGATAATATAATAATAACAGAATTTATTTGTGTTTGCGCCCTAAGAGAACTTAATCTCTACTCAGATGCCTCACATATGCCAGGAGGCTCGAGCCCACGACCTCGGTCAGACCTTGATCGGGGTGAGCCACTCAACCGCCTAGGGGCCAAAGCAGCGTGACCAAGAAAACAGTCTCACATCGAGGCCTCGTATTTTTTAATGTTGTTCATAAGTATCTCTATAGATGCAAGTAAATAATTCTCTGAGGTAGAACTCATTTGGAGAAGCATTGACACCAAACAGCTTAAGCAACATTCAATCGCGTTTGATGTTTTGGACTCGCAATACAGACGAGGAAGTAGCTTTGTCTGCTCTTATTTTATTCTTTATACTCTATGTAGCTGCTTTTTGTGTGGTTTGTAAAAATAAAAGAAGCAACAAGTAATTCCCTCGACGAAGCAGACAATCTCATCTCATTAGGTCAGATATGAACGTATAGACTCGACGAGAGAGCTTTAGAAAAAAAACTAAGCAATTATAATGGAGCGCAGAGAGATAACTGACATGAACCATAGCTGTAGAGTACTCTACGTACTTTGTTTGTATTTCGATGATATTCAAGCAATTAGACGTATACGCATAGAGGATTCTTACGTATTCGTACGTATCTTCAGGAGCCCATATCGCGAGTGTTATATTTATCGACAAAGATCGCTACATCTGTGTGCCGCTTGCACGGGTGCTCGTTTGGACTCAAGAAGGGCACTGCACCGCAGGGACTCAAAGATCAAAATCATTGGCTTCCTCTTGCCTGTAAAAAAAACGTTGATTGGCCTTATTAAAAATGTGCGTAATTGCTTTTAAAGAGCATTCTTATTTTTGTTTCACAAAACTAAGTTCAAAAACTACTCTTGCCTTTGCCATTCAACTCAATTGCAGTTAATAGTAGAGCTCTGGTCGCACAATGAGCTTAGACGCCTCTTCAAACGACCTCAGGTTAAAATTATGACCTCGACTAAAGCAAACAGATATCAAGGTCTGCTGCATGGGTGACCAAAATTATGTGGATTTAAATAAATATTCCCATGAGCTATATTAAGGATCAATAAAGAGAACCGCCTTTATAAATTTGACCGAAACGATGCTGTATCAATTTCTACAGATACAAATTCTTGGAATTCGCATTCGGCCTTCAAGTAGCTTTAGAGACAATACGTCAAATGACCAATTTTTCTTATGATGAACAGGTGTGATGCTAAAAACAGGACCACGCTTTTGCAAATGAAACTGAGTAGATTAAGTTGGCTGTAATAACTTTGTCGCCGAGCCAAACCTGAATAATATTTTTATAATCAACCCAGTCTTCAAACCGTCATTCAATATTATTATTATTATTAGTCAAATTATATATTATTATTAATCACACGGAGTTGATCTGTTTCTATAGAAATCCAAAAATCTCACCGACTACTGCTATGGCGTATTTTTTCAGCTCCTGATCGCATGATTATTTGACTTTCGCGAATTCCTATTCCTATCTTAGGGTAATAATGATGCGCCAAAATTATTTTTAGTGTTGTTTAGCATCGTAAATTCGACGTACTTGGGTCAAAACAAGCCTTCCCGCTAATACAGTGCTTTGTCACAGGTCAGCCGAGGCATTGTCAAGTCACCCTATTGAATGAGAATCTAATCAGCCATTGACACTCGAAATGTTTGAACCTGAATGCTGTTGCACCAATAGCGCAGTGATAGAAAGAAGGAATTCTACAAAACTGACTTTTTGGTAGTATAACATGCTACTTAAATGTGAATTTGCGACCCAGTTTCGGCACCACTACAGTCGTGCGTGTTTGTATAAAGCTGCATTTTGTTGCAGGAGCATGATCAGATCTAAAGCCTACGACTCGACAGGACGAGCACGCACGAGCGCGGATATTCGCAAGCAGCCGCCTGTGTTATTCACAAGGTTTCTTGAAGAAGTCATTTCCACGCATAATTACAGAGAAGAAATTTTTGGGAATGCTGTCACCAAGAGGCGAGCTTCTCTTGAAAATTTTAATGATACAAGCGTCGTGGATGACAGGTATGGAGAACAATGCGGCAAGCATAAAGGTCTTAGACGAATTTCTCGATAATGTTGACGGTGATTGTTTGCCTGAGAGATTATAGAACTAGCTATTAGTTCAAACCCCAAAGATGTACAATGCACTCTTATCGTAAAGAGTTTATCTTTACGGTTACAGATTATTGATGGTGATCTTACATTGATTGTTCCACTCAGCTCAGATGTCATTGCATGCACTAGCCATCTAGATTAGACGAGAAAAAACTCGGCTGTTAAATAGCTCAATTGCTAGAGTGCGGAAACTTTAAAAACAGAGGGCTTCTAGAATGCACGACGCTTAAGATTTATCCATATTTGTCTCAAAGCTTTAGCTGAACTAGGCCGTTACTGTTTGCCGAAGGTAAAACCCAACGGGAAGTGAAGCTGTGCAATTGTAACACGCTAATTTGAATAAGCTATGAAAACTCGTTCGAAAAGCTCTTTGTGTACGCACGTGCAACAGGCATTTTAAAGTAACGCTATTACGAAGCTGGCCCTTCCATTCATAGGTGCCTATGGTGGAATTCATGAAAGTCGCTTACTGGAAACTTTGTTCAAGTCATCCGTTAATACTGCTGAAAGACCATCAGAAAACGACAGTCAGCCACTCAAGGTCGAGTTCATGATAACCCTGCAGCAGATTGTTGATGTGGTAAGTGTTCGTGCATAGCCGTGTAAATTTCGACTCTGAATTATAACGTCAGAGATATGATGCTAAGAACAATTTCCTAAGTGGCGCACTAGATTCGAGAGTTCCGATTATACTATTACTGCAGGGGCTTCAATGGTCATACATTGACGAGGTAACTAAAAGAGACCTCTTTATAAGGTGGAGCATACAAGTAATTTGGTGCCGTCAGTTTTGAGTTTCTGAATGCGCGTATACTTTGACAAATCGATAACTTCGTGACTTCTCACACGCGCACAAGTCTCTCAGCTTTCTTCGTGGCACTGTAGATGAGCCCTTCCAAAGCATCAGTGGAAACAGAGCAGGCTGTGATTAGGTGCACATGAATGCGTCTTATGAGTTAGCTTCTTCTGCCATACAATTTCGAAACTTCAGAAAAAAGCACTTCATAGTTTTGTTAAGCAATGATACCGGAAGTGTAAACATAAACTGAAACAAGAGGTTATCTTCAAGTTGAAATTACTAATTCTTTTTTAATTAAGTTCTATGGTGATAGTGAAAATTTAATTTTTATATAGTGCCATAACGTGCTAGGTTTCAACGGATCAAGTTACTTGTTTAGTGACCAAGTTAATCTATCATTGGAAAAAGTCATGGTGGCTGTCCTTCATAGAGTTAGACAAAAGCATCAAATGTAGCAAACTCTATCGAGCAGCAGCTTGGGATACTGAAAAAAGCCATCTCGGGCATGACCTAACTGCAACTGCAGCGTGCACTTCGCACCTCTCAGCAACTGACTCGTATGGCTGACGTCGGCTCGCATAATCTGTCAGAACGCTTCCTCATAGTTTATATTCATTTGAGCTCAATATGGGGATTTGAATCGCATGAGCATTCTATGACGTGCGCAGCTAGCCGTAAAGTTTAATAATTCCTTAGACAAACTGTGTGCAGTATCTGAGTTTCTACAGGGATAATAATTGATCTTTAGGAGATGCTAAATAACATAGCGACTGCCATACTAATATTTACCCGATTAGACTGCGCGTGCTTGTGCGTATGTGCTGGCATGTGTGTGTGTGTGTGTGTGTGTATGTGTGTGTGTGTGTGTGTGTGTGTGTGCGTGTGCGCGTGTGCGTGTGCGTGTGTGTGTGTCTCACATATGGGCACGTGTCTGCTCCTTTCTCTCTTTTTTGCAGCATTTTTGACGTTGGCTCACATTCCTCACCAACAGGGTAGTAAGTTAAGGAATATTAAGAAAACAATTCCTATAGTTTTTAAGATCTGAAAAAATAAGAAATAGAAACTAAGAAACTTTCTATTTCACTTGTGCATGCAGGCTGTGAATTATTTTAGTTTCGGTGAAACTCAGGCCCCATAGGTGCTTATTCCAGCTTACATGCTTGTGCGTAGCCATACACGATTAAAATAATCGTTACTAACAAAGCTGCATTATATTTTAGGATGAAAAGAACCAAGTGATTATAACCAATCTGTGGCAAAGTATCGTGAGTTCAGATTTTTTCGGCGAATAATTGCAACGAATCGCATGTTTTGCTGCTATCGATTATCACAGTTTTCTACTTAGCTGCAAAGTTGGATGACCTTGCTCTTGCGCGGCAGGTTCAGTATCAGCCTGGTGTAACTCAGGTGCAAATATTGCGGTTAGCAGCAAATGAAGATGAATTCTCTAACCGCACTTGCATGCTGACCCTGTGCATGTCACTCGTAACCCTGTAATTCATGTTGTTTATTAAGCATGCTAGCACTAACCATTAGATCGTGTTTACTGCAGAAATTGTAAAGCGCATAGAGAAAGATTAAGTTCTCTGAGGGCGTTTTATAAAATGTATTATTATTATTTTTGCATGGGACCAGGGTAAAAGATTTTATGCTGAGAATAAGAAAGATAGTTCTTCAATTGCCTTTTTATCTTATATTTAGAAATGGACTGACTACAAGTTCAGGTGGAACCCACCGGATTACGGCAATATAACAGACATCAGGCTCCCCGTTGCAAAATTGTGGAAGCCAGACATTCTTATGTATAACAGGCAAGTTATTTTTTTTACAAGCTTTGATAAAATGTTTTACATTTTTTGTGTTCATAATTTTACGTTAGGTTCACATGACTGTACTTGAACATGGGTACTTGCTGCTCTCACTTCGGTTTCAGCTTTCCAATGACACTTTTGCAAAAGCTAGGTTTCGATATGAATTACAGGTGGCCATTTTGGCTCATCTAAAAGTAAATTTATACGCAAAGATACAAAAACACATAATTACGAAATAATTATATCGTAGAAAGTAGCTCATAACCACGAAGCGCTAATTATTGGCTCAGTCAAAGTTACCACCAACCGAACAAATTTGAGATACGCAACGAGAAATTGTCGTCCCTGTGTCTTTGCATGAATTGACCGCTTAAAAGATTCTGAAATTTGGTAAACAATACCAAATTATATCGATAACTTAGAATTAAAAATATGTAACTAAAATTATCTAGATCTGCAGTTCCGAATGACCACAAGTTCTAAGTTACTGTTAGTTGGAGATTTTCCATAGCTCGTTCAAAGCCTAGACCACTTGTGGTAAGCATAAACTAGTCAACAGACTTCATCACACTACACAAAGATAATTTGAAAAGCATAGCTGTGTCAGGAGAGCATTCAAAGAAAGTAGCAGCTCTGAACGACTAAAAATAATACGAGACAGTCGGCAGTATGACAGTAGATGTTTTATAAGAATTCTGAAAGTGAATATAGGATTCGTCGTCAACAAACATTGTGAGGTCATGACTATGATTAGAAAAATCCATTGCTTGTTTTTCTTTATAAAAAATAGATCTGCAACATGCGAAAAAATACTAATTCATTAGTAGTAAAAAATAATCTAGGAGATTGATGCTCAAATGGCAACGACTACATTTGTTTCCATTTTCAAATAAAGGGCTTGTAATGCTTCAAGAACGCTGATTTACGTTCCGTCCAAGAGACCATCACTTGTTCTATTGCAAGATTCCGCTGTAGAAGATCCTGGATATAATTTTCTATAAATCAGAAGCTTCACTTCATTAATTGTGTTTGAGAAATTTATATCCCTATACTTCAAATTTATCTTAGTTCGAATATGTTAAACATTTATTCAATAGCGACATCGTCAGTAGGTGCTGCTAAACCTTATGGTTTCATAATAATTATGGCCAAATGATGGAAGTAATATCTGGAAGCCAGACTAATGAATGGCAGAAACAGCTCAAATGGCATTATGATAGGAAAACCGAAAGTCAATAATCATAGTTCTTACCTCACGATGTGAGAGCGTGAAGATGCGTTCAAATTTGATTGCTAATCTACGACTATTCATTATAGGCGCGAGCACATCTGCTTAATTTGAAGGCCGGTTTATTTGTTAACAAGCAGATGCCCAGATAGAATATTAATAGTAAACAATCTTTGTTTGCACAGGAGAAAACTGAGCTTTTTTCTAGCCACTATGCATGTGCTGAAAAAGATGGGCATTCACTTATGAAGGCATCTAAGAGTGAACTACAGGACCGTGGAGGAGTCAAAGCTCTGCGGCTCTATGGGAAACCAGCGCAGTTCTGTGAGAAACGGCAGTGTATTTAGTAAAAGTTGCGCCCTTCAAGACAGATAAGCAAAGCTGGCGAAATGTGGGCCATTTTTAACAAGGTTATCGCACCGGTAGGAACGCCCGCAAGGAGTGAGTGATGCGGTCCACAGACATGCCGCAAATAAACGAACCAGCTTGGCTATGGTATTCCCATCTCAGAAAGGCCAAGCTATTAGGATATTAGCTAGCTGAACCTTGGAAAACTTGGCTATGGAGCTCATGTGGACCAACGGCGAAAGGCCATATTGGAAGAGGACACCACCCGTACATTCCCTCCAGATGCAGGTGTGGTGCAAGCTCAGCAATGTTGACCATTTATTTTCTTGTAATTCAATGACTGTTGGTTTTACAAAATATATTAGGTAATTTTTTATTTAATTGGAGAAAAAAATATTTGGAGTTATATAAGTGTGAATGCGATATTATAAGCTGCACTGTATTTAAGTGTGTACTGTGCTTGCAACCAGAAGTATTCAAAGCAAATATGCAAATTCATGTCATCGGCATAGAAACGAAAGCCTAGCTTGCGCTTTGTGACTGCTTTGGATTGTCGCTGGCCGTATATATCTAAGCAATGGAATCTTACACTATAACATGATATCAGCTATTATATTGCAAAAAATCTAAATCTTTGTTAAGTCAGTAGCCGTTAGAAATTGACTTATACATGATACTTTACTTTAGGGGCATACAACCAAGTGATAACGGTGTTAAACGCAGCCCTTAGATCCACCGGAATTAGCTGAGAGACTCTGCTGGATGAAAAATTTATCTGAAAGTTGTAATACACTCGTAGTGGAGCTGAATATTTGAAGTGATTGATCAAACCGCGAATACGAACTTACTTGGCAGGTTTGATGCTATACAAGTTTAAATGGTCTGCAACTACTCGGTGCATTGTCTTCGATAGAAATGTCTGAAGGGAGACTGGGAAAAGCTAGTCGATTTAATAAAATCTTATGATGACTGTCTGAGCCGAATAGGCCTTTTAAAGGATTCAGAGATAAGGGGAGAGGTCATGACACTGCTTGTTTATATAAAGTCTTCAGTGGCGAAAGCAAATCTCAGCGAATCAGTTAAAGGATCATACGCAACGACATCTACTCTCCAACTGCCGACTATGGCACATCTTTTTCAGCGGTCCTGAACTGCTACTTCTATGCTACTCACTACCTCAACTGCTCTCCTGACTCAGCTATGCTTCCCACTTTCTCTTTGTTGCGTGAGACGAAGTCTGTTGGCTACCGAATGCGTACCGAAAGCCGCTTAGGCTGTGAGTGCGCTATACAAAACTCTCCTGCGTAACGCCCACATGGTCTTTATGACTTTGTGGAGTTACTGACGGAGATACATTACATTACATTACATTTAGGGGCTCAGAGAACGAGCAGTCGTTTTAGAGTGGCAAGTGAGCTTCGGGATGATGTAAGCAAGGGCAGCCTTGCAAATAGGTGTGTATGTATCTTAGTCTGTCACTCCGCCAAGCCACAATGATCTTATGTTGGTTTTAGGCAAGAGAGTCTCGTATAGCGCACTCAAAGCCTAAGCGGCTTCCTGTAGGATCTCGTGATCAATATTTTCGAAGGCTGCTGATAGGTTTAGCAGTGCAAGGGCAGTGAAATTGCCGTCATCGTTGCCTCACAGGATTTCATTAACTACACGGAGGAGAGTGAGAGTTCAGTGGAGTGCTGCCGCTTGATCCCAGATTGAAATTCTTTCTGAAATTTCATTCTTTTCAATTTGAGATACTAGCTGCTTGGAAACAACTTTTTAAGAATCTTTGACAAAAAAGAAAAAAGAAAACTGGTCAATATTTTGCAAGAACCTCTCCTTCCTGTACGTATTAATTGACGTAGATCTGGGTTGAGATGGCGAAGGGCCAAGCGGCAATATTAGGTTGAGAATCAAATTCCATATATTAATTATAACAATGATCATAGATCGCTTGTATATCACCTTAAGAGAACTAAATACCTATACAGGAGTTTTGAAACTTCTTGCACGGGAATAAATAAATTATTCTTAACGAAAGACTTCCAGTATCATATTTAGACATGCATACAAAAAGAAACAAGTGCCATGGTTCGGCCGGCGTGCTAAAGCGCAGAGAGACCCCGAGGGCCGCCGGGCTGTCGAAACTGTTAATAGTAACTTCAAGCGAATTACGCACAGATAAGCACGAACACTCCCCGCGAGTTAGGCTATCTGTGCCGTTTATTTACTCCCAACTGTGACCAATATTTAATAATTATAAGTTTTATGACGCCCCTAAGACCAAAACAATATCCCTCAACGTCGACTCAAAGGTTAGGCCATTCATAGTTTGGAAAAGCTTAGAAAAACTCACTCTCAAACTCACGTGAAATTCCAATGGTCAAGCTCTTAGCGCCTTTCATCACGTTTACATGAAGTGGCCCGTTCTCCAGTGTAGCGATATCAAGTGTCTCAACTACTGTTTTGTCAAATAAGCCAAGTTGTCCAGTTCGCGTTGTTGTCTTCATCCACTTAGCATGCTTCACAGCGGGTCTTCACTGCGGGTCCAGCTACTTTCATGTAGAGGCCGTATGACTCTATGAAATTTGCAGAAGAAAGGAAATCAGTACAGATTTCAGTGACCATGTTCGCTGTAAGGGTAATTTTAGCTAATCTGTTACCTGGTGGCGGCTTCCTTTGGAAGCCCTTAAGATTGATGTCTCGCTTTTGCTCTGACAGGCACTCGTAGACGACCAATCGATTTATTTCGGACATCAGGCAGCTTGCTACTGCGCTAAAACCCTCATGATTTCCATAAAAAAGACAATTCATTTGTATTGCACCCTGAGAGAACTTAATCTATATTCAGGCACTTCACATATCCCTTGGGGCTCCAGCCCACGACCTCAGCCAGACCTTGGTCGGGTAGAGCACCTTAACCGCAGGGCCAAACCAGCTCGGAATGAACGCAATGGTTGGGAGGCTGAGTTCTTAGAGGTTATGGGCAGCTTTCTGATACTTGAAGATTGCATTTAACTTGAGCCACCGACAAAGGCTTTTTATTTCTTAATCACTTCTCCACAGAGGCTTGGTAGAAACTCTGAGCCAGTAAGCACGAAATTTCTAGCGTCAGCGGTTTGAGGCTTGCAATCATGAGAGTGCAAATGGGTTCCGATAAACGATTCTATGGTGGGAGCTATTTAAAGATTTCGATTATTTTTCTCATCAAGGGCCCATGAAAGCAGAGCAATTACACCAACACTTGAGAAAGGCGTATGAGTTCATTACAAAGTCGATGAAGAGCTATGGCCTACTGCCGCGGTGACACTTTGAATTAGACACTTTACGAAAGACGCCCTTTCTGACGCTACTCGAGCAGTGTGGTAGAACAGAGGTGTGGCCATAGCCTATTGAATATCCCGTGTGGTTACACTTTTTGTAGAGCTAACGGATGGGAGGGTAAACATCCATTAATGATATTAGTCAACCGTGCTGAAATGATGCCAGCTAGCAGTGTCACCAGTTTGCTCTGCATGTAAACGCGCTGCTTTGCGTCTTCCAAATGAGTTCATAATGGAGAAACAGCGAAAATCTACTACCGTGAAACAATGCATAGCGAAACAATGCGCAAGTCTTCTGAGCAATCAAGACGTTAATAAGGGTTCAGAAATCGATAGCTGATCGACCACAATTTACTGATCCAAGGTTCGCATATTTTTGCAGGCAGAAAACTTTATTTTTGAGATTCGGAAGTTACTATAGCTTATGAGGATGCATCTGTTTCTGAGTGATAACTCATATATTATTGCCCTGCTATATTGGGATGTTTCTCATAATGTGCGAGAAGTCTTCAAGTCTGAGGAGGTTCAGTCTCAATTAAAATTCAGCAGGCAGAGGTTCTTTTACCAGCGAGTTGACAGAAGCTACTGCAAGCAATCTTCGACAATTTTATTCTGGGGTTATGATGGTAGAATTGATAACACTAATAACAATAAAATATTTGCACAGTTTCAAACAGAAAATAAATAAGCTATTGGGCAATTTAAATGTAAATAGTAAAGGAAGCGTGAAAGTCGGTTAGTAGTAAAATGCTCAGTAATAGAGCATATTCAATACAAAAATAATTCGCACACTGAGGAAATTCTGTGAGGAAATGATGGAAGTTTCTTCTTTTTAAAGTTTCGCATAGTCAAGGGCTGTCAAATCTTAAATGTGCAGTGTTTTCCAGGCTTTTGGAGCATAATAACTGAAAGCATTGTCGCCAAGGGATTTGATCTTAATTAGAGGCACAGCTAAACGACTCCATCACTGTTTTGGGACCTCAACAGCCTCTGTTAGTCATTTCACTTTTTTCTAAAGATTACTTGCGTTTGCAGAGCTCGTGGCAATAAATCGATAGAAGAATCTTGATTGACCGGTGGTAGCAGCCCTCAATTGACTGGGCCTAATTTTCAGTGCCAGCTCCAGCTTTGACGGCAGCTATCCTTCCAACGTGGTGGTGCAGCATACCGGGCAAATGGAGCAGATTCCGCCAGGCTTGTTTACCAGCTCGTGTACAATTGAGATACGCTGGTTTCCATTTGACGATCAGAAGTGCACAATGAAGTTTGGATCGTGGTCTTACGACGGTACGAAAATTGACCTGCGACTTCCGGATGGTCAGAACTCGGCTAGCACCGATGGTTTTTCAGAAAATGGCGAATGGGATTTGATTGGTAAGTTTAGCATTACAAATAGCGCGAGTACCCAGTGCACACTAAACATTCTTACGCCAGATACATTGCAAGAGTTTCCGAACATAAGCAGATGAAGAAAAGCTTGTGCTTGCAGTTAGATTTCAGGCTTTCACTGATACGAGGTCGGCCAATATTATTAACTTGATACTAATGTATACAGTTTCCATTTAGACCTCATCTGCAAAAAATTGCAGTGCAACGACTATTTGAGAGGCCCATCTCGAACGCCAGTGAGAATTTTTAATGTAGCCTCAATAGTTAAACGCCTAATTAAGCCTCCGACGACCCGCCTTTAATAAAATGCAGCGGTTTTGTTGTAAGGAGGCATTGGAAAAAACTTAATCTCGAACACAGTTACGCGATTCCGTAGGTTATTGCTACAGATTGTTTAGTCGTGTAGCTCCAAGGTTAAGCGAATGAATGTGTTTGATTCAAAAAGCAGACAATTGCAAGCGGGCCTGGATTTACATTTATTAATCCTCTCTATGGCGTTGAGTCAGCGAGACAAGCCAGCTGCTGAACCAGTGGCTGACGTAGGCTTGTATTTTACGTTACAATAAGACTTAAGTGCATTATTTTTAGGAATTTCTTCCAAATGTTTGTCATTAACTGCGTCAAGATAATAATCTTTACATCAAATTCTAACGCAACTCGTTCCAGTACCTTTGATTGGAATGGTAGAAAGGAGACTGGACGGAAGCAGCTCAAGTACTCTTGATCTAGTGCTGCCTTTTTAATAAGTAGCCTAACGACAGCCTTTTTAAAAGGTGTAGGGATATGACCTTATGCTAAGGAAATATTTATTATGTTAATTAGGCATAGTAGCAGCAGATCTACGTGTCGTAAAAGTAAGACTGTGAAAATTGGGTTCACATGACTAGCAGTTCTCTTTGACTAGCAGATGAATCTCAGGATAAGGTCACTCTTGGCCTTATTGAAATTAGAAGTTGAGGCAGCGCACGGTAGTAAGAGATATGAGACTGGTGCTGATTTTATTGAGGTACGGGAATCAATAGGATAAAATACATTGGTGAGCCTTGATGGCAGACTAGGTACGGCGGTTGCTTTCACGACCTCGGTCCCGAGGTCGTGGGTTCGATTCCTGCGGTGGGTGATTCTTTATCGTCGCTGCAAGCGGTGGTGATAGCCGTAAAGGCTCTTCTGCCGCTATGCAAAAAGAGGCTGTTTTATCAGCTAGGATTTATTTTTTATTTATTTACATCTAGGTTAATGCAGAGGCAAAGTCCATCACTTTAATGGCCACTATACTAATATACAGCGTGTATAGTATACTTACAGCTCACTGGATATTTATAAGGGCCGAGACATTATTCATTGCTATACATTATGTACACTTGCTTGTGATCATCGCCAACGGGCAATCGATTCTAATTAATTGAAAAGTACTAGTAATCAAATTCTGAAAGTAACTTCTAGCGGTTCAATAATTTAGAAACTTTGCCGGAACTTTCATCGTATTGCAGCAAAAGAAATAATACACTCCTCATTTTGTATTTCAAGTGTTGCTATCTTTTCTTCTAAATTAAACAATGTCTGCTCGCTGCCGACTAGTATTATATCAATCATCTGCTCGTTAAAAAGCAATGACAGTTTTTTATTCAAAGTACTGGTACTTTTAGCACCAAACAGATTTTTCCGAATTCAAATTTCTGCCGTCAATTTAGGAAAAGCCGGGCCTCGACGTTACTGGAAACAGCAAATACTTCCCATCTTGTTGATGGAACACTCTGGTATCAACATCTAACTAGAACACATTTTGGTGCAGTTACTCTGCCGTTTCCTGGTCCCGAACAAAATGCTTAAAATATGCTAAAGTTTTAGCAGTAATTACCTTCCTGAAATAAAGAATTCTGAGACGGTGCCACAGCATTAAGATTCAGCTGAAAATCTCGGTGTCATCTAGGATAGTGAGCTCCACCTTCGGGCTCTTATAAGTCTGGGACTTGGGTGTCCGATAAAAAAGTTTCGTCCAAATACCAAACCTACTAAATCGTAGTAGGATGAAGCAAATGGTTCGTGCACCTGTAACTTGAATGTTCGGCCATCGTAACTGACTTTAAAAAGTGCACGATTACTCTGCAGATCTCGTCGACTCTGGGCTGCTGAGCTCATCTCCAGGTAAGCATACAGTGTTCTGTAAAAATGTTATATTAGTAAACTTAAGTGGTTGCTGCTAGAACTCATAGTATTGTGCTCTTCACTAATCGCGGTGCTTAAGTAAATTGGGTAAAGCTCATCTTTGTACAGGTATGTACGAGCGGAATGTGGTGCGCCAAGTTCAAACAAGCTTAGACCCACCTTCAGGCTCGTGGTACTGCTTCATCGAACGATCGCTCTTGGGTTTTTCAAGCCAAGACTTGGCGTATTTTGTTTGCCTAGGTCATCAACTGACTTGGCTAGTGGAAGACTTTAAAAGTGGGGGTCAACCTAGTTTTATCTTGACCACAGAAAATCGGTGTTGATAGGCAACCAGCATCTAAGACGAAGTCATTCTCCTTTATCTTTGCAAAAGTGTTTGAAGTAAAATTATATATTTTTACATATGTCTTCGTACGATTTTACGGCTTGTATGGCTTACTTTCCGGTGAATTTGCATCCCAAATTTACACAATTGTTAAAAGGCAAGTGGTATTATTAACTTCAAAATTATAATAATAATACATTTTGAAATTGCCCTCGGAGGGATTAATCTTTTTATAGCCCCTTTAAATTTTTTGTAACTGAAGCCAAATCAGATGGTTGCTGGTAACATTGACATTTCAACAAACATAAAATTGATTAGAGCCGACATGAACACTGTCAACATCCAAATAACGTTAGCAGCGGCAAATATGGTTAGTAGCAACATGCGCAGTGTCAGCACCCCTAAGCACAAAAAAATAATCTCAGGGATCTAACATACGCTATGAGAAATGGATGCATTACTAAATTCGTTTTAAATGTTGTCAAGTCAGAGGATTTTTCGTGACATCAGTCGGGAGTGGGGGTTCCATGCTTTGAGACCATACTAACTAAAGGCACGGCCTCCAATATATTTGAGGCTCATACAAGTGTGTATATACATATACATATACATACATATATATGTATATATACATATATATTTATATCAATATATAATGATTTGTGTCAGAAAAGCGGGTAGTACTTTGACTTGCCTGCTAGAGAAGTAGTTACGACAGGTACGCTGGAGCCAGATGATGAAGTGACCCAAACGTGAGTGACAGAACTATGAAGTCGATAAGTTGCTTGATTTGACGTCAGTGCAGGTCGGCGAAAAGTATTGTGATGTGGCAACTGCGACTCTCTAGAGTGACGAGCCTGGCTGCAGAGTTTCGCACCAACTGCAAGCACCTGATTCCACTGGCCGGTAGACCGGCAAGCAGTGAGTTAGTAATAGGTAATAATGTTTATCGGCTGGAAGAGAATAATGGAAAACTATTCGAAAGAGGTTTGCCGAGACCACGATCCCCTTGCAAAGGTGCCTCACCAGCAAATAAGATGGCTTGATTTCTTTAATTTTGGTAATAGCAAATGTTGTTTCGCACATTTGACCCTTGCTCTACAAAAAGGCTCTGAAAAAGGCCGGAATGCGAGTTTTACATAAAAGAGATGTAAAACCTGATACGTGGAAAGCGGGCTAGAATTTTTTGCAGAAAGAAAGCAAACGTGTTTTTGTGCAAGATTCATCAAAGAAACCGTGAACTGTGGATATTTGGCTGATTTTGATGGTAATGCTGAAGCCTTCTAGTGATCAAAAAGCTGTAGTGTGCAGGATACAAAATTCATGTACTGTTTAAATAGACGAATATTATAGAGCAATGCATCTACTTGGTTGTTTTGCCGCGCTAAGATCAGCCAAAGAGAATGGCAGCTGGCTGACCGGATAATTTGATTAAGGCGATTAAACATCAGGCATTTCGTATAACGTACTTAAACTGATACAGACATATTTACAAAACAAAAGAAGAACAAGTAATGGCAGCTATAAATGGAAGCTAACAAAGGGGGCCTCGTGATTTAGGTTTCAGGAGGATATAACTCCAGTCATGCATTCTGGTGCTGTTGCAGAGGCTTCAGCACAGAGGAACGTGGTGCTATATGAATGCTGTCCTGATAATCCTTTCTACGACATAACATTCACACTACACATAAGAAGAAGGAAGTTATACTACATGGTCAACATTGTAGCACCATGTATGATGCTTTCTGCATTGACATTACTAACCTTCTGCATACCCCCAGACGCAGGAGAAAAAATTTCTTTTGGTAAGTTACGCGTGTTTTTTGCGACACCTTATTTTTCGCTGAAACCAAGATTAAGATGCCAAGGCAGTTTCATTTTCTGTCGCAGGTTACTTTTCAGCTACATTATAGTGGCAACGTGAATGATGTTGACTAATGTTTTACCATGTAGCATGTAAAAGACTCGGCTATAAGCTGATGTACTTGATACTGCAGTAATATTCGGCTAATACTCTGGGTCAGAAGTGATTTTTCAGAATGGAATAACATATTTTTAACTTAATCTTCACTGTTTAGCAAGGATAAAAGCCAAGGGTGTCATTTACTGTAAACAGGACTGCGTTCATCAATCTTTTTTTGCATTTAAGTTTTAATTAAAATTAAAATGCATTTTTAATTATGCGATTAACAAAAATGCATTTGCATAGCATTCTCAGAGAACTGAATATCTTTGTAAACACTTCAGATATGCTTTACAGGAAGCATTTCAATATGGTTAGTTATAACATGCACAGTGGCAGCCCCCATAAGCACACCAAGGACAACTTCTGAAAGACCATCGTGTTTTTGAGAAGAAAGTGAATTTATAGCTTCTGTTTAAACGTCGTCAAATCAGGGATGTTTTGGTGTCAACCGCAAGTGAGTGCCAGGCTTTGGGAGCATACGAGCTAAATACGGTCTCCAAAACATTTGAGAAAGTTCAAAGTACACCTACGCGACTTGAGTCAGTACAGAGGCTCAGTCTATATCTAGCCTGATTAGGGAGCGATCCTGTTATGTAGGCTGGACATGAAGAATAAAAGGACTAAAACAAGAGAGTGGCATAACCTTAAAGCTGATGCAATATCTGCTTTACACTAGGTTTGCCCATAAATTGTTAATATATTTTATAGTAATTTAATTTGGGAACGTTTGATTTCATCCTAGCGTGCATGTTAGCAATCCCCGCAGTAAGGGAGAAAGTTTCTGTATCTGTATTTCAGCCTGAAACTCCACACAGCCCCATCTACTATATGGGTGCTTCGCGAAGGATTTTGAATACCCCACTCACAGCATGAGCGGCTTTCGGTACGCATTCAGTAGCCAAAATACTCCATCTCACGCAGCTAAGAGAAAATAAGAAGCATAGCAGAGTCGGGAGAGCAGTTGAGGTAATAAGTATCATGGAAGTAGCAGATCAGGACCGCTGGAAAGGACGTGCCATTGTCGGCAGCGGGAGCGTAGTTGTCGTTGCGTAAGAATTGTGGCTCTTCCGCAGTCTAGGACCTGCAGAGCAAAAAGCATCTGTCGCCAATGGTCTTTAAGTGGAGGGATAGAACTGCTAATTTATTGTCCCTACAGGACCTGAGAGTACGACGAGGCTGAAACTGGTGCACCAATTCAGCTAGGTAGGGTTGACGTGGGGGACACTGAGAGGGATACAAAAAAAAGGTACAGCAGCGTTTCATTCGCACAGAAATGACAATTTAGATCTTGCTTAGCGCTTGCTTCAGCAAGAGGTTGAGTATAAATTTTGAAAATAAGGGGACCAAGAATAGAGCCCTGGGGTTGCTAATACTTTAGTGAATTGTTTGATGATTGACACGTTCATTAATGCTCTAGAGTCTCCTACCGAGATACAAAATAAATAACTGCAATGCAGTGCCAGTGATGCCCAAGCGAGATGAGATGAGCGCAAGTAGGACACGGTCATCAAGAGTATCAAACGTTGCTGAAGGACAAAGCAAAGCAAGTAAAGCACTCTATCAAAGCTTGAAGTGCTAAGAAGATCGTTACACTTCTAGCTAATGCTGACCAGGCGAAGTGACAGGCTATAGAATTTGACAACAACTTCCTTGCTCTATATGAATTTACGATTTAATTTAAATTGTATTAAGAAATTGAGTATTTTCGAGACTTTGAGCTGATGAACACAGCCATTTCAATTTAGCCATGGCTTTCATTTATCAGATTTGTGTACATTTTACATAAGTCTGCTTACACAAATGACCACAACTAGCGTTATAAAACGTATTCCGACACTACAATTTAGTCTGATAGCTAGGCATAAATAAGGCATAGAAATGCTGAAGATGACAGCTAAAGTAATCAAATAAAATTGAACATACAAATAAATTCGACGATGAATAATTAAAATGTGTCATGTCACCGGTTGAGGCCACTTACACCAGGCTGTGCGATGGCCTCTAGGAAGTACAGCGAGCTCTGATTGCTATTAAACAGTTGTGGTCTGCTATACAGTAGGATCTAGCTTTTATTTTTTAGGACAAAACGGGTTCAGGGCTGTTTTGACACTTTGAATAGCGTGTATTTAGCAACTAAAGGAGATGCTATTATTGACGCGAAAGCTACAGAGCACGAAATAGGACATTCTAGCTTCGCAGCAACTTTGCTGAGCCTTAGCCGCTGGACATTAATAGCACCTTGTGTCATAATAATAATAATAATGCACTCGATAAAGCGCCCTCAGAGAACTTCTCTTTCTAGGCACTTTACATTTGCTGCAAAGTGAAATGCAATTGAATGGTAAGTAAAATCGTGCTTGAAAAACAAGCAAAATAAATAATATGGTTAGGGGTGACATGCACAGGGTCAGCATGCAAATGTGGTTAGTGGCAGCATGCACAGTGTCAGCACGCATGTGTCATCAGCATGTCTCTGATTACAAAAGACTATTTGGCCCAGATAATGCGCCAACGCACAGCTCTACTTTGAAACAGCATTCCACTGAAATTTCCCATCATCCTCTAAGTGCCGTGCTGCTAATATTCATTCGGATGGCACGTGGTTCGGTGGAAGTGTGCGCAGCTTTTCGACGCAGTGAGTCTGCTTGCTTTTGCACAATCATTGTACACGAATGCAACGCTTCAATTTTTACAGGGGTAACCATTTTGCTGTCGCTGACAGTCTTTCTGCTTCTTGTTGCCGAGTTGTTACCAGCAACGTCTGATGCAATACCTTTAGTCTGTGAGTACATTTTTGAACGAATGCCATTCCCTGTCGCTGAATACATATCAGTCTCTGATGATATCACACTGGCTTGGGCTAGGGCGCTCAAGATCACTCGAAACATACTTTATGAATTATAGTTTTTCCGATTTCTACTCCATCCTTCGTCTCGCATTCACAATTCCTGCTGGCGAGGATTATCACATGCGCTAGTTTATTCAGCTTGCTTATTTGCTTTACTTTCTGCCATTGCTCTCACCAATTGGGCATGACGAAATCTAAGCTGGTGTAGTATCCCCGCTCTTAGCTGCTATTTAGCCTGGGGGCAGATATTTCGAGCCAATTTTGAAATGTCAGCGCCGCGAATGAGTTTAATTCGCTGAGGACGGAATTTCCTGTTTCTTGCTAAGCACTGTCAGAATTTACTGGAGAATGACTTTTTGGGCCACCTGTTACAGTCTTCGGCTGCAATAGCGCTATTAATGCACTATAGTGGCTCCTGAAATAAAGTAGTCAGGCTGCAATATCGGCATTCGTAAAGACGCTAATTATTACCAACGTGCAACAAGTGCTGGTAAGTGTGGCTTCTCGAAGCATGTCTAATCGAGTCGCAGGCGACCGACGACACTTGCAGGTACGCCAACGGTAGCACGACACGGCGGTGAAAATAGAAAGCAACCAAATCTTAATACAAAAAATCAGTTTTCTTTGCATATAGCAGTTTATTGGATAGCAGCGGAGGGCTGGATTTTCTCTGAACCAGCCATTGCGTAAAACCGACTAATTCTGAGCCAAAAAAGCACAAGTGACTCGTTCGCAGCGCATAGTACAACAAACCAATTGCTGCGCATTAAATGTGTGGTTCAAATTATTTTTTAATTCAGCAACTACCAATAACTTCTCGGGTTATGATAGTCTGGCTGATATAGTGTGCCGAAATTTTAGTAGTAACTAGCTATGGCTCAACTTGAACTCGTGTGGTTACTGCCAGCCCATAGTGAGAGCCGAAAGATCCTGCTTAATTAAGATTCGGCAAAGTTGGCACTAGATTTAAGATAGAACAGCGGGTCATTTTAAAAAATTCACCTAGGTTTAAACATTCCTAGCTCAAAACTATGCCAAAGGAAAGCACGTCTACAACTATCGCTTTGACGCTTAATTGTGCTGAAGTCTAAACGTAAACACCGCTGTCCTGGAGTACACACTGTACCACTGTACCTAGATCCACGTTCTATGACTGTCCTGACGTAAATACGGCCAAAAAACCTTTTAAAAACATCCTCGTTAGCCTTCACGCAATCAGAACTGTTTGAAGTCGTCTCGATAAATGATCTACAATGGTCTTTACATTCCCCTAACGTGTATCGCCAACGTGCTTATCGCCAACGAAAACAAAATACGCATGGGTGGAATACAAAAATCTGAGGCCGCTCGTAGATTATATACTAGCATAGGAGCTTTTGGATGGCCATACGAATGAGCTGGATGAAATTTATTTTCGAAACGCATACGCAAAATGCAACGTTTCAGAGTCAGTCAGGTATTTGATTCCGTAAGGCGATGCAGTGGCACAGCTCGGTACTCACGTACTAGTCTTTTGTGCTACGTTGATGCAAGCAAGCCAGGTCTTCTTTTTACCTCATAAGCTGCAGTGCTGCGAGTTTTTAGATCCACAAAATTGATACGACAGCTAATAATTTGCTTTAGCAACTCTGACTGTTCTCATCACTAGGATTTTAACTACTTAACCGATACATTTTACATCTTCTCCGTTGAAAGATCGCACACATTTGTGCTTCAATATGGCCTCTTTCTTCAGCAACGACAACTACGCTCCTGCTGCCGACAATGGTAGTCCTTTCCAGCCTTCCTGATCTGCTCTTCCATGATACTTATTACCTCAACTGCTCTCCTGACTCTGCTATGCTTCCCACTCTCTCTTTGTTGCGTGAGACGAAGTCTGTTGGCTACAGAATGCCTACCGAAAGCAACTCATACTGTGATTGGGGTATTCAAAATTACCGGCGAAGCACCCATATAGTAGTTAGGGTTGTGTGGACTGACAGATGGAGATAAATTACTCAACTAAAGCAACTGTTGAGTCGCGACCTATGACCCCTTTTTTAGATGTTTTCCGAGGTTTCTATATATGAAGTGGTTAACTCTATAGACACGTGGGTAAACTTCTGGGATTTGCTAATTAGCCTTACAGCCGCATTCATACTCATTTGAGTGGCCTACTTGCTTTTTTGTTCGTAGCCCAGCCGAAAGGAAATTACAATAATCAAGCCAAGTCAGAACTAAGGAGCTAGTTAAATCTTTTGCACGCAATCATGGAAGACAGCTCCTTATCTTTAATAGGGATCGAACGTGATGGCCAGCTGTAGAAGTAGTCTTCTGAATGAAGCTTTTAAAATTTAGGCAGCTGTCGAAAACGGCAGCTAATTTTTGAGCACGTGGTGGTGGTCGCACAACAGCATCACCTCTTTAGCCAGAGAAGCATTCAAAATTTGAGTTAGGGCAGGAGATTAAGTTTACCAGCCACTGAAAACAATAATGGTGATGGACCTGATGATTCTATGCTACTCACTACCTCAACTGCTCTCCTGACTGTGCGATGCTTCCCACTTTCTCTTTGTTGTGTGAGATGAAGTCTGTTGGCTACCGAATGCATACCAAAAGCCGCTTAGGCTGCAAGTGAGCTACACAAAACTCGCTTGCGTAGCACACACATAGTCTGTGTGCTTTGTGGAGTTGCAGACTGAGATGCATTACAAAAATAGGTTGTTAAACAGTCTTAAAAATCGGACAGAGTTCGACCATTATCTATAAAGCCTTGCTTGAATTTGAGTCCTTTGTAGACTGTCACTCGGTCTCCTGTCCTAGGTTTAAACAATGACGATAAGGTTTCGAGAATTATACTGAAATCATCCGTCCGTAAGCCCGCCTAATGGCTCAGCATATTTTTTTCTATCGCCCAGTCTCTTCAACGTCTTTCCAGCCATCCTGAAGAAAATCAATCGCAAACTTATTCAATAGAAAGAAAGAGAACGAGAGAGAAAGAGCGAGTGAGTGAGCGCAATGAGTTCATTGGAAGCTGAATTGCAGCTACGGTGAAAGCTGAAGCTGAGAATAGCTGTATTGAACTCAGTGGGTCTTTGTGTTTATCCGTTTTAGCAATCTACTTTTCCATCGTCATGGTTCTTAATGCCCTATCGGTGCTCTTCACGGTTGTGGTTCTCGGCTGCCACTTCAGGAATGGCGACAGCCACGAGATGCCCCTTTGGGTAAGTACGTCCTGCACCGCCACGAGGTCGCAGTGACACCTACAAACTTCTCAAGTTCCTTAAGGATTCGTGTAACTGAAGCTCAACTGCTTTTCAGTTACGCCTACGCAGGCACGCGCAGGCTCACAGACTCCTCTCAGTAGCGATGGAGTGCGAAGTATATCGCGAATGGTGAAATGGTCCCCCTGCGATGCTATAATAATAATAATAATAATAATAATTCACTTGATAAAGCACCCTCAGAGAACTCAGAGCCCCCGTGCGATGCTAGTGGTAGCAGTACATCAAAAGGTAGCAAAGTCATACCTCAATGAACTGCACGTCGTATCCGGGTTAGCGATTTACCACCTCTTTAAGCTGCCTGGTGAGTGGTCCACTAGTTAAGGTGATTGTTTTTCACGGCCTCTATCCTGAGGTCATGGGTTCGAATCCTGCGGTGGGCGATCCCTTATTGCGGCTGCAAGCGTCGGCGATAGCCCTCAAGGGCTCTTCTGAGACTAGAAACAAGAGGCTGTTAAATTAGCTGTTATTGTTTTAGTACTTGCAAGCTTTTGAAATGCGTGTAGGACAGTGGCTGGGCCAAGCCCACTTGGTCTAGCCCAAACCTTTAGGTCGAAACAAAGTTAAACGTTAAGTTCCACTAAGTCTACCACAGTGGTAAGGATTTACAAGCCTTGCGGGTCGAAATTCAGCAGCGAGAGAATGCGACTTATCTTGATGTATGAACACGTTGCTACACTTGTCACTTGTACTTCAGGCGATCGTGGCTCAAGCATGGCTCTTGTTCTTGCTTTTGAGGTCAGCCCCTGATCAAGTGACCTGGCTTTTGCAACCCACCCAAAGGTTGATCGCTAAGCTATCGCGTCGCCGAGAGAGAGAGAGCCGTACTGGATTAAAGGCCACTTTAATTGCCACTGAGCGCGCATTCGAAAGAGACAGTCAGGTTTTGTCTGGAGTCAAACGCACTCTATGTCAGGCCGCTCGAGTCACTGTCACTCATGATCAGCTGAACTGCCTCCGTCGATACCTGCTAGACCCCCAATCAATTCGGCGACTTTGTTCGGCTCGCTTTGGGCGTCTGCCCCGAAGCGAGCTTCTGCTTCCTGAGGGAGCTTCTCCTTCCTGCTAACTGAGCTCCAATTAAGTCCGCCGCCGGTAGCCTGCTCACCGGCGTCTAGCCAGAGCGGTGGACGCCCACGCACGAAAGCCTGCTCGCTCTGCTGCGGCCGGGTGGTGCGCTCGCGTGCGAGCGCCCGGTATAGAGGTATATAATTGCACTCGCGCGCTCGAACTCCAAATCTCGTGAAATAAACGAGCCGGACGTTTGACAGCGGCCGCTCGTCAAACGGCACCGCGAGCGTGAGCGGCGAAAACAACCGGAGAAGAACTAGCCTCCTCTCTTTAGTCACGTGGCAGAACGCCGCCCCGACGGCTTCCACAGAAGAGCTCCGACGGCTTCCGCGCCCGGCTTCGTGGCGAGCGACGGAGCATTGCCCGCTGCGCGCGGTGGGCACGCGACCGCGGCTCGAGCACATCTGCAGTTCGAGTCAAGCGCGTTCGCATGCGCCGTGCCGACGCACGCCGCACTGAGGCCCAGCTGCTCGAGTGCAGCGTTCGAGCCCCGCGACTGACGCGTTAACCAACTCGTCGCCATTCGCCCTCGCTCGCTCCGCCTCAGAATAGCTTTAAGCACGCTGGGTGGGGGCGTAATCGCTCTGGTCGGTCGATCGCACGATCATTTGGCGCGCGCGCGTGAACTGCGGAAGCCGTTGCCGCCGCCGCAGCGGTGGAGCCTCGCTCCCAGCCAGCGCGCGAACTCGTTCGACGCCCGCAGGTGAAGCGAGGCGTCTGCGAGTGGCTAGCGTGGATACTGCGAATGCAGCGGCGCGGCGACGATCTCGAGCGGGAGCTGCGAAGGTCAAAGGCAGGCGTCGGCGGCGGTGGCGGCCGCCGCAGCCGCGCTGACAGGCAGCGAGACGTCGAACTGGCCGACCGAAGCGCCGACGACACGCAGCCGCTGCACCAGCCGCTCGCCTCGTCACCGCTCTCTGGCTACGAGAGCTGCGCCAGCAGCTCGCCCTGCAGCCCAGCACTGTCCGTGGCCGGCGGCGGCGGCGGAGGAGGAGGAGGGCGCGGAGGAGAAGAAGTAGCGGCAGCGCCCGGAGCCGGAGGAGGCCGCACCTGCGGCCGCCGCAGCGGCCGAGTCCCCGCGGCCGGCGGCGGCGCGTTCTTCGAGCGCTCGGACTTCGCCTACGGCCCAGCACTGGCCGTTGCCGTCACCGAAAAAGGATTCGGGTGGCCGCCGGTGCGTCGCGGCTACGATGGCCGCAATGGCGACGGCAGCAGCGGCGGCCAGGGCTTCTGCGTGACGCGCTTCGAAGCGCAGGCCATTCTGCGCGAGGTTCGCTACGTGACGGCGCGCATTCGCGAGAGCGACAGGGACGACAGTGTCACTGCCGACTGGAAGTTCGCAGCGGCCGTCGGCGATCGCCTGCTGCTGGTGATCTTCTCCATCGTCACGCTCGTCGCTACGCTATGCATCCTGTTCTCGGCGCCCAACTTTTTCGAATCGAGCTGAGCCCGGTGCAAGGCGAACGCGAAGTGGCGTCGGGAAGCCTGCTAGCTCGAGGCTCGAACGCTGAAGGCACACGGCCTGCGCTTTTCCTTGTTCGCTCTCTTTCTCTCTCTCTCTCTCTCTCTCTCTTTCTCTCTCTCTCTCTCTCTCTCTCTCTCTCTCTCTCTCTCTCTCTCTCTCTCTCTCTCTCTCTTTCTCTCTCTCTCACTCTCAGTTTTTGAAGCACGCAGGCGGCAGCTCCTATGCAATCGCCCGCGCCCGTGCATTCCTGGTGCTCAGAGGTCGTTGTTTTGAGAGACGCTCGGTCAATTAGTCGTGGTATTGCCGCGGTCTCTCTCCCGCGAGCAGCACTTTGCAACCATTGATCTAAAGTTCGAGGACGTAGCCACCTGGCGGTGTTGCCAAGCGAGCTTTCCCAACTTGAACTCGGAAGTATAATAAATATGCCTCCCTGCAGCGACTGTCGCCCGCGAAATCCGCCTCTGCCTTCACGAAAGTTTTAGCCTGTACGCTAGAGAGAGCCTTGTTCTGGCGTCCTCCCGACGCCCAGCCCCCGACCCTTTACTAGCGTGAATTCTCGCAGTTATTAAGTAGCTTGCTCCGATCGCAAAACACGTCGAAAAAGTAACTAACGCAGCAGACGTGGTTGAACGCTCGTGAAGAGAGGTTCGCTCTGATGTTAACAACCCCATTCGGTTGCATACGTACACGACCCTTACACACTCCTCTGCTGCTTCAATTATAATCGAATCGATCTTCAGCACAGGTACCTTAATGTGTCTAGTCCTTTTAGCTTAAAGGACACGGCATCCTGATGTCCGGGCTTTTGTCTTTTGGAAAGAGGAATATTTGTGTTGCTAATTTCACCAACAGGAGGCCTCTACGGCATCACCATCGAGATGGCCACGCAAAGCACGGCTAAATAATTCACCGGTTTACCCAGAAATTGGCACCAAGCGTTTTGAATCTTTGTAAAGTAGAATTTTCCAAGAAACGTCAGTTTAACGAGACCGCGAGGATTCAGTAGTCTAGGCAAGACGTTAACTTTAGTTGGTGCACTTATGTAAGCCCTTAACTGCGCGATACCTTAGAGACAGAAAGCGTGAGCAGAACTCCCTCTTAAATCAACCACATCACAAATATCTTGTGATTTTCCCGAAGCGAAGAGCATTAAGTCCATTGTACTTATTCTTAGTCTCTAAGGGAGTCACAGCCATAGCCTGAAGCGAAACAGAGGCAAAATAAAGTTCTGGTCAGAATTGACAGTTACAGATAGAAATGTGCAATGGACTTGGAGCTTAAAGATCTGCAACTTGCGTGTTTGGATTACCTAGCAATAGGAAATAAAGGCACTTACTTCACTTCGGCTGAAAATGTAAGGATGGGATTGAAGAGTGAAAACAGTGAGCGCAACTGCAGAGCTCCTTAGCTCATGCAAGTGCTGTTGGCGAGAAAGAAGAGCGCGCTGTGATTGTGAGGTTCCTGCTGCCCCGCATTTGTGATGACGCTGCAGGTGATGCACCTGCTGCCCCGCATTTGTGATGACGCTGCAGGAGGTGATGCAAACAGCATTGCTCAGCCAGAAGCAGCAATCATTAGCAGATTGGTAACTGAATCTTTTACAGGCTCCAAATTTATGGTCGCTGTAGAGTCAACGTGGAAGGCCATGTGCAATAACTGGCCATTCACTCGACAATATAAAGCACCGTGAGAGCCCATCTTCCGCTCTCGTTTTCATCCCCGGCCGTTAAAAAGTCCGCAATTTTTAGAAAAACCCAATGGAATCATTTGTATAGCGAGAGAAGAACCTGAAGTGATTTTAACTCCTGCATGCGGTGCACTAAGGCATTGTTTGCTAAAAGACTCGAAAATAATGCAGCATGTGTCGTGTAGTTCAAGTACTTTATCTCTTCAGTAACAAGAGAGGCATACATCAGACAAAGATACGATGCTATTGACTTTTCAAGGCAATAACACGAACATTACGGAGATCGCACAGCGAAAGTTGCCATAGCGTAAAGGCGCCATGGACCACTTGAATTACAAGGAAAGTTCTTCGTGAAACATAATGCTGGTGCAAAGAATTAATTAAGCAGATTAAAAAAAGTCACGGTTGCTCCTGCGATGACCTTCGGTCGTCCCGTGTGTGTATGGTGACGATCACGACTGCATACCTTAGCCTGGGCCCAATATGATGCATTTTTTATTGTTCAAAATTTAATCGACAAAAAGAACCGAAGTTCAAATGCCACCCAATTCCACGCTGGATAAAAAACTCGGTCGTGCTACCAAGCAAGCCATGACAATAAATCGATTTTACAGCAGAGGATACATTTCAACGGAATTAATAAAATCTTTGATCTGAAAAAGACCTCTCCAAAGCAACCCAGAGTTGGCCAAGAGGTAAGGTGCTCACTTTTGTCTGTAAAGGTTGCAAGTTTGACCCCTGGGTAAGTAAAGCACTAGGATATATTTATATATATATATATATGTGTGTGCGTGTGTGTGTGTGTGTGTGTGTGTGTGTGTGTGTGTGTGTGTGTGTGTGTGTGTGTGTGTGCGTGTGCGTGTGTGTGTGTGTGTGTGTATTTATATTAAGTTCCCATAGGAAACTGTGAAAATCAATGTATTGCTACTATTACTATTATTATTTTAAGGTATTTTTAAATGTAGTTTAGTATTTGCGGACTGTCGTGTTTCGTGATTTTCCGATATCATTATTATTGGTGAAGCTAAGCAGATCATCTGACCTGTGGTCAATCGCGTAGCTGCCAGGCTAGAGGACAGAACATGAGAATCGAAGAACTTAAAAGTGAGTGCGAGCATCTTACCACAATCAACTACTTTATGGCAAGCGAGTAAAGATCAATGAGAATAGATAATATGGCGACTGCTATTCTCACGACAGAAAGGCTTAGCTGCAAGTTTTGCACCAACTGCAAGTGCCCTATTGCACTGGTAGAAAGACCTGCGAGTAGTGGGTACAGAAGTTGAGACGTCATGTTGAAAACGTGTGAACCAACTTTGACACTATATCGCAGCCTAATCAGACCCAAATTCTTGTAATTTTACAAGAATGAAAGCAAACATGCTCTTGGCGAGTCCTTTGTCGTGAAGAAGAGTAAACAGTTTTAAAAGCAGTGGATTAAGTTTCAATATCTGCGGCGAAATGCATTTTAAAGGGTAATCGTCGGACTATTGTCAGTCTAAATCTATGCACCATTCTCCCGCCCACATATCGCTTAAACCATCAAAGTCCAGTGCCAGTTATAACAATAATAGTGCACTTGATAAAGCACCCTCAGAGAACTCAATCTCATTCTAGGTGCTTTACATTTGCTGCAAAGGGAAACGCGATTGAATGGTGAGTAATATCATGCTTGATAAACAACATGACTAACATGGTTAGGGGTGACATGCACAGGGTGAGCATGCAAGTGTGGTTAGTTGCAGCATGCACAGTGTCAGCTCGCATAAGCACATCTAGGACGAATCGCAGGGACCCACTAAATGCTGTCCTAAATTTGTGTTTTTAAGTTCTTTTTAAATGTGTTCAAGTCAGGGAAAGTTCTGACGCAAGTCGGGAGGGAGTTCCAGGCTTTGGGAGCGTAAGAAGTAAATGCACGGTCTTCAAAGGATTTGATGTTTGTACGAGGAATTGGTAAACTGTTGGATTCCGAAAAGCAGGTAGTACGATGCTTGGCCTGGTAGAGGAGTAGATCTGAGAGGTAGGCTGGAACCAAAGGATGAAGTGGCCTAAGAGTGAGCAATAAAACTTTGAAATCGATCTGTAGCTTTACTGGTAGCTAGTGCAGGTCGGCGAGAAATGTTGTGATGTGGCAACGGCGACGCTCACGACAGACAAGCCTAGCTGCAGAGTTTCGAACCGGCTGTAATCGCCTGATTGCACATGCCGGTAGGCCAGCAAACAGTGAGTTACAGAAGTCAAGACGGAATGTCAACAAATGCATGGACCAACTTAGTCGTGGTATCCTTATCTAAACAAGCCCAAATTTCAGCAAGGTTATGCAGCTGAAAGTATGCAGACTTGACTGTGGAGCTGATGTGGTCGTCTAACGAGAGGTCACTTTGGAACATGACACCTAGATTAAATCTGCTGCAAAGTGTAATGCCAGGACGGCAGTTTCTCAAGAAGAAATGGAGGATCAGCTGCATCAAACTCTGCTAACAGACCCAGAAAACAAGCATAGAGGCTCTGCATAAGTCTTGATTCCTAAGAATGCCGGCATAATGCTACTTATGCTTGGTAGCAACAGATCAATTTATCTCAGGAGGAGAACAGTGGGTATAGGATATACATGGCTAATTGCCTTTTTAGACTGGGAGATGAACTTCAAGATTTGGCCATCAGTCGTAGACTAAAAGGTGACAATATAAGTGCTGCAAGGAACTGAGGGAGAGGAACCCAACGAGCCGATGTCAAATTGGGGAGACACTTGCTAATAGCAATTGTCTAGTTGAAAAAATTGAAACATTCATGAAGCGTTTGGCATCCGCTCCCCTAGATTACAACTGTCTTTGCGATTCGTCCTTCATGTGCGTGTGCGTGTGCGTGCTTAAATTGGAAATGTTGCTTGCGTATATTACCACCACTTAATTGATAATAATTTATATATGGCATCTGTAAAGTGCCCAAAAAGATATTTATATCTCTGAGGGCACTATGCAAATGTTTTATTGTTATTATTGTTATTATTACCACAAGGATCACTAGATAAGTTGCTGACCTGGGAGTGGTTAAGGAGATGGTTGATTGACGACATCAGTATGTTCATGATCGTGCATATGTGATTCGACTACACCTTTATTGAAGCTAGAATTGACCTGAGCTAGAATGGATTGGTGCGTAATACAACATCCCTCCACGCCAATCATTGGATGGTCAGTCCTGATTTTTCTATGCTTTCTCAAGCCTGAGCTTAATAGCCAGAGCTCAATTTACTTCTCTCGGACAGAGCATTACCCTGCCAAGGCAAGAAAGACAGTTTTGTGCAGACAGCATCAATAGTGATGGTTTTAAGGTTCCGCAATTAACAACCGATTTTGGTGCTTCGCATCAAATGCAAAGCTCAACGAAACAAAAAAAAGTGCGAAAGCATTCAAGAGCAACAGGGCGTACCAGAGCAGCAGCTATACCACACCGAGCATAAAGGCCTCGCACACGCTGCAATGAAATTAAGTAGTATTGAGTGCATGAGCAGTGCATAGCTATGTGTGTGCGTGCGTTCACGAACGTATGTGCGTGATTTTGTGCTAATGCGTGTGTGTGCGTAAATGTGTGCTTGCGTGCTTGCGCGTGTGCGTTTTCGTGTGCGTGTGCATGTGCGTGCGTGCGTGCGCCCACGTGCGCGAGGAAGCTGGTGAATCTAAGTGAAGACTGAATGACCATTAACAAAAAAGATGAAAATAATAATAATGCATTTGCATTACGCCCTCAGATAACTTAATCTCTGCCTAGGCACTTCATACATACTGTAAAGGAAAGATGATATCATGTTTCGTAGCGGCATGCACAATGTCACCAGGCATAAGCGAACAACGGACTAATCACAAGAACCCGCTGAATGCTGTGATGAACATGTGGGTTTTTAGCTTCTCTAAATGTAGTCAAGTCAGGGGATGCAGTTAGGTCAGTCAGAGGGGAATTCCAGGCTTTGGAAGCATAATAACTAAAGGCACACTATCCGAAGAATTTGAGGTTCGTACGAAGTATAGTTAACGGATTTTATTAAGAAAAGCTGGTGATAGGATTCCTAGCCTGGTGGAAGTTGTTTTGATAGGTAGGCTGGCGCCAGAGAATGAATGCATCAAAAAAGTGAGTGTCAGAAATTTAAAGTTGGTATTTTACTTTAATGAGAGCCAGTGCAGGTTGGCTAGAAGTGGTGTAAAGTCTAACTGGAGTTTTGCACCAACTGTTTGGTCACCTGATTGGGCAGACCGGTAGACCAACAAATAGCGAGTTACAGAAGTCGAGATGGGCTGTAACTAATGGATGGAGCAATTTAGATGTAGTATCACTGCCTAAGCGAACCCAAATTTATTGATTTTACGTAGGTCACAATACGTAGACTTGACTGTGGACCTGTTGTGGCCATCTAGTGAAAGGTCACTTTGGAACAGGACGTATATTTCGCATAGATGCAGCAGGAGATATGCAGGTAGAACAGATTTGGAGCTTTGAGTTTCCAATTGCCGAGTGACAAAGTACAATTGATCGCTGACTGTCAAAACCTCGAAATAGACTGTGAGCACTGGCTGATCAAAGTCTGGCTAGGAGTGCTAGTTTTGCTGCTGATTCTCGTCAGAATGCAGCTTTCTTGCTTGTCATGTACTCTCCGGGTAACATGGCGCAGTCGGTAAATCTTGTAGCCAGTTAGCTCAAGACGGCTGTTTGCACGCTCACTAGCCGGGGGGGGGGGGACGGGGTGGGCCTCAGCAGCGCCGACTGCAAGCTATTTTGGTATAAATGGAGCAAGCGTACCCGTCGGCCACACACGAATGCGGAGAAGACAATCAAATTTGCCGGTAGTATCCGCAGGTTTGCAGCGATAACGGCAAGGTCGCGCTGCGAGAGTCCCGGTAGAGGGAGCCATTTCGTTGTGGCGGGGAGCTTGAAATGAAGCCGCGAAACGCTGCGTTAGTTGTCCACGCCGTCGGTGAGTCGAAGCTACTTTAGCATGTCGGCTCGTCAATGCTGGCTTGGCACGCGAAGCAACTGATAGTAGCGCAGGCTCCTTGCGAGCAAACAGAGAGAGCTCGGCGCATTCGCCGATCGGCTAATCCACGCCAAGCGGACCGCAGCCTGCGACGGAGGTGCTGCCAATCGCTCTCGCTTGTCGCCAAGGACGCCTCCGTCTAATGCGCCTTCTCGCCATTTCTATAAGCTATTCGCTACGAGCAGGTTGTCTAATAATGTGCAAAATAGGTCGTATATAAGTAAAGAATCTGTAACTTGAGCGGTAGCTGTGGTTCTCAAATTGGCGTGCGAATACTGCGATGGCTGTGGCTTGCTTTCAGAGCAAAGCACAGAGATGACATAGCTGCAGCAGCTGTGTTAGCTGGCGTCTTAACTGTTTGTGCCGAGTTTTCGTCAGCACAGTCCGAGCGAGGCTGCACGACCGGAACCGATGTGCAGCCGTTGCGGTGCAGCTTCGCCAGTCAGCGTCGCGCACCCACGACGAAGCGGCTCGCCGCGACGCCTCGCACTCAGCTCGGCGGCCGCTGTCTCAGCCGCCGGCCGCGCAGCTCTTCAGCTGACCTGAGCATCTCGGCGGGGGAGGGGGAGGGGGCGAATGGACGGAGGGGGAAGGTCTCTGCGGGTGCATGTGCGTGCGACCTTCAGCTGAAGGTCGTCGCTCGATTGGTCGCCGCCGCCGCTGCCGAAGCGGCTTCAGTCGCCGAGTCCGTCGCAGCGTTGCAGCTGTGGCTGGCCGGCTGGCCGTGCCGGGCCGATCGCCATTCCGAGGAGCTGTACAACGATTTGATCAAGCGCAAGGGCTACAACAGGCTGATTCGTCCGGTCGACAACACGAGCGATCGGCTGACGGTGCGACTCGGCATGCGCCTGTCTCAGCTCATCGGCCTGGTGAGGAGGAGGAGCAGCAGCGCTCGCAGAAGCGCGCCCGCGCGCGCGATGCTTGGCGATGCTTGGCGATGCGCGGCGAGCGCCAGGCTCGAGCGGCGACCAGTCCGCCTCGCTAGACGAACCTTTGCCGCGAAGAATTCGACTCGGTGCTGGCGATGCAGCGGCGGGGAGGGGGCGCGCGCGCGCGGCCGTCCTGGCGGCGCTCGAATGCGCCGCGTCCTGCCGAGGCTGCGTGCGTGCGTGCGAGCGAGCGCTCTGCGGTCTCCTTTTTAAGGACGAAAAAAATCAGATAATGACGACCAACGTGTGGCTAAGACAGGTCAGTCGAGGTCGGGCGACGCTGGGTCACTCCAGCCGCGCTCACGGTCGACCGGAGCGACCGCTGCTGCGTCGGCGTCCACCGAGTCAGGCGCGAGCGTCTCGGAGCAACTCGGAGCAACTCGGAGCTCCTCGCTGAAGCCAGGCTTGCCTGCGGCGAGCGTCGCAGTGTGCACCGCGTCGCTCGCCGGTTTTCGCCGTCCTTCGAGACTCTCCCAACCAAGCAGCGCATCGACTTCCGCTACCACTGCCGCTCAATGTTTTCTCACTTTTTTCTCCTTTTTCACTTCCTTTCTCACTTTTTTCTCCAGCTCCAGCCTACCCATCAGAACTACTCCCCCGACAGGTTTGGCAACGGGCCGCCAGCTTTTCTGAAGTCAAATCGCCTAGTTCAGCCTCGAACTACCCAACCCAAATTACTTTGGAGACCGAACCTTCAGCTCCCAGAACCACAAAGCCTGCAGCTCACCTCCGACTGACGCGGTGACACTCCCTGACGCGATGGGATTTAAAAAGAAGCTAAAAAACCACCTGTTTCTCACAGAATTAATTGGGTCATTCTAGTTTTCCTCTGTATGCGTATGCATGCTGGCATTGTGAATGTTACCACTAGGGCATATTTACATGCTGGCAATGTGCATGCGACATCCAAGCACGCAATGTTCTCTGACATTTAGCTAGTTACCACAAATCAATTTATCATACTGCCCTTATAGCATGCCTATAATGAGATTCAGTTCTCTGAAAGGCCGTATATTATTATTATTATTATTGTCCTAATAGCAGGATCAAAGTTCTTCAAAGGCTCAATAGTCATTTGAAATATTCTGTAAGGAAGCCTGAGCCCTTAAAGGTGTAGATGTCAGCTCGGTCGTATTTCGAACGTTCAGTGACCGCTCAACGTGCTAGCTTACGAATGAATCGTGCATTGGGCGCAGCGTGAAGTAGTAGCTTCCCTTCAGAATCGCGTAGCCGAACTGCCGATTCAATGTATATATTTCAGTGCTAAGCAACAACAACAAGTATCTTATAGCTCCTACGAAGGAAAAGAAGAGCAGCATTAAGCTCAAGGGAATTGAACACACACACACACACACACACACACACACACACTGCTACCACGTATATCAAGGCTCGAGTAATGGAGTCAGCTCATTAGCGAGACGCGCGTAGCCTAACCTCGGAGACGACGAAGAAATTGCAGCTGCTTAAACTGGTCTGTCCGGCTCATTTGAGAAAACCGGATTCGTCGAGTTACAAGGCCAATTACTCAAAACCTACATCACAAAGACGTCCGCTGGTGTGAACCCATCAGCAGAAGCAGAAATTACTTGTCCGTTAGGTAAGAGCTGGTTTCAACGAAGACGCCGCAATGCCGAAGGCATGTGGAAAAATAGCCGTTTATTAGTTTAGGGCTAGTTAGGGCCCAGTCTCAGCGCCTGAGGGCGTCTTCATCGACGGTCGGCAGACGAGCGAGAGAGCATTTGACGATTAGAGGTCGATGGCAGTGGCATTCGGGAGGAGGAGCGCCGCTTGAGCGCGGATCCAGGGATGCGTCGCCGCCAATGCAGCCGGGCTGCTGGAAATGCCGGCCACGCTAGGCTCGTCTCCACGCTCGCACTTCCACGGCACGTCGCATCTTCGCGTACTTATCGCATTTCCATGCGGTCTCAATAAGTAGGCTAGACATGGGCCTCCCCTCTTCTCGTTTCCCGAATGACCCGAGAGAATGCAGCAGCTGACCGCGAGACGGCTCGCTCGTCCGACGAGCACGCAGCGGCTGAGCTTCAACTCGACTCCTGCGCACGCGCGGCCGATTGCAGCGCTCTTTTGTTTCGCCCACGCTAGCGGCTCAAAGGTCGCGCCTTTCGCGCCTTTCAAAGGTCGCGCCTTGACGAGAGGCTGCCTCGCCGCGCCGCGATCGCGCAGCGAGACGCGAGCGCCGCGCCGCGCCGTCGCTGCGCTCGCACCGACCGCTCCTCACGCTCGCGGTGGCGCGCGTCAGCTCGAGGAGGCGCGATCTTACAGGAATGGGACGACTATCAGCTTCGTTGGAACCCGGCGGACTACGGCGGAGTGATGCACTTGTACGTGCCTTCCCAGGAGATATGGATACCCGACATAGTGCTGTACAACAAGTGAGCTTCGAGCTGCAACGCCGTCGGAGATCGGCGGCAGACCAGCCGGCCGGCCGGCCTGCCGGCCGGCCGGACGCCGTGCAGCGCCGCGCAACGTCGTCTCGCGGCACAGCCGACGCGCGCTTCGGTGCGACTCAGCTCTGAGCTCAGGGGCGACGTCGCGCGGAGATGCGATCGAGCGAGCGAGCGCGGCCCAGCTCAGAGCTGCGCGAGTCCCACTTCTCAGCTTCTTTCAGCATCATAATCTTTTGATAATCAAATGTATTATCAAATCTTTTGATAATCAAATTAATAATTTATCATCATTTGCGCGAGTCCCACTTCTAAGTCACAGCTCAGAGCTGCGCGAGTCCCACTTCAGCCAGAGAGGCTGAGAGCTGAGCGACACTTCAGCGGGAGGATTCGCTTCTCACTTACCTACCTGACCTGACCTGACCGCCGCCATTGCTGGCCCCGGCAAGAACTTCTCCCATCGTTATCGCGACTCTGCTGAGGCTAGTGTGCTTTGCTAGTCGGAGCGAGTGCGCGCGTGGCGCCGCATCCCGGGGCTCCTACTCATGTTACTCACTGGCCGAGGGTAATGTAATGTATCTCCGTCAGTAACTCCACAAAGTCATAAAGACCATGTGGGTGTTACGCAGGAGAGTTTTGTATAGCGCACTCACAGCCTAAGCGGCTTTCGGTACGCATTCGGTAGCCAACACGTTGATTGCTCTAGCCGAAAGAACAGATGGGTACAAATGGCTGCGAGCCAATCTCGTTGAGGTAGTAATAATTATAATGCACTTTTATAACATCCTCAGGGAAGTAAATATCTTTAGTAGGAGCTTAGCATTTTCTGTGGGGGAAGCATGTCAATTTAGTTAGCGGTAACATGTACAGCGTTAGAATCGGATTGAGTTCCGAGATTTGGGAGCATGCTAAGTGAATGTGGGTCTCCAAATGATTTGGGGTTGTTTCGAGTCACAGCCGAATGACGTGAGTCAGGAGAGCGAGTGGCACGACGCCTGGCCTGATTAGGGAGTATTTCGACTAGGTGAGTTGGGTCGAGAGAATTAACGACAATACAAGTGAGTGGATATACCTCGACGTCGATCCGCTGCTTAATGGGAGCCAGTGCAAGTCGGTGAAACGTGGTATAAGGCCCGCCACGGCTTGGCTCCTCCATACCTAGCTGAATGAACTGTTGCACAGTTTCAGCCTCCTGGTGCCCTTAGGTCCTGCATAGACAATAAATTAGCTTTTCCATTCCTCTGCTTAAAGACTGTTGGCGACAGTAGCTATAGCTCTGCAAGTCCTCGACTGTGGAACTCGCTTCCACAATTCTTACGCAACGACAGCTACTCTCCTGCTGCCTCCAGCCTAGGAAATGCTATTGCTCAGGCCGGAAGACCTGCCAGTAGTGAATCGCAGAATTGTCTCACGGGTTTATCCAAGTTATTTCCGTAATTTTGCGAGTATAAGTCGCACCCTAAACTTATGGACACAGTTTTTTGAAGAAAGTTTTTATTAAAAAGTAATATTACTGAATATATAGCTAAATATGTATCAATATAAGTTCGCTTTACTCATCACAGTTAGCAAAAAACTCTTCATCAGTATGAATGCTATCATCTTCATAATCTTATGCAACATTGTCGATGTCTGAACTTGCACTACATGCAGGGACTGGCACTGACTTCCCGTGTTTAAGTCGCAGGTTTATTTTTTTCGAAAGAAAAATTTTCAAAATTTGCTGCTTATACTCATAAAAAATGGTAAGTCGCTCGCTTTGCCAAAGGTCAAGATTGTTGCGTTTGATAACCAAGGTCGCGGGCTCGAGCCCCGTGGCAGACGTAAAGCTCCTGAATAGTGGTTAAGTTAGTTCTCTGAGGGCGCCATGAGAATGAATTAAATTTATATATATATATATATATATATATATATATATATACATATATATACATACACATATATATAAGTCAATAATGACTCACGAATACATGTTCCAACGCGGCTGCGGCGAAACGACAGCGAGCTAAATCAGCCTGGTTATGATCGAATACTACTATTCGCGTTCCTGAATTGTAATGACTAGGAACCAATTATGCAATAACCTAAGGCCGAGGCTGCACATAGGCCGGTGGCTTGCAATAGCCAGTCAGATGTACTTTCCATGTTGGCCTAGACGTTTGAGCTGATTTGAGCTCTAGGTCACGGAGTAATTGGTGTATGTCATTGTCACTATTGAACGCCTGAAGCCCATCGCCACTGTCAAATAGACTTCTGTAGGCAATTGATACGGACTTGCTCTGTTGAAGTATGGTCGCTCTTTCTTACTGCTGTGCTCCAATCACTGTCGGCGTAACTGCATGTGTTTGTGCTACATCTGTAAGTCGGAAGCCGGTGTACAAAGTTCAGGCGTAACTAGTGTTCGCCGTGCGTCGGCTGAGACTAGCACTGCTAACGGAGCTGTGTCTCTGTGGCTTAGTTCTGTCTGGCCGTGGAAGACGCATATCACGCTTATAACTGTGGTATCTCTGTTTAAGTAGACCAGAATATTTGCACGGTAATGCACTGAAAGTCGGCAGACTTGACTTCGGTGCTGATGTTGTCGCCTAGTGACAGGTAATCGTGGTGAGTGAACCCAGATTGTGTGCATATGGCTACAGGAGAAATGCCGGCCAAGCTCATTTTGAGGGATGGCTTTCCAATTTCCATGTAATTCTAGGTTTGCTCATAATTAGATAGTTGGTTTTTCGTCATTGATTTCGAGAAAGTTTCCAGTAAGCGATGCAGTGTGTACCGACCCACTCATGAAAACGCATCTTTTGCAAACCGAAAAACCCTTTCATTGGAACAGCATCGTTCGCTGCAGCGCCGACGGGAATTATCACGTCACTCTGATGACGAAGGCGACGCTGCACTACTCCGGTCGGGTCGTATGGGAGCCGCCGGCCATCTACAAGAGCGCGTGCACGATCGACGTCGAATTCTTCCCGTTCGACGAGCAGACGTGCACGATGAAGTTCAGCTCATGGACTTACGATGGCCTGCAGGTGGACCTGAAGCACGCCGACCAGCTGGACACCGACGGCGACATGGCCATACGCGACGCGATCGACCTGCACGACTACTACATGTCATTCGTCTGGGACCTGATGGACGTGCTGGCGCAGCGGAACACGGTGCTCTATCCATGCTGTCCCGAGCCCTACCCGGACGTGACGTTTCGCCTCGTGCTGCGCCGCAAGACGCTGTTCTACACGGTGAACCTGATCATTCCGTGCGTCACCATCTCGCTGCTCACCGTGCTCGTCTTCTATCTGCCTTCGGACAGCGGCGAGAAGGTCAGCCTGTGCACGTCGATATTCGTCTCGCTGACAGTCTTCTTCCTGCTCCTCGCCGACCTCGTACCGCCCACGTCGCTCGTCGTGCCGCTCGTCGGCAAGTACCTGCTCTTCACCATGCTCCTCGTGACTCTATCCATCGTCATCACGGTCGCCACGATCAACGTCCACTTCCGGTCACCGGCCTCGCACGTCATGTCGTCCTGGGTGCGCCACGTCTTCCTCAGAGTGTTGCCGCGGCTGCTGTGGATGCAGCCACACAGGGGCTCGCCAGAGGCGAGTGAGCGCTCGACGACGACCGAACCGGAAGTCGACAGCCACACAGGTCGTGAGTACGTCGGTCCGCCGTCGTCTGCCACTCATCTCCACGCCCATGATTAGCCAGAAAGCTGGCAGCGTGATATTGGTAGATAATTTTTGAAACCGATGCGACAGCGCCATCCTAGAAAACAATTCGGTGACCGGAAGTAGGCTCCTGCAATTATATTTAACATATTTCAAGTGATTATCGTCCCCAGAGTGTGCGTCATTCCTAAGAGCTGGCGCCTACTTTCCTGGCACCTTTAGGAGGCCGCGAGCATCGATTCACATCTAATAACTGCACTACCGTTCCGTCATTTCGAAAATTAAAAGGCTATATCGTTAAGACTACCGGGCGTCTTTGCTGTCAAATAGGTACTGCAGCAATTTGTAGCCACCCGAGTATTTACAAAATTCTCATGACAGACAATTTCCAGGTGGTTGATTACGGAAGCTCTGAAAGCTGACAGTCTGTGAGAGAGCAAACCACCATTTTGGCTGAGTAATTTGTCCGTCCGTCGGATTTGCTCCATGTCGAGTCAACGCGATGCCCCAGTTTCTCTGTACAGCCTTTCTCTTTATAATACAGCTGTCTCGATGCTCGATTCCCTGCTGTACTTAATTCTCAACTCTCACAGATTCTGAGGCAAAAAGCGAGCAGCGCATACAGCCATAAAGCCAATGGATATGTAGCTCTCTGCTGACTGCTTGCACGGTATACGCTTGCTCAGTTTGACTCGAGTTCTTGCTCGTGTCCAGTCAGTCACTGCATCGCCCGGCCGGAATTCACTGGTGTGAGAGCGCTGCGGCTCGGCACCTAGTCCTTTTGCAAGCTTAGGCAGCCGGCTCACGGATATCCGCTCAGCCCTAACGGCTGAGCACTGCATACAGCCGTACATGAGGGGCTCGCTCGCGTAATCCTTATTTTAAGACTCATTGCCTGAAGTGGCAACTGGCGCGTAGTGAGGTGTCTCGATGAGTGCGCTGCTGGCTGAGCTCTCTCAATTCTTAAGCTGTCACGTGGTCTCAGCCGGCGCTGCGCCAGAGCGGCTCAGCGATATCGACCGAGCTCGGCAGGATCGGTGGTTGGAGCGAGCCAAGCCTTTCGAAGTTTTCAAAGACCCGTTGCCTCGCTACAGGTCAAGTACCATCCGCTTTCTTGAATCGCCACTAATTGAGCGTGCCAGCAGCTACCCGCAGTATGCACGTTGCAGTGGCACGAAAGTATCTGCAGTGCAGCAACTCGAGGCTCCATCGTATCGAAAACCTTATTAAGAATTCGAGTAGGCCATTGGAGCGCGACCGGCACGGCAATGGCCCACTTTTGTGCCTTGGCATCCGTTGGGGAACTGCCATCAAGCTTCTTCGCGGCTAGATCAGCAGAAGAAATAATGAAGCCGGCTTTAATGGAGGAGTCCGCGAAATAAAAAACTCGTCAGCTCGTTGCGGTTGCCGGGCGCGCTGACCTTTTTTGCGAATGGCTAAATGCGGCCTCGTCCGGCGAGAAAGCAAATGGCATTGCATTAGCAGTGGCACCGCTAGGCGATATTTTCGCTATATTTTCGATACTTTATCATTTTATTAGTATTATTATATTTATATTATATTATTTATATTATTATTATTTATATTATATTATATTACTTATATTTATATTATATATTAGATATTTTCGCAAAGCTCACGCCGAGCGAGGGCCCCTAGTTCGCCAACCGACTAGCTCGCTGTTTCGCATTTAACCGACCTAGAACACGACGTGCTTGCAAGAAGCTGGGTCGAGCAAAGTCTGGAAGAAGCGGACAAGAAGCTCAGCAGCAGCCGCAGCAGCCGGCGGCGGCGGCGGCGGCTTCGTCGCCTGCTATGAGTCCGGGGCAGGCGAAGCTGCTGCACGAGTGCATTCAAGGGGCTTGCATAATCTGGCGATATTATCGAGAGGAAAGACAATGCGAGCAGGTCAGTGATGTGGTCTGTCACTTTTGGGCAGCTTTTTTGAGCGCTTGTGTCAGCAGACTCATCAGTAGTAAGATCGGTGCTCTCAACCGAACGCCATTAATCGAGGATAGGCACTGAGGACGGCAGTCCCTCCCCCTGCCACGAGCGGGAGGCTGGGCTGCTGCCGGTCGCCTAGTGTCATCGGCTGCTGCTGCTAACCGTGACTTCGGGTGAGACCTTTCTTTGGTGCTTAAGCGTAATGTTCATTTTGGGGTGTTTAAGGTGCGCAACGAATGGAAGTACGTGGCCAGCGTCGTCGATCGGATGTTCTTGCTGATATTCGTTCTCGCCTGCTTCCTGGGAACCTACGGAATAATCATGCAGGCGCCGGCTCTGTACGACTACAAGCAGCCCATCTCGGCCAGCGACCAGAACGAGACGATTCGCAAGGTTCTCAATGCCCACATGGCGCAGACTCACTATTAAAGTGAGCTGGCGACGGCAGCTTGAAGGAAGTGGCGCCCGACCGAGTTTGTTCGCAGAGAAGTCCGCACGAATTGCAACGGATACGATCGTGGCTTCGCGGCGACGGTGCATGCGTCGGTGCTGCATTGCGAGACATTTCCCGAGTGAGAAAGCAGCAGATGTGCGGCTGCCAAGTGCGCTCCGAGTGGGGCTAAGTGACCTCGCGATTTCTAAAGATTTCGTGCATGCGCTTCCATTATTCCCAAGTGGGTACTCAAGAATGCCTTAAATTAAAGCAGCAGAACTGCGCACGGCCTACGCTATTCCGACGAGTGCGCGTTCTCTTGCTCATGCCTGCGTGCAAAGTGTGCAGCTTCGGGATGAGGCAACTCATCCGAAGAGCGCTGTGATTTCTTTTTGCAGCTCTAGCTGAATACAAGTTATGACCGGCGAAACCTGAGGGAAGGGTTAGAGGCTAGAGCACCGGCGAGGTCGAAGGGCTAATGCACAGTCAGCTCGAGTCGGTTGAGAGAGCTTCTGTAGCATGTTTTCCAGGCAACCAAGTCTGAGCATGTGCAGGTGACCGTTGACTGCTTCTAAAGCATCGAAAAGCGATAGTTGCTCGATCTAGCGAAGTTTGCTCGCGAAAACTTGCCAGATCCTCTTTGCATCGCCGAATTAAAGCCTCGGCTGAGATGAAGAAAGAGAAAGATGTGAAAGATTCGCAAAGATTGGATGAACATCTCACTCTGCCCATATCGAAACTGTCCCACCTGCTCGATCGCTTACTGACGCCAGAACGGCAGCAAGGTGTCGGCATTGGTTTAATTGGATACCTGCTCAATGGAAAGAGCGAGCTTTTCGCGGATTCCTTGCTTGACAGACGTACGATTTCGGAAATTAAATATCAATATGTTTTCTTGGGCCTGCAACGAAGTGATCTGACCAAGGTACTGTACATGTCGAGCAGCATCGAAACGTAAACTCGACTGCTTTTATGCTCCGAGCCACCCGATTCCATTTTGATTAATCTATTCGCAAGGAAATGCGATTATTGGAGAACAACTATAGTTCTAACTCACGTTAGGGTTAAGGTACTCGCCTTAAGTGACCAATGTATTGTCCTCAAGTCCTGCATACCTGAATCGCCTGGATAGACACTGAGTTGCCTTAGACCGTTATAAAAATACTAGCAACTTTATTTGTACTATGCAGGTCTCATTCAGAAAATGTGCTAACACGTTGAGGACTGAGTCTCAGGCATTTGTCCACAATTTTTCCATTGTTTCTAGTCAGTTGTACCTGGCTGTGTTCAAGCTCAGAGGAATATGAGGTAAGCTTCCGGCAGTGAATGTTCTCAAAGAAACTAGCATGTCACCAAATAGCTACAACGGCTTATGTAAATTTTACAATAGACAATTTCTGATGAAAGTGTGGCAAGGAACTAGCATATAGTTCAAATTAGCTCTAGCATGCCTAGAAAAACCAGAGTGATATTGGAACAACCAGAATCACGTGTAACCAGTCCATTTAAGCCAATCGATTTAATATTCTATAGTCTACTGTCCTCGGGCAAATCCTGAGTCTCCCGAACTTGCACACGCTTTTCACTTAAGCAAATTATAGCCTTCTGTGACCACAGCCAACCTACGTAAACGTGTTTGCGTGTGTATTCGTTGGTGGATGTTAGCAACGCATGGTCAGGTTAGGACTTTATTCCGCCAACATACGAGAGAGACAGAGAGAAGGGTCCAGTCACGGCTGACCGGCAGGCAGTGTGTGCCCAAGCGGCGGGAGGGAAGCGGCCTTTGTCTGCCACAGCAAGACGGATGTGGGTTTGCGCACGCCGAACCTCGAGAGAGAGAGAGAGAGAGAGAGAGAGAGAGAGAGAGAGAGAGAGAGAGAGAGAGAGAGAGAGAGAGAGAGAGAGAGATTGATCTCACAGCTGACAGTAATCGGTCAGCCAGCGGTTGCTACATCACTGCCGGCCTAGCGGGTAGGTTCGGAGGCAGTATGAACTTAGCCGAGACAAAAACAGCAGTTACAAACCGGTGCTGAAATACAGCGGTCTAGTCCAAAAAAAGTTCCAGACTAGCACCGGTCAGTCGCTCAGCAGCACCACGGCATAAAGCAGCTTCCCAAAAGCGTGTCGGCGAGCTACTGCAAGAGCAGGCTTGGGAGTAAACAATGCTGGGGCCGCGAACCATGAGACCGGTTGGCTGTCCTGAGCTTGCTGGGGGTCGTCGTCAGTGTGCCTCATAGGTCGTCCTGACGTCAGACCTAATTCGTCTGGCAGTCGTCAGTGGTAGCCGTGGCAGCAGTGCGGCTGAGCTACTGTTAAGCAGGAGGTTTGATGACAGGCTGCTGGCAGCGATTGAAGGTCGATACAGATGGCAAGTCAGGTCGCCTTGCAGGGGAAAACAACATTTTGGTCGGTGTGCTGTGACGTTTGTTGGTCGTGGGTTGTTCGAAAAATGTCCTGCTGAAAACGTGTCCGGCGTGGAAAAAAGTGGGCACAAGGAGAGAGTCGTAGTGTTCAGTGTGCAAAGAGTATCCTGGCAGTCAAAGGAAACTTTGCCGTATCGCAAGTGGGTGAACGCTCTCGCATGAGCGAGCGTGATGGAAAATGTCTCCAGCCGATTATCAAGCAAATTGTCCACAGTGAGCAGTGGAACTGCTGCTCACGCGAAGCGGAAGGTCTTGATTAGCAAAGGAAAATTGCATCAGTATGGAAGCGAGTGTTGGTGAACAATCGCCTTCAGCAAAAAATTCGACGTTCGTGAGGTCCTCAAAATATTGCTGGCAGCGTCAAACGGTAAATGTGTTCAAATAGTAAGAGGATGTTATGTTCAAGTAGTATAGGCAGAAGCTTCAGTTGTAGTTTGATTGTTCGTATCGTCGATTACGTGTTGCCAGTTTTTGGTGTTGTGTATTCGTTGGTGGATATTGACGACGCATACTCGGGGTAAGACTTTATTAGGAAAACGTACGAGAGAGACAGAGAGAAGGGGTCCGGTCAGAGTGACCGGCAGGCAGAGAAGTGTGCATCCGATTATCCCAATGGGTTGGAGGAAAATGGCCTTTGTCTGTCACAATAAGACTGAGTGGGTTCGGGTACGCCTAACCTCGAGTGAGATTGATTTCGCAGCTGGCACGTAATTGGTTAGCCGGAGGTTTCTAAAAATGCACTACGAATGCGTGTACACGATTATACTAGGCTCCCAGACGCAGGTTGAAAGAAATGGTTAAGAAGTTACAGCTTTCAGGAGAACGAGAGAGAGAGAGAGAGTGAGCTCGCCGAGCTGGCGAGGCTTAGTCGTCGTCCGTTCTTAGCCAAAGGATGCTGTATACTAACAACTGCAATAGTAGCAATAACAATAATAATAAAATACATTGATATACCGTCCTCAGAAAACGTAATCACTTTACAGCCACTTTACCTATGCTGTAAGGAAGCATCATCACTGCTTTATTGGCTTGATAGCAGCAGCCGAGTTTTCGGTTAAGACTAGGAAGGAACGCTAAACCAAAAGGACATACTACAGAAGTAGTACCCAGGGGAAAAGTGCTCCGGAGCCTCAAGCGCGCACGCATGCGCGCACTCCCATCCTCCGTCAGACACAGCCCCACTATTGCAGTCCTGGCCGCCTTTGCCTGGAACTACCGTCGCATATCCCACCCGTACGATGCATAAGTGTGCATACGTCGATAGCAAAGAGAAAATTATAGAGATACTGGAAAAGCAGTTGGTGGCGCTCCAGGATAACTAATCGTGCACCTAAACACATCTGGTGGATTGAATGAAACGTACCCGGATAAAAAAAAAACAAAGTCTTGACCATTCACGGCTATAGCTCTGCTAAGCACTAGATGGTGAGTGACATAGACAGAGCCTATCGCCCAGAGTAAGGGGCAGGCTCGGGTCCACTTTACGCGCCAAGTCAAGGATTGTCGTGGCGTCCGTCCCTCGGTTGGAGCCCTGCACTTGAGGCACATTGTAGCTGAAGACACAGTCTACAACGCTTAGGAGGAGTAGCTTATGCTTCGTCAGCACTTTCCGTATTGCCACCGCACTGATTCAGGCTTGCGTCAGTCTTTGGTGCATACGTCGCCAAAGCTAGGGGCGGTCCAAGACTGTATAATTATATATAATTTATTTGTATAGCACCCCAAGATAACTTAATCTCTATTCAGGCGCTTCACATATGCCTCGGGGCTCGAGCCCACGACCGCAGTCAGACCTTGGTCGGGGCGAGCACCTTAACCACTCGACCAAACCAGCGCTGACGGAAGCTTGAACGACGACTGAGAAGCTGAGCACGCTTTGGCTTGTTAGCAAAGACTGAGGTAAGACCAAACGAACGAAAAATCGTAGGTGCCGTCAAGGGCACGCCATCTTGATCGTTTGGAAAGGTGTAGCGGACGTCATGGCCGACGGAATCAGCGATGCATTCTCTGAGAGGCCCACACCCTGTTTTTGGAACACTGCCAGCTCTTCACGTGCGAATGTGTCATTGCATTACGCTACATTACATTACATTACATTACATAACATTACATGACATTACATACACTACGAATCTAGTTATAGGGCTTCGAAAAAGAAAAGCAATGGCGTTAGGCTTAAATTGCCGTTATTAGAATCGCGGATGGCTATTTCATAACTCTAGAACGAAAGTAATTTTCCCTCTACCTCTCAAGCAGGGGGGTGGCAGAGCTAATTGGACGCTTGTCGGAAGAACTGACCGTGTAAATATCCTATCAGAAAGAAGACTGAAGCCGAACGCAAGCAGGACACAAGCAAGACTGACCGTGTAAATGCGGCTGCATAGGTACGGATGAATGGCCGGAGCGTCGCTGTGTGAGGACAAAGCCACGAGCAACTACTTCAAACAGCTAATCCGGACTAAGGGAAACTGCAGAAACCTTGGAATGAGTGGTGCGATCTTGAAGAATTTGCGCTACATGAGGAGGGGAGTCTGAATCTTTAAGCTGCGCGTCAGGCCTGTCGCTACTGCAGTCTGGCAACAGCAGCGCTGAAACAATACCGAGGATGAGCGCGGAAGTACTTCAGACCACAGCGTGAAATCGAACTCTGTTGTGCCTTTTATTGATAAGCCTACTGAAATATCTAAGCTGTCCGGTAGCATCTTGGCGCATCCGCCGATTGAATTCGTACTTCTCTGTAAGCCCACCAGCGGTTGGCCGGCGCGTCCAGCGGTAATTAGCCTCGCTTCATTGCCAAAACGCCGTCCGGGCACCAGCTGACACCCGCGGCGGCGGAGGTGCGGACGCGTCCACCTGAATGGTCTTTCTGTGGTCGTCGAACTTCTTGATCGCTTGCCTGCGCAGGTCAAACTTTCAATTACCTAGTAGCCACAGAATAGCTCGTTCGCAGCATAATAGCCCTTATGCACCTCCGAGCACTCGCCGCCTCTCGAGAGGCTGCGGATTCACTTTCTGCTCGCTCTGAGCTAGTTAGCTGGTGCGAACAAGTCTGCCCGGCAGTCTGCGTCTCGTTCCTCCTATTTACTCCCGAGGCACTATCCGGCGGGCGGACAGAAATAGACGCCAGGCGGAGGCACGTAGTCAAGGCCGAGCACAAACAGACTCGGAATTGATTTTCGTGAGGCGACGGAAAAGCGAGCGGCGGCGGCGGCGTCCGCGCGCGTACGACTGTTTGCGCAGTAGCGGCTGCTCTAACATCGTATGGCTGCGCTGTCCGAATTATCGCCACGTCGTTAAGTCGGAGAGGCGAGGTCGAATTTGCCCTATCGAGTAGTTATTTCAGCGACGCCCCGAGCGCGGCGGGCGGTCGGACGGCAGCGACAGCTGCGGCACCCGGCGGCACGCGAGCCCGCGCGCGGCGCTGCTACGGCGGCGAAGCAGTGGACCCGAAAGCACGCCAGCAATCGGTGCGGCGGGAGTGGCGGCGGCGGCGGCGGCGGCGGCGGCGGCGGCGGCGAGGGGGGTTGGTGGGTGCGTGGGTGGCGCGAGAGCGTCTCTAGAGAGTCACCAGGCTTGGTTCTGCACGAAAGCGAGCTCACTGTCACAGCACGCGCATCGTCGTCGTCGTCGTCGGCGGCGTTCGAGGCTCCGCCGCCGCCGCCGTCGAAGCTCTCCGCTCTGCGGCTGGCGTCGTCTGCTGGGCAAAGCGCTGAGCGGACGAGCGAATGCCGCCGCAGCCGTGCTCCGATTTGGCGCAGCAGCGTTGCCGCCGCAGCCGTCCTCCGATTGGCGTTGGGAAAATGCGCCGCCGTCTGCGGCGCGAAGCGCGGAGGCTAACGAGCGCCGGGGCAAGCTTCGGTCTGCGCCCATTCGTCGAGCCCTAACGTTGCGGGTAGGGGGCGGAGGCGGCAGCGGCGGCGGAGGTGAGGGAGGGTTGTGCTGCGCCCGTCGTTTCCGCTTCGGCCAGCCAGCGACGATAGCGACAGTCTCCGGGCCTTTCTTTAGCGGCGGCGGCGGTGCCGCTGAGCCGCAAGGCTGCCACTCACTCGCTCGCCACTAGTGCCGCTCCGCATCGATCGGTCGCGTCCCTGCAAAAATAAAGGAAGCAGTCGGTCAGCGTCCGTTCGCTCGCAAGCCGATAGCGCGCCATTCAGGTCGGCTGTTATCGTTGCCTGCCGGGCGGAGCGCTCCGCGCCGGAAGCACTGGCGTCCCCCCGAACTTAGCGACCCATCTCCGACAGCGACGCTGCGACAAAGGGTGCCTAATTAAATCATCGCCGAGCGGTGAGTCGTTCTTAGCTGAGCTGACCTTTCATTCGGTTGCCGAGCTCGTTGACTGGGCGCCGACTGAACCGACGTCGGCCGCCGCAGCTGCACCCGAGCGCCGATTTCTGCGCTCGAGGTTCACAGTTCAGCGACCAGCCACTGCGCGGTCAATCCAGGCGTAGCAGTCGGCGGAAAAAGCTGACGCTGTCGATTGGACGGAACGGGACGGGAGGGCTACCGCGCTGCCCGACCGCCGACTCCGCCGCCTCAGCTGCCATCGTCTAGCGACACCGCGTGCATCCGGTACAGTCCGTGCACGTGCTCTTCTGGGACAGCACTCCCGCTATGCGACGTCTCGCCGCCGTCCTGCGACAGCTCGCTTCCGGCTAGCTATTCCGTCGTTGCCGCCCGAGAGTGCCGTAAGTGCGGCTGCAGCCGCACCGCTGTGCGTTCGCACGCGCGGCGTCGGTCCGGCGCCGGCGACGGCGCGGAGCGAAAATCGCTGCTCGGTGCGCGAGCCGCTCGCGGGCACCTCTCTTTCCGCAGACTGCTGCCCGCCGGAGCTTTTTTCGGGACGCCAGGCTCCCGGACGCATGGCGCGCCGCCTACTGGCAGGTAGGGCCGCTCCGCAGCGGGTGCTCGCTCGCGCGCTCGCAGCCGCCGCCGCCGCCGAGCTCGTGCCCGCTTGGCTCTCGATGCTGAGTAGCAGGTAGCGGCGGCCGCTTCGGACTGCAAGCCGCCGAATGCCGCTGCGGGCCTGGCTAACTGGCGCCGAATTTCGACCTCGTGCCAGCGGCGGTAGGCTCGACGCGTCTTCGGACGAGCTGGGAGGACTCGCTCAAATTGCGAACTCTTTCTTCTCCACACCGCGTCGCCGCGACCGCTCGCGCGCTCCGAGGCCGCTCGAGCGAGCATTCCCTCAAGCGTCTGGCGATAGCGGCTTCCAGACAGGAGTGCGCGCCAGCGCGCCGGCTCATTTTGTCCCCTCCAGGCTCGACGATTCGAAGGTTCGGTGCTGGAGTGTGCACGTCCGAGCTCATTGGGCGGCAGCGCGTCGCAAGGCCAGCTCGCTGACTCGCGGAACGGCTGGCGACTGCGAGTCGCGCACTGGCCGCACTTGTGCGCACACGAGCATTGCTTGCGGAGAGCGCAACTCCGCTAGGTGGAGACGATGTTACGCCCCACCGCAAGACAGGGAGCGTTCAAAATTCGTAAGCTGTTCGTGCAATTTAAGCGATGGGCGTCACCTCTCCTGATGGCATCGAGGCCGGCTCGTCCGAAGAAAACTCGCTCGGGCGTGGAGTAGCGCGAGAGTGGAGAGAGCGCTCACGCACTGGAGGCTACGAGGTCCGGGTTAAACTGTCAAGACCAATCGGAGACGCCACTAAAAGAAGCGAGCCGCTGCGACAGCTGCGCGAGCTAAAATAACATGGCTCGCTAGTGGCTTATTTACTCAGCCTTAGCTGTCGCTGCCCTTAGAGATAGACTGCCAGCTTTAGGCTATACTTCTGTTCGCATGCGGGCGTTTGAGCGAGGTAGCCACGCCGAGGAGTAGTGCGCGAGGGTACGAACGCGACCGCAATTTACTCACCTGCCCGCTCAATGACTACCAACCCATACAGCTCTCGATCGGCCGAGGGCGTCCTCTTGTTCCCCGCTGTCAACATTAAAAAGGAGAATGAAAGTAACAGAGAGCGAGAAAAAGAGAAAGAGAGAGAGAGAGAAACAGAGAGAGAGAGAGAGAGAGAGAGAGAGAGAGAGAGAGAGAGAGAGAGAGAGAGAGAGAGAGAGAGAGAGCGAGAGAGAGAGAGAGAGAGAGAGAGAGAGAGAGAGAGAGAGAGAGAGAGACAGAGAGATACAGAGAGGCACACAGAGAGAGAGAGAGAGAGAGAGAGAGAGAGAGAGAGTGAGAGAGAGAGAGAGAGAGAGAGAGAGAGAGAGAGAGAGAGAAAAGCATATAAGCGAAAGGAGTATCTACTAAGTGCAGCGACGCATTCTTCTTAGCGATCGCTCTCTTCGCGCCCGTAGTCCTTCGAAGTGATTGCTCTCTACGCTCCTCAGTGCTGGCAGCGTTCTGTTCCCGCTTGTGCTCGCTCGTCGCTGCGGAGCGCCGACCCAAGCGACCCCTCGCTCGTGCGCTGTCACTGACCGCTGCTTCCGTCAAGCAGGTGCGGCGCTGCTGCTGCTTGGCTCCTGCGCCGCCGACCCGGACGCTCGCCGGCTCTACAGCGACCTGCTGAAGAAGAGCGGCTACAATAAACTGATTCGACCGGTGGGCAACAACAGCGACAAGCTGACGGTCAAGCTAGGCATGCGGCTGTCACAGCTGATCGGCGTGGTACGAGCCGTTTCGCGCCAACAGCTCCGCAGGGCTGAGCCCTGGCCGACGCGAAAGGGGGGGGCGGGGCTCGAGCTGTGAGCGCAATACTGCACTGCAGCCGCCACGCTGCTCCGATGCCGGCGCCGGCGCCACATGTCTTTCAGGACGAGAAAAATCAGATTATGACGACAAACGTGTGGATGCGCCAGGTGAGCGGGCGCAAGCGCTTGGCGGCAGTCGCCGATTTCCCTCTCGCTGCCGCTCTGTCCTTTACGTCCCCCAGTCGGCACCCGTCGGCTCGGCGGCGTGAGGGCCGTCGGCACTGGCGCCTGCGGCGGCTGGGCGGAAGAGAAGCTGCAGTCGCTGTAACGTGCTAGAGTTTGGCTCTGCCACGAGCCGTTGAGCGGCTGCTCGCCGCTTTCGAGAGCGCTGAATGCGTGGCAGCTCAACCGCAGGGTCGACCGTCGGGTGACCCGTCGTCGTTGGGCCGCCGCGCCCGGCTTTTGCCGGGCGGCTGGCGGCGCGCGGAGCCGCTGCGCCGGTCGAACGGTGCGGGATTAACGGCTCCGGGAAACCGAGCCGTGCCGCGGCGGGGCGCGAATGGCCGCGCACTCGACGCCCCTGTTTATTGTGGTTCCGGTCACTTACCGTGAGGCTCGCGAATCGCCACTCCGCGCGTGCGAGCTAGAGCCCATCCCTGCCGCCGCCGCTGCCGCCGCCGGTAGGGCACAGGCGAGCGGGCCCTAGCAACGGCAGTGGTGAGCATGAGGGTCGCTGGACGGTCGCAGAGGTCGTGCGCGTCGAGCGAGCGAGTTGACTCGGAGGCAGCGGCTTTCGAGCTGGAATGACTTACGTCAGATCGACTCCGTCGATGCTGCCAGAGAGAGTATGAAAGATTAGGTCCTAGGGCCGCCGTCGAGCTATTTACTGCTCGTCGGGAGGGGAGGGGAGGGGAAGGGTGAGGTGGAATGGGTCTCTCCTGCAGCACAGCTGCAGATCACCACTCAGGGTGCAGCAGAGCGTCCAAGAAGGCTTGGTCTGAGTAGTCAGTTCATTAACGGCCTCCGAGCGATTCCAGTGCATAATTAACTCCGGTATCTCGTTCGCATTTCTAAGGAGAAGGTCGAGAGCAATTCTTCTAATGAGATGGTCAAGCCAATGAATGCTTGGGAAAGATATGCTGCAGTGCATTAAACTCAGCCGTGTGACTGCTACTTAGAAGGACTTTACGGTGCAGCAGATTTATCCACCTTAGAATATCTGCGAATTAGTGCTTCTAAAAATTTTGGCTGCACGAGAAAGATGCAGCAAAGATAGATCTCTTAGTGTACTTAATTCAAACGTGAGCATCAAATAAAAGCCTGGACTTTCAAGCTTCGAATGAAAAACTATACTTTTTTGTTCCCCCTTAGTGGGCACCACGATTTCATGCAACGCAACGAAATAAACCTCTGACATACTGCCCGATGTTCGAATGACGAAGTCACACCGCTCAATATCCACCAAAGCCGTCTTTTGAAAGTACCTGAAAAATTTCGTGGCATTCCACTTAAACTTTCCTTGGAGAAACAAATTTAAAATACATTACTGTTCTTAATGTGAATGCGAAGACCACCTCAGAGTAGGTGCAACTTAGCAGACCATTACCTTAGGAAGGCGCCAGCTGAATACAAAGAAAAATTCCTAGATGCAATTTACCCACATTATTTATAAGCAGCCACAATTTTGTTTGATGTGCGCTTCTTTATTGTAGTCTTATAATGGCCATTCGTGGTGAACTGAAGATGATAGCTGTCAATAGAAAAATTCTCTGCTATGCTGTAGGACAGATGCAACCTATCTTAAGTTGCAGGCAGCTGAATGTCAGTCAAGGTTTTTCTAAGCGGGCCAGCTTTAATCCGGACTTTAATAGAGAAACCCAATTACTTCTGGGCAAGCGAGCTCCCTAAAGTTGATTGCAATGGAATTTCCTCACCCACTTCGTCGCAATCGTCTTCTATTCAGTTTATGAAAAAGTAGAGTAGCGCGTACTCTAGACGGCACATGAAAGTCCTGCCGATGTACCAAGCGTGACCATGCAGCTTAAATTTGTAGCACCTTACTCGCTGCTTCACTTTGTAAAAGCTCTCGCAAACCGCTGAGCGACGCATGACTTGAAGCGAAGCTCGCAACGGTGCCGAATGGTAGGCACATTTGGTGCAGTTCGCTGGCTAACGTTCAGCATCCCCAGCGGTCTCCACAGTTTCCGCCAAAGCCCCAGCGTAGCTGCTTAGATAAGCAGCGCGATTCGGGTCCCGTCCGGCGAGATGGGGTTCTCGCCTGCACGCCATGCCAGAGCACTGCGCGATTTGGTGGCAGGAGTGGGAAGACTACAAGCTGCGATGGAATCCCGAGCACTATGGTGGGTTAGGACATCTGAACGTGCCGTCGCAAGAGATCTGGCTGCCGGACATAGTGCTGTACAATAAGTAAGTGTCCTTGCATGCTAGCTCGCGACCACATCGTAGGAGTAGACCACAATGATACATGTCGGTCACTCGGTCGAAGCACTCACTTTGACAACGGTATTTCACTCGTTGCTCTTTCACGGCAAGTCACTGAACTTAGGCCATAGAGCTGTGCTCACCGTAGCTCACAGAACGTTGAGCCGCGGAGCCTCAGTGTGGTAGCTGCCAGTGCCGATGCTTCGGCTTGCGACTGTTATCGTGAATCGCACGTGACAGGTTTTGCCACTATTATTATTTTTCCGTTATGCGTCATGGTGCTTTTATGCGTTCACGCCACTCCTCTAGGCACTAGAGGAGCTTAGCCTGGAGCACTGACCAGGAGAGCCATGCGCCAACTATGTTAGACTTTCAAGCTTTACATCGTCCGCAAATGGGTCCCTGTGCAAAAGATCCGAGAGATCGTATCGGGCAATGCCATTATTAATTCGATCGTGATGTGTGCATCGTGTCTTGAATAACGTGTCCCGACTTCTGTAGTGCCCTGAAATAAGTAGACTGACGTAACGCCCCACCACCTTTTTCATACCACAGAGTTTTGGACAGCACTTGAGGCTTTTTCCGTTAGCAGTACACAGATCGTGGTCTTTCACTGCAGGATAATTTGTGATGCCTACATGCAATTGAAACCACACCTCCCGTTCGAAAACATTTCTGAATGACTGATCTCGACGCAGATATACGCATTTAGCCAGAAAATATGCAGAAAAAAGATAACAATAACTCAGTACCCTTAAGTCAAGTTCTGACGATAAGCATACATAAACAGGGAGAGCACTGTGCTGAGCAGTGAAACTCAGCCATTACTTTTTGAATACCTATCAAGCAGTTTTTGTTAGCAACATTAACTCGCTTGGATTTAGAGGTATTTGTTCAGTTTGTAAAGCAGTAGCTAAAAATTCCTATACGAGATGTACGTGACTCTCCCCCCTGTGAAACCCGACCAGCGTCTGAATTATATCGACGGCATGTCGAAATAATTCTGTGACTATTCTAGCGGTATTCATTAGCTTGACAGCTGACAACATTCGCCACATTCACCCGGATGCATGCTCACTGCACAGTGCCTGTAGGGAGTGATGCTAGTACTTCTCGTCAGCAATCACGCTTGCTTTCCCAATTAAGTTTGCTCGGCCTCTCCGGTGCACCGTAGGAATGGCGAGACATTAACCTTCAGTGGGATCCGAATCGCTATGGCGGTGTTACACAGCTTTATGTACTGGCCGAAGACATCTGGAAGCCCGATATCGTGCTCTATAACAAGTAAGGTCGTTTGTGTTCGATTCCCTCGTCTTTCGCCCTCCCTCTCTTCCTGCCCCATATCCCCCTCTCTCTCCCCCTCTCTCTCTCTCTCTCCCTCTTTCTCTCTCTATCTCTCATTCTCTCTCTCTCTCTTTCCCACTGTCTTTGTTATGACTCTGTCTCTCTCTGTCTCCGTCTCTCCATTTCCTTCTTCAATCCTATTCTCCCCACTCTCTTCCTATTCTCTGTTGCTCCGTCTCTCTTGGTTCTTTTCTCCTTCTCTGTTCGTCTATGTGACCACTCTCTCTCCCCCTCCTCTCCTCGCTCACTCACTCTCTCTCTCTTAAAATCCCTACCTGTCACACTCTTTCACCAGTCCAGCTCTCTCTCTCTCTCTCGTGTTCTCTGCCTCTTTTACTTCCCTTTATCTCAAAATTACCTTGCTCTAACCTCTCTTTCTTTCGGCGAAAGGCCTTTTGAAAGCCGCTGGATTTGAGCTGGGGAGTCGCCTCCTCGCGATCGCCGTCACATCACTTCACACTGATCGTATTGCAGTGCCGATGGCAACTATCAGGTGACGCTGATGACAAAGGCGACCCTCCACCATTCGGGTAAGGTCGTCTGGGAGCCGCCGGCTATCTACAAGAGCTCGTGTACGATAAACGTCGAATTCTTCCCATTCGACCAGCAGACGTGCTCAATGAAGTTCAGTTCGTGGACGTACGACGGACTGCAGATCGACCTAAAGCACATCGATCAACTAGACACGGACGGAGACACGTACCTGAAACGTGCAATTGACCTGCAGGACTACTACATCTCATTTGTCTGGGACCTGATCATGGTTCCGGCGTCGCGAAACACGGTGCACTACCCATGCTGCCCACAGCCCTACCCGGACGTGACGTTTCAGATCGTCATGCGAAGAAAGACGCTATTCTACACGGTCAATCTCATCATACCGTGTGTCGCCATCTCGTTCCTCACTGTGCTCGTCTTCTACCTGCCGTCGGACAGTGGCGAGAAAGTTACTCTGTGCATATCCATCCTGCTGTCACTCACAGTCTTCTTTCTGCTCCTTGCGGAGATCATACCGCCCACGTCGCTCGTTATACCACTAATAGGAAAGTACCTGCTGTTCACCATGATACTTGTCACACTGTCAATCATCATTACTGTGGCCACACTGAATGTGCACTTTCGCTCACCGGCAACTCACACAATGTCACCGTGGGTTCGTAAAGTCTTCCTGCACATCCTGCCACGTCTGCTAATGATGCGCCGGCCAACTTCGAGAAAGGTCAGCTTCCTGGACAAGCATCGCGGTGGTGGCGGCTCTTCGAGAAATGGTGCTGCTGGAGGCGGTCGAAGCAACGGCAGCCCGAGCGCGTAAGCAATTCCCGACCAAAACTTTTCGCCGCATTCAGAAATTTATTTGAGCAGAGTGGGAAACTCGAATTATTGTGGACCGCCCTAACCAAACTAAGTCTTTCTCTAGACGCTTCGTATATGCTGTCAGGGAAGCATATCAATATTTCTAGTGACATCATACACTAGGTCAAGACACATACGCACAGACAAAACAGTTTACACACGCCAATCGATGCTGTTGGGAAATCGTTTTAGCTTCCTTGGCTAGTAACCTGCTTGTTAGTTATGATCGTCAGCAGCTTTTATCGCTTCGTCATTGCATATCAAATGCATTCCTAGATATTAATGTTGTTGCTAAGATTCATGAACTATGCATTAACAAAAGAAAAGCGCCCCATAGCCGCCGCGGTGGCCGGAACCGCCAGCTCAGACGCCGCTCGTTGGGCAGAACCTGCAAGCTGAGTACCAGCTCGTTCGGTATTCCTAGCATTGTCTCGAACCGCTCAGCACGCTCCCCCACTTGCGTCACTGTAAATCTCTCTAACTTAGTGGTCATCAGGCCTGTTGTAACCCCATCGGCCAGACTTAACGCTTGCCTTTGGAACCCTCGCTCAATGTGCAATAAACCTCTAGTAATAAGCGACCTTATTTCTGAAAATGGTATCGACCTGCTCGCCCTAACTGAAACTTGGCTAAAATCGATAAACTGTCCGACAATTATAGACGCAACTCCATCTGGTTTCTCGTTCTTTCACACCCATAGATCAATCAGAACTGGAGGTGGAGTTGCTATTGTCGTGCGCTCGAAATCCAACTTCAAGCCATTTGCGGTACCCTCGAAGCATTCTTTTCAATCAACTGTCTTGGTCTCACCCGAAAACAAGCTACCGATAGTGGCAGTAGTCTATCGCCCACCAGGTACCAAATCCTCCTTTATCTGAGATTTCTCCGATCTCATTTTGATTCTGTGTGCAAGAAATCGATCCTTCCTCGTAATGGGTGATTTCAACGTTCACTTTGATAACTTATCTGACGCTTTCAGCACCGAATTTCGTGCATTGACTGACTCGTTGTCTCTCGTGGCTCATTTGCATGGCCCTACTCACATCAAGGGTCACACACTCGACCAGATTTTCTCATATAACTGCACTCTGTCATCACCAATTATTACCAAATCATGCTTATCTGACCACATGCAGATCTCATTCAATCTAAAGAGTGTGCCCACATCCTCCTCTAAAATAACCTGTGAATCACGAAACCTCAAGACCCTTGACATCGATGCTGTCCGTGCGAGAATATCTGCTTCACCTCTGCTGCTCAATCCTCCCTCCGATCTGTCATCATTGGTAGATAGCTTCAACACGACACTAGCAGACACGCTAGACGAGTTTGCTCCTCTGACAAAGCGCACTGTGCGCCCCCGCCCAGACGGCCTATGGTTTACCGCAGACATTAAACTAGCCAAGTCGACTAAACGAAAGCTTGAAAAAGCATACAAAAGATCCGGACTAACTGTCCATCGACAGGCATATGAAGACCACTGTAGGTCGTACCAATCGATCCTAGCAAAGGCTAAGTCTAGTTTTTATAAAAACATTGTTGAATCACAGATGCACAACCCAAAAATGCTGATGTCGACAATAAACCATCTCCTCAACCGTTCCCAGATTTGCTCATTACCTGGTGATCCTAATGATGATCTAGCCGATCGCTTCTCTCGATTCTTTGTGCAGAAGATAGACAAGATCAGAGAATCCATCCCTGCGATGACAACCTCCCCACTAGAATGCTGTTCCTCGATTCCTGGCAGCACCTCAATGTCTGCATTTAAGCAGGTCACTAGTGATCTAGTCCTAAAGTTCGTATCTCAATCAAAGAAGACAACAAGTCCTCTGGACCCTATTCCCACTGTCCTGCTCCTACGTTGCATTGATCTGCTGCTGCCATGCATAACTAACATCATTAATATGTCATTAGCCTCAGGTCATGTCCCAGCACCTTTCAAAAAAGCTGTTGTCAGGCCACTTCTCAAGAAAGCTACACTTGACCAAGAGAACTTGAGCAACTACCGCCCAGTTTCCCTTCTACCGTTCTATCAAAGACACTCGAACGGGTCGTGGCAGACCAGCTGAACTCGTATATCGAAACCTCACACCTTGCTAGTAAGTTCCAGTATGGCTTTAGAGCTAATCACTCCACAGAGTCAGCATTGCTTCGGGTATACAACGAACTACTTAGGAATGCAGACATGGGTAGAGTGTCTCTGCTTGTTTTGCTTGATCTTTCGGCAGCTTTTGATACCATCGATCACAAAGTTCTTCTAGAGCGCCTCTCATCTTGCCTGGGCATCACTGGCACTGCTCTGCAGTGGTTCAGGTCCTATCTCAGTGGGAGACTCCAGAGTATTGACGTGAATGGACAAAGATCATCTGAAGTACCTCTGAAATATGGAGTACCTCAGGGCTCCGTGCTAGGTCCTATTCTTTTCACGGTTTATACTCTGCCTCTTGCTGATGTGATTGCCAAGCACAATCTAGGCTTTCACTTCTATGCAGATGACACTCAGTTGTACCTTTGCTTTGATCCCTCACAGCCTTCGAGCACCTCAAATTCTCTAAACTCACTAGCTGCATGCATTGATGACATCCCCACATGGATGGCAGCAAATTTTCTAAAACTTAACGATGATAAAACTAACTTACTAGTTATGGGAAAACCCAGTGTGATCCAGAGATTGGAAAGGCTGACTCTCAAAATTGGCTCTGCCAGCATATCTCCAGTTGAATCAGCTCGAAATCTAGGTGTCATATTCCAAAGCGACCTCTCGTTAGACGACCACATCAGCTCCACAGTCAAATCCGCCTATTTTCAGCTTCATAACATTGCTAAAATTCGGGCCTGTTTAGATAAAAATACCACGTCCAAGTTGGTCCATGCATTCGTGACATCTCGTCTCGACTTCTGCAACTCACTGCTCACTGGCCTACCAGCATGTGCGATCAGGCGATTGCAGCTGGTGCAAAACTCTGCAGCTAGGCTTGTCTGTCGTGAGCGTCGCAGTTGCCACATTACTCCACTTCTCGCCCACCTGCACTGGCTACCAGTCAAGCAACGGATTGACTTCAAGGTTCTGTCGCTCACTTTTAGGTCCCTTCATTCTATGGCTCCAGCCTATCTGTCAGATATACTACCCCATCAAGCTAAGCATCGTACCACCCGCTTTTCGGAATCCAACAGTCTAGAAATACCTCATACAAACCTTAAATCCTTTGGAGACCGTGCATTTAGTTCATATGCTCCCAAAGCGTGGAACTCTCTCCCGACCTGCGTCAGAACATCCCCTGACCTGAACACATTTAAAAGGAACCTAAAAACACACCTATTTAGGACAGCATTCAGTGGGTCCCTGTGATTCGTCCTTGATGTGCTTATGCGTGCTGACACTGTGCATGCTGCCACTAACCACATTTGCATGCTGACCCTGTGCATGTCACCCCTAACCATATTATTCATTTCGTTTGTTTTTCAAGCATGATTTTACTTACTATTCTATTGCGTATCACTTTGCAGCAAATGTAAAGCGCCTAGAAAGAGATTAGGTTCCCTGAGGGCGCTTTATCAAGTGAATTATTATTATTATTATTATTATTATTATTACATGTCGTCAAATCTATAGCAGAATAGATGGATTCTAGCCCCAATACTATGGGTGCTACAACCTTCACGTGTTGTCGAAGGTCACATGAGATCGACGGAGGCTTAGCCAGCTGCCCAAGCCTACACTTCATTGCAAGCAACAACTCACACGACTGCCAAATAGGGGGCCCATGAAGACAGGTGTGTTGAATGGGTGTGTTATTAACTGTTAGTTTAACTCCCACACTACTAGCCAAACCTAGTACACCTATAAACTACCATGTACTCCCTCGTCCACTGCCCTACCGAGGGACCATCTAAAATCAGACTCGCACTGCCTGAGTAGCAATATTGGGAAACCGAGGATACCGTTTAGGGACCAACCAAGAGCTGGCCACCTTAGGAAAAAGCACAGCTAAAGTTTCTTAGGTCAGCCGTTCCACGCTCGCCGTAGGTTCTGGCTTGACTCTCACAGACTTTACTAACGCGAAGAACCACAATACCATATCAGGCACACAATTGATCACCCTTGTTAGTGGGTCAGCTCCCCCTTCCATGCTGGGTTCAAGCTTGGCCACATCGACTGTAGACCGTGTTGGGTATAACTCATTGTTCATTTATGCTATTAGCCACTGGCACTCATGTGCGTCAATTTAGCAGTAGACTTACTTTAGCGTTTTCCGGTTAGTTTTCTCATTTTGCACCCGTCATCACGTATTTGTGGCCCTTTACAGCTCAGGGGACGTCGTGACGTCAGTCGGAAGTGAGTTCCAGCCTTTGGGAGTACAGGAACGGATACCCGGTCTTCAAGGGACTCGGGATTAGTTTATTTAAAAGCAGCACGACTTTAGTCAGAAGAGTGGTTGGCACAATGCCTAAAATGATTGTTAGATATTTTGAATTAGTATACTGGGTCAAGAGAATGGAGACACCTAAAAGTGTGACAGCACTTTGTCAATATGGTCGATATGTCGATATGGTGCTTGATGCTAAGCCATGTCCGGAGTAAATAGCTGTGGAGCTGTCGTCGCAACAATTGGAGCTGACGGCAGAGTAGATGGCTTGCAACGCAGCACAAGCTTGGGGCACAGAAGATTTGGTGGCATTGCTCTCGGAAGATGTGGCTCGTCGTCTTTGTGGATTCTCGAGCAATTGTTTGCAAGCTACTGTCAAAGTCTATAGGCACTGTCAGACCTTACAGCGATCACTTCGCCAGAATTCTTAGTGTGCTGGGAAACTATGGCTTATTTCAATACCTCAAAGTTATCAGTGGCATTTGCTTTTGCAGCCTTACAACATCGGCAGACTCAGTTCTAATTGGGGATAATCTAATAAGCACTGGGAGGGTAGGAATCTCAGTGAGGCTTTTATTTTATACCACTGAGAATACTCACCACTTAAATACGCTTGAGATAGGGTTTCTATTTAACATATTTAATGTGAGAGGCCCCTCATCATAGCCACAGAAGGCGATGACTCTAAATTTTCTGGGAATCCCCATAACTTGTTGATTTTCTATTGGGCTAAGCCTAAAGTAACCACCTTAAGAGAATAAAAAGTGATGAATGCATCCCTTCAAGCCGAGGCTAACCAGAGATGAAGTCCGTCTGCATGTTCCTCTTTGCTGCCTAAGCAGCACTTACAATTTGGTAATCAGGCAAGTAGGCAAACCGTTCAGGCTCTCAATTAACCCTGCTGGTAAGAAGTTTTGAAAAATATGCCTTGATAAATGACATCTGCATATCGACGATCGGCGCAGCCCTCACCGCTTACTAGGATTGGGTCCTAAGGCTGTGCACTCTTGGGCAACAGTTCTGCTAGTTCCCTAAAAACTGATCAGTGACTGGGCAATGGTAGTCGACGTACTTAAGAGAGTAGTAGTCGTGGATGCTTTTTGAGCTCGATTTCAAACGTTTGTACTGCACGTTGGTCAACGAATATTCTATTTGTAGAGCACCGAGGGATAAGGTCCACTCGGCCGACACCGAGAGAGCCATGGAGGGCGTTCGATTCATTGCAAACTTCATGAGAGAAAACGAAATAGAGAACCAGGTACAGCCTACATGTATCTGGGCATATTTATAGAATCTGAGTTGCTTCGTTTAACCAGTCTTCGATTTTCTCAGTCACCAAATCAGGAGCAATGCTAGGGATAATCGATTTGCCTGGGAATCTCCATAGCTAGCCAGGCCACTTCATTGACGACACAATATATGAAAGCATGGGATAAAGAGCCGAATAACATTTACCTTGAAGGAGCAGAGGTTGATGATAGCTAGTAGTGGATTTGACCTCAGTGACCGCTTCCGGCACCTTGTCCAGACCCGGACGCTGATTCATAACTATTTTTAGATGCTTCTTTGTGTTCCGATCGATCGGTTTTCTTCATGAGCAGTTCCAGAACCATCGCACCGGTGAAAATTCAAAGGATACTTCGTTCACGTGATGAACTAGTACTCGTAACGCATTTCCGTATGTCCCAGCCTAAGAAGTGCCAGACATACCGAACAGCTCTGACTGCCTCAAGGTAGACAACTGTTGTGACTTGTGCACAAAAACATGAGAACCGGAATGACTTAAAAGCTGTGCTATAGAATTTTCAAGAAGGGAAGTATATTTAAAAACCTTAATGGATTAAACACTCCAATTATTGTCTAAAACTTAAGGAGCTACATAGTCTGTGCTAACCAAAAGTCTTTCAGGTCTTTTAGCGGTGGAAACAAATTTTCCGTTTCATCTGGTATCTACGTTGGCTAGTCAGGTCACAGTAATAACACTAATAAATATTAAATAAATATTAACTTATAAATATTAATACTATGTCGTTTTTATCACTACAAGAGAAATTGAAATACATTACCGTATTGTTTTAGCAAACCTCACCAACAGAATCTATACCCACGGGTTTGGACATGCACAGTATCAAGTACACGAAAGCAAGGGTCATGCTTAGGCCAGCTGGCTAGAGCAGGCATTAAGAAAATCAGCCTAATTGGTTAGTAAGACATCTGGTATGTCACTTGCACCCACTCATCCACAGGCATGCACTCCCACGAGAACAGCAACTGAGCCTAGACTTGAAAGCAGAAAAGTCATTGCTGGAAGCGAGTATTGCTGGATAAGAGTTCTAGACGTTTACCACCTATAGGCTCGATAGACGTGATACTCCAGTTTATTACTAGCAGCTGTTTGCAGATATTGAACAGCAAGAAATGTCAGAAACACTTCAATCAGGGTCCAAGAAGCAGCAATCCACTTAAACGGCTCTCCTCTATGTTAAATGTGACATCATATGCAGCAAAGATGATGGGAACATGACTGTCCTAGCAATGATAGATCTATCAGCTGCCTTCGACACTATGGATCATGAGATCCTACTTGGACGCGTGAAAACAACGATCGGTCTGGTAGATGAGGCACCGGCGTGGTTCAAATCGTACTTGTCTGGTCGTTTCATTCCGTGACATGTAGGGTGAGGCCTTATCAACCGGACCAGTCACCGGAGGGTTCACGCAAGAGTCCTCCTTTGTCCTCTGCTGTTCTCAATTTATACTCAAACTCTGGGAAAAGTGATTGAGGCCCATGGAATAGGATATCACTTTAATGCTGACGATATTAAGCTGTACTTGTCATTCAAATCATCGGAATCTGCTGCAGCAACTGATAAACTGAACGCTTGCCTTGCCGACATCTGATCATGGATGTCGAAACATTTCTTGATACTTGATAGCGATCAAACCAAACTATCACTCATAGGACACCCTAAGCGTGTGGAATGATCAAAAGGCTTTGCTCTCCTAATAGGTGATGCCTTAGTGTGATCATCACCACGTGCTCGAAAGTTAGGTGTCGGTTTTGACAGCTGCCTAAATTTTAAAAAGCTTCCTTCAGAAGACTGCTTCTGCAATTGGCCACCACGTCCAATTCCTATCTAAGATTATGAGCTGTCTTCCACGTTGGCTGGCAAAATTTTAATAGCTCCTTAGTTCTGTCTCGGCTTGCTTATTGTAGCTCCCTTTTGGCTGCGCTAGCAAACATATCAGCTAGGCCACTGCAGCTGGCTATGAATATGGCTGCAAGGCTAGTTTTCAAGTCGCAGAGGTTTGACCACGCGCCTCCTTTGCTAAAAGAGCTAGAATGGCTGCCGGTTGATCAACAGATTCAGAGCATGGTTCTTGTGCTGACCCGCAAGGCCCGCCACGGCTTGGCTCCTCCATTGTTAGCTGAACAGCTACACCGTTCTCAGCCTCCTTGTGCCCTCCGGTCCTGTATGGACGATAGATTAGCTGTTCCATTCCTGAGCTTAAAGATCATTGGTGACAGGAGCTTAGCTCTGCAGCTCATAGACTGTGGAACTCGCTTCCACGATTCTTACTCAAAGACTACTACTCTCCTGCTGCCAACTATGGCTCATCCTTTTCAGTGGTCCTGAGCTGCTACTTCTATGCTACTCACTACCTTAACTGCTGTCCTGACTCTGCTATGGTTGCCGCTTTCTCTTTGTTGCGTGAAATGAAGTTTATTGATTACCGAATGCGAACCGAAAGCTGATTAGGCTGAGAATGCGCTATACAAAACTCTCCTGCGTAGCACCCAAGTAGTCTCTATCGCTTTGTGGAGTTTCAGACGGAGATGCATTACATTTAAATTGCTAATGACCATGAACAGTTCTTACGGAAGTTTTTTCGGGAGCACGTAACCGGCAGAGCAAGAAGGTAAATAAGACCATCTGGTGCAAGCGAAGAAAGTGACCTGCATACCGGACTGAAGGCTTTAAAATTGATTCAATGCTCGATAACAAACCCAGTGAAGCTCAGACATATGCTGTGATGCGGCAGTGTCTTAGTTGACAGCCGAACAAGAAGCCTATAAATTTGGCACAAGTTGGAGAAAATTGAGGGCACTGGCCAGGAGTACTGAATGAAGGAATCGCAGTAATCTAGAAGCTATGTGACAAACACACGAGCTACTTTGGCTGTATTACTTTTATCTAGGCACACCCAGATTTTGGTGATTTCGCTTAGCTGAACGTAGGCTGACTTGACAGTGTAGGAAATATGCGCGTCAAAATACAAGTCGTTTTGGAATATCAAGCGGGTATTACGGGAATAATTTACGAAAATTATCTTAGCTGATCAAAAATTTAAAAAAATTGGTTTTATCGTCACCAAGCTTCAGGAAGCTGGTAACCACCAAAGCGCGAATATCTTTGAATTATCAGCAACTGAAACAAATGATTCGGATGAGGAACGAGGCTATCAATCATTGAATATCAACCATTGAATATCCATAATTGAGAATCAAATATTGAATATCTTTGAATCAATCAGCAACTTAAATAAATGAGTCGGATGAGGAGCGAGGCTCAAAGGAATCGAAGGAAATATAGAGCTGGGTGTCATCAGCATAAAGATGAAAGTTGAAACTGTATTATACAATGACAGCAGCCAGATTTTATTAAAAAAACATGTACGATACTGTGAAAGACAATTTTTCAACATTCAGGGCTAGATTATTAAAATAAGGTTCAACTCGACGGCTGCAACTCAATACTGAGCGACAAATATAACTTTCAGCCAGATCCTTGCAATAGCAACATTAAAACCTGTTAGACACCCAAACAGTGCTTGAGACTGCTAAGTTTACAGTAAATAGTCCCACAGTTGGAATTCACTGTCACAGGTAGCATATCTATACTCCCGCGCGTGTGTTAGAAAATAGTTAATAACATAACCATAGTATAAACACACTTTGCTTATCTATATGCATTTCCAAAGAAGAAATGCCCAGTTGTACAATCATTCATTAGCATGCGATTATTGCAAGCTCGATATCACGATTCAGAATGGCTTGAGTCAGGATATTCCCTGCTCAGTCTGCAGGGGTTCTCAAATTTAATCACCAAATTCGAGCTGAACCTGATTGTCACACTACTTGTAATCAAGCCGCGTTTGTAGCATGGTCGGTTAGAGATGGGCCCTTTCAACCTTTAAAGCTACTAGATGCTGCATTTTCAGATTCGCATACCAATAGAAGCTCATTTAGAACAAATGTTGACAGATAAAACTTGGATGCTACGGTTACATGTCTCTTTGCTCTCTAAAGAGTCTGTATGTGGCTTTTAAGTAACTCAGAGAAAGTGAGCCTTATACGTGTATGTGAGTGGTTGAATATTTATATAGGAAACACAGACTGAGTTTTATAGCATGGAGCTGCCTTTAGCACACGTAACCCTAAGCGGGTTTTAGTGAACATACGTCAGTCAGCGGAATTTATCTCACTAGACGAAAATACAGCGGGTAGCCTAGCTGCCTCAGGAAGGAAGTCGTGGACTAGAGCATCGATAGCAGCTCAAGGCAGCTGGACATTATTGACCTGTGTTGGCTGCAAGAGAGGAGCTTTTTTTACATAAGCTTAGGAGCTCCGCTCCGCAGCCGCCGGCCGAGAACCTGCTACTTGCACCATTGGTGATATAATTTACAATCCACAGAGCCGGAGGGAAGGCCGAAAATAGTGCAGCACTTTAGCTTGGGACGGATGACTCAATCCGTGTGACTTACACAGGCTATCAGCTGCAATCCAGCCCTTCACGTGTTTGTTGATAGCTTCGACATCGTCATGTTGCAGGACTATAAACCAGCATGTCACAAACGAAACGTCCGTTGCTATGTTCAGTATTAAAAGTGACGACGCTTCGAGGGAATTTTCGGCGCTCTACTTGCTCATATCAAGAATAGGATTTCACAAGTTTGACCAGTCATTTTGGGCTCATAATAGCTCACATTCCGTTAACATGTAGCATTACAAGAAGAACACTTAAGCATCACAATGTATTGCAAAGCATGAGCTCTGGCGCTGCGTGCACCTCTTGAATTGTGGCTACTTATATCTAGATGAAAGAGGATTGGAAATACGTGGCCATGGTCATCGATCGGCTATTTCTGTGGATCTTCACGACGGCCTGCATTGTGGGCACTTTTGGAATCATTCTTCAGGCTCCCACGCTGTACGACGACCGGCAGCCGATTGTCCTATGAGAGCACCACTCTCCTGCCACAGCTCCAGCCGCGAGTGGCTGAGTGGCAAGAAAGGCAAGGACAATATGGGGCCACTACCAGCAGCAGCAGCAGCAGCAGCAGCAGCAGCAGCAGCAGCAGCAGCAGCAGCAGCAGCAGCAGCAGCAGCAGCAGCAGCAGCAGCAGCAGCAGCAGCAGCAGCAGCAGCAGCAGCAGCAGCAGCAGCAGCAGCAGCAGCAGCAGCAGCAGCAGCAGCAGCAGCAGCAGCAGCAGCTGCTGCTGCTGTAGGAGTTAATCCTACAAGGGAGCTCTGTGGCGTCAGCTGCCCCTCTAACCGACGGCCGAATCTTCGAAGCACTTCCGCATTTTACCCTTCCAGCCCGAACATGTAGCTACTGCATGCAGGTGCACATACGTTGTGTCATGCGTACGCCTAAAGCCGGCGCTAGTTTCCTGTTACGGCAGGCAATAAATGAAACTTTGTATTAACTATATGTCGTTCGTATGGTTATAATTTTATTTTTATTATTATTATGATTATCGTTCCACCGGAAATGTTGTACAGGCTGGATAGGCTTGCCACCGTGCGAAAAATCTTTCATACATTGCCAACCATGGGTTTACTTTGCAGAGACCCTATCATGTGCAAGTGGAAGCAATAAAAAAATAACATGCGTGATAGCTGATATGTCCGGCACGTGTGCTGCATCGTAAAGCCCATTTAAAAGGACTCTAGCATTAGGTACATTAGTCCGAGCGTTAGCCAGGTCAGCAGAAAGTAAGAATAGCCTAGTAGCTTATTCGCACCGTCTCTACTAGTAAAAGCAAGAAAGTCCATCCGTCCTTCCCTCCGTCAATCGGCAAGGTGGTAACTAGTACCTCCGGGAGTGACGTCTAATAGACTTACAATTCCACTATGACTCAGCCGAGCAAGACTGCAGGTAATGAGCTCTAGTGACGTTGAATTTATATAGGTAAAAAGTATCACTAGCCTGGTATGAGTTAGGCTTATTTAATTGAACTCAAAAACCTTTTTAATTGTTGGAACAAAATTCTTTTTAAAGTCTTCCTTGTGACATGACCTTGATGCATGCCTTTTTTCTTTTTTTCTTAGCCAGATGTTAGGCTTCCTCTTTCGCATGCAAAACTGATCTAATTATTTGATAAAAGTTTAATGAATTCTATATTGGAATAATATTTTTATGCTTAAGGCAAAGTGCGCACGAACTATTTCAAGCTAATTTCACTTTGAGGGAAAATACAACATCCTTCATACAGTCTTGCTGATGCTTTATTGATAGCAGATTTAATAGTGTTACTAGTTTGTGCTTTCAAGGCGTATGGAGTTTTCAAAGATTTTATATATTATACCCTAAGACCTCAAAACAAACGTAAGGGAATTGCACAGAGAAAACGTACATTCTTAGGAGACTGAAGCCCAGGCCATGCAACTGAATGCAGTTTAGAAACATCTTGCATATTTGGTAATGCATAGAATTTTATGCAAACTGTTGTTTCTATCAGTAACCATCATTTCCGTTTGGTATTGTCTCCTGTTATTTTCAGTCCCCAACTCTTAGAATTATCTTTCAATTCTGTCGCTTACTGTACTTTCAGCTTTATCTAATAGGTTGCCCATTTTCTCTTGTGTGTATGCAAGAGTCTCAACATAAGCTTATACGTACACTTCTGAAGGTTCGCGATTTTATGGAAAACACAAAAACAACAAATCTATACAGCACGTCAGATGAAATGATCTTTTCGTTGCGCGAACTACTGTGGACGTTGTTTTCTACTAAGCAGCACATAGTGTCGGCAATCGAATATCGCCAATGCTTAAAGTAAAGATCTGCCTAATGACGGATCAGCATGTGCGTACAGGCGAAACAATCGGTACAGCTAGATAATTTAAAAGAATGAATGAAAATGAATTAAAAAGCTTGCTTCCTAGGTCACCGAAAGATTTCTATTCAGTTCACGGGAAGGCGAAGCGACAACAGGATGAGGGGCGGGTGGTGTGACAAGAGAGATGGTTTGGGTGAGGGCACTTTGGAGGAGCCTCGGGCAGATGCTGGACTGGCTTGACCTCGATCATAGTTAGACTAATATGTGGTTCCAAAATTCTGACGATCAAGGATCGTAAGCATAATATTCTTTTGTAGCTAGAGCAATGCAATTCTCAATATTTGACTAGTCTACAAGACTTTAAAAAGCCAAGTTACGTTATGCTCAAGTAGACCCAAATGCATTGAAGAAATTTAGTAATAGGACTTATCGCCGAGGTGGGGCCATGCTTGATTGCTATTCTTCTCTGCTATATGCCATCATTTCTGGATTTTCGGTGAGGCTCCCATGAATCGTTAGCCTGTATTTTGGGGCACTAGATCTACCAGCGCCCAGCACGAGTCTGTAAGGACTACTGTCTGTTACTTCAGCTGCACTACTGGTAAAGTAATTTCGGCCGAGAGCGGCAACTTTTCTTGATAAAACCAAGAATCGTCAATAACCATGCAGACTCAACAAAATAGCCGTGTGGAAAATTACCTTTATTACATAGATGGCCCGACGGCCACTTGCCGTGCGACCAAGTGCCAAAAAATCTCGAGCTTTTAACCACCCCGAAACCTCGGATATTCGCAACCATTTTAGAATTAAGGGCCTACTGCACTCCAAAAATGGCTTAGAGGCTTGGCGTTAAGCTTCTTCTTAATTGAACTACCGAATACCGATGTCTAGTATGAATGCATTAACATATTTTAAATGAAATTTGGTGCCCAGTTACGAGTGTTAAAGATAGTAAAAATGGGCGAGTTTCGACGACTTGTGACTCTGATTTTTAAGTTTGTGAGTTAAACTGCCGAATAATGATATCACATCTTTTTTCTTTTTTTTTGGCAGAAACAAGGATAATCTATTAACCTGCATACTTCTTCAGACTAACCAGGTTTACCTATAGCTTGTTCCTAATCGTAAGTAGCAGCTAGGGAGTCGATATTGCAAAGCCTCGAGTGCACTGAAGCATTGAGTGAACCCCCAGACAGCTGGGAGCTTTCGATGCCAGGTCACATATTTACGACCAGAAGCCCTATTACTGTGGATAGAAATCATGAGACAAAACGACGAATATTTGAAAGAACTACACACAAGGGTTAAGCCTTATTATATAGCTCTCTTAATCCTTCAATCAAATTTCGTAGAAGCCGCAATTTCATCTACAAACTTATGTCACGAGACGTCTATTGCAACTCAAAATAAGAGGAATGATCGTCATGCTACGCCAGTCAGATTATAACTGTCTAGAGAGTATAGGCAGTACCTTAATGGAAATCCTTGGGAACATATTGTATCAGAATCAATGGTTAAGCCGCATGAAAGCTCAATTCGGGTAAAAGTCAATATGCTGTGCTGATGTGTCCGGCATTGTGCGGTACCCTAGGTAGGGCTGGTGCTGGGCACATTCAGCCTGCTGTGGTGATGAAATAAAATATTCTACACTATGAAGTGGACTTGTTATATTAGCACATACGCACTTTTTCTTGCTCCTGTGCTCAGCTGCATTTGGCATAACCGAGTGATTCAAGGCAGTGTAATCAGCCAATCTTCAAGGCGAAGGCTTCCCAGGTATTTGTAGCAAGCCGGCAATGACTAGGCTGTACCTTTTTCCTAAGAATGTTTATTTGTGAGCCGCAGCTAAAGCACATTTGCAGCAATATTCCGATTTAGTGAGCTTTCGGGAGCTTGTAGTTCCTTTAACTTATTTGGTGACAAGTGCAAATCACTTAGTCTAAAAATAAAGGTCAAATTATTTTCGACCGAATTTTATTTCTCCTCTATGTCGTCCATGAATAAGGAGCTCACTCTTCAAGACCCAGGTCATTGATTCAATATACTGCAGTGGGTGATCCTTATATAGCCCACTGCTGGCATCAGTGATAGCCGTTGAGACTCTTCGGCCGCTGTAGAAATGAAGCAGTTTAATCAGACAACCTATAGATTCTTTTACAGTTTCCTTTTTTTCTTATGCACTACTTGTTTTTGCTTCGCAACTTTACTTATTACTTTAGTGTCATCGGTAATTCAGACAGACTTCTAGCTAATACAAGAAAATCCAGAAGTTAAATTTGCTGTTTAATTCTTGAAAAATAATTACAGTAAAATATTTGAATAATACCATCAAGCATTACAGAAAGTGCAACTAAAATTGGAAATTAATAATAATGATAGATTAACAATCTGAAACAAAGAGGTAAGAGTTAATCTTCTTTATGGCTGTCGTTAAACTTGAGAAAGCCATGGTGCTGGTTGACAGCCAGTTGCAAACAATGAGCAAATACGAGCTGAAAAGCTCGATCCAAATATGATTTGAGGCTAGTTAGACGCTGTTACACGAATTGATTCAGCGGAATGGGTGTTACATACAACCTAAGAGTAAGTATTTCAGTTAGATAAGTCGGGGCAAGAAAAAAATGAATTACTAACGACCAAAAGTACCTTTAATTAGATAAGTAGCCTGATAAAGAAAAAATGCAGGTCGTTTAGTAGTGGTGTCATGCTTCGGCTGGAGTTTCGCGATGATTATCTATTGCCAAATTCTGCTCATGTGATACTATGCCGATCTCGTTCAGTCTTCAGTACGTTTCCTAAACCGCACCCGAAATCGTCTGTGAGTCGCGAAACCTATGGAGCCTTTACATCAATGGTGTCAGAGCAAAAATATCTTCTTTGCACCTGCTACTCAATCGCCGTCAATGTAGAATGTTACAAAACAACTCTTGCTGACGTACTTAAAGAGTTTTCACCTCTGATTAAGCACAACGTGTGCCCAAGCCCAGCCAGTCAATGGTTTACCTAATACATTAAACTAGCCAATTCTACTAAGCGAAAGCTCAAAAAGCACATGCAAGATCAGGATTGACTTTCCACTGTCAGGCATATGAACTCTACTGTAGATCATACCAGTCTAACCCAAGCAAAGCCCAAGTATAGCTTCTAAAAAATACTGCTGAATCACAAATCTAAAAGTGCTGATGCTTACCATTAGCCATCTTAACCACTCTTAGGTTAAATCTTTACCTAGTGCTCCTTGTAGTTATCTAGCCGATCGCTTCTCTATCTTCTTTGTCAGCAAGATAGGAAAAATCAGATACTCCCTCCCTAAGGTTGCAGCAGCCCCTCTGAATTCCAGCCCCTCTGAATTCCAGCCCCTCAATTAAAGCAATACAGGACTCCTGTCCCTCAGTTCCGTGCACACCACGATGGGTATATTCTAGGAGGTCACGAGTAATAGTAATATATAAATTATAACACACTGCATTTTATTCTGAAATTCATTGCCCAGTCAAAGAAGAATACAAGTCATCTAGATCATAGTCACTCTCTCACACTTCTACGATTCTTAGATTGGCCGCAGCCTTAAAAAAAACATAAAAAACATGTCCTTAGCCTTAGGTCATGTCCCAGTACTTTTTCAAAAACGTTGTTTGTAGGCGAGAAATTACAATTGCAACGCTAGACAAAGAGAACTTACGACACTTTTTCCTAGCCTCCATTCTACTGTTCCTATCGACAACACTAGAAAGGGGCATTAAATGCCAGCTGAAGTCTTAGAAAGAACTTCACACCTCGCATGAAATTTATATTCTGTGTTAAGAGCTAATCACTTCACCAAGTCAGCATTGCTCAGGGTGTATAGCCAGCTTCTCATGAATTTACACTTGGGTGAGCTTCTGTGCTACATTATTGGGCAACGTTCTACAGTATTGATCGCAAAGTCTTCTTTGCTCGTCTGGCAGCTCCCTTAGGCATCGCTTGCACTGCACTGCAATGACTTAGGTCATATCTCAGCGGGCACTCCAGAGTTTTGACGTCAATTGCAAAGATCATTCCAGAAGCACCTTAAGTACCTGGTAGCTCAGGGCTTGGTGCCGGTCTGCTTCTGTTCATAGTGTATACTCTCCCTCTTGCCGGTGTGATAGCCATTCATAATTTATGCTTTAACTAACAATAGTATGCAGATGACACTCAGTAGCACCATTGCTTTGATCACTCCCAGCTCTCGAGCAAGTCGAGTTCTTTAAATAGCCATGCTACATGCATTACTGGCATCCCCACACGGATCGCAGCTAACTTTTCTTAAATTGAATGACGAAAAAACCACTCACTGACCATTGGCAAACCAAGTGTGATTGAAAATTTTGAAAACTTAACGTTCAAAATTGGCTGCGCTAGAATTTCCCGATGAATTGGCCCTAATCTAGGTGTCCTGTGCTAAATTAACATTTCATTAAAGAGCCCATAAACTCACTAAACAGCTCCAGAGCTTATCTGAGAGAGCCACCTTAACCGTCCAGCAAACGTATACAACTAACCGAATCTGTCTATTGATAGTGGAGGTATATTAACTAACAGGTCAATTTGGAAAAAATGCACCCGTTGAAACATCAATACAAAACTACAAACTATTAAATACCATTATTAACTAGGTGTAACGACCTGGCTTGATATTGCTTCAATAATAGCCACGGATGCACATGGAATGCATGCACTTGCCTTGCATTAACGGCAAACAGATTGCAAATGAAGGCGCATATACATACACACACACACACACACACACACACACACACACACACACACATACACATACACACACACACACACAATTACACACACACACACACACACATATATACATATATATATATGTGTGTATACATATATATATGTGTGTATACATATATATATGTGTGTATACATATATATATGTGTGTATACATATACATATATATATATATATATATGTACAGAGATAGAGAGTGGTTCCCTATATCTCTCCCATGAGTTGGCTTATCAAGAAAGCGTATTTTTAGTTGATATCAACCAGATAGCCCCAGCTCAAGTGCTTTGCCAGCCATTTCATTTACATTTCCCTTGATAGGCGTCCGCTGACTTGGACCATTCAAGGGTGTCTTAAGCCTCTTACAAATTTCTTAATCTAGTCACACATAATTTTCTTCGAGTATTCTAGATTTATTACAAGCTTAATATTTTTAATCTATCAGCACATTTTGACTATTAAGTAAATGCAGTATGCATTAATATAAAACAAACAAAAAGGTTTCAAGCGTTATTATCTATAATTTAGAAAGTGCATTAATCCACAAACATTTTGTTAAAAGCGCTTAGGGTAGCAGAGCAGTATTTTCCTTGAAGTGTCTAACTAGTTTCTTCATTTCCGCTTTCACTACAAGGTGAACAAAGTAGAAGGCTTACTATTTAAATACAACCCTTTTTCCAGCTTTGAGCTGCAAATGGCATTCCTTCCTCAGCTTTGTAGCTTCTTTATACGGAAGAGTAGACTTATAATGTGGCGAATAATTTTACTCCAGTAATCACTCTAAGAAATAGTATTTATGGGAGTAAGCTTGAATTTTAAAGGTTGTTTTGAAACCAGTACGGTCCTTAATACCGGTTCGACTTCCTCTCCAACGTACTCGACTTTGAACGTCTCCAGAATCTGAAAAAAGAGAGCTTTAACTATCGCAAGCAAAATTTGGGGGTCTCTGACGGTCACATTAAGCGAAGCTTACGTTCACCAAGAAGCATACGAAGTTTTACCTTGGCCAACAAAATATAAATTTCTTGCTCTGCCAGGCGACGACCAACGCACATCCGGGCGCCGTGCCCCCAAACGAGTTGTGCTGCTGCAGTAGCATTGCTATCAGTTCTCCCTCTACCTTTATCAAGCCATCTATCCGGATTGAATTTTTCTGGTTCAGGAAATAGCGTTCGGTCGCGGTTGATGTGATAAACGTTTGCCTGGACATGGGTCTGCAAAGAAAACAGCGGCAAGTTCATCATGCAGCCATGGGTACCAAACAGCAAAATGGTTCAATGATTGCTCGTCCGTCATCAAATATGTTTCTTACTCCGACACAAAATTTCACGATTGTCTTTGCTCCAAATCCCTTAGAGGAACTGTTGCACCAGTTTCATCCATAACTTCCCTAAGCTTCTCAACGAATAAATCGAAATGCATTTCATTCTTTCACTTGAAGACTTCCCCTGTTCTAAATAGGTTCTTGCCCCCAGGTTTTCCATGGAAGACAAATTAGCTGTTCCATTGTTTTACTGAAAACCCAATCTTTCAGAAAGAGGTTTATTGTAATTCAATTTCTTCGCTTCTCAGTAAAGCGTAAAGTGCCTCGGGAGAGATTGAGCTCTCTAGGGGTACTATATCAAATGCATTATTATTATTATTATTATTACTACTCACTTCCTGGACTGCATTTCTGACTAAGTCATTGGCCTGACAGCCTCAACGTTATGACTCACTGCCTCTAAGGTTGGTGAAATGGAGTTCGTTGGTGACCGAACACATGTAGAAAGCCACTGAAGCTTTAATTAGGGCATAGAAAACCCTCCATCTCAACACATTCTATTATTATTACTGGAGTTGTGGTAGTACCGTAGAGGGGAATACATACCGCTAAGGGAAGTTCAAGTATGGTTCCTGAGTTAATCAAAAATAGGCTGACGCAGTTCGAGAATACCTCAAATGCTGCTCGAGTACAAGTCAAATTAATGCAGATGGGATCTCTGATTGGCAAAGAAACGACGTGCATCCGTCATTCAAGACATGCGCAATTAATTATTCTAGTGCTGCAGCTGTCAGACGGCGTCAAACCATACAAGGTCCATCGAGAAAAATGGCAAAAATGCAGGGTGTGTGAAAGCAGCTTCCGTGGTTTTGGCTCTGCTAGAATAGCATTTTTACAACGTTTTAGTGTAAGCTAAACATGTTTAATTTACCTATTTACGCAATTTAAAGTTGCATACAATGGCTAGGGTCAGTCGCCACAGTGCACGGGCTAGGTGACTTCAATAAAAAGCATTAGGTCAATTTGTGTACTGCTGACAGATGCCCACTAATTAAATGGTCGCAGCCTTTAAAGTATTAGTGAACACATTTAGAGTAGGCAAAGTCCTATCTCCTTCCTCCGAAATAGTCTAACCGGAAAATTATACAAGCATTTACTGAATCAAACTTATTTGTTGTGCTGGAAGATAGCATACCAAGCTCGTGATTGTTCGCAGTTCTTGTTCATAGTCTTTCCGTCGTGCTTATTGGCGGCGACTTCAAACAGTGTACTTTTTACTACTCAAATTATAACAAGCTGCTTTGTCATTTTATCACTGAGACATCAGCAGAACCTATATTAGAGGCAATTACATAAAGCCTGACACAGTTGAAGCCCTCTGAAATGAATGCCGTGTCGAGTGTTCTGTCAATACTCACACTGAATTCCCGTGGTGTAACTGCCCGATCACTCACGGGCACCAAAGTCAACGTCGACTGCACCGGTGAACTCAAGCTGCCTATAGCACTTATTTTAGCCATCGTGGCACATAAGTAACCTTGCGAGATTTGACTGGTTTTTTTTCTAATCCGCACGCTTCTATTGCTCCTATATAGCACTCCAAATAGCTTGGCAAGAGAGACCAGATTGGCTGTGGCCTAATTGAAAGTGGCTAGCATAAAGAATACTTCTTACATATAGTACCAGTTAGTGTGACTCACAAGACGACACCCGCTAGTGGACCTCATAGAAGCTCTCGAGTGATACCAGCTTGACTGCCTGAAATTTTCGTCAATGTCGCGCGGCGCTCGGCAAATGGCACTCAACTTGAATATTACCACATCCGGTAGGCCCAAACGCACCGTCGGCTCAGCAGTCGGACATGGGTATGCATGCTGGGTATTTACTACCCAATTTCGGCGCGGATTCTTCGGCATTCACCGCTCTTTCCACGGGCATCTGCCACTGCAAGAGTCCGTACTCGGCGCCCGATTTCGTATCAACTAGATACGCCTACTTACTCCAGCCGGTATGTGGTAACCGCCGAGCTCCATGTCGTCCTGGGTTAAGCGACTTGTTGCGAACGTGACAGGAAACAGCCTGCAGAGGAGGCGCTAATACAGACCTAGTGCCGACACCGAGTGGAACAGCCGTTTTTTGTACGCTTAAAGTGGCTCCGAGGCCAAAGCGAAGGCGGCGGCTTGGACGCTGCCGCTCAGTCAGCCTGCTCGCTCTGACTGAGCACGACCTGGACGAGCACGGCCAGCTGGTGCTCGAGCGTCAGAGCGCATGCCCACGAACCTCAGTGCCTCCTTGAGACAGGCCTTCATGTAAGGCATGCGCTCAATCGCCGAATGCACTGGTACTCCGTTGGCTGTTTGTGACAGTATTTCATTGCGAAGAACATCCTGGCTCAGGGGCTGCATCTTAGTAATCCCGTACAGTGTCCATTGGCACGCGTTGGCAGCCTATAACGTTGAACCCGCGTGGTGAAACTCAGCTTTCCTGCGTCGCAGCCAGATCAGCCGTTGCCAGCGATCTGCTTCAGCGATTTTCCCCTCCGCTCCATACCGTTTCAATGGCGCCGATCATCAGTTCGATTACGAGTTCCACTGCTTCACTTTCTGTAAGCTCGCCGCTGGCTCTGATGCTCTCCAGAAGCGACACGCCGCCCGAGCATATGGCAACTTCCTGGGAGAGATTTTGTAGTGTGCGCCCCACTCTTACTAACTGAGGTAGCAAAAGTTGGCGTACAATGTATGCAGTCAGGCCACCTCCCACACGCCAAGTCTGAGTGATCGCAGCACAATATCTGCAATGCCGCTCTAGTAAAGCACAGAAAGCTGCATGCAGGTTGAACCGTCTCGGCATGTGACTCCATGCAGACAGGCTTCAAGCTATAAGTTCACACACACACACACACACACACACACACACACACACACACACACGCACGCACGCACGCACGCACGCACGCACGCACACACACACACATATATACATATACATATATATATATATATGTATATATATATACACGCATATATATATATATACATATATATTTATATCATAATATATAAATTTACACTGGATTAGCTGTAGTATGAGTACGGCTGATGAGTACGTCAGATATACTTTTGCAAGATGCACGGACATATCCAAGAGCATATTCGAGCTAATAATCTGCAAGTACATGTAAATAAACCAATATTTACTGGCGCAACTCACTGGGAGAGGTATGACAATACGAAGAACATGTTTTAGTAAGTCTCTGAATTCAAGATGATGGTTTCTAGTCCCGACCAGGCTGACCGCGTTCCTCGAGCTAGCATAATGCTACAGAAAATCACGTTCAGAACTAGCTATTGGATGCCAACACTCTTGGTGCATGAATCAGGAAGGAGTCAAAAGTTTGACCAATGGCTCACTCTTAACAGGGCCAGTCAGTCGATGTTCCTCAGGCTGAGCACTGAGCTCTTGTGGATAAGAAAACAAAAACGTTTTAGCTCTCCTCAATGTTCGGAAAAGCTATAAATAGCTTTTTTAGGTATCTTTTAGTACTGATGCTCCGGCAACCAGCAGAGACAGCACAGATAGGGCACGAACCACTTTAAAAGGCTGCATTTAATTTTTCGTACAAAAGCAGCTGCATCCAGTTTTTAACTGTTGCATTTAGCGGCATTAAGAGAATGATGGTGTGCATAGGAAAAAATGAAGTGCTTGTGCAGATTCACAAAACAGCCACTCTTCATGTAATGCTCATTGCTTACAGATCGTATTGGATTAACGAGTGAAATTGCAATCGGACTTACAATTCATTGCCTACCTTTTCGACCAGCTTCCTGCCATTGGCAAACAGGTTGGTCACGTGATGATGAAAGTGCACATACGTCGGAGTCTTGAAAAGCTTGTATATGGGCAACTGGAAGAGTAGCTTTTGAAGGTAGAAGAAAGTACCAGATATGTTATTGACAAACTCTTCAGCGGCCACCTCCGGAGGTGAGTCGAGGCAGCCGATTCTTTTGCCGAGCAAAGGTATTCCAATGGCTAGGTCGATGCAAAACGAGTCAGGATTCACTGGAGTGCATGAGAATGAGCGCAACTTTAGAACGTCGTTCGGCTAGCCAGCTGATAACTTCGACTTACACTCGATTGCCCAGCGAAAAAACTCTATAGGCGAGTTTTCAATGACGCCTTTTTTCTCGCACGCTTTGCTGAGTCGTAGCACGAAGTCCTTGGCTACTCTCTCCTGCGCCGGCCCAAAGGTAGCCACCTCGGCGGGCTGCAGCAATTTCTTGTGAGCTGCTCTTCGATATTTATACCATTCACCGCCGTTGCTGGCAGAAAAAGGGAGTGCAACTAAAGACATTGGTTGTTCAGCCACATAATAGCATCGGCAGAAAAAAAAACCCTAACTAAGACGTTGGCTTCAAGTGGCAAACAAACCCACTTGTCTAGCGTCGTGACTATAGAAGTGACCTCCAGACAAAGCTTGACTTACGAATTAACAAACCCGCTACTCAGGCCGCTTTGCAGTCGGACGTGAAGCAGCGGGGCGAGAGGCATACGACTCGGCATGCGTCCTTCAACGCGGATGAGCTTCATGTACTCGCTCGCATCGCTCACTATGACGTTGGTGACCGGTCCAATGTTCTCGCGGAAAACAGGACCATAGATACTGGCTCGGTCGCTGTACACCTTCAGTGAGAGAAGAGCAGGGGTTGGGAGTGCCGTCGCTGGCAGCCCAGGGGCTGACTAGCGAGTCACGTGCCCACTCAGCGAACTGCATGGCTGGCGCTTGAACTCGGTGAAAGACGCTTGACAAGAGCGGCCGAGCGAACACTTCGGGAGGGTTAATTTGACCGAGGCGTCGCGAAAGAGTGATGCATCTCAACAATAACGCGCGTTCGATTGCGGTAGCCTCTAATCAACCAATTTTAGCAGCCGGCTGCATAGCAGTTTTATTTACTACACAAATGCTAGATACAGGAGTTAAATGCAATATTGGGTAAGACGTGTACGTTCTTGCACAGATCAGTACCGTTCTAATCACTAGCCTTTGAAGTGCTGTGCGGCGGTGCTCATTTTGAAGTTGGCTCAAAGCATCTGGAGTGATGGCGTGTGAAGAGGGAAAGTGAGATTGACCATAGACTAGACCACAGGCAATTTTAGATCGTCAGAGAAAGTATTTATTTTTTGCTACCAAATAGCAGGAAGCTCACACGAGAAGAAGAATTTGTTGACACTTTACACTTTCAGTCAAACATGTGTATGCACGCACGTTGAACTCAGAAAGACACGAGGCGTTCTTACTATGATGAAGAGACTAAGAATACAAATAATTTTCATTATCTCTCGTTAAAAATAGCTTTCTGCCTGCATAGTTTTGGCCGCCAAAACATACAGATGGCATCTAGCTAATTCAAAGACTAAAGCTGTATCTGTCGTCTTTCAAACTGACTTGGCGAAAACTGTTGAGGAAGAGTACTTGGTCAGACCCTAGCTTGGCCCGTTTGAGAGTGGCAGTAAAAGAGCACGGCTTTCTGAGAACAGTGACGGTAGATCAAGCTAGAACGAACGTCATCATTACTAGCTCACCTCGAACAACTTCTCGAAACTCCGACGCCCCATGGGATTGAAGTATTCAAGTGCAGTACCGATGAACGGTAGCCCTTTCGGTCCGGGCATTCTTTCGAACGGCTTAAGACCCTAAAGAGAAAGCCAGCTTAGCGACCATCCCTTAGCCGTGCGGGCGCCGTAGCAGCCAGCGTGCGACAAGCCAAGACTTAGTTCGCGTAAGTCATTACTCTGCTGCTTCTCACCTTTCTGAAGGATTCGCTAGATGCCCTATGTGACGAAATGGCGATCCTGCGCATGGATGGAGCACATGGACGTAAGCTGGTCGTCGAAGACCTCGCTAGTGCCACTTTTCTTACAAGGTGCTTCATTTTGCGCGCCCTCCGAATCGCCTAGAGGGAAAGGAAAGCTTGGCTCTCATCGAGTTTGCTGGTCGATCGACCCTGAGCTTAGCTGCATGCTGCTAAGTCGAAGGGTCAATTGTGCGAGGGGGGGGTCGGTATTTGAAAGGCTTAATGTAGGCTAAATGTTAATCCTTTGAATGTTAATCCTCAATTTACTTATGAGCTTGAGTGGTGGCAAAGTGCGGCTGTGACATATCGAGAGTCACTTCACTCAAAGACATATGTGTAGTCCTTGTTATGTGCCCGTTCCAGAGAGCAAGCAAAGCGGTCAATGACGAGAGGTCACATAGGAAGAGACTGTTGAACACGCTGCTATACTTCCATGAAGCGATTGGGAATGCTACGTGCCAGCTGAATCAGGCAGGAAAGTGATCGTCTGCGACCAGCTGATACGTAAACCTACCATCCGGCGCACGAAATTACGGGTTTCGCTGGAGGTGCCTCTATCGATCCCTACAGCTTAACCACATATTTCAACGTTTACGCCAAGAGAATTTATTCAGCTGCTTTCATTTGCTAACCCTCTGACTTGTTTTTGAATTGTTGAGAGTAGTTGGGACGTTTGTTAACGTGCTTTATGCCAGCCGTACACATTTCTGAGGCCTCGATTTTTTAATCTGGAATGTTTCTCCATGTCCAGAAGGAAAAGACCGCAGAAACAGCACTCTTAGCCTTTCTAGTCTCAGCCCACGCTTGAATAATAATGGGGTCGCCTGAACCAAGTATTACGGCGAGCCGCACACACTGGTCAACCCATTTTTACAAAAGTCAAGTTACTGTGATAAGTTAGTAGTCTTATAAACTTTGACGTGCTCAACACGAATATGACAGTCAGACTACAAAATTAACTCTATTATTTTTACTTTGTCTATTTATGTACTTTATCTATATGTACTTTATTTTTTCTACTTTATGACCACAGAGGTGCCAGCTTTACTTGTTATACTAAATGGAATTCAGTACCTCCTTTAATCTGTCGCATGTCTCTTTCATGCGAACGGCATACGCTACTGCAATAGATAGAAGACGGTTTCCAATGTACAAAAGCTCAGCCTTCATACTCAGTTTCGAAAAGTCTACACAAAGTCTCCATTCTCGTTGGTCACGCGTGATTTGTAAGTTTTTCCTGAGGCCCTCAATATCGGAACAGAACACAAGATAACGTATCTTTTCAAAGAAGGCCCCAGTGCTGGTAGCGCTTTCGATATAGGTTAATTGTGACATCTTCAAGAAAATTTCATAGCAGGAGCCTTAATCCTAGTGAATCTGCCTAGTTCTTGGATAAGTCCAAATCATGAACTTGGTCGTTTTGTTAATCCTGTGTTAATCTGTGTGGAATTGATGATGGATCGCAGTGGACATCTGGATCAATGCATGCTGACATGCTAGGAGAAGAGCAGATCGGCTTTCTTCTGTCCTTATCAGACGAGTCGAGAAAATATTCTGCAGGAGGTTCTAGAATAGGAAGTCCTTCAGTATGTGGAATGGTCTCAACGCAGCCTGAATATTTGGACAGACTATTATCGACTTTTTTTGATTATTTCTTCTGCTGCAAAGAGGAGAAACATAGAAAAAATATTAGTCATTTACGTGGTTGCTTGGCTCTCAACACACCATGGGAACTGCAAACGGCTTTAATTTGTCATCAGCTCACGTGAAATCTGTGCCTTAAATATAGAAAACGCGGGCCCAACGCCGGTCCCGTTTGCCAACCTTACATCTGAAGTAAAGATGATATGCCTTTTTCATTTGAGAAGTGATACTTTTCTTCTGGTTGGCAAACTTTACTTCCCTGCATATATAGCACGCAGTTTTATGGTATTAATGTACTTTTAAGACAATTTTTCGCGATTGTACTTCAATGAATTTAATTATAATAGTTTCATGTAGCAGTAGCTTAAACTGTCTCGCACAGTCTGAACTATTTTACATACTCGACCTTTCCGTCTGGGCTTTATGACGTCAGCTTGGTGCAGCAGCCGCCTGGCAGTAGTATTGTATTAGATCAGAAAATGATGCAATCAACTCTTATGATTTGTGAAATATGGTACTATGCAGTGCGATGCAATGATAAATCTGTCCAGGCTTAGTCATGATGCTGTGGCAGTCTTAGTGGATTAAATCGCGCAGTGAAACGTAGGAAAAGAACCATTTGAAATGTATTCAAATTGAGAGCCAATACTGTTCAGCACACTCGGATACTGCAGATTAGGGTCTTTTATTTTAGTCGGTAACGACTTTAAGTCTAACTGTTGCTATCGTTCCAGCCTCAATGCACGCAGGTATGCCAAAATCATGGGCACACGATGGCGATGAAGAACAGCCATACTTTCACATGAAAGGTTCACTTCTACAACGTAAATAAATCCTTTTGATAGCAAGAGATTGTTACAGACGTGAAGCCGCGGCCATGGGGTATACAAGTGGTGTGGTTGCGTATAGCTCAAGTCTGCTCCACTGGCTAGGCCTAGGCAGCGGAGCTGATTTGAGCTATAGGTATTTCTTTTATGAGCTATGTTCGCGCCAGAGCCCAACCGGGTTAAGCAGAAGTGTTTTCCCTTAAATTCGACAACCAGATAAAAACACTGATTGGTCACCTAGAATTTACAAATGTGCCTTCGAAAAGTTAATGAGGCTGCAGAGACCTTTCTTTCTCTACCAGGATGGATTGAACCCATCGGTCTACCCCCAGGAGGTAAGGTACTCGCTGTGCACGATCGGTCATGGGTTTGAGTCATGCAGCAGGAAACCCTTTATTGCCCACTGGTGACAGCCGTTAGGGCTCTTCTTCATTTATGCAAATGAGTCTGTTAAATCAGCTAACCTTTCTTTTCACCATGCTAATATTCCCGTGGGCGGCATGGTAGACATATACATGTCCGGTAGTCAATCGCCGGCATCACCTTCTCGATAGCCTGCACTGCTGCTATCAGGGGAACAACGCCAGAGGACTCCCAAGTAAAGAGTGCCAGTCACACGTCTATTCATTCTTCCAAATCTGTCTCATATGAGACTCTAGGAGATGGGGCAAGGTTGCGAGAAGCTATATGAATCGTCTGAGTGGTGCTGCTCACCCAGTCTAGCCAAATACACTATGTGGTCCATCCACCCATACCAAACATCGCGGAGAAGACTTATCAGTGCGCACACAAAACGTGGTAGATCAGCTACAGTGGAGCAGCTAGTCTCACCTCAAAATTTCACTTCACTGCTACCACTGCCAACGACCTTGTCTTCAAGTCGCCTCACGGTGCCCGTGCCAGCAGTTAATCGTAGGAAGTCATTGAAGTTGCACCTCGACTTCACGTGGTTGATGCTTTCGGGTATTCTTTCGATGCCGTTTCGCAGAAGCAGCTTGAAATCAACCACAAGCATATACACTTTTATTAGGATTCGATCACAACCTCTAATCTATTCAGCTGTGGGCTACAGGCTGCCTGGGTCCAACTATGCCGTATGTCTAATTAGTTTTTTGTTAAGGGCAACCATCCAGTCACCACAGCAAGCATTGGTGTGAGCCGTAATGGCACACTAGGTAATGTGGTTGCTTTTGAAGACCTTGGTCCCGAGGTCGTACGTTCAAATCCTCCGGTGGGCTCTCTTTTATTAACGTTGCAAGCTGTGGTGATAGCCGCTAAGGCTCTTCTGTAGCTATACAAAAGAGGCTGGTAAATCAGAGAGTACTTTTGGAGCCAGTGATTAAAGCCGATTACTCTGTCTATCGGCTGCCGTTTGGCGCTAATTATAAGAATGGCCATTGCCTTTAATGAACCCAATGGAAGATTTACCTGATAAACTGTGCGACCAAAGCCATACCTTAAAAGAGCCCGCGTCTTTTTTGACAGACCTTCTAGCTTGGGATTTTCCACAAAAACTAGTCAATTTTATAACCGAGGTGTGGTTGGAGGTTTCACGATCTTTTGTCTCAGCCTTCCTTTTTAGAGTCCAGAAAAGTTCCATGTGTTCTGTAACCTACACTGTGTTCACTCTCTCACACACCCGCATATCACCAAGCATTACAGGCACCTGGTTCCAGATGCAGCAAATAACCTACAGAACACCCCTAATCGCACCTGCTAATTCTTTCTATACGTTTGTCCCAGGATTGATACTGAAATTCAGATTTATTCCAGGAATTGTAAAGGTGTGCATGCCTTCCAAGGTGTCCTGGCAAAATATTTCCCCATGGCGATGCCTTGAGCCTAGTCGCTTTAAATTTCTAGCACGCGCCTGTCCCAATTGCCAGAACCTCCGTCTGTATGTTTTTGGTACCTGTTTAACTTGTATTAACCGACGCATAAGGTTGTACTAACGCCTATGCTTCTGCTGAGACCCGAGGGAACTTTTTTTTGGAGTGAAGCATTTCAGAATTTTTTTCTGCTATTTCAGTAACATAAGCACCATAGTGAACCACCGATGTGGTAAATCTGCCAGATTGCGACTGAAATTTATTATTTGCCTGTCCCGAACTGCAACAGAAAATAACCTATTATGCGATAATATAATGCCGATGCCGCATTCATGCCGACGTCATTGAAAGGCAGTCGTTTATGTTTAAGCTGTGGGCCTAGGCTTGATTTGAGCTCAGTCAAGCTCTAAGCCACGGAGCTGTTGGCTGTATGAAATACCAATGTTGAACGCATGTAATGTGATGGTCCATATCGAGCCGTCATCCGGCTCAGTACTCTCTGCATGGTTGCCGTCGGCCTTTTCAAGCCTTCCTACTTTGACGGTTTCCAGCCGGCGCCAGCCACAAGCTGTTGCTCAGTGAACCAATTCTGTGATTTGATTGCAACCTCTCACTCAGCTGCTGCTAGCTGACCCACTTTAATGTCGCTTAGCATAGTTTTGACCTACATGGCTTAGCCCGCTTTGACGAGTCTCTTCCTGAAAGGGGCAGCTTAGCCAGCCTTTTATAGGCCCTTGTTCATCCTTGAAGGAAGTGTGAAGCAATGTGACCCGGAGTTCAATTGGAATGTGGACTCCAGTCGGAGCGGTCATGTGCCGGACTGCTATGAGAGTCCTTGTGAATCAATTTCTCTTGAGTGGCGCTACGGCGATTGTGTGTCGTCGCGTCGGGGCTGGTGAAGCAAATTTTAACCACTACCAGAGGCGCTTTTGCTAGTGCTCATTTGCTGGGAGTCCGTGTGGCAAACGATGCTTCTAACCATCAGTGTTCTGATTTCCGCCTTAAGCTGTTCCTCCACTTGTCCCTTGTTAGAAGCGAGTCTGCTTCTGTTAGCCACAAAGCTTCTGCTCATAGCAAACCGAGTTTTTCATGAGCACCCATGATACAATGACCCCATGCAGAAGCTCATATGATCTCACAGGAAGCCCAGCCTTTATTCTACCCGCATGTCCACCTGAACAAGACGTACAGTGCCATGACGTGCATTCGCTGTTCTTTGCAAAACTCTTCCGAAAATCGAAGTTCTTGCGGACGTCGTATATGGGAGCGATACAGATAAGACCTGTTTAAAGTTATTCTGATTGTTACTTTACCGTAGCTAGTAAGAAATTGCTTGCCTATGGATATCTAAGCACTTATCACTTCGAGCTGCTAGGTCTCCCACGCTGGCAGCAGCCTTAGCTACAACGGCAGCTAGAAACCTGCATGTTAGTTATGATCGTGCACAGCTTTTATTGCGTCGTCGTTGTGGATAAAATGCATTCCTAAATGTTACTGGTATTGCTAAGATTCGTGAATTATGAATTAACAAAAGAAAAGCACGGTGGAGCCGCCAGCTTATAAGCCGCTAGTTTGGCTGAAAATGCGAGCTGAGTAACTGCTCCTTTGGTATTCCTAGCATTGTCTCGAACCGCTCAGCTAGCTCCCCTCATGCATCACTGTGAACCTAACTAAATTAGTGGTCATCTAGCCTGTTATGACTCCGGCGATCTGCTGCTGCCTTGCATAACTATTATGTCATTAACCTCAGGTCATGTCCCCGGACTTTCAAAAAAGCTATAGTCAGGCTACTACTCAAAAAGTGACACCAGACCAAGAGAAATTTAGCGACTACCGTACAGTACTTCTTCTACTGTTCCCAAAAAAGATACTGGAAGGAGTTGTGGCAGACCAGCTGAACTCATATAATGAAATTTCAAACCTTGCTAGCATATAATGAAACTTCAAACCTTGTTAGTAAGTTCCAGTCTGGCTTTAGTGCTAATCGGTTCACATAATCAGCATTGCTTAGTGTGTAAAACAACCTACTGAGGAATGCAGACATGGATGGATTATCCCTGCTTGTTTTGCTTGATCTTTCGGCAGCTTTTGATGCTATCGAATACCAAGTTCTACTTGAGCTCCTCTTCTCTCGCTTGGGCATCACTGTCACTGCTCTGCAGCGGTTCAGGTTCCATCTCATTAGGAGACCCCAGAGCATTGATGTGAATGGAAAAAAATTATCCGAGGCTCCTCTGAAATACGGGGTACCTCTGGGCTCAATGGTTGGTCCTGCTCTTTTCATGGTTTATGCTCTCCCTCTTGCCGATGTGATGGCAGAGAAAAACCTAGGCTTTAACTTCTATGAAGATGACAATCAGTTGTACTTTCTCTTTGATCCCAACCAGACTAGGAGCACCTCGAATTCTCATAACTACATAGCTGCATGTATTGATGACATCCACACATGGATGGCAGCCAATTTTCTTAGATTGAATGATGATAAAAATTAACTTACTAGTTCTTGAAAACCAAGCGTGATTCAGAAATAGGAAATGTAGAGCTCAAAAAAGGCTCTGCCAGAATATCTCCTGTTGAATCTGCACAAAATCTAGGTGTCATTTTCGTAATTGACCTTCCGTTAGACGACCACATCAGCTCCACAATAAAGTCTTCCTACTTTCAGTTACACACCATTGCTAAAACTTGAGCTTGTTTAGGTAAGGATAAAACCATTAGGGCAGAATTTAGTGTGTCCCTGTGATTCACCCTTCATGTGCTTATGCATGCTGACACTGCATGCTGTCACTAACCACACTTGCATGCTGACCGTGTGCATGTCACCCCTAACCATGTTATTCATATTGTTTATCAAGCTTGATATAACTCACCATTCAGTCGTGTTTCTCTTTGTAGCGCCTAGAAAGAGATTGAGCTCTCCGAAGGCGCTTTATCAAGTGCATTATTATTATTATTATTATTATTAACAGATTGCGTACGAACATAAAAATATTGAATATCACCTCTTAACCTTAGTTAAAAGAGGCCAGATCTTGGACTGGAAAGCATGACCCTACAAAACGAGAGTGCACCAAGTCCGGCTTACAAGTAATAGTTCTGGCCTCAAACTCAGTGCTCTTAAAATGACGCACCGTCTCGTGCGTCCTTACTTGAATGTGTACAAAAATACTTGGAGATACGTCAGATCATGCTTTTTACGCACATATAAGGGGCTTATGAAGTAGGTAAGCGACATTATTTAGAGCATATTTTAGTTGTCGCCTAAGGGACCGTGAGAGAGAACTTATTGACATTTTCAAGAAAAAGCCTGTGAACTGTCTTAGTTAACCATCGAGTAAAAGTCTGCTGCTTATGCGAGTAGTAACTAGAAGCTATGGAAAAACAAATGAAGAAGTATTCAAATGCATTGAATGACCATGTCAGCGTCTTTTGCTACCCCCTTTTGAAAATTAAGATCACTCAGTTACTCACCACTTTATGGTTATTGGTGTTAAATATAAACCACCAGAATTTTCCGTGCCAGAACCAATACTTGGATCTCAAAAGTCTCAGCTGTTCCTTGCATAACCTAAGGAAATTGTGATACTAAAGAGCTTTTTTATAACAATTTTACAGCGAATACAATTTTAAACTGGCGTTTATTGGGTGTAAGTGGTTATCATTTCGTTAAAATTCACGTATTCGTTACTTCAAACTCTGCCATATTAATTTGAAAATGCTACTTCATTTTGTACATTTAGTATACTTTCTTGAACCAAACTTACAAGGCTGCTACGTAGTCTAACCAATAATCGGATCTTATAAGTACATCACTAGGAGGTCAGTGTCTGGACATGAGTTATATATAAATACAAGGATATATATGTATATATAAATATGCGTGCGTGTGTGTGTGTGCGTGCGTGTGTGTGTGTGTGTGTGTGTGTGTGTGTGTGTGTGTGTGCGTGTAGCTTGGAGTAACACTATCATTCTCTGTCTTAATCGCTTCATTTCGCTGCTGTTTGCAGTTCTTGTTTAGCTTGTTCCGAGCGGCTCCACTTGTAATCCATCGCTAGTAACCATGAAACACGGTTAAAGTCACTTGCCGATGCTGTTTCAGGAAATATTATTAGCCTGTGATTTTTAATAGCACCCATATAATAAAGTTGGTAATTTTAAAATGAAGCAATGGCTACGGGAGCAAGAACTGAAACACTAGGCCTGCATAAAAGCCTGATGTAAATGTCGCTCATATTGATTAGCTGCCACTATCGATCGATGCTGAATTTAACAAATGGCAGACTACAGTCTTTGGCTAGAAATCTGAAGTCGAGTCAGCTTGGTGATCAGCTGGTTCACCGAATAGACAGACGGCGGCCTTGGCCGAATAGACAGCGTCCTTGATCAATTTTCATCATGACGGGCATCTCCAGGCTGGTACGTAAACAGAGCTGCGTAGATCGCATCTAAATTCGCCTTAAATGAGAATGTGATCCTGCTTCGGCCATGATCCACAGTAGCAATAGACGGAATAAGCCGCTCAAGAGAGTTAGTGTGGCTATTCGTAATTTGCAAAATAGTACAGTGACATTTTACTAAATCGTTGTGTAGACGTTATATCTAATCGATTACTTTACAAGCAAGAGCAATTGCATAGGACATGTAGCAACCAGTAGAATAGTTAAAGTATCTATGCATTTTTTTTGTCTGGGCTGCTCAATAGACTACCCGCCTGCCTAATATTGTGTAGAGCCCACTGCAACACGGGGCCTGGTAAGCTCACCAAGTGAGGTGTGACTGCGGTTTGAGTGACTGGACTGTCTTTCAATGTACATCGTCATAATTGTATCATATCGCTTTTTATGTAGATATTATATTTTTTTAGATTTTACGCGTAAGTATCAAAAAAGGCGGTTAGAACGTCTTTCTGTTACAGAGGATTATTAGAAGAATTTTAGTAAGGTGGTTATCAGCTACCTTGTAATAACAGATGCCTGGCATGCTAATATTCGCTACGTTACCCAATACTTCTTCTTAGCATCACAGTGTTCAGTTGCAGCTTAAAGTCTAATACAAAATGCTTTAATAAAAGAAAAGAAATTCTGAGCCTCTAAATTCTTAAGATCTCGGCATTCTAAAACGAATAAAGTGGAATGTGCGTTCACAATTTTCCATACTGTTATGCACCAGCTAAAAATAAGTTATACAATGCCGTAGTAAAATAAAACCTCAAGATACACGATATAAAAATTTCTAATGCTACGCCATCAGTAAATGAATAAGTAGCCACATTTGCCAACAATTTTGTCAAGAAATGGAATGTGACCAGGAAAGTATCGAGTTACTACAGGTACGCAGAGTTTACCTTTGCAAACAAATGGAAGTGCAATCCAACTTAGGGAAGGGACCGCTTCAGCAGAAACGGAGAGGGGAGACTTACTTACCCATAGTAGGTAGTTCTGAGGGTCATTTGAAATTCACCTTTCAGTGCATAGCTAAAGGCTGATGCGTAACGAATACACGTTAAGCTGAATTCCAACTGTGAAGTTGTGCCATTAAATATTTAGGAAAATTTGTTATTCCTTTAGAGCAGTGGTTCTCAGCCTTCATTAAGCCGCGACCCTTTATTACAGTTCCTCATGTTGTGGCGACCCTCAAGCGTAAAATTACTGTATGCAAAATGTGGAAATACATGTTTTCTGATGGTCTTTAACGAACCCTGTGAAAGGGTCGTTCGACATTCAAAGGGGTCGCAATCCTGTGGTTGAGAACCGCTGCTTTAAAGAGTCTGTACCACACAAGAGCTCGAAAGCTACACAAGTATACTGACAATTCATATTCCGATATTGGTTAGGAATCAGGCGACTATTATACCTATTATGAATATCGAAGCTTCACAAACTAAAATGGTGCGATTGTCATGGCGTCATGAACTGCACACGTTTACTCTTAAATTCGTTGGCTGCCTCTTTTGCCTCAGAAATATGTCCGAGAAATCTAGAGAGAGTAAGGTAATGAGTCTACATTTGGCATCTTTTTGCTGAGCTTAATATTTTGGTTGCTGCTTAATTCAAAATACCAGCTCCTTCCAATAAACTGTTATCGCTATTTCATCTAATTCTTAATGAATTCATATTCCATTGTTCAAAGCTCAAGTTCATGAATTAAATGCTTGTTTATCTTTCCTTACGGTTGCTAGACTTTTTAGTTAATGTTGATAGAGTCAGAGCTCCCAGAGCATGTTAATGAAAGATTCATTGAAATATAATTCTCTTTTAGAGCGCCCAAGAGAACTTAATCTCTATACAAGCGCTTTACATATGCCGCGGGGCTCGAGCCAACGACCTCGGCAAGTCTTGAGTAGGGGCGAGCACCTTAGCCACTCGGCCAAACAAGCTCGGCTAGGCTTAAATACTAATTGACAGCAATCACTAGTTCTTCACTAACCGCCGCTGACGGAAGGGACGAAGACCTATTCGAATATAAGTTCGAATTGTAAAATAAATTTATAGTTCAAAAGTAAATTTAAAGTAAATTTAAATTTAAATTTTATTAAATAAATTTAATTTAAAATTTAATTTAGTAAATTTAATTAAAGCAAGATCACAAAAAATTGCCCATATTTAGAAATTTATGCAATTCTAGTTAGAGATCTGCCCCTAAGGTAATCATTAGCCCAGTATTTTAGCATACAAATCACAGTCAACAACGAGACAGGTTATTGAAACAAATGGCCAATCAGCCTTTCACAGCAGAAACTCTAACTCCTGCTAAACTACCCACTGTGATGGCGACCGAGTTTGCAGTGATAAGACAAGTCTGTAGTTGTATCCTTAATGTCGCTTTCTACTTGCCTCAGCCTGCTTTGGTCCAATGCCTTAAACCTCACACTCAAGAAAAGTTTTTAGGTGCTGATGTGGTGGCAGCTGCATGGTGCGTGACAATGCTACCTGCGTCCTCTCTGCCGCTGGCCTTTCAGCTAACTGCAGTCGTACATGCAATCTTAGATAGCTGATTGGCTCTTTACTGCTATCTCCATGCAGTGGCTGCAAATATGTCACGCGATACAAAGAGTTGAGGAGGGCACTGAGCGAGCTATGCAAGTTCCGAGCCTTCAATTTCAGACCTTCATTAGGCTGCAACATTTCCGTGTGTGCTTCAGAGGTCCAGAAAAGAAAACGAAAAAAATTATCTAAGAGATTTAACTCTGGCCAACCGTTAGTTGTCTAAATATTGAAACTACCGAAAGACCACTAAGGTCGACGATTCACTCCTAGCTAAGCAGCAATTCTAATGATCGGAGTTTGAGGTTTACGGCAAAGAGACCTGCTGCTGGTGACCATAGCCAGACTGCTGCTGGTTTAGATTATGGGCTCTGAGAGGAAGAAAGGGCTCTTCTCTAGTTATTGCCATACAATGAGACCATGAAATAATGATTGAAGATGGATTGTGGCACACGAAAGGTTACTGCTCACCTGGCTTCCCGATAATCTAAATGGAAGTTCAAGACTCCTAGTCTGCGACCTTTTAGTGACATTAGCCACAAGCTTAGCAGCAATGTGTCATGCAGTACAAGTATAAATGCCTTGCTGCCAGCTTTCAGATATCGTATACAATTCTAATGCTTCACTCTCGTAGGCATCATTAAGAAGTTTCGCAGATATTCCCGGTCCCAAAGGATTGCCATTCATTGGAACAGCACACAAATACATCTGCGAACAAGACGGACTATCCTTTAACAAAATGTTTGAGGTGATCATCATGAGTGCTGGCACTGGCTTCATTTCTGAGAAATTCCCACAGTGCCGATATTTGCTATTGTTATTATCATTGTTACTGCTGTTATCATTATTATTTTTTCCAGGGATACTCCAAGAGGGCAACTGAGTATGGGCCAATATATAAAGAGAAGATTGGGCCTATGACCAACGTCGTGGTCAGTGACTTGAAGGAATATAGGAAGGTTATGCAAAAAGAAGGAAAGACGCCTTTACGGCTGCCCCTCGGGCCGCTACAGCATTACCGATTATTGAGGGGACTCGGAGAAGGTTTGACCAATGCGTAAGTGGACGCGGAGCTACCTCCTACAGCTTTATAGAGAACGCTAAAATTTCCACCTTTCGCATCATCTCTTATTCCTGGCTACGGCCTGGTTTGGTGAGAACTGCACCGCAATAATAGCCATCTTCCCATATGCATGGTGTAACCTTTCCTGAGCCAAATCCGCTACATCCGCTAGGACGCATGCGGGCAATTAAATAAAAGTAAAATTAAATACTAGCTGATTTAAAAACCTCTTTTGTATATCGACAGAAGAGCCTTTAAGGCTATCGCCACCACTTTTAGTGGCGATAAAAGCTCGTCCACCGCAGGATTAGAACCCACGACCTCACGACTGAGGTCATGAAAAGCATCCGCCTTACCTAGTGTGCCATTACGGCTCACCAAATGCCTTTCATCGTTCGCTGCAACTGGTATAGTGCAGCCGTATTGATGTTCATTTACTAACGACAATATCTACAAGGAAACATGTGAATGAGCTCACAGTAGACGTTTCAAAGCCACAGATGCATTCCAGAACTAAAACAGTGTTTTGAAAAGCAATCAGGCTCGGGTTAACTTCGCAGTGGAGTGACATGAAGCACGGCAACTGGTTGTCAATGGTATCCAGATGCAAATCACGAAAAAATGAGCAGAGGCCCGAGGTCATTGCATTGGACTACTTTGCTGGATAGCACGAAAGGCGCTCGTTTCGAATTGACAACGGCTTGATACGTGGTAAAGCACTATCTATAACGCGCTTACGAACTCACACTTCAGAAACGGTCAAGAGTGGCTGCGACATCGTACCGCCATTAATAAGAAGCTGTTGAGGCCAGAGGAAGTGAAACCATTTGCATCGGCGATGAGCGCCGTAGCAGACGATCTGCTGGAATACCTGGGCAGCGGTCTCGACGAGCACGGCCACTACCGGCGTTCGCTGGAGGACGCTTTCTTCAGATGGGCGCTGGAGTGTGAGTGCGAGGCGCCAGCTCGCATGCCCAAGCTCCGCCCGAGCTGGCCGCGCGACGAGCGTGCGCGTCCGCGAAGCTGACAGCGCCGGCTCGCTCGCTTCCAGCCTCTCTCGTGCGCCCAGCCGGCGTGAGCGAGCCATCGCGGTCTAGCATCGTTTCTGTCCGCTTGCTCCAACAGCCGTCGGCTCGGCATTGCTGGGAGCGCGCGTGGGCGCTCTGGACGACGGCTCCGAGTCGGGCCGTGAGTTCGTCGCCAATTTGCACGGCCTGTTCCACGGCATGCAGCGGCTCATGTTCGGCGTGCCGACCTACAAGCACTTCTCGACGCCCAGCTGGCGCACGTTCGCGGCTCACTGCGATCACGTGTTCAGCCTCGGAGCTTCGATTCTGTCATCGGTGAGTTCGCTCGGCCACCTCGGTGGTGCCAGGAGGAAGAGGACTGTGTGGCTGCACCGCATCGCGGCGGCGTTCGAATGAGTTCACCCCACTTGCTCAGCGTCGCCGTCCGATTCATGCCAATCTGTCTCCTCTCGCTTTCTCCTCTCAGCAGCGCAGCAAGCCGTCGACAGCGGTTCTGGGCGGCGACGTTGTCGGCCTAACCAGTGGGTCGCTGCTGGGTGACTTGCTCCTTCAGAGCGGCGAGCTAAGCAAGACGGAAGTGGAAGCGCTCGTCGTTGAACTCATGGTCGGCTCCGTGGAGACGGTGGGATTCCCGAAAAATACGCTGGCGCAGCGTCGCGTCGCCGGTCGTCGCCGCTGCCGCCCCCGTCGCCGAGTTACCCAAGCCGGTATCCCCAAGCCTGCATTCAGCCGGCCACTCGGGCGCATTGCAATTGCAAAGTGTCACGCGACGTCCGCTAGGTGGCCAACACTCTGCTGTGGTGTCTCTACCGAATGAGCGAGCCGCACAGCCACTTCCAGGACAAGCTGTACGACGAGGTCTGTCGCACGAGCTCATCCGGTGAGCATCACCTGAATTGGGACAGCGCCTCCGGAACACCCTACCTTAAGGCGTGTGTCAAAGAGACGCTCAGGTGAGCTGTGGCCGCTGATTTTGCGTCACGCACGGGCTGCGGCGACAGCAGGCTGCAGCGACCTAGCACAATGAGTGTCGCGGCCTCAAGTCTCGCTCAAGCGTCCTCTCGCGGCAGCGGTACGAGTACTTTCTCGTGCAACCACTTGCTTCAGGCTGTACACGCCGGCGTTCGCCACCAGCAGGTTCCTCAGCGAGGACGTAGAAGTGTGCGGATATCGCCTGCCTGCCGGGGTGAGCTTGCAAAGAGCTGCGGGAGCAGCAGCGGCGGCGGCCTCTCCTCCCTCTCCTCATAGACAGGGTCTTGCCTAGAGCTGAGGTGCTGGCACTGAAAGACGTGGGTAGCGCACTCGTCTCCGGCAAAGTGCAATCTTTATCGTCCGTTCAAGCGGGATTACAGCCGCTAATGTCTGGTCCTGTATTCACGGGCCTGTTTCGTCGGCCGACGTGTTGCGTCATGAGAACTTAAAGCTAGCTCAAAGTGTTCATTTGATCTTCTGAAAAACCTATGTCACTCTCTTGTGCAGACGCACGTCCAAGCCAACACCTACCACATGAATAGATGCCCGTTATTGTTTGAACGACCGACCGCGTTTGTTCCTGAAAGGTGGATTGCCAAGAATTCAACCGACGCCGCGGTAGTGACCCAGCTCGTTTGGGGTCACGGTGCCAGGATGTGCATAGGACGCCGCCTGGCAGAACAGGAGATGTACATCACTTTATCAAAGGTATGAGAGTATATTCTTGCGGAATCTAGTCTCCGAATCTGCGAGATAGAACCCCAGCAAAGTCTAAAACTGGATTTAGTTGCTAAAACAACTAGTACACGCAGCCGGTTTTCCAGCATTTGGTGCATTGACTGCAATTCTGTGGCATTACGAGATAACGATCGTGAGCATTATTTTGTTCATGAAAGGCAATAGGCAAATAAAAGACTTGCAAACTATGTCAGCTAGTTAGCAAGGAAAAGTTTCCATTTATTTTACGAACACAATTTAATTCGCTCGTTAAACGCACTGCAATTTTCGAGCTTCAATATTTGATGATGAAATCATTTACCAGGATATGCAGGCATGCTTGCATACATTTTCTTACCGTCGACATTTATACTTACACGTTTATGCATTTATCCCGCGCACTGCATATGCATGCACGCCAATACGTGTTCGAGGAAGTGAAAGCTATGAGTGGCCAAGAATAAATATTTAAACGCCTTTAGGCAGTGTATTGGTTGATTCAAGTATTGGGACAGTTTACACGAGTTTTTATTGAGGTCATTACGTTCGATATACATTTTATTACCATTTCCCCTTAAAATAATGGTAGGAAGTTTATGAACGGGTTTTCCTTTCGATTTTCTCGCTCCTCCATTATTCGCTATTTCATTAAATAACCAGCAAGTTATTCCCACCCAAAGACCAACCATGACTCAGGACTCTTAAGGTATAATTATTGGTTGCCAGCTCTGTGCTCTTAGTTGCTGGTTACAGCTTGATCTCAGAATCTGGATCGGCCAAGCAACTGGCAAGAAATGCAGAACTTGCGCCATCGTTTTACTTGAGGGGAGTTTTCCTTTGTGCCCATATAAATCAAACCGCTTCCGCTCACACTTTATTTATCAGTTGTTACTTTAATCGCCACCGCAGCCCTACAGGCCACTTCTGTATTCGGGTGTTGACAATGATGCTGGGGGCCGGGCGAACCGCTCGTTGAGCTTGCTCTCACTAATACGTACTCGTATAAACCGAACAGTGGATGATCTCTCAAACGACCGACCATAACAGGTACAGTGGTTGCAGAGCTACATTTACCGACACCTATGTGGGGATTAGAGCACACCCCAAACACACCAGAACTAAGCTCAAGCAAGTAAGAGCGAGCTGAAAATCGTGACTTCAGAGCTTGCTGCTGAACGTAGATGGAAGAGTGGTCTTGATTCGATTCACTTGATAGCACTGGACCGGCGACTAAGAGTAGTCAGATGCGTACCTTCAAGTGCCAATGTATTATGGTACTGAGTCCCATGGCAGACACTCTACGGTCACTCTGAATATTGAAATTACTGCGATAGAGAGGTCAAATAAACAGTACTTCTGTTGCAACTGTTTTTCTTGCCAAAACTGATTGCAGAAATGAACCAGTGCAAAGCTGCTCTGACGGGACCAAAGGAAGTGACACTGATTAAAAAATTGAAAATAACTATCTTGTACACCACTTCATTAAAAGCAAAAACGCAAATCTACTCACTGGTAGAGTTTGGAGCGGTTGGGCAGTCGAAGCCGTGCTCAGAGATCAGCAGAAGGCAGAGCCTGAGGCTCAGGAGGAGAGCATAACAACTAGACGATTGGTGCTAGAGAAAACCTACAAGTCTTAGATGGGAGCTTTTGGGAACAGCAGCCAAAATGCATCGGCGCGACTTTCTTAGTTTTTGAGCAAGCCGCATTGCATTGGCTTGCCATGCCCCCCCCCCGCTCCACATCACAACCGTTGTGGCTCGAGAGAACTAAGGGAAGATAGGTGGCCGCAGGTCACACGCACGAAGCCTTCGTTCATGGATATTCACTCCCACGGGCTTCACAGCTGCATCACTTCAAAACAGAAAGACGGTGTTTTATTTGCCCTACATCTTCGCTGGTTATCCGCATCTGCCGTTCCAAAGGGCTTAAAGAATGACAGAAAAAATCACGTTTGGAAAAACCGTCGGCTCAGGAAAAACTGTTCAGAATAAACTGCATCAAGATGCCAAAGGTTGGTTCCGGTGGCACTAGAATAACGCTCTTTTTTCCTTACAAACCACAGTAGGCGATGCCGATTTGCTTCACTAGTGGTGTTGTGAGGGTCGGCGTCGGCTTGGTGCTCGGAAGGTTAACGGGTGAAAGACCCCACTTCGTGCAGCTGGCGGCAATAGAAAGCGACACCGTGAACCTTTCCCCAAGATGTAATGTGATAATAAGCGGACGTTGCAATGAACTGTCCCAGACTACTCCGCCCTTATACATGGCGGAGAGCAGCAAAATCCACAGGGATCACCTGACCATGTGATAACTCATAACTTCCTCCGGGGGGGGGGGCGTTTCCAAGCCAACAGTTTTATTATTCTCATCGGACCTCCACATAGCTTAGATATATACTTAACAAATCGCATCTTTTTGTTGCGAGTTCATGTGAAAGTGGTAGCAGCACCTACCTCAGCCTCAGAACACGAGCATCGGAGCTGCTTTCAATGATTTTGTACAATTCGCTGGAATTTCCCTTTTAAGCACAATGCCAAGACGTTGTTTAATATTTTACTGTGGTGTACATTTTAGCAAGTGTTTATGCTATGATCTATGATGAAACCTTAAATCCTTTGGAGACCGTGCATTTAGCTCGTATGCTCCCACAGCCTGGAACTCCCTCCCGACCTGCATCAGAACATCCCCTGACCTGACCACATTTAAAAGAAACTTAAAAACATACCTATTTAGGACAGCATTTAGTGGGTCCTTGTGATTCGTCCTCGATGTGCTTATGCGTGCTGACACTGTTCATGCTGCCACTAACCACATTTGCATGCTGACCCAGTGCATGTAACCCCTAACCATGTTATTCATTTTGTTTGTTTTTCAAGCATGATTTTACTTACTATTCTATTGCGTATCACTTTGCAGCAAATGTAAGGCGCCTAGAAAGAGATTAAGTTCTCTGAGGGCGCTTTATCAAGTGCAATATTATTATTATTATTATTATTATGCTATAATGTTGGCTTAGTTCGTACACTGACTATGTGAGCAACTCTAGAAGGCAATCGCTTCTCTAAGCTTCATTACTAGGTGTTAACACAATTGCATAACTACTAGGATAGAAATAAGTGATTAGTGAGGATCAACTTAGAAGCGTCTTTAAGGTAAAATCAATGTGACGACATGTTAAAGCGTGCTTAGTGTATCACTATCAGTGCGTACAGTCAACTACTCAATAACAATTACTGTTAAGTAGGACCACAAACACATGTTAACCAGGCAGCTTTTACAAATAGCTTTAAAAGTGACTGAATTATTTCTCAAAACGGCCTCACGAGTTCACATACAACAGTTTAGTCCAAATGGACAACTGTTGTCATTGTAATGAGTTTAAAAAAATGATAATTTGTTTTAGATAGTGAAAAGGTTCAGGATTCATTACGATGGAGAAGTTGAACCAAAGCCTCTCATGAAAATTGTGCTAAATCCGGATATACCAATGAAAATGCGTTTCGTCGAGAGACGCTAAGTGAGTATGATGTATTATAAACAACGGTTAGAGCGAAAATGACGCTCTTGGAATAGGTTAGATTTCAATACTGAGCAGCATATTAATTATTTAAAAAATAAATAATTACATTCTCTCTATATATTACAATTATCTATTTAGCGGCATTTGTTCAAGATTCGGAGTTTTTTCCCGAGAGCTATTGAAGGAATATAAAATTTATTTTAATTATTTTAGAGTGCTATTGCACTGCAGCATCATTCAGCATGCTCGTTTGACAGTTGAAGTTTGGTTATTAACATTTCTCTGGGCTGTCACCGTATCTGCTACCCGTTTTCATCCAAAATATATTGAGAAAGGCTTTAAGCCTTGGGTTTTTCAAAGCTAACTAGCAGCAATACGACTATTTTCAAGGGCGACGAAACAGTGCTTATGAATATCTCCAAATCAAATAGATTAAGTTATTTATATTGGCGTCAAAATACGTGGAATAAGCAGTGGTCATTAAATACCTGTACATAAATATGCACCCGGCATCTCGTTTACTGGCTGTGGGTAGACGTTGAATGGCCTCATTAGGGACTACAACATATCAGCTGCTGCTGTGGCTACCTGAGACTTTCACAAAATAATTTGAAGTGTAAAAAAACCGGAAAAAGAAATGGTACCTACGCTATTACATTAATGAATCAAATACGGAAACAAATATTTTCCATTGAGGGATAAAAGCTCGTCACCCAGCCCGGCCAATACCACTGCCTGTGTTTAAAGACTTCTCAGGAACGTTCATTGAAGTTGTATTATCTTTTCTTTTCTGTAGGAGTTATATCTCAAGAAGTAGTGAGTTGCTCACTCTAGCGAGATGCATCACCACTACAGTTAAGCCACAAGTCCTTCATGATTGCCATATCATGTAGTTTGAACTTATAAGACTTACATGAGTGATACTTATGTCAAACCTTATTTATATATTTCAGAGCACAGAAATTGACTAAATAATGACATAGCATGATAATAATATTTTTTTTATATAAAAAACTTATCTCTACCTAAGCGTTTTTAATTCACTAACAAGAGAATCAATAAACAAACATAGTGCCATCAAACATGCGATATCAAGCTATTATAAAACTGGATCACTGCTTAGTGAGACCTCCAATTAGTTGCAGTTAATTATTCACGCAGACGTAAGTTAGTAGCTCAAATTGAAACGAAAAGACGAGCCGACAGATCAAGCATACCGATTTAGGCAGAGCCAAGTTAATAATAATAATAATAATAATAATTCACTTGATAAAGCGCCCTCAGAGAACTCAATCTCTCTCTAGGCGCTTTACATTTGCTGTAAAGTGTCAGTCATAGCATATACACTTTAGTTCACATTCCTCACATGTCTGGTTTGCCATGCCGTAAGATACTGGATATTGGTGTAAGTGCATACAACTAGAAAGGTCACTATAACCGTGATGCTCGTAAGCATTTTTGCATTACAGTTGTCGTGAACCTGCAGCTGCATTCATCAAGCATTATCAAATTCAACGTTGGGTCACTAACACTTAGGTAATGCTCTATATCTTTCTCATTCTCTATTTTTCATTTAATGAAATCTCTACTTGCAAGAATTTAAGTATCGCCATCTCACCTGACAATGGAATTTAGCTTCACCTCTAACCGACTCAATTCATCAGAAGGTCACATCCGCAGCCGCTAGAGTTCGAGGGTTCAAATAGTACAGTGGGGAAAGCTTTATTCCAACTGCAAGCTTTAGTTATAACCGTTAACGCTAGCCTGTCATTATTCGAATACGTCTTTTAAATTAGCTAATAAGTGAATACTATATTACCAAGCTCTAGATTGTATTTTACCAAGCTACTGAGAAATCTCGGGCATTCTTTTTTTTTTATTAAAATCTTTAAGTAGATTTACAATCCTTGCTTACTAAAGCATTAGCAATGTCGGTGTTAACTGTCCTTTACATGAGAAGTATTTTTCAAATTAGGCAGTTTTCAGTTATACGTTAAAGCTCTTCAAGAAACCACACTCCAACACCCACACCCCTCCACTCACACACACAAACACCCCCGCACGCACACACAATATATATATATATATAATGATAAAAATAATAATGTACTTGATAAAGCAACCTCAGAGAACTCAATCTCTTTCTAGGCGCTTTACATTTGCTGCAAAGGGAAATGCAATCGAATGGTAAATAATATCATGCTTGATACACAAACAACATGAATTGTATGGCTAGGGGTGAAATGCACAGGGTCAGCATGGAGCTGTGGTTAGTGGCAGCATGCACAGTGTCAGCACTCATAAGCACATTAAGGACGATTCACAGGGACCCACTAAATGCTGTCTTAAATAGGTGTTTTTAAGTTCTTTTTAAATGTGGTCAAGTCAGGGAAAGTTCTGACGCAAGTCGGGAGGGAGTTCTAGGCTTTGGGAGCTTAAGAAGTAAATGCACGGTCTTCAAAGGATTTGATGTTTGTACGAGGAATTGGAGACTGTTGGATTTAAAAAAGCCGGCGGTACGATGCTTGGCTTGGTGGGGGAGTAGATCTGAGAGTTAGAATGAAGCCAAAACATGAAGTGACCCAAAAGTGAGCGACAAAACCTTGAAGTCAATCCGTCGTTTGACTGGTAGCCAGTGCAGGTCGGCAAGAAGTGGTCTGATGTGGCAACTGCGACGCTCACGAAAGACAAGCCTAGCTGCAGAGGTTTGCACCAGCTGCAATCGCCTGATCGTTCATGCCAGTAGGCCAGTAAGCTGTGAGTTTCAGAAGTTGAGACGGGATGTCACGAATGCATCGACCAATTTAGACGTGGTATCTTTATCTAAACAAGGCCAAATTTTAGCAATATTGTGTAGTTGAAAGTAGGCAGACTTGACTGTGGAGCCGACGTGGTCGTCTAACGAGAGGTCACTTTGAAACGGGACAACTAGATTTAGAGCTGATTCAACAGGAGATATGCTGGAAGAGCCAATTTTGAGCGTCAACCTTTCCAATTTCTGAAACGCACTGGTTGTCCCATAACTAGTAAGGTAGTTTTATCATCGTTGAATTTTAGAAAAATTTGCTGCCATCCATGTGCATTGGTCATCAATACATACAGCAAGTGAGTTGAGAGTGTTGGAGGTGCTCGAAGGCTGAGGGGGATCAAAGCAAAGGTACGACTGAGTGTCATCTGCATAGAAGTGAAAGCCTAGATTGTGCTTGGCAATCCCATCAGCAAGAGGGAGAGTATACACCGTGAAAAGAACCAGAAGTAGCACGGAGCTAAACTATGAAAAGAACCGGAAGTAGCACGGAGACCTGAGGTACCCCATATTTCAAAGGTACCTCAGATGATCTTTGTCCATTCACGTCAATACTCTGGCGTCTCCCACTGAGATAGGATCTGAACCATTGCAGAGCAGTGCCAGTGATGCCCAGGCGAGATGACAGGCGCTCTAGAAGAAGTATGTGATCGGTGGTATCAAAAGCTGCTGAATGATCGAGCAAAACAAGCAGACACTCTACCCATGTATGCATTCCTAAGTAGGTCGTTGAATACCCTAAGCAATGCTGACTTTGTGGAATGATTAGCTCTAAAGCGAGGCTGGAACTTACTAGCAAGGTTTGAAGTTTCGATATATGAGCTCAATATCGCAATCTTGTAGAGAGCTCAAATGTGTATGCAAACGATATTTTAAGCTATCGTAAGAAAATAGATCAATTAGAAAATCATAACTCTTCGTCCTCATTGCTCTGCTAATGTTTGGCCTACATCACTAATTCCTGAGTGTTCAATTCAGGATTTCACTTGAATTATGATGAAGTAATAATTTAATATAAGCAGTAACATCATGCAACACACTTTTATACGTTGTTATTTATTTGTACAACATATTTCGCCAGAGCATTAGCAACAATTGTAGAATGATTCTGAGATTTCCTTGGTTACTTGCTTAGTCTCCTAGCCGAAAATCAGACCACGTAGTTTCAGTTAGTTAAGGGACTTGACTCTAAAGTGGCCGTAACTCAACTTTTGCAGAAAAGATCACTTAAATATTCTTGAAATACTCGATCGATGAGATCAAGCTAATGATTCTCAGTATCAGTAAGCAGCAGTATCCTTAATGATTAAGGTATCAGCATTTTTATAGTTTAGGGTATCTTCGTGCGCGAAAGCAGTTATATTGGCACTCGGGTACTGAACTTTGAGCGATACCTATTCCTCCATTAACCTCTTAGCGTAAGCTGTACTAGCTGTAGGCCTGTCATTCTACGTGAATCGCATTTCTAGAGCCTCGGCAAAGATGTAATTATAGAGACAAGTATTTTGAAGTCTCCGCAGTGGATTTGATACAATCATCATCTAAAAAGGTGGACATGTGCAAAGATAAGTGTTATTCGGTTGCCGTCACGCACTGCATAAAATACTAGCCAACGAGCAACGCCACCAGTTTATTTCGACTGAGGACCGAGCTGCAGAAAGTGCCACTGCCCTCCGGCAGACGTTCATCAGCTTCGATCGTCTGCCGAACCTGAACGCTGCGCACTGATTGGATAGGGTTGTTGCTAAGGCCTAGCAGTAATGGCTCACTAGGTAAGGCAGGTGCTTTTCACGACCTAGGTCCCAAAGTCGTGGGTTCGAATCCTGTTGTGGGTGATCCTGTATTGCCACTGCCAGCGGTGGTGATAGCCGCCAAGGCTTTTCTGTCGCTTTACAATAAGAGGCTGTTAAATCAACTGACTTATTTATTTATATAGCGGTGCTCCGATTGGCTAGTCGGTGGTCGGAGGGTCCTCCAGCCTAGTAGTGGCAGATAGCAACATTTAGGCACCGCACTGTCATAGGATACGGTATGCATAAAGAAACCACAATAAGCCTGTTTATTCTTTAGTTTGGGAAAACCACAAGTACGTAGCTATAAATGCCTTATCTATGTTCCAGTCTGCAGTTGGAACCTTCGGAACGTCTTCAAGAACGTGCACAAAGGAAAACGTTTGCAGTTGTAGAATGGAGTGCAGTACCTTCTTCATTGAACCATGGTTGTGACATTTGCCTTCAGCTCTATATCTCTATGGTGCTGCCCATACTTTAAAGACACTAATGCTTGAGTTCTGACAGCCGCCGCCACCTCCGAGTTTGTGCTTAAGGGCGCGTTTCGTTTAGGACAGTATCAAAACAATGTATGTGCGTAAAATGTTTTACTTTCATACAAGCGCCTGGAGATTGGTTATTACAAACAGGCAATTTTATCAAATTTAAAATGAGTGTAGATTAGTGTCCAACATGCTTTCCTAATTTTGGCTTTAGGCAGTCAGTATCTTGTCTATGGCAAGAATATACTGTCACTCCGCCTCCAAGTTATCAGTGGGGCTCGCGTGTAAAAAGATGGCTCCACCGTTTCTCAATATAGCCGGCCGCTCTCCATGCTGCCGTCTGTCGTGCCAGTCAGCAGTTGGTGTTTTGCTCTTTCCAACTAATCACCTACGGAGATGTGGTTACTGCACCGTGATCAGAACTTGGCCGAATATCATCTTACATAGCCACGAGTAACTCACTCTGTACCTGAAAGTACGTGACAGCCTAGCTAAGATCTCTGGTAACAGATCGCTCAGGGCCAACTCAAATTTATTTGCAATCACTCATGTTTTCTGGCAATCATTGTGAATTTAGTGATAATCCATGTTCCTAAATGTTTGCATTAGCCAAAACTATTATAAAATATACGATGCAGACACTACACAATTTGTTCACATACACATAGACTACATCATGCAGTCAGCCTAGTGAACTGAGTGTGTTTAAACGAGCAATCAATTAAGATTTCAGTAGTCTCTGCATGGGTGTATCACAACTGTCCGGCATAGCCCTATTAATTTTTCTGTTGCCGCGGTTAGACACAGGTAGTCCAACCTGGGCAGTAAAAATGTCCGAAGGGGAACTCAATGGTTGTGCTATGCATGGAGAAACAGATTACCATGCTCATGTCAACCGTAGTGGTATTCTCTTAGCCACTGAGAATAATACCTCCTTTAACTCAGTGCTTTGTGAAGATCGCAGCCAACTAGCTGCCCGAATGGTGAAGGAAGACTTTGCGTAAGAATTGCACCAGAAGCCAACGAGTCATCTGCAATCTAGAACTTAGGATGGCATTTTCACGCTTAGTGGTTAAGTTGCCTATGCCCACCACGAAAAAATGTTAGGGTTATTGGTCTAAGCCTTCTTTCGCGGAATTTCAAAAATCACGCTCTTCGGTAATTATTGTGCAGTAGAAATGTGACAGTTAGAGTGAGCAGCCTAGTACCATTTTATAATTGCAACCCTCCGGGCGTTTGAAAATTCAATAGTTTCACCGTGATTAGTGCATTAAGCTAAAAATTATCACACTGATCAAAGGGTAGGTTATAAAATTCAGCTCTCTATAGCCACACGTTTCGAGAACAGCAGATGCAGGAGTCGTTTTTCTAGTACTCAATTCAGTGCAAAACGCCATTTTGACGGGTTTATAGAACATATGGCCATTTTCATATCTATCTTCCTTTCTTGTCTCACAAAACATCTGAATTCCATCTTTAATCTAATCAAGGCTAAAGGAAAAGATGCATATAAAGCTAATTTAGACGATCACCATTAGTCTATGGACCCTTACTTGTTAGCGCCTTGCTAGTTTGACTCAGTGGTTAAGGTGCTTGCCCAAACGATGGTCTGGCCGAAGTCGAGGGCTCGAGCCCCGTAGCCTATGTGAAGAGCTTGAATAGAGATTCAGTTCTCTTAGGGTGCTATGCACATGATTTATATTTGCTTGAGTCAGTGGATTTATACCTTATGCTTTAATTCCTCAGCCACTGATAAAACTATGAACCGTTAGCAGATAGGTGGAATGGTGAGTCGTTATGGCTCACTAGGCGAGGCGGTTGCCTTTCATGACCTCGGCCCAGAGGTCGTGTGTTTGAATCCTGCAGTGGGCGATCTTTTATCGCCACTGCAAGTGGTGGTGATAGCCGTAAAGGCTCTTCTGGCGCTATATAAAAAGAGGCTGTCAAATCAGCTAGTATTTTATTAAAGAGAATGAAGCACCTAAGTAGGTATATTAGCAAGCACAAGACGCGGATAGGAGAAACACCTGTATCATCCTGTGAACAGACTAAGCAGTCTTTAAAAAATTAAAAAATGAATACAGCAAAATACTAACTATTATTTACACTGGTCATCTAGTATATCTATCTATCTATCTATCTATCTATCTATCTATCTATCTGTAGCGCCCTGCTGGCTTTGGCTGAATTTTAGCGCGAACAAGAGCTGTTCGGCGGCGGGCTAGAGCCCCTTCGTCCTGGAGCAGTGAGCCAGAGAGGAGCGTCAGTGTGGTTAGAGAGGAAGCGCTTAGGAGCAGGCCAGGAAGCTCTGAGACGAGCGGCGGCGATTCGGCCTTTAGAATTGGTCCGATACTCGCGGAAGCTGCTGATAGATGTTGGCTGGCCTGTCAACCCCCGCCTTCCCTCTTTCCAAGAAAGAATCGTCTGGAACCCATTCGCCATTCAAGCTGGACAGAGGGGACATTCCAGTGGCCTAGTGCCGGTATTAATTCCTCACCGTAATGGGCCATGGTGTCGGGCCCAATACCACTAAGCTCTTGCCCCATTGTCTCAGCCAAGTATTTAGCAGTCGAGCGACGCTCGCTCTGGGTCTTTTGCCTCGTGTCTTTTGTCTCTGATCCGGCTCTGCACCTCGACGCCGTGGGGCACTCGTTTCTCTGAAAGCGAGGGAGGAGGGCGGGCTGTTCGCCGGCGATTGACGGAACAGGACGAGACAGCGCTAGGAGGATTCGGTGGACTCCACCGAATACGGTCGTATCGCGCACGAGCTGGCATTTTGTGTTTCTTTCGTGTTTTGTGTGTGCGTGCTAGCACGGGGTCTCGGCATAGGGATTTGCCGGCGTGAGCTAGACGTAGTTGGCGTGTGTGGAGTATTCCTGCCGCACTGGTGGAAACCGAGTTCTAGTTCTCCGGGTAGGGTTTAGACTCCGGTTCGCGCTTCAGTGTGGAGGAGTATTCCCTTCGCAAGAGTGTGCAAGTTGGCGTGTTTGGGGTATTTCCTCGGCACAGGTGGGAACGGATTCCTAGTTCACCGGTTAGGGTTTAGGGTCCGGGTCGCGCTTAGTGTGGAGGAGTATTCCTTCCGCAAGAGTGTTGGTGCTGTTGAGAGCGTGCGAGGAGTGTGGAGATAAAGCTGAACTAGACGCGCAGCGACTTTGTGCGCTTGCGAATAAAGTTCAGTAAAATCCCCAATCTGTGTGTCTCGCTTTCCAATTCACGCCGCGGACTCGCGACCCCCTTTAGTAACGGTAAGCAGGTCAGAGCCAGAAACGCTCGTTTCGTGGCGGCCAGCTTATTGCGCGTAGGCGTGCACCGAACGGCATTAGGCGATAGGCTGCCGCTAGGTAAGCGGCAGGTCAAGCCTACCCCGCCGAGCCTTCGGCGTTACATATCTATCTATCTACCTATCTATCTATCGATCTATCTATCTATCTATCTATCTATCTATCGCTCTCTCTCTCTCTCTCTCTCTCTCTCTCTCTCTCTCTCTATATATATATATATATATATATATATATATACAGTATACTGTATTTATTAAGATATTTGTTAGTTGGAAAATATTATGTATGCTGCCAAGATAAAGAGTATATATAATAAATATGTGTATATATATGTATAACGTTTGAATTAATCCTATTTTGAAAATATTTGTCAACATTTTTTATTTGCAATATTAAATATTTGCACTCTATTCTGCTCTGTCTTTACAAAATAAAAGTTCTATGGTCCTAAATATGTTCAGATTTCTTAATCTTTTTCACTTCCTCAAAAGAATGAAAATGCTTAAAAATAATTGCCATTGATAGTATACCATTTACAAGTCTTCTAAGCGCCACGGAAAGACAATTCACGTAAGATATCGTGAAGTGCATTGTAACTATCTTACATACGACCACTGCATTAAGCTTTATAGCAATTATAAAGTAATCCACTCGAAGAATATGGTAAATACACTTGTTTTAAGACAAAGTATGGTCAGCAAATAATGAAAAAGATTTAACAACCATTGTGACAGAAGTAGCATCAAAAATAAAACATTCGTAAAGCTTTCAAGAGACCCAAATCCCTATCTAATCACTTTAAACATGTAAACAAGACACGTAACATGCAGTTAGTCGTGAGATAAAAAGCTTCATACTAAAAAAATACATGCAGGATAATTTACTGTTATATAGTAACGAAGCAGGTAATTGATTAACATATATGCAAATAACACATATCTTCATAAATGACAATTTAGTTTTAGTTTCAAGAAACCTGCCGATCCTAATTATACATGTTGCTGTCATAGCCTGACGAATGCAGAAGGCTTGTAGATTCAAGCCGACAGCATCAAGCCCACATAACAACAGTTCCGTGAGAAATCGTGAGAACGCAACTTCAAAATTATGGCTGGCTAAGCTGCTCTCCTTTTTGCTGCCCAAGTACAGTGACTACATAAACTTTTGGCTAGTGAGATTGGATTGATGAGATTGGATTGAAGTTGGAAAAGGCCAGTAAATTTAGGCGAGCCGATCGGGCCAGTGCAAAACCCCAGAATGGATGTTGATCTCTGCCTTAGTGATGCAATGGCTGGCCAGCGATACAGCAGATTATTCTACTGCAAAAGGTTTGTCGAAAGGCATCGCGACCTCTTTATATAATCAATTGACATTTTTGATCGTCAGGAGAAACAGTCTCGTCACATTTGTGTTATTTTCATGTTGTCGTCAGCTGGTAAAAATCAGCAGTGCCATTTATGGCCTGTTAGATGATTCACCTGTCTAATTTGTGTATCAGCAGTAGAGCCTCAGTGGCTATCGCCACCACTTGCTATGGGCACTAATGGATAGCCAACTGTATTACTCAAACCCACGACATGTGTCGTGAAGAGTCATCGGTGAGTCTTGGTCGCACACTTGCTAAGGGGGCTACTCTAAATGACCTCATTGCCGAGGGTGTATGTTCGAATCCTACAGTGGATGATTTTTGTCGCAGGTGCAAGCTGTGGTGATAACCGTAAAGGCTCATCTGTCTCTATGCAAAAAAGGCTTTTAAATCAGCTAGTATTTCGTCCATGAAGGAGGTACAGATCATCGTGTACCAGTTCCTTAGGCACTACAGCTTGTGCTCCTCTACTTCCGATTCTTATCTTCTTTAGTTATAAGTGTTTAAGTTAATTTTATTGATGAGCTGTTCAAGATGCGTAGCTTGTTGGACCCGGAGTGAGTTACGATTGACAGGTCGCCTCATGTACTTGTTAATCTGTATCAATTGAATAGGCTTTAAGGGCCAACATATTCTCGAGTCAAATATTTTTCTTGCAAGTGCTATACACAATCAATTTTTTTCAAGCAAATATGAGCAGCATTTTAGAAAGATTCAGTTTGGAAAGCTACTACAAGAAAACGTATTCTGAAGTTTCTTTTTTAACAGATCGCCAGGTGTGAGTGCCATGCAGTTGTCCTCGATTCCTAACAGATCTTGCGAATGCCCAAAGATGAAGCTTGAAGAAAATAAGCATCGCTTACCAGAGGCTGAACAGTGATAATCCATCCCACGCTCAATGCTCTGAACATAAGTAGTAGACAATTCACTGCAAACGGCATCTGAGTTAATTGTAGGATATCAACAGCATATCCACGTGGCAGCCAATGAATAAACCGCTTAAGCATATCGAAGCAGGCTTCAACTAACTATGAAAGCTTGTTCTTATCGTTCTATATGAAAGCTTGTTCTTACCATCATTCAGTCTGAAAAAAAACTTATTAACCATACAGTAGAAATATCTGTAGTAACCTGTGATGCTAAATTACTCAGAATAATCATTTGAAAAATTGGGTTGTGGGGAGAGATGAAAGCTCAGCCAAGTTATGCGTGACCTACATTAAAATGAAAACACACAATGTGCCTGGTAATTATATTGCGAAAGAGAGTGCTGAAATTCTGAAAAAAATGGAGCTAGAATGAGTTAGAGGAAAAACTAAAACTACCAAGATCTATGCCTTGCATTCCAAGGTGAAGCATTAGTTATCCATTAGAGAACTTCTTGATTAATGATAGTGCTACTAGCATGCCTATCAACTTCTGCATCGTAGTCTTGGGCCTCGAAGACTCTGGTTGGGGCACTAGTTTTTGAAATCGCATGACAAATGCAGGGTGTAATTGAGCCTGGAATTAGTGATAGTGTGCTGCAGCCTTAATTAACCCAAGTAGATCTACGATAGAAGAGAATGCATAGACATAGAGCGCTGACGCTCCGAATGATATCGACATCTCCTATACTGCATGATGAAATCGAAAAAAATTCTGAGCCTTTGTGTTTATCGCAAAATTCACAGACTGAAAATCCCATCAAAGCTTAAGTATAGACGCTTCATTTAAAACCAAATAAATAGTGATTCGCTCGAACTAAAATCACTAGTCTTGAATCGAGGTGTTCTTCTGTCTGGGAACAGTCGGGTGCATTAATTTCTGTTGAATTGCTGTACGATGTTTATGAAACTTACTGGAATTTCTATTAGAAAAACAGTTCAAAATAAATTCAGCAGTTTTAATAGCCATGTGTTAGCGTTCACTGAAAAACAATCCTATTTAAGAGCTCCGGCATTGGCAGGCTTCAAGTGGTAGAGCTTCCTGTCTAGCCTGGTGGCAATGCAAACTATTTACACACTTAAATGCCTTACGACACCTAATACCAGACCTTTATTATTTAGCCAATACATCTAATCTAAAATAATGCTATAATTTATAGAAAACATCGTATGAACGACTGCTGACAAAAAATCTAGCAGATTAAGCAGCTGGACTACACCTAATAAAGTTAAAACAATATTACCATTTTTGAGACAAAGAATAGTTAGCTTTTAACCCCGGCAAGTGGTTGTGTGTTAAATATAAAAATAGAAATACTGTTTTAATATGCATCTTGCTTTGTGACCATCAGTAGACAGTAAAAAAATATTAGTAGCAAAACTAAGACATTTGAGAAGAGCTAAGATAACTAAATGTCTTTATATATATTTATTTTCACTTTGCATATGCTACAAGGAATCGTATCAGTTGATAACTCAGCAGTATTAGATTGCATAAGCCTTGGGTGAGTGATTCAAGTGGATCCAGATAATTCTGGATTGAGCCCTGGGGATTTCTTCAGATAAGGAGGTGTCTCTACTCGAAAAGAGATCCCCCTCTGAGCTTGGGTAGCTTAAAAGCCAGAGGCCAAGTCTCGAAGGATTTGAAGCCGGTGAGAGGTCTAGCTGATAGACTTGAGTCAGGTGATTGGGTGGTAAGCTGCCTAGCGTCAACAAGTAAGAGACAGGATAATTAGGCCTAAGCAAGACAATGGATAAACTAAGAGTATTTGCGACCTTAAAAGTACATACGATTCGTAATGCTGATTATATATTAGGTACAGAAGGGTCGTGATGACACAGGGTTCGGTGGTTGATTTTCATGACCTCGGTTCCGAGGTCTTGGGCTCGAATCCTGCTGTGGACAATCTTCTATTGTTGCTGCACATGGTGGTAACAGCCGTAAAGCCTCATCTATCACTACACGACAGAGGCTTTGAATAAGCTAGCATGTTCATAAATTGCTTGACATAAGACAGACAACCTAGCTGCAAAGATTTTCATCAACTAGAAACACCTTATTGCATAGACTATATAAGGTGCTAATAGGAGTTAAATTCGTCGGGAATTGATGTAAAGAATTCCTGTTCCACGTTAGATATGCTTTCGCTTTCTATGCGTTCGCTCACCTGTCAGTGATGTTATTCCGACTTGACCGTGGAGCTGATGGAGTGTTCTAACTAAAGGTCACTATAGACCAACAAAGTGATACTATCTCCCAAGATATGCTAGCTGGAATAATACCGACGTTTCGTTTGATTACCAGTTTTTAAGAAACCTAGGTATAGCAAGATTATCCCTATTGATTAAACCGAGACAGACAGTCATCCAGCAAGATGGCGGCTTCACTACATTGGCCAGCCAATCACAGCACATCGTTTCCTCTGGTAGGCTCAAGAAATAAAGCTAACCAATCGGAGAGTAGCGTTCCTAAGTCGCAGATGACAGGAGCTTTTGTTTGATTTGACGTCTGCCTTGAATTAATAATTACACATTGATGAGTGTAGTTGTGTACTCTATTAATTAATGTGAGAAATTCCTCCACAAGGTAAGAATGTGGCCATCCGACGTTATGGAGCCAATCGAAACATAACGTTCGCTGGTAGCAGATGGCACGAATTCCTGTTCAAGTTAGTGTCTAACTTGAGTTATTATGAATTAAACTTTGCTTACTACGGTTGCATACGAGTGCACCGATTCTTTTGTTGTTGAGCAAGATGCACGAACTCGTGCACACAAACATAAAAACAGCGATCGTGATGCAATAGTATGTATTGTAGCCTATCACAGTACAACTGACTAACTTCCGTCTTATGCCGGTACTAGGTTGAGGTCCCCCAACTTTGGTGCACCAATCAGAGCGAAGGGTTACTGAGTAGCAGACGGCACTAGTTTCAGTTCTAGCTAACTTATAACTTAACGTAAGAATTACATGCAAGCTCACTCGATTACAAAAAGCATCGTGTACCAAAAGGTAATTGACTAGTAAATTTATGTGCAATATTGTATTTCTACTAATCCTCACTACGTGTTAGTCCACAGGGTCTCACGTAGTGAACAGTGGGTGTTTGTCCTCTTTGTCCAACGAAATCTATTCACTGGCTGGCCACATAAGCAGACTCTTCTATGCCAATCCTGGCTACTAATTTCTTGCAACTCACGTCATCACTTGCTCTCCAGACTCAGCGATGCTTACTACTTTATCTGTGATTATTGAACTTTTGTTTGTTGGCTACCCCATTGACAACCATTAAATCTCAGGCTTTAACTGGGCAACGGAAAACTTGAGTAGTACCCAATTGGTGCTTGTGGCAATAAGGAGCTATAGGTAGAGATACAGGGAATTATATTTCAGAAATTTGATGTAATCTAAGCGCTTATGTCAGCTGTATGAGCAGCAAATGAACTGTGAGGCTTTGACCTGTGGGAAGGCATCGAAGGATTAAAGCATGCCACTAGCTGTGCCTTAACTAAATAAGATTTATTTTTGAAAGCAAGCTGATTATTTCATATAAACACTGCTCTTTTAGTAAAGATCAAACGACCTATTAATAATAAATCTGCTTCTATTGTCACCTGAGTCTCTGTCTAAAATAGCTGTTTAGAGTAACCACAAAAGCTTTTGACTTCACACAAATAACCCTTAGCTTGGTACCAACGCTATAAAATAGGGACAAACGTCATTACCGTATGCATCCAGGGAGTTACAATTTAAATGATGCGAGAAAAGTGATACTACTGTCGGTGAAACGTGTATCCGCTCATATGGATGTAAGGATATAGCTGAAACTGCAGTGCTGATTTGAGTGAAATCTTAAAGCATTTACTAACTATAATCTAAGTCGACCACAATGGCAGCATATTCAGACTAAACAAATTAGAATGATTAATTGCAACTCCTTTTATTACAAAATTGGATACTAAAAGGACGGTAGAAAAGTATTCAAGATATGCAAAATAAGCTGAATATAAAATTTTCATACTTAACGGGCATTGAATTAAAATTTTCATGTTCAGAAGCGGAACTCTCTAAACTTTCTCTCCGATGAATTTTGCTAATCCAAGATTATTTGATCAGGTTTTTTCCACTCCAAGGCTGAATCAAGCAGATATTAACTTTTCACCAAGAAGGATATGGGCTAGCTTTTTTCTACCTACCTAAGCATGACCTAGGATTTTATTGATTAGAGCTTCCTTTATCGTTAATTGGTCTAGCTGAAGCGTGAATCGTGCAAATTATTATTGTTGATGTCATCAACATACGCAATCAGCACGACCACCACACGTAGTCAATAAATAGACCTTTGGATACCAAACAGCTGCTAGTGCCACATAAACTAATAAATGTAATAGTGCTTTAAATTTAGGATCCGAACAATGTTTCTGCATTAATACAATAGTGACAAACCTATTGTAGGATGAAACACATTGAAGTAGTTGTAAATCCCAGGAGCAGTATGGGTCTCGCAGTGATACGCATGACTCACAGGTTTTCCACTGATTACATGTCTCCACTGAAAGCTTTACAATGCTTTCAAACGTGTTCACAAGAAGGATCTTTGATCCCGGAGGATCTCGAACAGTGATCAACCTTAATTCGCCAACAGCCTTTCCTTCTGCAGAGAAGGTTCTAGCCTCAACGATGGAAAAGCTTGTGGGACCACCTTGCCCGATATTGACAAGCTTTAAAATTCTACCATCATCTAAAAATTAAAAATAATATTTAGTTCGGCTCTTGCATAATTTAGAGCACGAGCATATAAAATAGCTACAAGTTGTTTTACCAGTTCCAACGTGAAGGATGTCGTAAAACCTGCCATTCTGTGCCCTAACTTGCCAGTCAACCACTATTTGAGTCAGTGTGTAGCTGAAATAAATGTCAACGAATTAAAGTTAACATTAGTACGGCAGGTAAAATGTGTTCAATTTATTATGATATAGAGCGTTTGCTAAGAGTTTCAGCAATTAAAAGAGGAAGCTACCATAACATATTCATACCCATATGAAATAACAGTATGAGAATTGGTATGAAACGATCTTGTTAAAAATATATTACTTACAGTTTTCAGAAAATTACAAAATTTCTATATGTTAATATTAAACTGGGTTAGCACGAAAGGCATGCTTTCTTGGTCACGCCTACTGAATTCATGTATTTAAATTAACAATAACAATGCATTTGATAAAGCGCCCTCAGAGAACTTTATCTCTCTCTAGGCGCTTTACATTTGCTGCAAATTGAATGCAATTAAATGGTGAGTAAAATCATGCTTGAAAAACAAACAAAATAATAACACGGTTAGGGGTGACATGCATAGGGCCAGAATGCAAATGTGGTTAGTGGCAGCCTGCACGGTGTTAGCACTCATAAGCACGTGAAGGACAAATCACAGGGACCCACTAAATGCTGCAGTAAATAGGTGTGTTTTTAAATTCTTTTTAATGTGGTCAGGTCAGGGGATGTTCTGACGCAGGTCGGGAGGGAGTTCCAGACTTGGGGAGCGAACGAACTGAATGCATGGTCTCCAAAGGATTTGAGGTTTGTACGAGGTATTTGCACACTGCTGGATTCCGAAAAGCAGGTGGTACGATGCTTGGCCTGATGGGGGTATATGTCTGAGAGATAGACAGGAGCCAAAGAATGAAAGGACCTAAAAGTGAGCGACAAAACCTTGAAGTCGATCCGTTGCTTGACTGGTAGCCAGGGCAGTTCGGTGAGAAGTGCTGTAACGTGGCAACTGCTACGTTCACGAAAGACAAGCCTAGCTGCAGAGTTTTGCACCAGCTGCAATTGCCTGATCGCACATGCTGGTAGGCCAGTAAGCAGTGAGTTGCAGAAGTCGAGACGGGATGTCATGAATGCATGGACCAACTTAGACGAGGTATCCTTATCTAAACAAGCCCTAATTTTAGCAATATTGTGTAGTTGAAAGTAGGCAGATTTGACTGTGGTGCTGATATGGTCGTCTAACGAGAGGTCGCCTTGGAATATTACACCTCGATTTTGAGCTGATTCAACTGGAGATATGCTGGCATAGCCAATTTTGAGTGTCAGCCTTTCCAATTTGTGAATCACACTGGGTTTGCCAATAACTAGTTGGTTAGTTTTATTTATTATTTATTTATGGCTGACGTTACACCTTCCTCCTATCGTGGAATGAATAGGAAATATTTACTGTCATAAATTATCATCGAATGTGAAATATAACGAAAGGGCATGAATTTATTTTCATAATTTAGACCAAGCACTCGCAAATAACAAAATTCATGAAGAGTTAATGTGCTGCTTTTAACGTTACAGGACGAGTTTCCGGAAGTTTTTTCCTGCATTTTCTTAACAAAAATATTTCTAAGAAATGGTGCAGGCTTCTGTGTAGCACCCGTAGTATTTTTAGCTTCGTGGAGTTACAGAATGAGATTCAGTACGCTGCTGTGTGTGCAGTGCTACGTCACAGTATGCATTAACTCATCTCACAGCTCTGAGAGCTGCTTTTGCTGAGCGTTGCTGAGGATTTAAATGCGAAAATAGTTAAAACGCTTTCTTAGGTTAATCTTCAGTAAGCACAAATTAAAATATGAGCATTCAAAGGACCGAAACGAGTGTGGGCCGTCAGCTGCGTGTCTCGGAGCCAAGAATTATTTTGAATAAGAGCAGAACTACCTCATTATTTTTTTGGGTCTGGTCATCCGTTTTAACGATTGAGAATGTAACAAGCGAAAAAAGAAAATTGTATAGAGCCGAATGCTGGTGGCTATGACTCTGCTTGCTTGCATTACCTGCAATAAGTGAATAATAATGGTATTATTCCTGAATAATTTCAGTAGGAATCGAAATTCAAAAGTAAGAAACACATAACCAATGATCAAATCATAGACTCGAGTACAGTGGCCTAAAAAAATTTTTGCGGCAATATGAATTTTTCTTTTAATAAGCTGAAAAATAACTAAATCTGTATTCATTGGTTTTATGAATTTTTGCAGAAAATGAAATACCTCATGTGAATGACAATGAATGGCCACGAGTGAATGACAAGGAAGGTGTCGTGCTTAGGTAAAATAGAACAAGCATCCAAGTATACAAATGAGTTATTATGCTTATTATAATAATAATTATTATTTTTATCATACAGTATAATTTTTAGACAAACACGCGAAAACAAAAGAGGAATCTGAGGGTAGCTAGCAAGTTGAACTATTAGGTAATAAAATGCACTGAAGCGTGCAACAGTTGAAACAATACAAAGAAAATAGGCCAATTTCTCTAGGGCCATGTACCAAAAAATTTAGTTTCTTCCCTTCATCACGATTTATAAATTTTCATCCACCAAAAATTCGCAAATGAGCAGTTTACTTAAACTGAGCGACGTTTAGGGGAAATTAAGGTATTCGCTGCACGGAGCTTGATTCTTCGCATGATTATATCGCTGCATGATTCTTAGCATGAAGAACAAGTGTTTGTTTTTCGGTACTGATTTTCAGGCTTTGGTAATTTTGTAAGATATGAAATAATGTCTACGACATATCTAATAAGCTATTTGTGCCTGTAATTGACCGTAGTCTCAAAAGACTACTGTGGCGGCGGGAAGCCTAAATCTAAACTACTTGAAATTTTATTTTGCTTGTAAATGAGATCTTGGGTCAGTCTGTAGTCAAGATAAATGAACCAAAGCAGCTTATGTCCCAAGAGCGTACCACACCTGTTCTTATCCTGCTGCCGATTACAGCTTAGGAAAGGTCAAACTCATTATCCAGGTTACCGAGTGACAATTGCTCGTAGCTTTCTATTAATCGTCCTTAGTGTAAGCTTGAGTAGTGCTGCAATATCTTAGAACTGCCTCATTCAGTTACAATTTTCATTTCTTGTCTAGAACGGCTAACTTTTCTTAAGGTGTTGCTCAAATTAATTGGTGGTTTCTTTCATCGGCCTTCTTTTGTTTGAAGTTAAAGTTGACAGAACTTTTGAGAAACTGTCAACATCTTTACTGAGCTATTAAAAATTCATATCCTTTTTTAATAATCTTAACTTTATCCTTCTGAATTATTGAATTCCTAGTCAGAGTGCTCACACCAAACATTTAATTCGCTTAACTGATATTCCGAGAAGGACTGGATATCGAGAGTTACATCTGAAGTGAAATGGTTGAATAAATTGTATCTCGAAGCAACAGTCTCCGATTAACCTGGTCAACTAATAACTACACCGCACTCGTTGCAATATCAAAATATTGCAGAAGCACAGTGTACTGAACTCTAGCAAATCTTTCACAATTGTTACCAGGAAGCTAAAGGCAATGCAGCTTGCTGATGTGTCTCTACAAAGGAAGTATTTTTTATGTAATATCTATCCCTAATATAAAGCCAGTAACTGTTACTGATGGAACTCTCCTGCTTAACACCCACATGGTCCTTATGACTTTGTGGAGTTTCAGACGGAGATACAGTACATTTCATTTCAACTCTTAATGAATTCCTCAGAGGCGATCGGTGTGTGAGAGAACTACCACTGTGATTATCACCTGGACATATACTCAGCCTGAACGATGAAGTACAAAAATCCATATGTCAGCCGGCTTGTTTCAGTTTGATGATTTGTCCAGTTAATATGCAAACCTTTCGTGGGGCGCTGTAAGGACTAATGAATGCAGCTCCCAAAGGAAATATTTCTGAGGTGACTGAATTACAAAATTTTCACCAAATTTTTAACTTTAAAATATTTACTGATGGCATTCATTAACTTCTTCACGCGAAACTCACATTTCTCTAAGCTTAAAGACTTTACATGATGGCCCGGCTGATTAATTAGTATTATCACTGACAAGTCTTTTACTCGGCTAGAATTTTAAGCCATAATTGATGATTGTACGCGACAAATTTATTCAATAGGCTTCATTTGATTTAAGGATTTTAATTTCTATTTGCAAAGGTTGACTGACAATTGAGCAAGAATGAGTGATTGAAAGTGAGATTAGCAGGCAATTGCTTTGGCCAGAGTTATGCAACCCACTGAACTGGAGCTTCTTTTGCACAACCATAGGGCCACTTGTGAATACAAATCCCGCTGAATTCAATAGGGCTTATCGCATGTCTGAATTCGGCCGTAAAAATAAAAAATATTCAAATGCAGTTCTGTTCTATAACAGCATTTTAGCCAAAGTTTTTGTAACAGAAATTCAGACTGCTATTGGTGAGTTCGAGACATTCAAAACTCAGCTTCATTTTAGTAACTTGTTAATGGAAAAATCGAATCTGATATGATGGTAATACAATCTTATTCTTGCATAAACTAAGGTCAGGCTTTAAATTTATTGACAGTCTTAAAAATGCACGAGATTTTAGTAATGCTTTGGCTGCCTTCTCAAATAGATTATTTTGTCTGAAATGACTAGTTGTCTGTATTTTGCAATTAAAACATCTGAATATATTACCGTATGGTCATGAAAAGAGTGATTCTCTTTATTCTTATTTTTCTTAAGCATAAGCCATTCCATTAGGGGCTTGTCGGTGCTAGCACACGTTTGAAACTAACAGTACTCGCTCTTTGTAAAATTCGAATCAAACTGTTTTCAATGTAAATTTTATACGGACCAAGTGACAAAGAAGAAACTTATAGTAATTTAAATACTGTCCGCTGTAATCTCACCTGTGATCTGTCAGAAAGAAAATCGGCATCCCTGTAACGGGCGTCACGCTTGTGACAAGCAGTCTATTGTCACCATACTCCCAGCTGTCTGTTCGGTTTAAAGTGTTGTCGCACTAAAATTAAGCAATTTTATGAGTTAAAATTAGAAGAATTGTCTAAATTAATTTATGCAGTTAATTTAAAGTTCCTTTTTTGGGGAAAATAGTATCCTACCATCACAATTTCGTACAATAAAGCTAAACAACAAAGAAAACATAGTTACAGCAACCTAGTTAATATCAGGCATTGCAGTAATCCCATCTCATAGGTAAGGATTACAACACTTCTTAATCATGAGCACTTACTTAATGACTTCAAATGTACGATTTGGGTTGAAGAAAGGTGGCGGGGCAACTGAGAAAGCAATGATACCAAAGATTGGTTCAGTATTAACCTCTTTAGGCAGTGATTGGTTGCACTAAATAGGTGGCTGCAACGCCAAGTTTAAACTTACCAAATTTTCAATGATGGATTGATTTTCTTCTGCGTGTCAAATCAGAAAAGCTCACGAAATATTGGGAGTGAATTTCACGTCTCGTTTGCATGCAAACTGATGGTGTGGCTTTCGTACTGTTTTAGGTGAGTTTCTTAGCTCTATGAATCAATTCTGAAGAAGCAGTGGTACCGTACCAAGCATGGACTGAAGAAAATTGGATTAGTATTCTGTGTATAGTTACTTATTTAGAGATAATGAGAGCATGCAACACGGCAAACAATAATCTAGTTGTATATATTTATCAGTCTTGAAATTTGGTTAATCACTGCATGCAGAGACAAAAGCCCAAAGAGAGATCAGGAATACGCATACCCAACTGGATGCCATATCAACAAGGATTCAATTTGTGTGAGAGGAGCTGCATGACAATTAGCCGTAGAGGACTAGCTGACGAGAGATCACACAAGAGGAGCAACCAGTCAGATAAGTAGGCCAGAGAAAGCTGGTGAAGTTACTTGGAAACCAGATGGACGATTCAGATTTCTAGACGAAGCTTTTTATAAAGCCAGAAAGTCAGCTCAAAGAAAGAAGCTCAGAGAGTAGTCTTTGACGTCCTAGCTATGTTAGTGACAGCAGGTAGGACCAGCCGGTGAAACTTGAACCGGTTGCAGATGATCAAGCACACTGACCAGAAACCCGTTATATCATCAAAAATAGAAATGGGACTAATCCAATCAAAATAATTGAGATTATATGCCAAAAACACAAAATATATTTTGATTGCAGTCGCCTAATCTAGAAAGGCTCTTTTTTCAATGCTTCTTTGCAGAAGATAGGCCAACATAGTGGTGAAGGTAATTTGCTCATCTGACAGCAAGTCGTTTTCAAGTAGCACGCCTAGATGAAAAGGAAGGAGTAACCATAACTCTGCGAGATAAACTTAAGTGAAATTATTGTCTTAGCTAGTGGTTAACAGCAGCATGTCACGTTACTATGTTTGTCTTCATAGTTAATCTTCAATAATCACTGGCCATCCAAGTGCTGACGAAGGTTAAAGTTTTGGTAGAGCTGACTGTGCCTAATTTACGAAGAAATGAAACCCTCTATCTAATTATTCTGGCTATGTAGCTACTCATGTCAATAAATCTCTACTAAAATGTGTATTCCAGTTTATTTGATGCAGTTGCTTCAGCGTTCTGCAAAAAACATCGTGTGCTAAAAGAGCCAGACTCTAGAGCAAGAAACGCAAAGTTTTTCTGGCGTCAGTCATTAAACACATATGGAAGAGTGAACAATATTCTCTCAATCCTGCAAGCTTTCGGCAAGGTAAAGTTTATTGCTACAAAATATTATTTCGATATTAAAACTAAAGCTATCGCCCAGACATATCATCAGCTTGCTAACAATTAAAGCATGTTATTTTAGAGGCTAAATAACCTTATACTTACCAAGTAGTGGAATAAATGATGTGCATCATTTATATAAGCTTATAATATTAAGAAATATAGTTAACTTACATAACGCCTTAAGAGAACATGGTATCAATCAAATCAGGTGCATAACTTGTGTCATGTCGATCAAAAACGGCCATCAAATGCATTCACGTAGACCTTTGTCGGACTGACTACCTGAACCAATTTACCTAAGCAGAGTGCTCCCACAGTTAATCTTAATTTAATAACGATTTCTCTGCAGAACGAACTCCGCAGACATGCTTGTCTTTCTTCAAAATTTGTATAAGCCACGTCACCCCACTTGTCAATGACCGGCGCTGGCAATCAGTCAAGCTATGCGATGACTTAAGATTACGTCTTTTACTGTTACGCCAATTTTTGCCTTCCGCCATGTTAGCAATCAATAATAATCCTAAAAGAGGTTTGGCATTAAGCCACCAGCTCTTCAGCCTCAATTATTTAAGCTGTGCCTCAAACCATCTTCAAATCTTTTGTATGCTGTACCTTTAACTGTTTTCTCCCAAAGCGCAGTACTCATTCCCGGCTGATGCTAAAATGTTGCATGAATTGATAAAGTTTAGAATTGGGCTAAAATAAAATCTTTTACTAACAGTATTGTATCGGTCCCCGTGAATTTGTCTTTTGTGCTAACGTGTGGTTACACTGAGCATGTTATCTCTCTCAAATAAATGTGCTGACTCTCCAGCTTTTTTATATTGCCTAAATAGACATTTCTATATCCGACGGAGCTAATTAAGTTTAATATAATGATGGAAAGTATTATTGCTTACATAATGCAATGAGCTTCACTAAATAAAGCGGCTAATTAATTAATTTTCTTATGTGATGTTGCAACTGTCATTCATTCATGAAAATTATTAGCATCAGCCATTAAAGATTATAGGTTTGATAGAAGCATGTAAATAACAAACTAGCTGACTGAAATAGGCCGTACTTGTGATACTACAAGCACCCTATGCGACAAAGTATGGACCGATACAAATTTAGCATGGTTTCATTTTGCTTTTACGAAAGTTTAGGAAAAAATACAACACTTAAGAATCTCACACCGTCTCTAAATTCACTCTGCACAGTCCTATTGCTGACATTGTAGCCTTAGACTACTACAACAGTATTTAAAATCTCTTTCTCCCAAATGATATCAGCTTTTTGGTAGTTTTACTCTTGTATCAGTTCTAGCTGACAGTCACGTCATATATCGCATTCCGCTAGCAACATGTGATATAAATAGACCTAAATAGCATAGATTATAAAGTACAATGTGATACGCATCCATTGGTAAACTGTCGAGGATGCACCGTTTGGTGCTGCGAGTGGCGTATATGTAACGTTTGAAGAACCGGCAGGGCAGTGTTCACACTCCGGTGTGCACACATGGTCACGACGCCATGTCTGAACAAATATATCTGTTGAGCAGTACCGCCCATGTCATTTTAAGTACAGTCAAACGCTACAGTTAATTTGAGACACCGCTTTGACTTAGTGACAGCTAGACTGCCTAACAATGGGTATTTGTGAACTGCCTTCGAAGAACTCGATTGACCTTTCCTGTAATCTTGCAAATAACTGGATAAACCATCGGAGGCTGTGGTCCTCCACGAATCAAAGTAATAGTGATTGGAGATGGCACACTGTCGTCTGACAGATAAATGGCCTCATCCTGATATAGCTGCACGGACGTCTGCTGCATGATGGAGGCTTTTAGCTATCTTACCTTGGCCGGATGCTTTCGACCATTGGCTGGTTTAAATTCCAGAATTTCGCCAGACCACTGCCAGCGGTCTACATTTCTATAGATGTCGTAAAATAGGTAAATAGATCCACTGAAAGCACTATCCACACTGCCTTGGCCAAAGGCGCACACGGCGGACCCACGGATGGAATTCCTGTAGAGGCAAGTAGCAACCAGAATGATGCGATGATAGACACGTGGGATAAATTTAAATTCAAATTGAATGTACTCACATTTAAAACATGCAACAACCTTACAAATCATTCTAGTAGCCAATGTGTGTAATAGAAATGTCAGACCAACGCAAAAGTTTCGCGAAAGATTCTGATAATTCATAAGTTCCATTTCATATTGTCCAGACTAGCTTACGCCAACGAAGGATTACGGAGAATTACTGCATTGCGACACAAACGGGCATTGGTGAACGTTGACGCAGTGGTAAGTCCTGGCTGGCTTGTGAGCCCGACCTAAACTTGAGTAAGATATTAATAACGCAAACTCGAGCGCGGGTAGCTGATCGAATCGAAAATGTATTGCTGTTTTTTTACCTAGTCAGGAGTGATTCTTATTCCGAGCTTTGATGGCACGAAGCTCCTGGTCGTTTCTTCAGTCTTTTCCATTGGTAGAGCTATGCGTATGCAATATTTCCAGTTAGGTTTGACTGTGAAGCACTACGAGTGTTTCCTTTGTTGCTTGTTATTTCATCTTCGAATTCGGTACATATTTTTATAGTCAGCTCGCTTTGTAAGCTTTTATTCTAAATTTATTGCAGCGAGAACTAGCTTGACCACAATCGCAGGCTCAAGCAGTACATTTTGAATGCAAACAAGTCTGCACCGGCGAAAATTAACAAAAAACTCCAACTTCTAACTTTCCTTGGAAAGGAGAGACATAGCTTTTATGCCCGCCCTGATTTCCATGGTCGGAATTTTCAGCTAATAGAGTGAAATTGGTTTAGGCTGGGAATGAAAAAGTCTTTCTGAAAAAGATCTGCAATTGTCTTCTACGATTAACGTAATATACTTTCAGAAGTTTTATTCATCAGTACTGTGCAGAAGTCTAGCACTGAGTTGCACGTAAGGTACTTACTTTCACGCTGACCGTCTCAACATTTACATTACCAATATATTAAGACCGTTTAAGAATCGCGAGTAGGTTCTGTTTTTGCAAATCCAAGTCTTTCTAAAGGTAAAGGCAGCAAAGCGTGAGAACTTATGAGAGAACAAACTATGAGAGAGCACAGTGCATCTTAAACCTGAAAGCTAGATCATTATTTTTCTCCCTCCATTTCTGTAATGATACTTGTCATAGCAGTACCGTCGCAGGATTACAGAAAATATCTCAACGTGCATATTTGAAGATTAACATTGGTAAGTGCAAGGGAATTAGCTTCTAAATAAAATTAAAGGTTATTACAAGCGTTAATTTGTGGCTAAATTGTAATTCTCAGGGTTGGCTTAAACTTTAAAAGATTTGCATGCAGTTAATAGGATTTCTTCTTCAACAAGCTATCTGTCACTTCTCCATTACCAGTCAGAATTGGGTCAGATTAAACCCTAACCGTAATAAACGACTAGTAGGAGAACAACGAATCCTCACTTGTGTATGATTATGTGATCATTTTCGGATGTGGTCCAGCGAAAACAGATGTCGAATATTTCCATAGCTTTTCGACCTAGTAGTTATTGTCATACCCCTTGCCTGCTCTCATCACTGGTTGACGTCTGCAAAGCAATCTCGTAGAATGGTATCGGATCGTGCCAATTGGGCCTCCAATGAGAAGCGTTCATCTGAACTAAATATCGTTGGAAATTCAGGTGCATAACTCAATAAATGTTGTTCAAACATATTGTAAAAAAAAATATGTAATAACGTAGCATCATAGAAAACAATTTTTATTCGTAGTGTGTCCCACTAGAACCAGGTCATGACTACCTTTAGTCTAGTGTGGCTACTTGCAGTGAGCTGTGCCACTTGGAAGTCCGTGATTGCATACCCCGTCTAGTCTCTGCAGTAGAAGCACATTGTTGTAAAACTGTGGCTGGTCTAAAAACACAGCTCTGACGATGTGGCCTATCTCCCAACGACTCACATTCAGCTTCACAGCTAAATAGAAGCTCCGGATTCAGGACCAGTGGGAACTTGATGAGGCTGAGATGTGAAGAGGCCTGCCGAGCTACTGCGATTAAACTCAACTTCGTAGTAACTATACCTTGCCCGGGCTGTACACACACACGCTCGCGCGCACACACACGCGCGCGCGCGCGCACACACACACACACACACACACACACGCGCGCGAGAGCTCGCTGGTTCGCTTGTGCACATACACTCACACTCTCGCTCGTCCTCACTCACGCATGCATGCACACATGTACGCACAAACACACATGCATATATATGCATACACATTTATCGAATACAGAGTAAATAGGATAATGTCAGTTGGTTTTATATACTCTGGGCCAAGCTTGCCCTCTTGGCTGGGTCATGACGGGAAGCGTGTGGCTGGATTAAAAGGCTTTTCTCTTCTAATAGGTGATGCTATTGTGCGACCTTTACCACGTGCTCGTAATCTAGATGTCGTGTTCGACAGCTGCCTCAATTTCAAAAGCTTCATTCAGAAGACTGCCTCTACAGCTAGCCATCACATCCGATCCCTATCCAAGATTAGAAGCTGTCTCCCACAGTGGCTCGTAATAAATTTATCTAGCTCTTTAGTTCTGTCTCGGCTTGATTATTGTAATTCCCTTTTGGCTGGGCTACCAAAGAAAGCTATTATGCCACTACAGCGGACTATGAATATGGCTGCAAGGCTGGTCTTCAAGTCCCAGTGGTTTGAGCACGTGTCACCTCTGCTGAAAGACCTAGGATGGTTGCCGGTTGAGCAAAGGATACAGAGCAAAGTTCTTACGCTGACCCACAAGGCCCGCCACGGCTTGGCTCCTTCGTACCTAGCTGAACTGCTGCGTCAGTTTCAGCCTGTTCGCGCCCTCAGGTCCTGTGTGGACAATAAATAAGCTGTCCCATTCCTCCGCTTAAAGACAGTTGGCGACAGAAGCTTTAGCTCTGCATGTCCTAGACTGTGGAACTCGCTTCCACAATTCTTACGCAACGACATCTACTCTCCAACTGCCGACTATGGCACATCTTTTTCAGCGGTCCTGAACTGCTACTTCTATGCTACTCACTACCTCAACTGCTCTCCTAACTCTGCTACGTTTCCCACTTTCTCTTTGTTGCGTGAGACGAAGTCTGTTGGCTACCGAATGCGTACCGAAAGCCGCTTAGGCTGTGAGTGTGCTATACAAAACTCTCCTGTGTAACACCCACATGATCATTTTGACTTGGTGGAGTTACTGACGGAGATACATTACATTACGGGAAGCCAAATGGTTGACTCGTAATGAATCGGTTGAGTTGCCGAAGCATTCAAGCTTGTATGTTGCTGGATTTGAAAAAGCCGGCAGCAGTTGCATCTCGAATGATGGGGTTCTGGCTTCCGTACAGAGTTAGGACGATCACCAATAAACAGAGACACTTTATTGAGTTGTCTTTTTCATTGTAGGCTCCTTTGAAATTCCGCTAACCCTTTGGTGTGTTAGTCTTAAGGTGCCTTTCAAACAAAATCCTTAGCTCACACATTAGTAACATCTTAATACAGCAGCAAGCGGTTATTATCCGCCATTCAACCCCTGGCACCTCCGGGTAATGATGAGATAGCGTTCCAGGTTAAGAGGTCAGTTGAGCTTTAACCTTAATGGTGCACTCTAATCAGTTATTTCTAGGCAATATCAAAGTACGATAACATTCAAGATCCGCTGTAATCAGAAACACAGGCAAATCAAAGGTATGAAACCTGTTCTTTGAAAGTTTAACTGATAAAATAATAATAGCTTAGTGAAGAGTCCTAAAAAATGCATAGTTAAATCGATTAATTACTGGCTAGTTATTTGAAAAAGATTTAGAGGGAGCTGAAGAAAGATAAACTGCATTGGCTTCACTAGTTATATCTCAAAATTATACAAAAGCTTAAAGCCAGCTAATGAAAACTTTTACTTCAAAATAACAGAATAGGATGCAGGTGCAAGTAGATTTCAGTTTGCTTCACAAACACTTTTTAAATGTAATATGAACCAATTGGCGAATCTCAAGCTCTTTGAATGAGCATTGTATTTTTTTGAAACAAAATTAGAACTTCTGACATTAACCCATGTCAGTTTATAAGTTTAGCTTACAGCATTTAGTTACACTCTACTTCGCAGGGGCTATTAATGAAACTGATTGCAGTGATGCAAGCTGGCGGCAGCACTTACCTGTGAGTATTAAATACTCCATACATCATCTGCTGCTTCTGGCTTCCATCCGTATATACACTCCCAGTGCCCAGTATCGAAGCACCCACTGGAAATGAGATCATCGAGCGGCCATTTTTGTTATTATTAAGCAGTTTAAACATGCAATGAGTTGCATATGGGATCCCACGAGCTGCACACTTTAAAAGGGAGCAAGTATTCAGGGATTTCTCAAAATAATTGCTTCATCTTTGTACCTTCTTCTATCTGTGGTGAAGGTAACGAGCTTCAATATAGTTTAATTTTATTTGCCTTGACGGATATGCATTCAAGAAGCTGCACAATCGTGGTCAAATTAACATATCGTGCTGGTTTTTTCTACGAACCTAATGACTAATAATAATAAAATAATAATAACACACTCGATAACGCACCATCAGAGTACTCGACTCTTTCCAGGCGCTTTAAATTTGCGGCAAAGGATAAACTATTGAGCGGTTAGTGGTAGCATGCTCAATAAACAAGAAGAATAGCAGAGTTACGGTTGATATGTACGGTGTCAGCATGCAAATGTGATTAGTGGCATCATACATAGTGTCAGCAGGCATTAGTATATACAAGGTGAATCACCGGAACAAATAAACTGCAAATGCAAATGAGAAAAATGACGGTGCATCAGCAAAATGTCTACTAAACGTGATACAATATTTTGTCTAAATAATCCCAAAAATATTGTCGCTCATTAAGCATTTCCTTGATTTTGTTCCTGAAACTGAACACAGATATTTAGTTTTGCAATGCAAAAAAAGTAAATATAGAAAATCTTTAGATTAGCAGCTACTCCAAATAGCTTACATTAGCAGAGCTTAAATTTGGAGGAAAATCGTTAGCTGAAGTCAGACCAAGTAGTCTGTGTGGTCTATTTATCTGATATAAACTCTCATCTTATTAACATTGAAGCAGAAGAACATTTTGGACTAGTGGCATCCTAGGGGGGTTAAAATTATATTGCACTTCAGCGTGATGTGAGATGGTTATAAATATTGATTGAAAATAGTCACAGGCATAGCAAGAGCATGGGATAACTGGCTGTAAGTGAACGAGATTCATGAAACCTCCGAAATAAAGGATGTTAGCGCGTAGTATGAAGCTTCTAATGGTTTAGTCCCAGCAATATACATGCAATCAATAAATGTTTTCAACGTTTCTACCTGGAAACCAGTATGGGACTAATGCAGTAGTGGACAAGTGAGCCTGAAATAAAACTTTAAATTTAAGCTTAATCCAAGTATTTTTTCAAGACATTTAAGTTATCAGACACAAATCTAACCTAAAATTGACACTAATAACTACAATAACTTCCATTTATGAGCTGCAAGCGTGTACCAGGATGCATCAAGATTAAAAAGAAAGTTATTTCATAAGTCGTATAAAAAATTAAAAGGTCGGTATTTTTTTACTTTTAGGTATTTTGTTTACATTTGAGTTAGACGTGGTTTTCCAATTATTTTGTAATGGTTTCCATTCACATGGAAATGGTCAAACCCACTGACACCACTACAGTGATGTTCGTCTTTCGAAATGTGGCCCCTAAGATTCTTCGATTGCTAAAACTATGATATCAGTGTCTCCTTGAAATGTACCTGGAGTTAGTTAGGCTGAAAAGTAAGAATGGAAGAACCTATGGTGGGTGACACAACCTTGAATAAGATACTCTATAGATTATTAGCCTGTGCTGATTTGAGAAGAGTTATGTAATGTGGCAAATTTATAGTTCGCGAGAAAGAGCTTAGTTTCAGCGTTTCAAATTTGCTGCAATTGCATCAAGGGAATCTTTGGAAGTACTACCACGTACAAGCAAGTTGTACTAGTAAATTCAGAATTTCGTGAGTTCCTGGACAAGCTTTCACGATATCCTTATGTAAGTTGAATTTAATTTCGCAATGTTAAGTGCATAGAAAACACAAGAAAACTTTGAAGCTGATGAGTTCATCCTGTGAAAAGTGATGGTTCAGGAACATCCAAATTTCTGGTAGAAGTAAAAAAATGTATGCTGGCTAAGGCAGTTGGGAGAAAAGGAGTTTTTATGTTTCTGTGTATCACTATGTATGCCACAGATAGTAAGTTTGTTTGATCCTCATTCGTTTTGCGAAATGTTGCTACTCTGAAAAATGAAGATGGGCTACTTCTGCGTGATTGAATGTGAAGAATTTTGTGAGGCTGGAGGACAGGAAAGAATTCGAGCATATTGCCTGGTTAATTTTACCAAACAAATTAGCATGAGGGGATTTAGAAATTGAGAACTGAATTGAACGTAAACCGGATACTTGGAGATTGCTGTAGTGTAAAAGCTCATTTGATGAGCAATGATATTTGGCATCTGCTGTCTGAGTTATAAAACTGACATGTGAATAAAACCCTCTGGGCTCCCAACGCCTCAGAGAGACGATAATATTCGAGAGATGTTTAAGACAAGTGATATATACGTTTCCTCAGCTTGTTTAGTTTCTCTGCAGCACTGCAAATTATTTGCAAAACGTATAGTATTGAATAACCTAATTGAGACGAAACAAACTCCGTCAACATTTTATAAGGCCAGTCACAATGTGTTGGAAGCATGTTTGGCAATATAAATTAATTCAAAGCAGTTTCATGTGTCCTTCTAACCATTGGTCTAGTTAGAGCTCAGAGGTAAAGATATAGTGACTAATGGTATTTGTCGAGCCATTTCTGCACTGAAAAATGAAACAAATAATGAAAACTGGCGTGGTAGTTTACCAATCTCATCAAAGTAAAAGGTATGATACCCAGCTGTATCAATCGTGTTTAAATCAGTGTGAATAAATTTTCCTGGGACGGAGCATTCCAATGTTGCTTTAAATAGAGTTGCAAACAGCATTGATTGATCATATTGCCAAAGATCATCGTTCGACATGTCATCTTTGCATGCGCGGGCAATCCTTGAAACGCTCTTGTAGAGAAACGGAATAAGTTCGTAGGAAACTTCCGTAAATATCCAATACAAGTGATTTTCCGTTTCAAATGATGAAATAAAGTTCGGATATATGCGGCTGTCTGTTGGTATTCCTACAGAAAAGTCCAATAAAATTTCATTATGTTAAATAGGGGCCCTTACGGATGAAAACATAAAAATACATCTAGGAAATATAAGCTGCCTTTGTAATTCCTGTCAAAAAGTAGGAATCTAACTCCCTTTCAAAAGGTATCATATGCGGTCCTCAATCCGACGTGTGGGCTATCCTGTAGTGAGCCTTCAGAGCTATCCAAAAAGTCAGTTGAGGAAGAGCTCTTAACTTCAATTATAATACTTACAGCGAAATTTATAAAATAAGAGCAACAGTTTTGTGAAGGAAAATCTACACAAAGAGTCAGGGAGAACACACAAAAGTCAATATGCACGAATTTTTTCTTTGATGAGATGATTTATGGGTGGTAACAGAAATAATTCTAATAGCATAAACACAACACAATGATTAAAACGGCACCAATTGTATAACGGCATGAAATTCAATGGAAAACTAGCGCATTTTAAATAAACTCATTAATAAATTATTTATTGAGAGTAATTCCAGAACTAAGTGGCATTGGTTATCCTGGAAAGTGAGCGTGACAATTAATCATTTTTAATATCAGATGCTTAGTTTGCCAAAGCTCAGTTCACACTGACACAGACAATGCAGTGAGGAATAGAAGAGACTTAGCTGTGCCTTTCTCCTACTGGATACCAATGTTTAGGTGCATTTGATACATGTACCGTTCATATTAAATTCCAAAGCATGAAGTAGAGTGGGGATTTGTTATATTTCAGGATTAGCTTCAGTTCAGCTTTTCTAGATCTCAATTAGCCAGCAGTACTGATTGAAGACTTTGCAGAAGACAAATCCAAACGTCCACTGAAATAATAACTCAAATGTCTTATCGTCAAACGATCGTCAAATGTCTTAAAATTTCATAAAATTTAGCACTTTATTAGTATTTTTACAATATGATAAAAATTAAAAAATGAGCTCAACCTGAGACAAAATCGGTGTTTTAACCTAAAATAAATTTTACACTTAAAAGAATTATAAGTATACATTTTTCAATACAGCCAAATATGAATTATCTTTCCACCTGCTTCGAATGCGATGGAACTAACTGCCAGTTCAATTGAAGATGGAGAACTATTTTTGTCAGCATATAACTTAAGGTGCCCAGGAAGATTCAACCAAATCGTAAATTAGTTTTTAAATAAAAAATATAGATGTATTTATTTAAATAAGTTCCAACGTCTGTCCTTTATCCGTAAATTGTTAGGGATATTGTATTAGTTCTCAAAAGATCTCCAAACTTTAGATATAATGGATCGATAAGTTCGGCTTCCAAACGACTTCAGGTTGGTTAGACAAATTTATATAAAAGAAAAATTTAATTAGCTTGTAATTACTTATAGTTCTATGCGTTAGTATACGTTTTCAAAAGAAAATAACGCTGAGTAGCACATACCGTGATCATATGATATGAAACGAGTTATGCTTAGTGACTCGTCTCCAGTACGTATAGAGGGCATTGATTTATTCCAAGATGCCCGATAAATGAGACACTTGAATAATCGTGTGTAGTCTATTACGCAGCCTCCAAAATAAGCAGACAGTCCGGGGCCTACAAAATACTCCAGCCCGTCTTCATGAACTAAGAGCGATGCAAAAATAATTAATACACTTGTACTCTTAGCAAAGTGCTCATAGACCTACCTGTGACAAAAACAGTAGAATTAAACCAAGGAAGTGGTGGTGCATAGTAAGTGCTTTTTTCCATTAGCCAGTCGATTCTGCTCAAATTTACCATCCAGCGTTCCTGAAACGTAGCTCCTAATTAAAAAGTGCAAGTAAAACTCTTCGCGACCCTGTTGTAGCAGGGCTTGTTGAAGTGGTATTCTATAGTAAGGGGCGGGGGGAGGAGGGAGCAGTAGGAGCGTGGAAAGTCGGCCTACAGACAAATCATCCAGCTCAGTCGAGCTGGTCAGACGGCATTCCTTGGCATGGCAGTCATTGGACAAAAGGCCGAAAAACTCAAAGATATAGAAGGACCGAAGATGGTGTGATGATACCCTGAAGCTTTCTTGCAGAAATCGTGAGCCAACTGCTTCACTTGCTCTTAGACAAGCAGTAAGATCAAATAACTTATCCACTTTTGTCGTCGATTAAAGTCATGCAGCAGAATTGTTTTTGTCCATTTCAGGAGTGTGGTAGCCACCATTGGTCTTACGTGGCTGCATAAATTTGGTTGTTGAATAACACATCTGTTTGCTTTACGCAAATATGTTCTAGTAATATGGCAAAGTGACATATTGGTATTTGACGTCTGGAACACGGGATGCCGGGGTGAAAGCCTTTGTCTTCCCTAATTCCTCAGCCTAAGTCTACCTGGGTTACAGCAACTGTATACAAGCGTTGCTCATACTCAAACTCTATCCGACCATGGACCACAATAGATCCACCTAGCAAATGATTGTTCCTCAATATTACCGCCAGGTCTTTTATAAATGCAGTAATTCTATAATTTAGTCGTAGCCTGCTCAAAATTTCAATCAAAATTTTTGTTGTGTTCTTACTTGAATCGATAATAATGCAGTCTCCATATACAGTGCAGCCAAGCGAGCATTATATTTTTCTCTCCTCCTTTCTCTCACTCTGCCTTTCTTTATTATCACTCATCTCAAGAGCAGTAGTACTAGCAGCTTCAGAAGCACCTGCGACAAAAGCACCAGTACCAGCAGCAGCTCCAGCTCTCACAGCAGCCACAGCAGACCTGGATGCATGAGCAGCACCAGCACCAGCACCAGTAGCCCCATCACCAGCAGCAGCAGCACCAGCACACCATCACCAGCAGCAGCAGCACCAGCACCAGCACTATTACTATCACCAGCACTAGTAGCACCAGCACCAACAAAAGTAACAGCTGCAGTAACAGCAGCAGCAACAGCAGCAGCAGCTGCTGCTTTCCAGCGTGTCACACTCTCACAATATTACTCACATCCAATTTTGATGGCACCAACATTGTTCACATTACATGGCGATGAAACTAGCTTACTAGCTACTCGCTAAGCTAGCATGACTCCGATTAAAGAAAAAGCTTTCTATTGAAGTGGGATTTTTTCCAACGGGCTGTACATGAGTGCTCTCAGAATTGTTTCAAAGCTTTTTTAAATTGTAATGCTAAAACTGTTTTAAAAATTTCAAAGTCATTTATCTAGCAATAGAAGATCATTAAGCCAAGAAATAATTTCCGTACCTTGACAGCTATATAGTACACATTTTAAACAATATAAGTGTATGAGTTTATGTTTCAACATACGTTTATGAAAGCCAGTTAATGCAATTTATTTTACCAACTTACATTTTTCCTGGGCATACTCGTTCATATTTCTCAGTTCTTTTGAACTTAATTATATCTAATTAAATCTTTCTCTGCATAGCTAAGTAATGCAATGAAATAAACTAATGCAATGTATCTCTGCCAGTAGCTCCACAAAGCCCCAAAGGCTACGTGGTTGTTAGGCAGGAGAGTTGTGTACAGCTGACTCATATCCCAAGTGACTTTCGGTACACATTCTTTAGCCAGCAGACTTTATCCCACTCAAGAAAGAGCATGTGAGAAGGATAGCAGAAACAGGAGAGAAGCTGAAATTTTGGGTAGCATTGAAGTAGCAGCTCAGCACGGCTGAAAATTAGGTGCCATAGTCGGCAGCAGCAGAGCAGTTGTCGTTGCTTAAGAATAGTGAAAACGAGTTCCGAAATATAGGACCGGCAGAACAAATTCTCCTGTTGCCAATGGTCTTTAGTTGGATGCTTGTAACAGTTGACTTATTGTCCATATGACCTGAGGGCACGAGTAGGCTGAAACAAGTGCAACAGTTCAGCTAAGCATGCAGGAGACAAGCCAGGTGAGCAAACATTTGCCAGCGAAAGTTTTTGGCTTCTATTGATCGGGTCCTAGCAATTTTACTTGGTGCATAACTCACCTCCAAGGAATTGTATACGAGAGTCTCACAGGAAGCCTGTCCAGCATTGCTCCCACATACTATACTCTCTTCGCTCGATAATGGAATGAAAGTCCGAATGTAGTTGTTTTCGCACTAGGAAAGTTTGACATGACTAGGTAAAGATCACAGCTTATACTGCACGGGAACGACTCAAAAGATGAATGTAGCCATTACAAAGTTCACACGGCGTCCTTACCTGCGATACTCCAGCCCCTATCGTGTGCATAAGATGGGAGCATCCAAACAGGCCTTTGGCCATGCGTCCAGCGTCGACTGGCAGAGCAACCTCCGACGTGGCTTTCAATTCTCCCACACTTACGTTAAGCAATTTATCTCTATAACGTAGAAAGACAAGCTCGATTGTCCATTAGAGAAAACATGTCGTGCCAATAGCATTTTAATAAACATTTGTCACGCTTGGTGTCAGCTTTTTTACTCTTTACCTTGATCCAAGGAGTACAAAAGCATCATTTTCTTGGAGGAAACGAAGCCATTCCCTTTGGCCCGGCTCCGGATCGAAGACCAGTAATCTTTCAACTGCATCGGTTGAAATGATGCAGCATTCATTAGTTTGTAATATTAACTAACGAGTGGAAATGCTGTAAAATTAAACTCTGGCTTCCAAAATGATCGTTGTTAATAAAATTTAATACTGTATCATTAGTATCAAGAGCATAGCTCCTTCTAAGTTAGGGTATTCAATATTCAATAAGCTTCGATCGTGTCCTCCTAGGAATACGGTTTCGGTCCCTTAAAAAAAGTAAATGTTTATTGTACAACTGAAAGTTAAAATAACTAAACTATTGTGCAGTTTAACAATACAATAAAAGATAGAAAGAAACAAGAGATGGGGTTATTTGAGTTTTAATAATAAAAATAATAATAATGCATTCAATAAAGCACCCACAGAAAACTCAATCTCTCTCAACTCGCTTTAAAATTGCTGCACGGGAAACATGATCGAACGGTTGATCATCTGTACAGGAGTTATCACAACCGGCAGTCACAAAATCGATTACACTAATGCTCAATTAGTTCGAACCTGATTCCCATCACTAATGACCCTGTGAGCATAATTATATGAAGTTACTTCCGGCTTGATTATACAAGTTCGAGAGTTTCAGGAGATTAATACAGGTTTATTAGAGGGACTAATTTTCACCCGGATGTTCTAGAACTCAATGCAATTACTCTTGACACTGGCACTGGAATTGCAACTTCCCTCTTTCCTGCTGATTTCATGCACATTGACTTAAAGCTCCATCTTGTAGTCCGGTAGGATGCATTTCTCTCTCAGGAAAACCTTCTGTCGTATGATGAATGAGGGCACTTGACCTTTTGAAGAGCCCTTTTTTTGTGAGGCTAGTGTTACTAAAATTGGCATCCATTACAATTGCATTAACATTTGCCTAAATGAACTTATAAATAAACTAGAGTAATAAACTATCACAGGCTTAACAGCTGTTTTCATCAGTTTTATCCTCTTTGTGCCAGCAGTTTCTCTCTCGACAATAGGTACGCTGCACACTTATTTTGCTGCAAGGCTCACTGTGATAAATCTTGTGTTACGGGAACTCACGGTTTGCACTCACTCCTGAAATTACTGCGCAAATGCATATATTCTCAGGGTGCCGAATCGTGCACGTGTAATCGAATTGTTAATTTTTGGTAGTTCGAGTTCACTTACTTCATCAATTGTCCTTCACAATCAACCGTGATTCAAACTTGTTTGCGTGTGTTACGTGCTTACTGTTGACTGCATACCAAAAACCGCCTTCGCTTTCACTTTTTACTAACAGCAGCTCCTTAGCATAAAGTTGCATTTTTTTTTTTTAGATTACAGGTAGATATGGTAAAATATATGCTCGTCATATCCGTTGATATTTGATAAGCAGGTGAATATAACTTTGTCCATAAATAAACTTGCTTTGCTTATTTTGCTTTGAAGACTGGCTTTTACAAGAGCCAATATTTTATGGAAAGCTTTCGTAATAACATTTATGTACACCGTCTAGAATGAAGACGATGTTACGTCTCAGTTGGTTGACTAGTGCAGCCTAAGTAATGAGCTTGACTATCCAAAATGGCACCTCATAAATAGATGCATTAAATAGACTTGAGTTGCTTGAGCCCATTCGAGCTCTGGGAAGATCGGCCGCAATTTATTGCATATCTCAGAAAAACTGAAGCATATTAGCTCAGTGTATTCGTTGAACAGCATATTGCAAGGGAATCGGTTGAAAGCGAGGGAAACTATCAGTATCTTAGAGTTTTCAATCGGATTACGCATCGTATCAGTAGCTGTACTGCCCTAAGATATTCCTCTGTACATCTAAAAAATCCAAATATTTTAAAAATGACATGTTAAGTTCGAACAATTTTGAGAAATTTAATTTTACTCCAATCCGTTACTCGGCATAGCTAAAAAGACTATGTCCGTGTTATGCTGATCAGTCTTGTATAGCGCACTAAAACCCTATACGGCTTTCAGTGTGCTTTCGTTAGCCAAAATACTTCACCTCACGCAAAACGAGAAAGTGAGAACTATAGCCGTATCAGGAGATTAGTTGAGGCAATGCGAAGCGCAAAAGTAGCAGCATAGAGCAGCTGGGAAGGAAATGGCACTGTCGGAAGCAGGAAAGTAGATGCTGTCATTGAATTGCAGAAGGTTGTTCCACAGCTTGAGAGCTTCAGAGCGAAACTATTTGTCACCTACGGTTTTCAAGTTGAGGAAGTAAACAGGTAATTTATTGTACTTAGAAGAATTGTCAATACGAGGAGTGTTTAACTGGTACAGCCGTTCAGTACATTGTCAAATCATGAAAATCACTAGTAAATATTGTAAAGACTCGATCCTATAATGACGGCATTTGAAAAGAAACGAAGTAGGCACCTTAGCTAAATCTTCTTTTGGATCTGTTTGAACCTTTCTACCTGTGCCGACGGTTGCTGACAGTTTCCTGTTGCCATACAAAATTCATACAAGTCTACACGTAAAATACGTTATTAAATTTCTACAGCGGTCCGAGAGAAGAAAGCCTACACTGTCTCTCCCTTCTCCGTCTGCCTGTCTATGCATCAGTCTGTCTCGGTCGGTCTGTCTCGGTCGGTCAGTCTCGGTCGGTCAGTCTCGGTCGGTCAGTCTCGGTCGGTCAGTCTCGGTCGGTCAGTCTCGGTCGGTCAGTCTCGGTCGGTCAGCCTCGGTCGATCAGCCTCGGTCGGTCAGCCTCGGTCGGTCAGCCTCGGTCGGTCAGCCTCGGTCGGTCAGCCTCGGTCGGTCAGCCTCGGTCGGTCAGCCTCGGTCGGTCAGCCTCGGTCGGTCAGCCTCGGTCGGTCAGCCTCGGTCGGTCAGCCTCGGTCGGTCAGCCTCTGCCCGCCTCTGCCCGCCTCTGCCCGCCTCTGCCCGCCTCTGCCCGCCTCTGCCCGCCTCTGCCCGCCTCTGCCCGCCTCTGCCCGCCTCTGCCCGCCTCTGCCCGCCTCTGCCCGCCTCTGCCCGCCTCTGCCCGCCTCTGCCCGCATCTGCCCGCCTCTGCCCGCCTCTGCCCGCCTCTGCCCGCCTCTGCCCCGCCTCTCCCCGCCTCTGCCCGCCTCTGCCCCCCTCTGCCCGCCTCTGCCCGCCTCTGCCCGCCTCTGCCCGCCTCTGCCCGCCTCTGCCCGCCTCTGCCCGCCTCTGCCCGCCTCTGCCCGCCTCTGCCCGCCTCTGCCCGCCTCTGCCCGCCTCTGCCCGCCTCTGTCTCTGACTCTGACTCTGACTCTGTCTCTGTCTCTGTCTCTGCCTCTGTCTCTGCCTCTGTCTCTGTCTCTGTCTCTGTCTCTGTCTCTGTCTCTGTCTCTGTCTCTGTCTCTGTCTCTCTGTGTCTCTGTGTCTCTGTGTCTCTGTGTCTCTGTGTCTCTGTGTCTCTGTGTCTCTGTGTCTCTGTCTCTCTGTCTCTCTGTCTCTCTGTCTCTCTGTGTCTCTGTGTCTCTGTGTCTCTGTCTCTCTGTCTCTCTGTCTCTCTGTCTCTCTGTCTCTCTGTCTCTCTGTCTCTCTGTCTCTCTGTCTCTCTGTCACTCTGTCACTCTGTCTCTCCGTCTCTCTCTATCTGTCTCTCTCTCCCTCTGTCTCTCTCTCTGTCTCTCTTTCTCCCTGTCTCTCTCTCTCTCTGTCTCTCTCTCTTTCTCTCTGTCTCTCTCTCTCTCTCTCTCTCTCTCTCTCTCTCTCTGTCTCTCTCTCTCTCTCTGTCTCTCTCTCTCTCTGTCGCTCTCTCTGTATCTCTCTCTCTGCCTCTCTCTGTCTCTCTCTCTGTCTCTCTCACTCTTTCTCTCTCACTCTTTCTCTCTCACTCTTTCTCTCTCACTCTTTCTCTCTCACTCTATCTCTCTCTCTCTCTTTCTCTCTCTGTCTCTCTCTGCCTCTCTCTCTTTCTCTCTCTCTCTCTCTCTCTCTCTCTCTCTCTCTCTCTCTTTCTCTCTCTTTCTCTCTCTTTCTCTCTCTTTCTCTCTCTTTCTCTGTGTCTCTCTGTTTCTCTCTGTCTCTCTCTGTATCTCCCTGTCTCTCTCTCTCTCTTTCTGTCTCTTTCTGTCTATCTATGTCTCTCTCCCCCCCTCTCTCTCTCTCTCAGTGTCTCTCTCGGTCTATTTTCGTCTCTCTCTGTCTCTCTCTCTCTCTGCCTCTCTCCGTCTCTCTCTGTCGCTCTCTCTGTCTCTCTCTGTCTCTCACTCTGTCTCTCTCTTTCTCTCTCTGTCTCTCTCTTTATCACTCTGTCTCTCTCTGTTTCTCTCTGTCTGTCTGTCTGTCTGTCTCTCTCTCTCTCTCTCTCTTTCTCTCTGTCTCTATCTGTTTCTCTCCGTTTCTCTCTGTCTTTCTCTCTCTGTCTCTCTCTGTCTCTCTTTGTCTCTCACTGTCTCTCTCTCTGTCTCTCTCTCTGTTTCTCTCTGTCTTTCTCTCTCTGTCTCTCTCTGTATTTCTCTGTCGTTCACACATTAGGTCGTATAGACTTTAGCAGGATAATGAACGAGGTTAATGCAAACACATACGAAGAAGCAAAACTGGCAGCCGAGCAAACCGTGGCAGCACTTAGACGCACTAGTTCCGAGAGGATGAATACCCTGGAGGTAGAGGTATGTCGGGTGTACAAGAAAACTCTCTTTATGTATCACGTTCTATCAACAATGTAATGTATCTCCGTCTGTAACTCAATCATGCCATAGAGGCCAGGTGGGTGATACGCAGGAGAGTTTTGTATAGCCCACCCGCAGCCTAAGCGGCTATTGGTGAGCATTCGGTAGCCAACAGACTTCGTCTCATGCAACATACGGAAAGTGGGAAGCATAGCAGAGTCAGGAGAGCAGTTGAGGTAGTGAGTAGCATGGAAGTAGCAGTTCAGGACCGCTGAAAAAGATGAGCCACAGTCGGCTTTAGGAGATTAGTTGTCGTTGCCGAAGAATTTTGGAAGCCAGTTCCATGGTCTAGGACATGCAGAGCTAAAGCTTCTGTCGCCAACGGTCTTTAAGTGGAGGAATGGAACAGCTAATTTATTGTCCGCAGAGGACCTGAGGGCGCGAACAGGCTGAAACTAGTGCAGCAGTTCAGCTAGGTACGAATGAGCCAAGCCGTGGCAGGCCTTGCGGGTCAGCGTAAGAACTTTCCTCTGAATCCGTTGCTCAACAGGCATCCATCCTAGCTCTTTTAGCAATGTGTTTATAATAATGCTGCAGCTAATTTCAGCTTCAAGTTGTAGTGTTTCGCATGCAGCTCGGCTCAAAAGTAAAAGCAGGAAAGTAAAGCCAACATTTAGAAATCCCCAAAGGGTGGCTGAGAGCACTTTCAGTGCTTCAGACTTGTATTTTACCTTCCTGCAACAATGAATTCGACCAAATCCCTGTATTTAAGAACCTATGGCATAATTGGAAATTTTTTTCACTAAAAGACACTATATGGAATTATAAAACTTTAAATAATAAAATATTAGGGATTTTTTTTTATCGCGATTAGATGTGGGCAGCTTATAAGGTTACACTCATCATCTGTATAAGGTACACTGAAGAAGCACTTGCATGGATATAGCATTAGAGCTATTGCTAATGCATTATGAATTCAAAGAATTTTCGCAATATATTGCTCCCAACAACAGACCGTTTTTATCATAATAAGTTCGCAATGCCTTGAACTTCCAACGTGCGCATAAACAGGAAATCTGTAAACTCTCACGCTTTTTTTGCCATTTAAGAATAACCAAGAAAGAGCTTTAGTTACTAGCAGCTCATGTTGGTTATTTGAGAATTGTACAGCTAGTGAGTCAGCTAAAGTTTAATTTAAAATGCTCTACCTAAAGAAATAGGCTTATTAGAGCTTCATTTAACTGAGCAAACACTTGAAATTATACACTGAAGTGATATGAAGTTAGGAAATTGTAGCCAGGAATAGCTCAGCTCTTGTTTTCTTACCTTCAGTTGTCAATGTTAATGGAATTATATTCTTGACTAGTATGGAGGAGCCAAAGTTGATGGTGTAGGAAACCAGCATACAGACTGCTTTTAAAAGACTCATGAAACGGTCTCTTTTGGTTTCGCGAAATATCTTGAGATGTTTTGAAAAGAAATTCTGCAGCGAAACGTAAGTTGACTGGAGCTACAAGCAAAATGTGGAAAGTAAAAATAGAATAACGGTGTAATCAACACGTGATTCTCAGTGCACTCCTCTTGAGGTTCAAGATCTATAATATTCTGCAGCAGGACTCACACAAGGCTTAGCCTTTGAAAAGCAAACATGTCAGAACAAGATCCGATAGATCTGGAATACTCCTAGCTTCATCTTGCCGCCAGGCAGTGTGGCTTTAGTTACTACCAATAATTATTTGAGCACATTACTTCGTATTTATCTAAGTGAAATGAATCCATAAACGAGCGGTGTAAAATAAGCAGTAAGCAAATCAGTATTTATGCGAAGAAAACTACGCATTTGGAACCGCACAACTTTTATTTTTAGGCAAACAAGCTAGACAAACCATGAATACACCCGTTATTCGGACCTTAGGGTAGAAATGTGCACTTAATCTTGCCCAGTAAAGCATCGGATGCACATGTTAACTAAAAACTACGAGTGCATTGGAACAAAAACGTAGCTATCCCACAGAGATGGTTATGCAACTGAAATATGAATGACGAATTATCTTACAAGTGTTCAATTTACACATAAGCGAATTAAGTGCATAAGCTGAAGGCTTTGTCACCAAAAGTTCCAAATCAGTGAAATGGGGATTAGACTCTTTAGAGCTGCTGGTTCGGGAGCCTTAGACGTACGTTTGGTAGGTAGGCTGGTGCTAGCAAGTGAGCAATCTGGAGGCAAAGAAGAAGATCTCGAAACTAATTACATGCTTTATTGGGATCCAGTGAAGCTCTGGTAGGACAGTGGTGCTATGGCTGCTACCCTAAAGAAGCTATACCAGCTGTGCTGCTGAACATTAGACCAGCTGCAGACAATTAAGGGGTATGGTTTGCAGTCCGGAACTCTCTAAAACCTGTCTGGAATTTGAAAAAACATTGAATCACAGTTAAGGGTCAACAGCCCTACCCCAAATGCCACCAACACCCTTAGCATATATAGGGCTGCATCCTGTCCAATACCCATGCTATTCCATGTACTAACAGTTAAAAATAGGCTCTCAAATAATAAATTTAAGAAGTTCTTTCAATTTGCTATAATAAAAGATAAATCGCAACTGGTAAAAAGGAACCACTGGATGAACTTTTCAAAATAATTAAGCTCAGCAATCTTCTTACTACCAGGCTTTTGAAAAATTATCCGAATCTGGCCTTAGAAAATGCAATACCTTGAAGCAGAGCATCTTGAACAACCTTCAAGAGATCAAGAGGTGTCACTGTGAGCTTTTTAATTTGCAAGCAATGTAATATCGAAAACACATGTCGCAGTTTCAGTTGACATTATAATCATCTTAGTACAAGATATATTGCGAATCTGAGTAGGGATAATTTAAAATAGAACATTGGGTCACGTGAAAATATATGTTAATGTGTGAGTGTGTGTGTTTGTGTGTATGTGTGTGTGCAAGAATGAGTACGTGCGGGCGTGTGTGTGTGTGTGTGTGTGAATGTCATTTCCCGAGAGACATTAACCTGAAGCAGGCCAGCCAATTTTGACTAAAGATTGAAGCTCTGCTGACTTTCCTTCGTCCTCGGTTCGACTAACTCTATTGCACGTTGTGCCTAAAGCTTTCTTGCAGCCAGCCAAAATGTCTCTGATAAAGCGATATCAGTTACCATATGGTCACTTGGTACCAGCCCATTTCCCGTTTGGGCATGGCTCTGCAGATGGCATGGCTATGCTCGTTTTGAGACGCCTCCATCTTACGAGCTGCGTAAGCCTGTCATATGCTGCTCTCCCGAAGCATGCATCCACAAAGTTGCATATCAGAGCCTCGACCGAGCCATTTCTAGCATAGATGTCGGCTCTCCGAGGCCGGTCCGGAAGAAGTGGCTGTTCCTGCCGAATTAGTCGCTACTGAGGCACCGAGGTGCTTTGCCTAGTCGAGCTGGCCGGCTCACTCCTCTCTGGCGGCAAACCGGTGGAGGTGAGGCGTGCCGTTTACCATCTCAGCTGGTTTGAAGACGACGTCGGGCAGAGGGTCGTTGTATCAAGTGATCTCTAGCTCGGCACCACCGTAGTGTCTCACGATGCTGCTTAGTTTCATAGGCAATTCCGAGCTCGGTCCAGAATGATCTGGAGCCGTCTTGGTTCCCAGCAGTCAAGCCATTTAGCTGAGAGCTGCTGATGAACAGCGAGCACTGCTATTCGCTGATCAGGGCCACTTCAACCATCGCCAGGGTCACCAGGTCCAGCCGGTATCATCCGGCCGTCGACAAGGTGGGGTCCGGGGAACAGGGCATCCGGCAAGCTTGGGCGGGCCACAGGATCCATGCATTCTCCCCGAGTTGGACCATATCTGTTGAGCGAACGGAAAGGGATCGGGCAGGTTTTGGGGGAGGCATCAGGGGTTTCTGCATAGGTACATAGGAGCAGGCTTCTTTGGCACTAGCAGCTAGGCTGGCACCATCCTTGCATGGCGCAGGAAATCAAGTCTAGGTAGCAAGAACGTCCACAAGGCGTCCAGCTTCTGCCAGCGGGTGAGGAGCTGCATTGCTGTATTCCAAATCAAAGCCTGAGCCGGCACAGCAGACTAATGATTTTTCCTACAGATGCCGTCAATTTAGATTTCAAGCTGGGATTTTTGCATTTTTTGCATACATTCTAATGTATTTAATTGGTGCTGAATGTATCATTTACCAAAGATATTTTGCAATGAAATTTCCTCACCTCTTCATACCTCTGATTCTGGTAATAATAACAATAATAATAATGCACTTGATAAAGCGCCCTCAGAGAACACAATTTCTTACTAGGCGCTTTACATTTGCTTCTAGGGAAATTCAATTGAATAGTGAGTAATATAAACCGTGAAAATAACCTGACCTAGCACAGAGCCCTGCCGCAACCCATATTTCAGAGGTACCTCGGACGATCTTCGTCCATTCACATCAATACCCTGGAGCATCCCAGTGAGATAGGACCCAAACCATTGCAGAGCAATGCCAGTGATCCCTAGGCGAGATGAGAGGCGCTCAAGAAGAACTTTGTGATCGATACTATCAAAAGCTGCCGAAAGATCGTGCGAAACCAGCAGAGACACTCTATCAGTGTCTGCATTCCTAAGTAGGTCGTTGTATACCCTAAGCAAGGCTGACTCTGTGGAGTGATTAGCTCTAAAGCCAGACTGGAACTTACTAGCAAGGTTCAAAGTTTCGATATATAAGTTCAGCTGGTCCGCCACGACCCGTTCTAGTGTCTTTGATAGGAACGGTAGAAAGGACACTGGGTGGCAGTTGCTCACGATCTCTTGGTCTAGTGTCGCTTTTTTGAGAAATGGCCTGACTATAGCTTTTTTAAAAGATGCTGGGACATGACCTGAGGTTAGTGACATGTTACAGATCTTAGATATGCATGGCAGCAGCAGATCAATGCAACGTAGGAGCAGGACAGTGATAATCAAGTGGTTAGTTTCACATTTTCATGCAAATTTGATCAACAGGTGAGGTTTTTTAAAGCAGTGATTGTGACCATTTGTAGTGCAGCACACACAGGTGCAAGACTTCAACATTTGCTCAGTAAGTAGATAATTACTTCAGAACGGAAGCTGTAACTCTTACATTTGTAACTTCAAAACTATAAGGATGATGCAAAGGAGTCCAGGGGAATGGGATTTGTATTACTTCTGCCGACGCGTGATTTTTAGATACCCATATTGGCATCAGGCTGCTGGGTCTCCCATGCTGGTGGCTGCCGTAGCTACACCGGCAGCTAGTTCCTGCATGCTAGTTATGATTGTCAGCAGCTGTTATCGCTTTGTAATCGAAGATGAAATGCATTCCAAGATATTAATGCTGGAGCTAAGATTCTTGAACTATGCACTAACAAAATAAAAGCACCTCGGAGCCACCATGGTCATCTGAACCGCCAGCTCAGACGCCACTAGTTGGGCAGGAACTGTGAGCTGAGGACCAGCTCGTTCGTTATTCCTAGCGATATCTCGAACCACTCAGCACCCCACGCCCACTTGCATCACTGTGAGTCCCTCTAGCTTAGGGGTCATCAGGCCTCTCATATCACCATTTTAACGCTTACCTTTGGAATCCTTGCTCGATGCGAAATCAGCCTCTATTTATAACCGACCTTATTTCAGAAATGGGTCTCGACCTGCTGGTACCAAATGAAACTCTGCTAAAATTAATAAACTCTCCGTCAATTAAAGACGTAACCCCGACTAGTTTTTTATTCTTTCGCACCCCTAGATCTATCAAAAGTGGAGGTGAAGTTGCTGCTACAGAGCCCTGGAAATTCAACTTCAAGCCATTTTTAGTATCCACGAAGCAGTCTTTTCAAACGACTGTCTTGGTCTCACCCGAAAACAAGCTATCGATTGTGGCAGTAGTCAATATCCCACCGGGTACCGAATCCTTCTTTATAACAGATTTCTCCAATCTCATTTCGATTCTGTGCGCAAGAAATCGATCCTTACTTGTTATGGGTGATTTCAACGTTCACTTTGATAGCTTATCTGACTCCTTTAGCACTGAATTACCTACATTGACTGAGTCATTGTCTCCTGCGAACGGTCCTACTCACATCAAAGGTCACACAATCGACCAGATTTTCCCATACAGCTGGGCTTTGTCATCACCAATTAATATAAAACACTGCTTATCTGATAACATGCAGATTTCATTCAATGTACAGTGTGTGTGCCTGCCTCTTTGTCTTCTAAAATCTCATCTGAATCGCGAAACCTCAAAACCCTCGGCATCGATGCTTTGCGTGCGAGAATATCTGCCTAGCTTCTACTGCTCAGTCCTCCCTCCGATCATTGATAGATAGCTACAACATGACACTAGCTGACACACTTGAAGAGTTTGCAATAATGACTAAGTTCACTGTATGCCTTCGCACAGACGACCTATGGTTTACCACACACGTTAAGATAGCTAGGTCTACTAAGCAAAAGAGCTTACAAAGGCATACACAAGATCAGGACTGACTGTCCATGGACTGGCATACCGGGACTACTGTAGGTCATACCAATCAATCCTAGCAAAGGCCAAATCTAGCTTCTATAAAATAACTACTGAATCACAGATGCCCAGTCCAAAAACACTGATGTCGACTATCAACCATCTCCTCAACCGCTCCCAGATTAGCCCCTTACCTGATGATCGTTGTGATGATCTAGCCGATTGCATCTCTCGATCATTGCCCGGCAGAGAGAAAAGATCAGGGAGTCCACCAAAGCCGTGGCAGCATCACCTCTAGAATGCTGTCTCTCGATTCCTAGCTGCACCTCAATGTCCACATTTAAGCAGGTCACTAGTGATCGCGTCCGGAAGTTCATATCCCGATCAAAGAAGACAACAAGGTCTTTTGATCCTATTCCCACTGTCCTGCTCCTACGTTGCATTGATCTGCTACTGCGATGCATGAATAACATCATTAATAAGACATTAGCCTCAGGTCATGTCCCAGTACCTTCCAAAAAAGCTGTAGTCGGGCTACTTCCCAAAAAAGTGACACTAGATGAAGAGAACTTGAGCAGCTACGGCCCAGTCTCCCTTCTACCATTCCTATCGAAGACACTGGAATGAGTAGTGGCCGACCAGCTGAACTCATATATTAGAACTTCAAATCCTTCAACTAAGTTTCAGTCTGGCTTTAGAGCTAATCAGTTCTCATAATTAGCATGGCTTCGGGTGTACAACGACTTACTTGGGAATGCAGGCATGCCTAGAGTATTTCTGCTTGTTGTGCTCGATCTTTCGGCAGCTTTTGAGGCTATTGGTCGCTAAGTTATTCTAGAGCTCCTCTCATCTCGCCTGCGAATCACTGGCACTGCTCTGCAATGGTTCAGGTCCTATCTCAATAGGAGACCAGAGTATTGACTTGAATGAACAAAGATCATCCGTGGTAAATCGAAAATATGGGGTACCTCAGAGCTCCTTGCTAGATCCAGTTCTTTAGCTGGTGTACTGTCTCTCTCTTGCCAACATGATTGCCAAGCACAATCTAGACTAAACTATAATATAATATAATACTAAAATTTCGCTTTCATAAGAATGACATTCAGTTGTACCTTTGCTTTGATCCCTCCCAGCCTTCGAGCACCACCAATTCTCTCAACTCCCTTACTGCCTGTATTGATGACGTCCAGACATTAATAGCCGCATTTTTTCTGAGACTAAATGATGATTGAACTACTTACTAGTTATGGGTAAACCAAATGTGATTCCGAAATTGGAAAGGCTACAGCTCAAAATTGGCTCTGCCAGCATATCTCCTTTTGAATCAGCACGAAATCTAGGCATCATGTTCGTAAGTGATCTCTCGTTTGACGACCGCATTAGCTTAACAGTAAAGTCTTCCTACATTCAGTTATGCAACATTGCTAAAATTCGGGGTTGTTTAGATAAGGATACCACGAGTAAGTTGGTCCATGCATTTCTTACATCCCGTCTTGAATTTTGTAACTCACTGGTGCTGGCTTACAGGCACATGCAATTAGGAGCTTACAGCTGGTGCACAACTCTGCAGCTAGGCTTTTCTGTCATGACTGTCGCAGTTGCCACATCACACCACTTCTCGCCGACCTGCACTGGCTACCATTCAAACAAGGACTGACTTCAATCTTTTGTCACTTACTTTACTATAACTTCATTATTCGGGTCCAGCCTATCTCTCAGATGTACTCAACCACTAGGCCTAGCATCGTACCACATGCTTTTCGGAATACAACAGTTTACCAATACCTCATGCAAACTTCAAATCCTTTGGAGACCGTGCATTTAGTTTGTATGCTCCCACAGCCTGGAACTTACTCCCAAATTGATTCAGAACATCCTTGATATGACTGCATTTAACAGAACTTAAAAAATATCTATTTAGGACAGCATTTTTCGGGTCCCTGTGATCCGTCTTTTATGTGCTTATGCATCCTGACACTGTGTGCGCTGCCACTAACCAAACTTGCATGCTGACCCTGTGCATGTCACCCCGAACCATGCTATTCATGTCGTTTATCAAGCGTGATATCACTCCCCATTCTATTGGGTTAGCCTTTGCAGCGACTGTAAAGCACATATATAGAGATTTAGTATTCTGGGGGCGCTTTAACAAGTGTATTATAATATTAATTATTTTTTGTTATATTGCGGATAATAGTATTTGTCTATTTCAAGGCCTAAGAGCTGAATTCGTATGCGAGTTTCAACTTATCTTGCCGTCAGGTCTTCAATAGGCAGTACATTGGCTGTTTCATTCCGACACTTACAGACCACAGTTGGCATAGGTTTTGGCTCTGCAATTCCTAGAATGTCAAATTCACTTCAATACTTCTACACATTGGCATCTAATTTCCTGCTACCGACTTTGGCACATCTTTTCCATCCGTCCTGAGCTGCTAATCATGCTACCTCAAATGCTCTCATATATTATTACTATTATAATAATAAAAGTACATATGTAAAGCGACACCAGATAACTTAGTCTCTGTCTCGGCACTTCACATTTGCAGCAAAGAAAGCAGGTTCAGCATGCACATATGGTTAATGGCAGCATGCAGAGTGTCCACAACTTATTCATACGCATGACAAATCACATGGATCCACTAAATTCTGTGGTGAATATATGAGCTTTAGCTTCTTTAATGTCTAAAATCCAGTCGGAAATGAGTCTCTGGCTTTGAAAGCATACGAGTTAAAGGCACGATCTTCAGTGGATTTGGTGTGACAGCTACAACCATTTTCTTGCCTCACTTAATTTTAAGAAAACTTGAGATTAGAATGCTCTGAAGTTTACAGTACCCATTAGACCCTTTGCAGGGAGGAGGCAGTTAGTTAGTGAGGGGAACTGGCACAATGTATGGGGACTATGTGTTTTCCCTTTACAGGAGTAACCTATTTCATTCAGCATTGAAAGTTGCTTATGTTGGCATGCTCTTTCAAAAGAAAACGGTGTGAAAAATAATACGTACATGCTGTGTTTAAAATCTTGCTTCTCAATTCCAGATCGAGAAGAGAACGGCTGTTGCAATGGCAAATGCAGCTGCAGCAGAACCACAGCACAGCAAGCAATGCCGTCACGCCATTCAAACCATTGATTGTTCAGCATTTCTCAAACAGTTTTATGCTAGCACGTCATTACAGGACTGGGTGAGCCTGTGTACTGTGTATTCAAGCAAATCACTATTTATCAAATACATAATATTTCAAATTACATTAAAAGCAATGGACGGGATGCCGTAGTAAGAGCTATACGAATATAGACTTGTGAACAATGTATATGTTCTCCATATTTCCAAGACACGTTCGGAATTATATAGAAATATTGGGCACATCTCTTTAGTTGCAATCAAGTGGAAAGTTGGATTACAGTGCCCATGTGGTATTTAAACTACTATCATAATATCGAAACCTCACACCTTGCTAGTAAGTTCCAGTCTGGCTTTAGAGCTAATCACTCCACAGAGTCAGCATTGCTTCGGGTATACAACGACCTACTTAGGAATGCAGACATGGGTAGAGTGTCTCTTCTTGTTTTGCTCGATCTTTCGGCAGCTTTTGATACCATCGATCACAAAGTACTTCTAGAGCGCCTCTCATCTCGCCTGGGCATCACTGGCACTGCTCTGCAGTGGTTCAGGTCCTATCTCAGTGGGAGACTCCAGAGTGTTGATGTGAATGGACAAAGATCATCTGAAGTACCTCTAAAATATGGAGTACCTCAGGGCTCTGTGCTAGGTCCGGTCCTTTTCACCGTCTATACTCTCCCTCTCGCTGATGTGATTGCCAAGCACAATCTAGGCTTTCACTTCTATGCGGATGACACTCAGTTGTACCTTTGCTTTGATCCCTCCCAGCCTTCGAGCACCTCAAATTCTCTCAACTCACTTGCTGCATGCATTGATGACATCCGATCATGGATGGCAGCAAATTTTCTAAAACTAAACGATGATAAAACTAACTTACTAGTTATGGGCAAACCTAGTGTTATTCAGAAATTGGAAAGGCTGACTTTCAAAATTGGCTCTGCCAGCATATCTCCAGTTGCATCAGCTCGAAATCTAGGTGTCATATTCCAAAGCGACCTCTCGTTAGACGACCACATCAGCTCCACAGTCAAATCAGCCTATTTTCAGCTTCATAACATTGCTAAAATTAGGGCTTGTTTAGATAAGGATACCACGTCCAAGTTGGTCCATGCATTCGTGACATCTCGTCTCGACTTCTGCAACTCACTGCTTACTGGCCTACCAGCATGTGCGATCAGGCGATTGCAGCTGGTGCAAAACTCTGCAGCTAGGCTTGTCTGCCGTGAGCGTCGCAGTTGCCACATTACTCCACTTCTCGCCGACCTGCACTGGTTACCAGTCAAGCAACGGATTGACTTCAAGGTTTTGTCGCTCACTTTTAGGTCTCTTCATTCTATGGCTCCAGCCTATCTTTCAGAGATACTACCCCATCAGGCAAAGCATCGTACCACTCGCTTTTCGGAATCCAACAGTCTAGAAATACCTCGTACAAACCTTAAATCCTTTGGAGACCGTGCATTTAGCTCGTATGCTCCCACAGCCTGGAACTCCCTCCCGACCTGCATCAGAACATCCCCTGACCTGACCACATTTAAAAGAAACTTAAAAACATACCTATTTAGGACAGCATTTAGTGGGTCCTTGTGATTCGTCCTCGATGTGCTTATGCGTGCTGACACTGTTCATGCTGCCACTAACCACATTTACATGCTGACCCAGTGCATGTAACCCCTAACCATGTTATTCATTTTGTTTGTTTTTCAAGCATGATTTTACTTACTATTCTATTGCGTATCACTTTGCAGCAAATGTAAAGCGCCTAGAAAGAGATTAAGTTCTCTGAGGGCGCTTTATCAAGTGCAATATTATTATTATTATTATTATTATAATGCAGTGTAAAGTTGTAGCATATCTTGGGGAATTACTGTAATTTATATTTTTGTGCGTAGGCCTAGAAACTATTAAACTTTAAAATCCTTAAAGCTAAACTAATATTTAAAGGGATTCCAAGAATATCCCTTTCAATCGCTATTCGCCGAATGTCAATCAGGTCTTTGTAACCTGATTTACAGAAATATATATAACGTCCCTACATGAAGTGAGGATCGCGAATGTGTTAATTGTTTTGCTGCATGTCCAAATACAATAAATCGGTAAATGATAGTGGGCTGGCCTAAGTTACTTGATAGCAGCAATCTCTGCAAACGATTCGGGCAATTTCATAAAGGAGGCATGCCTAACATAGGATAATGTAAGAATCAATTTGATCTAGTTAACATCATGTTAGTGATCTAATTTTTTCTTTTCTAAATATATATTGCCAATCGATAGACACTTGCAAAAGCTATTAGAATCACTCTGGGTTTCACAGATTTATCTTAATCATCAAATACAATCATTGCTACCTTAACAGCATATGGAAAGTGCCTATAACGAGATTCAACTGTCTGGATGTGTTATACATTATTTACTATTCTCATTATTATTATTATGCACTATAGACTATTATACTGTATCATTAAACACATTATTATGCAAAAGATTATCAAATTCTCGCCTGAAACTTAAAAAATATATATTGATAAAATAAAGTAAACAATTAGTTTAGATACAACGTCCACAAAAGCAAGTTTAATAACGAGACAGAGACAATAAGCTTTTCCAATTCTTTTAAAGGGGCAACAAGAAAATAAATAATATCTGAATTATTTTCTCTGATAAGCAGGCTTTTGAAGAAAATGCATATACCAGAAATAAACGCGTTTAGCTGGCGTAACACCGTAAAATGGATAACGCCCAATCAGAGATACATTTGTTATTCAAGGCCATGCAGTTATCTGTGCTGCTCCATCTGCACTAAATCGTACGTTTAAATAGTCCTAAACACTTTTGAGAGAACTTTTTAGACAGCCTACTCTTCCGTTTTTGTGACAGTATTGCTAGCTTCCTGGTTTAACCGGTAGTCCAACTTCCAGCCAGGCACCACAAGCAGACTTTAAATCCGACACACTGTTCATCGTACAGGATTAGGACTGATAAGCGTACAAATAGAAGCATTCACATGAACATACTTAGCAGTATATTTTTATTAATTTTTAGTCGTAGCTTTAGGACTGCCTGATTTGGTTTTTCCGTTTAAATATTACATTTTCCATGATTTGTTAGGGAAATAACATTAAATATCCAACTTCCTCGTCTCTGACTGATTTATATTGCCTTAGCACCTCAAAACTAGGTTTTGAATGATTTTTGATTCGCTATTTCAACCGTTTCACTTTACTGCTTCAAGAAGACCTGTTCGTTCAAGTGCTAAGGAATGTTTACAACAAAAATACATTGTATCTAATTAACGGAATCCAGTAGTCAGGGTCCTCGTATGTCTGTATTTGCATAAGCTGTGTTAACACGAGTACCTAACCTAAGTAGGTAACCTAGTACTATTAATACCTTACGAGCGTTAGAAGAATTTGTTATAATTAATTGCATTGTTGTCACTAAACTTAAGTTTTTCCAGCCTACATATAGTGTGACCACAGTGAGTGAAAAACGAAAAACTTAGATGATATTCAATTTGTGCCTTATCCCACAACTACTTACTTCATGGTATGCTGCACATCTATTCTATTATATTTACAAAAATACACGATTTTTTTTCAAATGTAAAACACAATATTTTTTGTGAAAATTCAAATCTAATTAAACTTAAATGCGTGTAATTCATGACATAATAATATTTCAGAACTGGAATTTAATATTGGAATCAAGTAGTTTGTGTAACTCGTTTTCTGCTTCTTTCACTAAGTAAAAATTTATTTCATTTATATAGCGCCACAAGAGAACTTAATCTCTATTCAGGCGCTTCACATATGCCTCGGGGCTCGAGCCCACGAACTCAGTCAGACTTTGGTCGGGGCGAGCACCTTAACCACTAGACCAAATCAGCTCGGCAATTATAGCGTACTTGAAGTATTAGCTAAAGATGCGTCTGTTTTTCTCAGTAACTCCTTCACCTGTGAACTTGAACAGTTCAGTACCGTATAGACTTGCTTGCTAACCTATGCATGACTCGCTATAAGTTTCTAATGAACAGACCTACTAACTGGTCACTGGTAGAAAAATTCAATTTGGGTATTTGCATATACTTCTCAGGGCATAACAAGACGTCCGCCAATACGTTTTAATTATAGTTTTTTTCTAGCGAGCGTAGCTTATGAATGCACTAAGAGAGAGAGAGAGAGAGAGAGAGAGAGAGAGAGAGAGAGAGAGAGAGAGAAAGAGAAAGAGAGAGATATATATATATCAGCAATAATAGTAATACAAATAAAGTATTGGTATAGTGCCCGGATGCAGCTGGCACTATTTTGAGGCATCTTTTACTTGTCAAAAAAAGCATGTCGAAACGCCGAATGATGCAGTCGGTAGTTTAATTACTCATAATCACCCAAATGCAACACACAGGTCTTTGCCGATGCTGTTATGAAAACTTGGATGCTTTGAGGGCTGCACCAAATATATGATTTTCACTGTCTGGAAGAACACGAGTAACTTAGCTTTGGATATGAGACTTGGCTAGCTGTCCGAATTCGGTATGAAACAGCCACCTTTCTATTATTTACATGAACTCTCTGTGGACGTGGCACGCCGCCATGTCGCCCCGCCCTAGCCTGACCAGGGCAAAAGTGCATAACGCCTCTTAAGTCGGGTCCTCCCTGCTGATTGGGTGGAGGCATGAGTGGGAGTACGGACGTTTTTCCAATGGACTTCCCCCCTGAAGTTTCCACCCATGGACATTACCCCTGGGGTAGAACATTCCCCGCCTTGGTTGGGAGATTCTCTCTTCTCCCGTATGGAAATGCCACGGCATAAACTATCTTGTTTACATATCTTGAATAAATATTATATAGTATATAACATATAAGATATTCTTATCTTATAGTCATTAGATATGGGGTCGCGGCGGCCCTGCTTTTCGGCAGACCACCAAGTGCAAGGTCAAAGCTTTGCCCCGAACGTCCAGCAGTACACGCTTTTGGCAGCCGCCGCTGCCGCTGCCGCCGCCCCTTACGGCATCTGCACAGCAGGCTGCTGCCTGTCCATACCTCACCGCCGCCGCCGCAGTAGTTGCTGCACCGGGCGTCGCGCCTCGACCGCAGCGAAGGTCACGCTCTATTGAAGTAAAGTCAATAAAGTAAACTCCGTATAAGCGGCGACTCGATAGCGCGATAGACGGAGGCGGTACGGCCAGCGCGGCGGCAGCGGCGGTGGTGTTGGCGGCGGCGTTGTCGGCGGCAGCGGCGGTGGTGTTGACGGCGGCGTGGCGTCGATGGCGGCTTGTACTGAGTTGATTTTATTTCAGTAGAGCACGAACTTCATTTGGTAATATATATATATATATATATTATATATTATACATATATACAGATATATACATATAACAGATATATACACACATATATATATACATACATATATATATATATATATATATATATATATGTATTCTTAGTTATACATTCGTCAACATAGGGGGAAATCTCCTACCCCGGGAAAAATATTCGGGGGTAAATGTCCTAGGGTCCTCCAGCGGGGGATTGTCCAGCGGGAAACGTCCGGGGGGGGGGAAATGACCTGCAACCCATTAGTGAAATGCCGTGCGGCCTGTGATCCTTTCCTGCCGGGTCTCTTCTTCAGCTCTCGCAGTCGTTGTCGGACGCGTCGTCCGTCTCCACGCGTGCACTGCGCGCTAAGAGAAGAGACTTACGGATTCATCTTGTTGAAAGATCAGTGGCTTCATTTGCCATCGGTGCATGCTGCACCGCATACGAACCCGCCTACCTTCCGAGCGCCTAGCTGAAGTCGACCCCCACATCCGAACTAATAGTTTTTTAATGTCCTAATTAGCTAAATTCCAAGAATATAGGTGAGGAAAACATGCTTCCAGCTCAGCAGGATACGCTTCGTCTATCCAGTCACCCGGCTGCGAATATTTTTTTTCAGAATGATTATCATAAAACTGGGTGGGTCAATCTCATCTGTCCCTGCCCTAATGACGCAGGGAAAACAGTGGTGAATAGGCGAATGCCAGAATACCAGAACACTAACCCATACATACTTCTTAACCTGCTCCGTATAAATCTAATTACGAATTTACCAATGCAAGTGCTCTCATTTGGAAATACGCTTATACACAAATAAAGTACAGGTAAGCAAGCAAACATGCACATACACACACACACACACACACGCGCTACTATAAAAGCAGGATTGAATGGTTAGTGTTAGAACATTCAATAAACAAGAATAATATGGTTAGGGATGACACGGTCAGCATGTTAGTATGGTTAGTGGCAGCATGTTTAGTCTCAGCATGCATAAGCACATAAAGGTCGAATTATACAGATCAACTAAAGGCTTTAATGAACAGTTGCGTTTTTAGTTGCCTTTAAATGTGGTCAAGCCAGAAGATGTCGTGACTCAAGTTGGGAGTGAGCTCCGGGCTTTAGGAATATACGAACTATATGCACGGTCTCTAAATGATTTTGAGATTTCTATGAGGTGTGGGTAAAAAGTTAGATTCCGAAAAGCAGGCTGCAGGCTGCTTAGCCTGGTGAGGGAGTAGATCTAACACGTAGGCTGGAGCCAAAGAATCACGGAAACTAAAGTGAATGACAAAACCTTGCAATCGAGGCGATAATCGATTGGGAGCTAGTGCAGGTCGGCTAGAAGTGATGAGATGTGGCAACTGTAACGCTCACCGCAGACAAGCCTAGCTGCAGAGCTCTGCACCAACTGTATACACCTAAGTGCACATACCGGTATGCCAGCAAGCAGTGAGTTACAGAAGTCAAGATAGGACGTCCCACATGCATAGGCCAATTTAAATGTGGTATCCCTGTCTAAACAAGCCCGAATTTCAGTATTGCTATGCAGCTGAAAGTAGGCACCCTTGACTGTGGAGCTGGTGCGGTCTTCAAATGAATGGTCACTCTGGAATATGATACCTGGATTTCATGAAAATTCAGCAGCATAGATGCTGAAAGAGCCCATATTTAGCTTGACCCTTTTTAATTTCTGATGGCACCTTGCTTCCCCGGAACTAGTAAGTTAATTTTATCATCATTCAGTTTAAAAGGTTAGCTGTCATCCATATGGGGATATCATCAATACATGCAACAATGAGTTGAAAGAATTTGACATGCTGGAGGTCAAGAAGGGATCAAAGAAAAATTACAACTGATTGTTATCTGCATACAAGTGAAAGCCTAGATTGTGCTTAGAAATCACATCGGCGAGATGATGAGTATAAACGATGAAAAAAACCAGGCTAAGCACAGATCCTTGAGGTACCCTACATTTCAGAGATTCTTTGGATGATCTTTTTCATTCACATCACTACTCTGTATTCTTCCACAGAGATAGGACCTGAACCTTTGCAACGCAGTGCCAGTTATGCAAAGACGCCATGACTAGCCCTAAAGCTGTGCAAAGTATTACAAACCATGTCGACACGTTTCTGTAACAGCATAATTTCATTGCCTAAAACGATTTAAGGCTCTCATAAAAAATGCTAGTTGATTAATCAGCTTTGTCAATACGGGATCGCGGGACTGCACCGATGGTGTTCAGCAATTTTCAAGTAGAAACACTAGCAAAACCTTTGGCCAGAATAATAATCTTATGGCTACATATTGCTCTGACTGGACATACATAATCCAGCAAATGTAACACATTGAGCCGTGATGGCGCACTAGGTAAGGCGGTTGCTTTTCACGACCTCGGTTCCGATGTAGTGGGTTCGAATCCTGCCACGGGGATCCTTTATCGCCACTGCAAGCGGTGGTGATAGTCGTAGACGCTCTTCTGTCGCTATTCAAAAGAGGCTGCCCAATCAGCTAATTTTTAATTTAATTTAAATGGAAAGTGATACCGTACAGAGACAGCTTGCGTAAGAACATCGAGTATAAATATCATTTAACCGCACCATGGTGCTTGGAACAGGCAGGTTTCAGCTTCTTAGTAAAGTATTTCTAAGTCATGGTATGTTTTATCTCGTCCATCCGGAATGAGCTCCCTACTTTGGATGAACTCGAACTGAAAGTGAATTAAGGTCACTGATTCCATGCCTCATTTCAATAACTTTAAAATTAATATCCTTCGCGAATACCTCAAGGCTTTCAGAAGGCCTTTGAAAGATTTCCTGCTACCTTAACTGAACCCAGAATATGGCCCTGGTCTGAAGTAAAGTTGCTTAGTCGTTGGGACAGGAGAATTAAAAGTATAGATTCAAGCGGATTTGAGTAATTTGAGACATAGCTAACTTGGGTTAGAGAAATAAGTGGTTTTATGCTAAAGCAAACCAATTTTCCTTTAAAGCTAGGCATACTTTTGGCTACTGAACATCACTAAATGTCGGGCTTGTTTAAACTTATAAACCGCAGGCGCTTACAGCTGGTGCAAAAATCCTGCAGCTAGGCTTGTCTGTCGTGAGCGCCACAGTTGCAATGTCACACCACTTCTCTTTGACCTGCACTGGCTCCCAGTCAAGCAGCGCATCGACTTCAAGGTTTTCACTTACTTCTAGTTTCCTTCAGTCTCTGGCTCTAGCCTATATAGCAGAACTATTTCCCAGTTAGACAAAGAAACGTACAACCTGCTATTTTTACTCTAATTGTTTTGTCATAGCTCGTGTGAACCTCAAAACCATTGGACACCATGAATTTAGTTCGTTTGCCCCCCCCCCAAAGCCAGGAACTCACTACAGACGTACGTCACAACGACCCAACATGACGATATTTGATAATAACCTTAAAAAGCGCCTTGTTATTACAGCATTTTGTTGGTCATTGTAATTAGTTCTTTGTGTGTATGTACCTGCTTACTTGCTCGTGCCTGCTGCTTGGTGTGCCTGCAGCCTGATAATGTTACCACAAATATTTGGAAATGCCTTAAGTGTGATCCAAAACAATTTCCTTTGTTTTCCTGCATAAAAAACCAAGGAACCTATACGTAAGTGACAGAAACTGAAAGTCAATAGTCTGCTTTATGGTTGCCAGTGCAAGATAGTTTAATGAGAAGTTGAGTAATGTAACATTCGCTACGCTCCAGTAAAAACGCTTGCTGCAGAGCGGTGCAACAGTACTTACCACTTTACTAAAACAGTTGGAAGACTAAACAGTAGTGACGCGAAAAACTATAGACGAGGTTTTGCTAGTGCTCAGACCAGCGTGGCTGAGCTAAGCTTGTCTGTCAAAGGACACTTTTCACAACGACATACCATGTCAAAATGAAAGAGCAGCAGACTTAGTTAACTTGGGAATCCTCTACCTGAAAGAGTGCAATGGATAATTAAGATTTCCCTCTTCATTAACACTGAGAAAATGGACAGCCATCCAGATAAGGGTGTCACATAATTAAATTCCATATTATACTTGTACGTAAAGCTTAATATAAAAATGGATAGATATTAATCACATTTATTTTAACAGGATAACAAGAAATTATAGTGAAATATTGACATAGGTTTGTTTGTCAAACAACATATAGATAAAATGAATCGATGTGGGACTAACGCAGGCTCTGCTATAAGCCTTACATAATTTCTACAAGGTGTCCTTACAAGGGGTCCTAATGTACGTCCTACGCATCTAACTATTCCATACAATCTACTGCAATGCCCTGCGATGATGTATGTCCAAAGGTCTGGAATTAAAGCTGGCATGATCCCGGGAAGCCCTATTAAAAAGAATCGGTGTGTTCTCACTCAATTACCAAGACTGGTGAGTTTTTGCGACATAAACAACAGCAGAGAATACGAGGTGCCGGAGACATTTTTGTAGGATTCTGTGAAGTGTACGCTCAGTTTCAGCCATAATAATGACAACAGTGATTAGACCTCCAACGTTTTTATACAAGATAGGTCACCCAGAGCCGAGCATTAATCAAGCTCAAACCACGTGAGCGATGTTCGCGAAACTCTTGCTGCATCTTTCGCAGCCCTCCAGAACATCGATTTCTCATAACACGCCTTCTGCACGTATTGACGACACCCTGATATGGCTGGCACCAAAATTTTGTATATTACACGAAGACATAGCCACATGCTGGGAAACCACGCAAGATTCATAAGTTAAAAAACATAACGTTCAAAATTAGCTCTGCCAACATATCTCGTGCTGAATCTGTACGAAACCACGGCGTCCTACTTCAAACTTACCATGCATTAGACGAATGCATAAGCACCACAGTCACGTCAACCTACTTTCAGCTACATAACATTGCTAAAACTCGGGCTGATTAAGACAGGGATGCGACATTTAAACAGTTCCATGCCTTTGTGACCTTCCGACTTAACTTGTGTAGAAAAATAACTCTCTGTTGGTTTAATGGCATGTGAACTCATCGGCTAAAAAGGTGCTGCAAAACTCAGTAGCCAGACCTATCTCTCTTGAATGTCACTCGGTAAGGCGGTTGCTTTTCATGACCTCGGCCCCGAAGTCGTGGATTCAAATCCTGTGGTGGGCAATCCTTTATCACCACGGCAAGTGGTGGTGATAGTCGTAAAGGCTCTTCTGTCGCTATTCAAAAAGCTGTTAAATCAGATAGTATTTATTTATTATTTAACGTCACAGTTGCCAAGCCTCACCACTTCTAGCCAACGTGCACTGACTCGCAGTGAAGCAACACTTCGGCTTCAATATTTCTTTATTCACTTTTGGGTCCCTTTATTTGTTAGCTCCAGTCAGTGCGTCTTTTCTACACCACCACCAGGCAAAGCATCCTACTACCTGCTTCTCTTAATCTAATCGTTTGCCTATACCTCATACGAACATCAAATCATTTGAGGAATAATTCCTTTAGGTTCCTATGCTCCTACAGCGTAGCACTGACTTCCGACTGGCTTCACGACATCCCTTGACCAAACGGCATTTGAAAAGAAGTTATGAAGTCTCAATTTATCGCAGCTTTAGCCAGGGTCCGTCTGATTCTTCCTTTACGTGCTTATGTGTGCTGACAACTTGCACGCTGGTACTAAACGTTTGTGCAACCTGACCCTGTGCAGGTCACCTCAAACCAAGTTATGCTTGTTGTTGTTGAGCATGCTAATTAATGCTAATGCTAAATCAAACTAAATATTAAACGAGTTAATTCATGCACACACTAATGCATGCCACTAACCATTTGGTCATGCTTCCTTTTCAGCTAACAAAGAGCACATAGAAAAATATTGATTGATCTGAGGATGCTCTTAAAATGTAATACAACTATTATTATTATAATAATCATACTCTTATTCAGCTGAACTTACTATTCTGCCAGAGACTCTTCATGTGGACGTCTCCAAAAGATGCTTAGAAGGAGGTGCTGGGAGATTTGGTTTCAAGAGTGAAACGTAAATAATAATAATAATAATATTGCACTTGATAAAGCGCCCTCAGAGAACTTAATCTCTTTCTAGGCGCTTTACATTTGCTGCAAAGTGATACGCAATAGAATAGTAAGTCATGCTTGAAAAACAAACAAAATGAATAACATGGTTAGGGGTAACATGCACTGGGTCAGCATGTAAATGTGGTTAGTGGCAGCATGAACAGTGTCAGCACACATAAGCACATCGAGGACGAATCAAGGGACCCGCTAAATGCTGTCCTAAATAGGTATGTTTTTAAGTTTCTTTTAAATGTGGTCAGGTCAGGGGATGTTCTGATGCAGGTCGGGAGGGAGTTCCAGGCTGTGGGAGCATACGAGCTAAATGCACGGTCTCCAAAGGATTTAAGGTTTGTACGAGGTATTTCTCGACTGTTGGATTCCGAAAAGCTGGTGGTACGATGCTTTGCCTGATGGGGTAGTATCTCTGAAAGATAGGCTGGAGCCATAGAATGAAGAGACCTAAAAGTGAGCGACAAAACCTTGAAGTCAATCCGTTGCTTGACTGGTAGCCAGTGCAGGTCGGCGAGAAGTGGAGTAATGTGGCAACTGCGACGCTCACGACAGACAAGCCTAGCTGCAGAGTTTTGCACCAGCTGCAATCGCCTGATCGCACATGCTGGTAGGCCTGTAAGCAGTGAGTTTCAGAAGTCGAGATGAGATGTCACGAATGCATGGACCAACTTGGACGTGGTATCCTTATCTAAACAAGCCCTAATTTTAGCAATGTTATGAAGCTGAAAATAGGCTGATTTGACTGTGGAGCTGATGTGGTCGTCTAACGAGAGGTCGCTTTGGAATATGGCACCTAGACTTCGAGCTGATGCAACTGGAGATATGCTGGCTGAGCCAATTTTGAAAGTCAGCCTTTCCAATTTCTGAATAACAATAGGTTTGCCCATAACTAGTAAGTTAGTTTTATCATCGTTTAGTTTTAGAAAATTTGCTGCCATCCATGATCGGATGTCATCAATGCATGCAGCAAGTGAGTTGAGAGAATTTGAGGTGCTCGAAGGCTGGGAGGGATCAAAGCAAAGGTACAACTGAGTGTCATCCGCATAGAAGTGAAAGCCTAGATTGTGCTTGGCAATCACATCAGCGAGAGGGAGAGTATAAACGGTGAAAAGGACTGGACCTAGCACAGAGCCCTGAGGTACTCCATATTTTAGAGGTACTTCAGATGATCTTTGTCTATTCACGTCAACACTCTGGAGTCTCCCACTGAGATAGGACCTGAACCACTGCAGAGCAGTGCCAGTGATGCCCAGGCGAGATGAGAGGCGCTCTAGAAGTACTTTGTGATCGATGGTATCAAAAGCTGCCAAAAGATCGAGCAAAACAAGAAGAGACACTCTACCCATGTCTGCATTCCTAAGTAGGTCGTTGTATACCCGAAGCAATGCTGACTCTGTGGAGTGATTAGCTCTAAAGCCAGACTGGAACTTACTAGCAAGGTGTGAGGTTTGGTAAATGTGTTCAGGTGATGCCAGGTTTGCATTTATCTCAGTGGTCACTCCTGACATCTTTACTTTAAGATACCTAGTAACCATCTAAGCTCACTCCGGTTTGGCATGCTGCTATAAAGCTTAAAAAAGTCCCAAAAAAGGAAATTACATAACACTGGTAGAGCGAGGAGTTGACTATAATACTCATGCAGTATAGGAATGCAAAGCAACCTAGTAACCCATGTGAACTAATTATTTTTCAACTCCTTCATATAGCCTGCAGTTGAGAACAAGCAAGATCACTAATATTAAAATGTCTAATCACAGCACTAACGTTTACATTAACAGAAATGTACAAGGACGAAATTGCTGTGAACGAAGGAAGCTGTGAGGACGAAATAGTTTTTCAGTTTAGCTTTAATTTTCATCAAGTCTAAGCAGTTCATACCTGCCGGTACTGTGGAGAGATATGAAAAATGGCTAAGAGGCCCTTCGTGATGAAATGGGCAGTGGGGCTGTGAAGAATGTGTGAAAACGAGAGTAACATCACTTCTGCTTAAGCTACTTCAATGGCTCGCTTCTGGGAAATATTCGGTGACACAAATGCACTCGAATAACTTCTGAGATAAAACAATAATCAATAACAAATGAAGTTGTAGATGCTCAGAGATACCATGCCTACTTATAGAAGTGATTTTACGTTCCGAAGTACGAAAAAAAAGAAAGCCTCAATCGATCAGCAGTGGAGCTTGTGGAGCTGCAGGCGATGCTGCATTTAGTGGTGACTCCACAAGGACAGTTCAACTTTCGCTACGAGATGAATAGCTATGCAACCAAGCTTGAATATAATTATGCATTGCCCAGATATATTTTATCATTATACCAAGATAAAAAATGGTGCTCTTCTCAGAAGATGAATCCATGGCGTCGTTAATCAAGTCATTCTAACCTACCCGTATTGGTCATCAATTATAGTGCGAGTGGTGCTATCGGCACGTTCAAGCGAGATGATCACATGGAATCAAGGTTGCCGAGTAAGAACAACTAATCTATTGCTGCCAGCGGTGGCAAATTCTTTCCAGTCGTCATGAGCTGCTGCTTCGATGATACTCTCTCAACTACTACAACGATACTACTTCAACCGCTCTACTTTTTAGCTATGTTTCTTACTTTCACTTTACTGCTTAAGATTATTGGGATATCGACTGCTTACAGAAAGCTCCGTGGGATTTACCTGTGCTGTGCAAAACTCTCCTGATTAACACAATATTCTTAGTGGCTTCATGGAGTTTCAGTCGGAGATATATTACATGCATACATAAGAAGGAAGTGACGCCATAGAAGATTAATTTTGACAGCTGGCTGAAGTGAACGCATTTGCGAACTATAGAGTCAATGAATTATGCATTCAAAAACTTAGAAAAAATGTCCTTTCAACAAGTTATACAATCAAGACTGATAATAACAACCGGAATTCAGATACAAAGCTCCTTCGGTCTTGCCCGAGGTTTCAGATCTCGTTAGCCGTGGGCTTAATGCTTTCCGTGGCTAGCCCATTAAGTCCTCTTTAGCACCGCCCAATAAATAACAGCTTTCGTGGCATTCATAAGTAAGCTGAGCAGCAGCGAACGCTATTTAGAGCAAAATATGGGTTCTTCCTAAGAAAAAGCCCTTATAAATACCAAATTTTTTAGAGAAAACGCGAAGAACTTGCTAAGCGTCTCGTAGGGCTTTCGAGCCCTTTCCGATTTATTTTAACATCACGCTGTCCGTATTGCATACATTTTTCTTCTTCATCAAATGAATTGATGTAGCATTATTGCTTTTTTGCACATCGCCATCGGCTCAGCATCTGTTATGTATGTCATGTCGACTGCTCAGTCTACCAGCTTCTAATCAGAGGTGGGCACTCAGTTCACTGGGATACGAATTACGTCACTCCATGCCATTTGAATCTGCTCTGATAAAACGGCCACCGTCGAATACTTAAATCAGTTCACACATTCAATACAATAATTTTAATTTAATAACCAGCTCACCTGCTCGGCTGTCTCAAATGTGCTTGTACAGGTCAAAATTTGCAGTCAATCTTGCCTTCGCCTCGGATGTGCAATTTCATAAGCAGTGAAGATAGAAAACAGTTGTTTGTAGGGATTTAAATTTATTGAACCAGTTCCTTTCTCTTCAAGCCAAGATATTATTGACTTGCAATATAAAAATAGTCGCTCATTTCCTGAATTTTATTTGCTCTCCAGTTTACTCAGTTCATATATCTGGCTTGCAATCAGATTACACGGGCTTCAGTGATCTGAAGCGAATAAAAAAAAACATGTCGCCGAATTTCAGCAGGCAATTCACTGTTACCCCTTAGAGTAACGTTAACTGTATGGAAGAATGACTTTAAGACGTATATTTCCAGCGCCATTCTGGAAATGACAAGAGCAGCACTTTTAGGTTACAGCAAGAGCCAGCATATTAGCCATTCCTGCCGTGAGTTGGCGAAGGCTATCAATTTACCAAGCTTAGAAACAGACACCTTCCAGCAGGTAGTGCTTAAGAATTCCGAGACTCCATTTAGAAGTGTATTGTAATCATCAGCCCTTGGTTGCTGGGGCGGAGGGTCTGTTGCTAAGTAAATTTTCCTAGGCAGGGGCAGATAACCCGCTACAGGGTAACTTTTGGTCATTTGGCACGCTGCTATTCCTCAGCTAGTACAGAGTCTTGTTTCAAGCATCGTTCATATTTTCTGTTCAAAATTACATGCCGACACTTTCTTCTCTAATATCAAATGACCACTGATCCCAACTGATTTTATAGTATGAACTAAGCAATTTGCATGAGAAACCCACATACAGATTTAGTAAACAGAGTTTCATCAGTGCTTATGCATAAGCGAAAACTGTATGGAAAATTCTAAAGTTTGGAGGACAGATATTTTTGGCTGAACCCTATTTATCAGATCTATTGATCCACCAGGCTAAGCATCGTACCGCCCGTTTTTAGAATCTAACTGCTTATCCATACCTCGTAAAAATATGAAACCCTGTAGAGACCGTACCTTTAGGTTGTAAGCTCCCATAACCTAGAGCTCATAGCCGACTTGCGTCACAACATATACTGACTTGTCGACATTAAGAAAAACTATAAACGCATTTACTTGTCACAGCATTTAGTGGGTCCCTGTGATTAGTCCTTTATGGGCTTATGCGTGCTGGGACTGTGCATGCTGCCACTTCCCATACTTGTATGCTAACCCTGTACACATCACCCCTAACCATATTATTCTTGTTGTTTATTGATTATGCTATCATTGACCATTCGATCGAGCTTCCTTTGCAGTAAATTAAAATGCCTAGAAAGAGATGCAGTTTTCTGAGGGCGATATATCAACTGCATTATAAATATTGTAATTATTATTGACATCAATAAAAAATGGAGTAGGTGTATCTGGTTAAACCTACTCTATTTTGAGTTCTTACGAGTTGTAGCCAAGCATTCTTCATTCGTCTGAATGTACAGTTTTTCCACACCTATTTCTGCCATGGATTCTACCAATTTTCATGCCGACAAAAGCAACGAGAAAAGCAAGCTTCTGGTACTAACTTAGTGTCATGGGTTACCCAAAAACTGCATAAAGGGGTTCACATCGACATTTGGCTAATGTAATGCTCAGCTCACAGCTACCAATTAGACGGGAAGGGTCTATAGTTGCCCACACATTGGCTGCATTCCGATAGTTCGCTTCGAAGTTGGTGTTAAAGTAGAATACTGCCATCTGCTAGAGGGTGCCCACAATGAAAGGGTGCTATTATTTTGGAGGTTGGAAATCCTTCCCATTTTGGTTAGATATATGGTGTGGGCTGTGGATCTGGTATGACGAAACAGTGTACCTGGCTAGCTGCATGCCATCACACACAGTAGAGCTGCTGACTGGACCCTGTACTGCGAATTTCAGAGCTCCTACCTTGGATGTACGCCCTCCGTTGCTCGGCACTCGGCATCTCTCTCCTCGCGGCCGGGCGTTGCAGCTGGTAGTGGCTGCAGGCAGGGCACGCCTCTCTCAACGGCCCGTTTCTCTTCATCTATTCGTGCCAGAGAGTAGTTCTGACGACCGCCATAGTACGTCAGCTTCATCCGATCCATGTTAACTGGTAAGCAACGATCCTTCACGTCGGCTTTTGAGCTTTTCCTGAAAATGGCTTCCCCAGGTTCGTGCCCTGAGGCTCCACGTTTAAGCTCTTTGGCATGGGCGAAGCTGTTTTCTTCACAACTGCTAGCACTCGCACCTCCTCGATCGCCAAGAAGTCCTCGTCGGGAGAGGAATAGCCCGACGCAGGCTCCGAACTCACGAACTTCTTTCGTGCGCTCCTTTACGTATGCATGAGCAGCCCAAGCCGCCGCCCGGATATGTCGGAGGCCGTTGTCGTCCTCTCCAGCCCCTGTGCTGCCTCCGGGGCGATCCTCGAGACGTCTACAAGAGAGATCTGCCGAGTGGGCAAGCCTCATAAGGTCATAGAGTGACTTTTCCTCATAGGAGTATGTGGTCTCGCCAATGCCGGCTTTCAAGTCTTCTGCCCTCTGCTGGATGACTTGGCAAGCAGCCAGCAGAAACCTTGTGGCCGGCTGCAGGCCTTCGGCCGCATCCAGGCGTGAGTTGACACTAGACATGTAGGCTATAGCACTCTGAGCAGCCGCGATGAAATACCCAAGGGCCCGCATTTTGGAGATTGTCTGCTGCTCGCTGTAGCTGTTGTCGCTTGGGCTGGACTCATTCTGGCCGGCTATCTGGCTGTCGGCAGAAGGGAAGCCGCGCCTGTAGTATCCACGGTTCGCAGAACTCGGAAGTCCACTCGCTTCATCGTTGGAAGTGGGGACAGCGGCGACAAGGCTAGATTCGTGAATTACCAGAGGGTGAATTTCGCTGGCTAAGGGAGTCGTTTGGTTCAAGTGTCGGCGACCAGGTTCAGTATTTTTCGGGAAACTAGCTCTTTCCAGGCTTTTCTTTTTTTCCCCTGCACCTTCGCTTTTTACTGCGGCCCAGCTTATGTGGGCACCCTCTGTTGGTCGGCACTCGGCACCTCTCTCCATAGCGTGGGGCACAGAAACTCTTGGTGGCTGCAGGCAGTGCACTTGTCCCTCACGGACCTGTTTCTCTTCATCAATATGTGCCAGCGAGTAGTTCGAACGATCACCATCGTAAGCTAGCTTCATCCGACCCACGTTAGCTGCTAAGCTGTGCTCATTCCCGTCGGTGTTTTCCCTGCCACTGAAAATGGCAGCCACAGAATCGTACCCTGCGGCTCTGCATTCAATCTCTTTGGCATGTGTTAAGCCGCATTCTTCACCACGGGGAGCTCTAGCACCTCCTTGATCGCCAAGAAGTCTCCATCGGAAGAGGAATTGCCCGGCGAACGCTCCGAATTGACGAACTTCTTGGGTGCGCTCCTTTACATATGCATGAGCAGCCCGTGCCGCCACCCTGATCTTTTGACGACCGATGGCGCCGTCTCCACCCCAGTCACAGGCTCCGGGGCGATCCTCGTCTGTATGGCCACAAGAGAGGCATGCCGAGTGTGCAAACGTCATGAGGTTACACAGTGACTCTTCCTCGTAGGAATCGGTGGTCTCGTCAATGCCTGACTTCAAGTCTTCCGTCCTCTGCCGTATGACTTGGAGAGCTTCCAGCAGAAACCTTTTGGCCGGCTGCAGGCCTGTGGCCTGACCAGGGCGTGAGCTGACACTAGAGATGTATGCCATAGCACTTTGAGCAGCCGTGACGAAATACCAAAAGGCCCGCATTTCGGCAATGGCCTGCTGCTCGCTGTCATCGCTTGGGCTGGACTCATACTGGCCGGCTAGCTGGTTGTCGGTAGAAGGGAAGCCGCGCCTGTCGTAGCCACGGTTCGCAAAGCTCGAAAGACCACTTGCTTCAGCGTTGGAAGCAGGAATAGCGGTGACACGGCCAGATTCACGAGTTACCCGAGAGTGAGCTTCGCTGGCTAAGGGCATCAGTTGGTTAGAATTTTGGCATCCAGGCTCGGTATCTTTCGGAAAACTTGCTCGTTCCAGGATTTTCTTTCTTTTCTCAGCACCATCGCTTTTTTCTGCGACCCCGCCGTCGCAGCTGGTCCTGACCTCTTTTGTTTGGAAGCGTTTCTTGATGCGCTTAAATAATCGTTGGAGTGCCGACATTCTTTCAAGAGAGCTTTCAAGTGGCTACAAACAAATGTAAGAGGATAAAGCTAGCCGTTTCAAAATTTATAGGTTGAATAGTTGTCTACAACTAAGGCAAAAACGAGCGACTGAAAATGCACAGCAGAGCTTTTACGGAACGATAATTGGAGATAGCTTGCAGAGGATTAAAAAATAACACTTTTAAAAGTGTTTCAGTGCAAGCTCTACTCAGTTAAAAGGATTATGGGCTTTCAGTAGCCTATGCAACTTACCGCGATGTTATGTCTATGTCTGATTGCGTAATTTTTGATCAAAGGAAGAAAAATTGCTTTTATTTTAAAGCATATCGACATCAAATATAGAATCGCTGGGCTGCTAACACAGCTGATTGACCAGTGACCATCCACTGGAACGAAATGTTTTCTTATACCTAGTAGCAGAAATCTTTACCTACTATCCAGAGTTAAGCTCTAAGTATCAAGCAGAAATAATATGAGGCACAGCTTTAGCAGGCTCGAAGCAACAGTTGCTTTTATTTCACGCACTTAATTCTTTTTATCCTTGTTGTCGAAATATTACGATTTCTACTTTATTAACATATTACGTTTGATTTAGATGAGTCCCATAAGCGAAAATGAAAGCGCGAATTGTGGTAGACTTATGCAATTATAGAAAGCGAAATTGCAATCTGAAGATCCTAGCCTCTTAGGGTAAAAATGTGTTGACCTATATCCGTTGGTCAAACAGCAGCCATTATTGTTCTTCTTGCAAAGTAGTCAACGGATATTGAGTTCTCCGAGGGCGCTTTATCAAGTGTGTCAATATTCTTCATCTTATTATTATTTAAATTTCTGGGATTTCTAAACTATGATGCAGCCGTACTCATAGGCAGCCGCTGTGGCCTATAGGGTTTTTTAGTAGCCCAGCCAGGAGAGAATTACAATAATTTAGCAAAAAGAGAGCTAAGGACCCAATAAGTCTTTCGGAAGCCTCCGTTAAAGTTAGTTCCTAATGTAAGATATGGATCGGAAGTAATGGCTAGAAGTAGCAGAAGTGTTCTTAACAAAGCTTTTAAAATGTAGACGTTTGTCGAAGACGACACCTAAATCCCGAGCAGATGTGGTGGTCGCACAACAGGATCTCAAATTAGAAGACCAAAGCCTGCAAAGCCTGCAGTTACTTTCTAGTCCGGGAACCCGCTTAGTGCGTCTTCTGAGCACCAGTTACGTTTTTTCGTCGTTTAGTTTACCGACAGTCCCGATCCAATTTCGGAATGCAAACATTAGGTTTATCGGTTACCCCAAAAAATTCCGAAGGCTTAAGCGGCAAAAACAGCAGAGCATCGTCAGCATAGAACTGGCATCCTTTTCGATGAGCCGAAACCACATTTCCTAGAATTTTAGTACGAATGAAAAGCTACCAAGGAACGAGGAAAGACAATTAAGGGACTCGTCAAGCGAATGATCTGCTGGGTGAGACCTGGCTCCACACGAAACTGGTTGAACACAATCAAACAAGTACTATTTGAAGCCTCGCCAGTGCCTTACCCACTCGGGCCAGCCACGGCTAAGCTCCTTCGTACCTAGCTGTACTGCTGCAATATGTTCAGCCTCTTCGTGCCCTAAAGTCATTCTGGACAATAAGTTACCTATTCTATTTATCACCTAATGGCAACAATGGCTTAATGACCGTGTGCAGTAGAAGCTTTTTCTCTGAAGGACCGAAACTGTGGAACTCGCTTCCACGATTCTTACTCAAAGAAAGCAATTTTCCATCTGCCTGCGAAGGCAAATCATTTCCAGCTGTTCTTCACTGCTGCGCCCATGCTACTCACTACCTCAGCTGCTCTCGAGACTCAGGTATGTTTCTCAATTTTTTTTTATCGCTTTAGGCGAAGTCAGTTGGCTACCAAATGCATACTAAAATCCGCTTAGGCAATAAGCCGGCTATATAAATTCCTCTGCACAGTAGCCACATAGTATCGGTGGATTAGTAGAGGTACAGACGATATAAATTACTTTACAATAAGGAGGAAATTGCTGGGACAGCTTTAAAGAACTAAATATTGTAGTAAATCCAAAGAAATTCACATGACTAAGAAATATTTACTTACAACCTGCGATTTTTATCTCGTAAAAGGGAAATCTTTCAAGGCAATGCATTCGGGAACAAAAGAGAGCTAAGCAAGCAGAATATGCACCAGACTTTAGTATAGTCGACTACTAACTCACATACAAAGAAACACAAAGCGAGAGCAGACGATGCATGCACGCATGTACCATCAGTAAGTCTATAAAGTCTAAATGAGTGGTAGGCTGAAGAGTAATCAACAACCCACTTAGAGCCAATGCAACTTTCGGAACGTAAATGCTGGCCACTCGACTAAAGTCAGTTCAACTAGGCGGAAACTACATTTTAGAAACTTTGCAAATGGAGCAGACTTGAAATAAAATACGTCCTTCATGTTTTTTTTCAGCAAAGATAATGCCGATTAGCCTTGGACAAATTCATCACCAGTCAAAATTTAAAAAAACAAGGCACTGGGTTGTTGGTTTATGTCCATATAATAAAGTACACCAAACTCACTAGCTAGGCTATTGAACGGCAGCCCGTATTTCATTGCACCCATCAGGTTATACTATTTAGGCTAGTTAAAACTTGAATCGACTGCCTTTATGATCAAGCTACATTATATTGCCTACATCTCTAAGTTTCCTCTCTTATCCAAGCTAACATCAACGTTATCTTGTCATGGGACCGCTAAAAAGACATCTGGCTCGGGCAACAAGCCCTATGCGATGTTTGCTTTCGGAATACTGCGCAATACACCTAAAAACTAAATGTAAGCATCGTTTATAAACCACCTTAAGAGAGCTTGAACTCTATTCAGGCAAGCTGCATAAGCGGCCTCACCGGTTTCTGGAACCTTAGCCGTTATAGGCAAGACCCTTACCACCCACCCAAACCATATAATGAGCAAACAAAAATTCATTGAATACTACTTTCGTTACTCAAGGCCTGTGTCCTATACAAAGTAGCATTTAGCAGAAAACCAAACGATTATCATTAATGAACAAATGACGTTATTTTAAGCCTCACAAAGTGAATCTCCAGCACGAATCTCACAGAATGGGGTGATCTGAAAATGTGAGGCCAAATAGGACATTGTTTCCTATCTTAATAATAATAATAATAATACTGCACTTGATAAAGCGCCCTCAGAGAACTTAATCTTTTTCTAGGTGGTTTACATTTGCTGCAAAGGGAAATGCAATTGAATGGTAAGTAAAATAATGCTTGAAAAACAAACAAAATGAATAATATGGTTAGGGGTGACGTGCACAGGGTCAGCATGCAAATGTGGTTAGTGGCAGCATGCACAATGTCAGCACGCATAAGCACATGAAGGACGAATCACAGGGACCCACTAAATGCTGTCCTAAATAGGTGTGTTTATAAGTTCTTTTTAATGTGGTCAGGTCAGGTGATGTTCTGCCGCAGGTCGGGAGGGAGTTCCAGGCTTTGGGAGCATAGGAACTAAATGCACGGTCTCCAAACGATTTAGGGTTTTACGAGGTATCTGTAGACTGTAGGATTCCGAAAAGCGGGTGGTACGATACTTGGCCTGATGGGGTAGTATATCTGACAGATAGGCTGGAGCCATAGAATGAAGGGACCTAAAAGTGAGCGACAAATCTTTGCTGTTAAAAATTGCAGCAACCGTGTTTGAGAACAACATCGGACCGCTCGTTCAACATATAGGCTCTAAATTCAGAGCTCTACCAAATTTGTGAACATCAACACTATTATTTATAAGGCAGCTACGATATTTCTTGATACCTGTAATTTTTTACATGAACGTGTAAGCTTCAGTTTAGCTAATCTGCATTATGACATGCTGGCTCCATTCCATAGTATTATTTATTTGACTTGGATGGTATCAAGATATTTGGAATCTTCAAAGCAAAAATATTCTGTCCCTGAAGATCAATCTGATCAAGTTCGAAGGCAAAAAAAACTCACCTTTTGACCAGTTCTGGCAGTTGATATAATATTATAAGCATAGTTCTCCCCGAGTAACTGCGTCTTTTAAACCAACTTCTTCAGATTTATTGTTTTATTTTGAATTTAGTCCCACCATCGCTAGGGCCTACGTCAAGTTGTATTTACAGGGAGTAGGTAGTCGGGAACCAATGTGTTATGTGGAAAATATGAAACTGTATGTAGACAATACATAAGCGGTATCTTGGGGCGTCTATAAATATTAGATACTACACGCAATATATGTGTCACAATGCTTGCAATTTGCAAAGAACAGAAACTTGCAGTGTGGCAACTTCACCGACACAGTACTCGATATCCTGCATGCAGCCTAATAGGAACCAACACTCTTGTAGAAAATGCAAAATTAGCTGCATGTCTATTACGAATGATACTGTAGGTGGTTTCCGATACACTCATTTATAAGCTTAAAGCAGTACATGCTTAGCGCTTGGACTCACCGAACAGAAGACCTTTGCTTTTGAGACTGAATAAGGTCCGGTAAGCCCCTTATAAAGCAGCCGTGCCATAACCCTTACAATAATCTCGTTCCCACTTATTCGTAATTCACACTTCTCATAAGCATCGGCTTATTGCTGATTTATCATGAGCGCCTCTCAGTTTAAGTTCTGTGCAGAAGCTCATTGTTCCTAATCGAGGTATAAAAAGGTTAAAATTACTTTCATTATAGAGAGGTGTTGCTCTTTAGTTCTGCTTTCGCTTTTGCCACTCGAGTGTGGCCGAGCTATGCTCTGTACAATTATAGCATTTGCCTTTCAATTTTGAACCATAAAAGTGGCCCTTAAATGGTGCCTAAATTAAAGAAAAAAATCTCTGTTATCACGAGTTAAAATTCAAGGGCCGTTACTCTGTAGAAACTGAGTCGGACATGCACATAGGGTAAGGTGCTAGCTCCTCATTACCAACGAAGTTGTTTTAAGCCTGCCGTAGGCGATCCTTTATTTCCAACTGCAAGGGGCGGGGATAGCAGCTTAGGCTCACCTGCCGCTATGAAAACGAGGTGGCTAAATCAAATAATATTTTTTGATTCCAAAATAGGAGGTAACTGTGGGATCTATCCTTGAACATGATTGTATCGCGTTGACGTTTCTTGGGAGTTGGAGTGCTGTCAGGGCCAAATTGCAAAAGTGGCCTCATTTCTCAAAACTCTGCCAGCTAGAAAGTTTCAACCCCATACCGAATACGTAATTGCATAGATCATTAGGTCATTTACTCGAAATTCGATTCCAAGGGTTAAAGGACATCTCAACGAACAGCTGGGCTATTGGTTTACGGTCTTGAAGTATTTGACATGGCAGATCATTCGATCGAGAGCCCATCAATAAAGCTGACTCCAGCCAAGTTGCAAGGGGCTGAAGATCGGAAGTAAATAACAGACATGTTTTGCAGGAGTGCAATCCTATGCACAGCTTACGGCTAGTTTAGTACAGATTTTCCAAGACGTGCAGACAAAGTGGTTTAGTATTTATAATCAATCACCTACTCAAGTTCTCATTCTTTAAGTACATGTGACCCGACAAGCTTGGTGGCAGGTTGCAATTGTTGTTCATGAATCGTTCGGATGAAAGACGAGTGGTGTTTTTCTCATGGGCCATTGCTTGAACCTGTTGCACCAGATTCATTCCAAGGGCCTGCCTCTTAATACTGTGCTATACCGACTTCCTCCTGGTTGTCTAAACTTGTCATCAGACAAGTCAGGAGACTTCAGTATTCAAGTTGGAAATCCTAGCAACGGCCAGAGCCGATCATTTCTTGACAGTCTAGTGAACTTTGGTTTGGTTCAACAAGTTCATCATACCACTCACGACGGTGGCATTATCTCATATCTCTTTATCATTAAGAATATCTGCCCCACGGATATTGCTGTGCACTCACTGACCTCTCGAATCATTGACCAGTCTTGTTTACTATTTCTGTGGCATTATGCACACAGGGTTATGCCAAGTGTGTCCAGGGACATAACTTAAACGTTGAATAAGACCCATTTTTCAAATGCGCACCTCCGGCAGGTCTTCTTAATCTGCACCCAGACTCGAACGACAGTCTGGATAGCCTCACCAATGCAATGAAAATGACACTTAGGAGTGCTATTAAAAAGTAAGCTTCGTACAATCTAGCTGTCTAAAGATTCGTAGATCTTCCTTTCAATTAGAAAGTCTTCAAAAGTTGTTGCATTTTAAGTGACTGGAAAACTGAAGTCCCGACTGTCAGATCCTAAACGGATTTACAAGCCGGTAAGCCATTTCTGGACGATGCTGAGAGGTCTCACTTTCGAGATAATAATTTCCCTCGGCTGACAAGTTTTCAGCCATCTTTACTGAAAAAGTTGAGCACATTCCTGCCTCAATTATGCCCCCTCCGACTAGAAATATTTCTGAATCACAACCTGCGACTTTCCTTGTATTTTTCGATAACTCAGCACGCGATTTGGCAACCAAGTACCAATTGCGGTCAAGTCAAAATATCTCGTCTTCTTTAGACCATATACCACCATCTCGGCTGTTTTTACTGGTCGACCATCTTAACCCAGCCATAACTGAGGTATCAAATGCTCCTCCGGAAAAAATTATTTGTGCCCAGTTTATTCAAATCGGTCATTGTAAGACCAATGCTTAAAAAGCCTAGGTTAAATGCAGAGGTCCTTTCCAACCACTGCCCAGTTTCCTTTTTTGTCAATGATTCTTGAACAAATTGTCGTAAAGCAGCTGGTAGCAATATTTGAAAAGAATGAAATGGCCGACAATTTCAAGCTGGTTTGAGTGGCAGCACTCCAATGAAACTGCTCTTCCCATTGCAACCAATGACATCCTGTGCAGCAGCAACGATGGAATGTCACTGCCTTTGCCATGCTAGAACAACTAGCTGCCTTCGGTACCATTGATCACGATTGAAAGGATCGGACAGCTCAGTCCGGGCTTTCTGTTGTTTTCTCTGACGAGCTTCGCTACAGCGGTGACTCGTGAGAGGGAGCTGAGGAAGGAGTGGGAGGGCTTGCCGAGTCACATCGGAATCGGAACGAAGCGTGCCGAGAGGCAACCAGACCGACGGCTACGGTCAGCATCAGTAGGCCCAGTTTTTGGGCTGCTATATTGATGATTAATTACTTCTGCAATCCAATTAAACAATTGAAGAGTTAGCTAAATTATATAACCAACACATTCACTTGTTTGCCGATGATATATGTCATTTAAAAAGTTCAAATCTGCTGCAGCGGCTGATAAACTGAATTCTTCTCTCGCCTACACTTGATCGTGGATGTCGGCAAATCACCTTCAACCATACGATTTTCGAACAGAGCTGTTGCTGGTACGACGCCGTAAGTGTGTGACTGGATTAGAATGTCTTGCAATTCCACTAGGGGATGCCGTTGTCATTGTGCTCGGAATTTAGGTGATTTTAGATATTGTCCCTAGATATGCTTCTTACTTTCTCTTTGTTGTGTAAGATGAATTCTATTGGCTACCGAATAAGTGCAGGAATTCGCTTAGGGTGTGAGTATGCTATAAAACTCTTAGAAGTTGAACTCATCCAGGCTTTGCGGCGTTATGCAATTACAAACACAGATATATGTACATGATCGTCCCTGACAATCACTGCTACAAAAATAGAGATAGCATGCATAAAACCCTGATAATTATTAATCTCCATTCAGGCATTTAAATGTGACTGTTAAACTTTCCAATTTTGGAATCGCACTTTGCTTACTAACCAAAGGGGTCTTCTGAGTCTTTGTTTTGAGTTTCTCCAGCGAGAAATTGTCAAGGCGGTAGTTCATTACCCTACCCCGGGTAACTTGTCGTCTTGATCTTAGATTGGTTCATTTGTGGGTTTGCTCGTGTGATTTCGACTCGATTCTACCTGCAAGAAAGTGGTCTTTCCTTATTATGGATGACTTACAAAAATGTTTTTAAAGCCTAACTAACAAATGGGTCACCATTTTTAGTGCTACAACCTACAATTTTTCATTGAGCATCATGAGTTTGACCCTATTCACAAAAGAGCCACACAAACGATCAAATATTCTTCCACAACTGCACGCTATCATTTCCTATTTTTTCTACATTCTGCTAAATTGACCACAAGAAGAAATCACTCAGTCTTCTGTGAGTGACCCCCCTTTCACGTGTACAATAATCGGTGAATGCAAAACCTCAAGATATTTGGCATAAATTCTATCCACGTGAGACTATCATCTTCGACCCAAATGTTAAATTCTCTTTTGGCTTCTCATCATTGATCTGGTGTTGCAATAGGAAACTGACAGAAATGCTCTGCGAGTTAGCCCCTCTGACTAATAGCAACGTTTGCTATCACCCACACAGGCTGTGGTTTAAAGGACCTATGAAACTAGGTAGGTCTACTGACTGGACGCTTGAGAAATCTTACAAGAGATCAGACTGACTGTCTAAAGATAACCTTACCTGGATAGCTGTAGATAAAACAAATCAATCCTAGCAAAGGCATAGTCTAGCTTGCATAGCAGTATTGTTCAATCACAGATGCTCAATAATAAACTGCTAATATCTTTGATCAGCAATCTCCTCACTCAGTCCCAGGTTTACTCCTTACCTAGTGATCCTTGGGGTGATTTAATAGTAATTGTAATGCACTTAATAAAGCGCCCTCGGAGAACTCACTACCTTTAAATGCGTTTGACATTGGCTGCAATTAAGCTATAAGCTTTCCTAGCTGTTTTACCAGCAAGATAAATGAGATCAGAGAGCCCATCCAAAGGGTAGCAGCATCCTATCTAGACCCGTTTCCCTCGAATCTATACAGCAGGTTAACATCTGCATTCAAAAAGGCTGAACTTGTCTTTATCCTGTAATTATTTTTTTATTCAAAGAAGATTACAATCTGAGGACCCTATTTCATTGCACTTAAATCTGAAATTCACGTATCTGCTATTTTTATGCTCGTAAATATTATAACAATAATAACTGCTTATATACCCTCCGAGAATTTAATATCTGCCTAAGCACTTTGCATGCCGTGCAAAGGAAGCAAGTTGAATTATTACTGGTTCTATGCTCAATGTCCACAGCATAACATGGTTCAAGGTTGTATACAGAGAGTAAAAATGCATATACGATTATTGGTAGAATGCACAGTGGTCAGCATACATAGGTAAAACAAGACAAATCACGATGACCCATTGAACAGTATAACAAGCATATGTGCTCTGGCTTTTGTGATGTATTTAAGCCAGGAACTGTCGTAAAGTCAGCTGGACGGAGTTTCAGAATTTAGGAGCCCACAAACTAAATGCATGGTCTCCAAAGGAGTTAAGGCTCATACAAGGTATAGGTAAACAATTAAGATTCTGAAAAGCAGGTGCTACGAGGCTTTGCCCGGGTGGGGCAGTAAATCTGATATCTAGGATGGAGCTACAAAAATTAAGGGACCTAAAAGTTAACCACAGAACCTTGAAGTCGATGGATTCTCGACTGGGAGACAGTGCAGGTTAGCTATAGGGGGTATGATGTGGAAACTGTAGACCAAGCAACAGTAAATTATAGAAAACGAGACTAGATGCATCAAATGCTTGGAAATAATATGATGTGGTATCCTTGTTTAAGCAAGCCCAAATTTTAGCATTGTTATTAACGTGAAAGTAGGAAAGCGAAAGCTGAGGTGACAGCGGTCAAGGCTTTTCTGCTGTTACACAATCGAGGCTGTTAGATAGGCTAAATAATGTTTAGTCACCTCAGTAATCTTGGTGATAATCTGTTTTGGCTTCTATTGAATACTGTCTTCCAATCGTTTTGCCTAAGGCTCTGGTGTCTGCTTTAAACAGTAGCACGGCAGTATTTTAACAGTACCCGAGACTGGCTGAGCAGAAATGCTTGAGCCAGCTTTCCAGGGGGAAGGAGTGTGCACTGCGAATGTACTTAACAAAACCATTAATTTTGTCCATGGGTCTTAAGAATTATTGAAAGCTTAGAAATTTTTTTTAGCCTCACAGAAACCACCTGTCTGCCATTTGTTGCTTCTACTTTTTAGCTAGTTAAGCAGAATATTGGATCTGGTTATCGCTCTGTTGATTCTTTTAGGCTTATTTAGTTTGACACTGTTTCTCCACTTTATCCCTGTAAGGCTCTAGGGTTTCACAGCACGACGTCAAACTCTGCTCTACCTTAAGATAAGTTGATTTGCGTTTGGTTAAGATTGAAGCTTAATACCTGAGGTTGGGGTGTAGCTAGAATAGCCAAGTGGCCCAATGGTACGATGACTCCTATAAAATAGCTTATGCATACGGTCACACACGGTGGTCTTACTACCGTGTTTCCTCGAAAATAACACGTTCTTATAGTGTTTTTACCTCCGAAAGCACTGTAACGTAAAATTGTGTAGGGACATTTTTTTTCTCATTTATATAAATCTATATTTATTCCTTAGAAAAAATCTGTTATATTCTGACGATAGAATATGTTCTATTCTCATATTAGCATATGTTTCTATTCGTGTCCAAAAATCAATTTGTATTGATGTATAGAAATATGTTTTCATTCAAAAATAAAAAAATATTTTTATTCACATGTAGTCACGACATTTTCCCCTGGAATATCGTCATAAATCTCCGAAACCTTAATTTCTGCCTGAAATTTCTTGCGAAATCCTTTCCTATACAGCCACTGGCCAACAATCTCTCAACCTTAACTATATAACTTTCCTTATATGAGCCCTTCTTGCCCAATTAGCCTGCTGGCAGTGCATGGGCAGCACAGCATTCAGAGATTTTGTTAGTATGAATTCTTCTCCTAAGTAACGACCTCTTGCCGGCCTGGCTTCAGAAAGTTTCTAAGCTGTTATCTCCCATTCTATTTTTTGAGTAGTTGCAGATTTCCATCAGCAAATAGTCCTTGAATGGCGTATTTATTGCAATATCAAGAGTCTGGAGATAGGCAGTCATTCCAGCATGAGTAATTATTTGATCGAATCCTCTGTCTGCAAGGAAGTTCTTAAAGTATTTAAGGCTGCAAGTGCTCTCTGAACAATAGAACATGATTTAAATCTCAGAACAATGAAGTTCAAAAAAGACAAGTTGTAATTGATTTTATCCCACATCCTTGTCATAATTAAAAAACATTTGCTTAAATATTGAAAGCAGTCCTTAATTATAGAAACCACAGTGGTGGAGTTGTGAGCCCTGACGTCAGGACTGGATAATTGCTACTCATAATAATCTACTTGCCATGCTATAGTCTCACAGAGTGATCAAGTTTCTCCCACAACTAGGCATCATTGGAGCACTACAACTACAGGTAATCCCTAGACTTTAAAGAAAAAAATATCAGCAATTATAATGAGTAGAATGAAATTAACCATTAAAATAGCTGGAGCTTGCAGACAGTATTCGCTGAAGAAAGTTAATTATCCATCCAAACAATTATATAACTCAGTGCCAGGAAATCTAACCTAAAGTGGCGTCCAGCATAATGAGCTTACACCTGAATGCGATGGCACATGAGAATAAACTGGGTGCAACAATGTTCAGTATGCAGTTAAATTTAAGCGATATTCACTGCTTCTTTACTAGATGTTAGCAAACAGTCGGCACCAATGACCCACTTCACAGCCATCGCTAGTAAGATTCGGGTAAACAGAGCTTTGTTTGACCTGCTAAATGCATTAGTTAGTGATAGCTGCAAATTTAACTCATATTCTCAAATAATTACTGCTTTGATGCGATTCATGTTTTAAATAAGTACAATAGGTAGGCTACAATCTCTGATGTTTCAGATATGCCCCTCAAGGACACATTATAGGCAGTGGCTCTCAACCTGTGGGTCGCGTCCCCTTTGGGAGGGTCGAACGACCCCCCCACAGGGGTCACCTAAGACTATCCGAAAGCAAGCATTTCCACATTTTACGCACACTAATGTTATGGTTAAGGCTCTGCACAAGATGTGGAATTGTATTAAAGGGTTTAGGAACTAGGATGGTTGAGAACCACTGTAACCACTGATAGCAAAAATGAGCCAATTTAGCACCCACTAACTAGGCCTTGATACTTACATTTGCTTGGCATGTGCCACCATCGGCAGCGACTGAGGCCTTTAGTATATCCGGACTCCTCTTCCAGAAACGGTATATCGACCATGCAGCATCTCTTTCTCGAATCTGTACAAAGTTTCAAGAACGTTGCAGTTCTGTTCAGGGCTTCTTTCCTCAGTAAGTCACAAGCAGTACGTTATTTGTGTGCCTCTGGCTTTTAACCAGCTTATGACTTCCTTTGAGCGATGGTCATTTTATATTGGTGGTTGCTGGACTGTAATGGTGCTGTAATGTTGTAAAGTGCCATTTCCTTTGTGTGAATATTGTGTTGTTCTTTGATCTTAAGAGTAGTACTGCTGAGATCTGTATTCTTTAGATCAAAAGGAAATGTGATTGTTTTATTGCTGAGCTATGAGTGTACCGGCCGATTGGGTTTATGGCCACTCATTTGCGGGCCTTGCCTGTTTATTTCGAATTAGTTTTACTTTTGAAGGGTGAGTCACTGCCTGGGCAGTTACTGGCAGTGGGAAGTAGGACGAGGGGAGAACGGCTGGGTGGTGTAACTCTGAAATGGTGCGAGTACACCAGTGTTGAAGCCCCCTCGGTGTCTGCATTTCGTGGCTTGTGTACTGTCGCCAGCATGCTGTCATAGCATCAGCTTACACTGCTTATTAGTTATGATCGTGCGTACTTATCATTGTTTCATTGTCGTCATTCAACTGTATTCCTAGGCCTTATTGTTGTTGCTAAGATCTGTGAGTTGTGCATTTCCAAAAGAAAGTTCCCTGAGCCGACGCCGGGCCGCTCAGTTAGAACCTTCTCGCTTAGCTGGGTCTGACTGATGAGAACTCGCTGATTTGGTATTCTTAGCGTTTTGTAGAACTGATCGGTAACGTCTCCATCAAGCAATAATGTAAATCTCCCTAGCTTAGTGGTCAGCAGGCAAGCTATAACTCCAGCAGCATAAACTAATGCTTGTCTTTGATGTCCTTGCTTGATCTGCAATGAACCTTTATAAACAAGTAACATTGTTTCTTAAAAGAGGCCTCAACCTATTTGCTTTGATCGTAACCTTGCTTAAATCGGTAAACATCTTGACCAATAATGACAAAACCCTGAAAGGCTTATTTTTCTCTCAGATCCCTTGATCAATCAAAATGGAGGTGGAGTCATCGTTACTACAAGCTTGTCCTTCATTGTCATGCTGTTTGCACTTACACCAAAGTAGTCTGTTGAATCTGTTTTTCGGTTCACCAGATAGCAAGCTAACAGTAAGAGCTGTCGTCTGTCACCCCAAGAACCAAGTTATCTTTCTTTTCAGGTATCACTGATCTCAGCTCGATATTTTATGCAAGAGATTGATCTTTCCTCGTTGTGGATGATTTCAACTTTTGCTTTGAGTTCTTAATTAAGTCCTCCACAACATAATTTTGTGCACTGACTGGCTCATTATCTCTTGTGGCTCATGTGCCTTGCCCTAATTCACTAAAGGATCAGTCACTCGAGTGAGTTTTCTTATACACTTGCACTATCTCAACACCAATCATTATCGCAATCTGCTTATTTGAACATATGTTGCTTGCACTGCTCATCATGTAAAATCACCCACTAATCGCGAAACCTCAAGGCCCTTTTGACATTGATGCTGTCCGTACAAGAAAATCAGCTTCGCCTGTGCTACTAAATCCACCTTCCGATAAGACATTGTTAGATTGCTACAACACGGCACTAGCTACCATGCTCGGTGGCTTGCAAGCCTGACTAAGCCCACTGTACGACCTCCCCCAGACAGCCCATGATTTACTGCAGCCTTTACACTTGATAGGTTTACTAAATGTAGGCTTGAAAAAGCATACAAAAGGTGAAGGCGGCCGATAGGTATGTGAATGCCTGTGTAGGTCTATCGGTTGATCATAGGAAGATCCAAGTCAAGCTTCTATTAACAAACTGTGTTGAATCACTTGTGCACAATCTAAAATTGCTTAGGTTGACGATTAACCTTTCCCTTTACTGCTCTTACATTAACTCATTACCTAGTCATAATTTTTTATAACCTAGATGATTGCTTCTCTGTCTTCGTTTCCAAAAAGACAGACAAGATCGGGTGTGCACTCTTTGGATAGTAGCATACCCCACTGAAATCATGTCCCTTAATTCCAGGCAGCACTCAAATGACTGCACTCAAGGATGCCAGGGAACTCATTCGGAAATTCATAGCTCAATCAAAGAAACTAACAAGTCATCTACAACCTTCTCCTACTGTCCTACTACTGCGATGCATATATTTCCTGTTTCCATGAATAACGAACATCATGAATATTTCATTAGCGAAAGGTCATGTCCCAGCATCATTAAAAAGGCTGTCGTTAGTCCACTAATCAAGAAAGCAAACTTAATAGAAAAAACTTGAGCTGCTTCTGCCCAGTTGCCATAGTAAATCCGATATAACATTCGGAAACTTCAGTGGTCTCACGAAAAAAACAGATACTGAGAATCATAGCTAAGTCATGAGAGCGTTTGAGCCAGTGAGTAGCATGGACGTAGCAGCTCAGGGCGGCTGAAGAAAATGAGGCACAGGTGGCAGCAGGAGAGTAGTTACCTTTGCTTAAGGATCGTGAGATGCAACTCCTCACTCTAGGACCTGCAGTGCAAAGCTTATGCAGCCAAAGATCCTTGAGCTGACACATGACAAAGCTAACTTATTGTCCGTACTGCACCACATTACACAAGGAGGCCGAAATTCCTGTAACAGCTCAGCTAACTATATAAGTGTCATGCCCTGGCAGGCCTTGTGCTTCAGCCTAAGAACTGTGCTCTGTCTTCAATTATAATTGTAATAACGCACTTGATAAAGCACCCCCATATAACTCAATATCTTTCTAGTCGCTTTACATTTGCTGCAAATGGAAACGCGATTGAATGGTGAGTAACATCATGCTTGATAAACAAACAAAATGAATAACATGGTTAGGGGTGACATGCACAGGGTCAGCATGCCAATCTGGTTAGTGGCAGCCTGCACAGTGTCAGCACACACAAGCACATCAAGGACGAATCACAGTGACCCACTAAATGCTGTCCTAAATAGGTGAGTCTTTAATTTATAAATGTGGTCATATGAGTGGATGTTCTGACTCAAGTCGGGACGGAGTTCCAGGCCTTGGGGCATATGAACTAACTGCATGGTCTCCAAAGGATTAGAGGTTCTTACGAGGTATTGGTAAACTATTGGATTCCTAAAAGCTCATGGTAGGATGCTTGGCCTGGTTGGGGAGTAGATCTGAGAGATAGGCTGGAGCCAAAGAATGAAGGGACCTAAAAGTGAGCGACAAAACCTTGAAAACAAATATGATTCATTTATATAGGGCTCCAAGAGAACTTAGTCTCTATTCCGGCGCTTCACATATGCCTCGGGGCTCGAGCCCACGACCTCAGTCAGACCTTGGTCGGGGCGAGCCCCTTAACCGCTAGACCAAACCAGCTCGGAGTCAATTTCGGCGACCATTTGGCGACCATCGGCGACCATTTGAAGTCAATCCTTGCTTGAATGGTAACCAGTGCAGGTCGGCGAGAAGTGGAGTGATGTGGCAACTGCGACTCTCACGACAGACAAGCCCAGCCACTGAGTTGTGCACCAGCTGTAATCGCCTGATCGCACATGCCGGCAGGCCAGCAAGCAGTGAGTTACAGAAGTCAAAACGGGATGTCATGAATGCATGGACCAACTTAGACACGGTATCCTTATCTACACAATCCCGAATTTTAGCAATGTTATGAAGCTGAAAATAGGCAAAATTGACTGTGGAGCTGTTGTGGTCGTCTACCCAGAGGTCACTTCGGAACTTGACACCTATATTTCGAGCTGATTCAACAGGAGATATGCAGGCAGAGCCAATTTTGCATGTCTTCCTTTTCAATTTCTGAATCAGACTGGGTTTTTCCATAACTAGTACGGTAGTTTTAGCATCGTTTAGTTTTAGAAAATTTGCTGTCATCCATGTGTGGATGTCATCAATGCACGCAGCAAGTGAGTTGAGAGAGTTTGAGGTGCTCGAAGGCTGGGAGAGATCAAATCAAAGGTACAACTAAGTGTCACCTGCATACCAGTGAAAGCCTAGATTGTGTTTGGCAATCACATCAGCAAGAGGCAGAGTATAAACGTGAAAAGAATTAGACCTGCCATGGAGCCCTGAGGTACCCCGTATTTCAGAGGTACCTCGGATGATGTTTGTCAGTTCGCGTCAATACTCTGAAGTCTCCCACTGAGATACGACCTGAACCGTTGCAGAGCAGTGCCAGTGATGCCCAGTTGAGATGAGAGGCACTCTAGAAGAACTTTGTGTTCGACAGTATCAAAAGCTACGGAAAGATCGAGCAAAACAAGTAGAGACACTCCACCTATGTTTGCATTCCTAAATAGGTCGTTGTACACCTCAAGCAATGCTGAGTTTGTGGAGTGATTAGCTCTAAAGCCAGACTTAAACTTACTAGCAAGGCTTAAAGTTTTGATATATGAGTTCAGCAGGTTTACCACAACCTGTTCCAGTGTCTTTGATAGGAATTGTAGAACGGAGACTGGGCTGTAGTTGCTCAAGTTCTATTGGTCTATTGTAGGTTTCCTGAGAAGTGGCCTGACTACAACGTTTTTGAAAGGTGGTGGGACATGACCTGAGGCTATTGACATATTAGTGATCTTAGTTATGAATGGCAGCAGCAGATCAAGGCAACGTAGGAGCAGGACAGTGGGAATAGGATCCTGAGTACTTGTTGTCTTTTTTGATTGGGATATGAACTATAGGACGAGATCAGTAGTGACATGCTTAAATGTAGACATCGTGGCACAGCCAGGAATCGGGAAACAGCATTCTAGGTGGCTGTAATTACAGGGATGGCTTCCCTAATGTTGTCTATCTTCAGCACAAAGAATCAAGAGAAGCGATCGGCTAGATCATCACACGGACCAACAGGTAAGGAGATATTTGTAAACCGGCGGCAATCATTCCATGATCAATCATGCAAGTCATTTTGCAATGGTGAGATATCATCAAACCTCTGAGATTTGAAATATAGAGTTGCAGCAGTATAATTGCTGCTGGCTGCTCGGCAAGTTTTTGGTTCTTTGATACAGGAGCTTGCTTAACACTGCAAAAATCTTAGCTTCCCCAGCTGTCTGTCAATCGAGATTTCGTAATAGCAGAGCCGTTGTCGTGTTAAAATTACTTTACGGTCGAAGTGGCAGAGGTGCAAAGAGCCGTGCCATGTATATTATCGTAGCTTAAAAATAACCACTGGTGCCTTTACTTATCAGCAAGTAGGCTTTGAATGCATAGTAGGATGAGCAAGACATTTAGGTGCAGCAGGAGAAGGACGGAGAAGCACAAGGTCGAAAAGGAGAGAAGGACAAGGTCGAAGAGGAGAACACGAGATCGAAGAGGGGAAAGGAAGAGAGAAGGATGGTGTGAGGAAGAATAAGGCAGAGGTAGGGGAGTTGGAAGAGCAGAGCACAAAATCGAGGAAGGGATGAGGATATTGATTAGATACTTATAAACGTTTTGAACTATTCAATTCTTGGTGCTGCTGTATTGATGGTGCATTCACTGTGCATACAAATACCTTTTCCTAGTCATAGTTTGCTACACTATAGTCACGTATGCTCTATTTGTTTACTTGTAAATACTCTAAAACAGTAGCCATGGCTACTGCTTCGAAACGAAATGCTCTTACAACTGAGAAAAAGCTGCAAGTTCTGAAGGCGTTTAAATTAAAACAGCAGCCTGCTTGCAGAGGATTTCAATGTTAGTCAGTCGACTATCTCCAAAATTAAGAGAATATAACAAGAAATTTGCCATGAAGCACAAATCAACCGGAATCTGAGCCCAAAACGAAAACATGGCAATCCATATGCAGAGGTTGCTGATACGCAGATGGAACGGCTTTATAAGATTTTGTAGAAAAGGATGGATAAGGCATAGCAGGTAGCTATGAAGCTCTGCTGCGTGTCATTTATTTTAAAAAATGACTTGGTTGAACCGCTAGAAATGTTACGTAACATTGGGTTTATAAATGTTGTCAGTAAAAGAGCTGCTGCAGATCACACCAGAGCCGAACAACGGATTTCCAACGTCATGCCGACGTTTATCGAAGGGTATGATGCGCCCGATATCTGTAATGCAGCCCTTTCAGAATACGAGTATTATGCAGTTGCACGTAAGATCTAATTATATTGAATTCCCAAAAATTCCACTCAAAGGGAAATTACAGACTTTTTTTAGATAATATGAGTGCAAATATATGTGCGTTGTTTTTTTAAGTGTTTAAACTTACAATATATGATGTATGTGACTTGTAAGTCAAATTAGTCTCATACAGCACACAGGATACTCGGTATACAAGAATATCTATTTGCCGGCCCAAGCCTATTCTTATAAGCTCAGTTGACTGCTCCATATTCGTTCTCGATTTCATACACTGGCCATGTTGAAGTTGTGGACACCACCTAGGAATAATCTGAGCTTTCCGACAGGCGTACATTCAGTGCGAGGTACATCCATATTTTGGTGACTGCCAAAATATGGATGCAGCTCGCACTGAAAAGTAATGCACTGCCAAAAGCTAAAACAGGCTGTGCTAGTCGTGACTGAGTGAGTGACCAAACTGCTACCAAGAGACCGCCCTCTCACATACCAGAGACTAGTCTATTATCTACTTCACTGCACGACCAACGAGACGGTATGCAATAATAATATTAATACTAACATGGATTCAAAGATGCATGAAACCTGCAAGCCTACTGAACTGCCGAACTAGGTTCGCTGTCTCGATATTGACGAAACCTGTGTGTCGGCTCTTACAAAATCAATTGTCATCTCACACCCGTTGCTGTCGGATAATCTATGTTCTATGAAATTGTTGTCATGCTCGTGAATCCTGATCAAGTCAAATTGAATTGCAGTTCTAAAGAGATTTATGCAGTCAGAACGGCTTCGACTCTGGTAGTTGGTAAGCTGGGAGTTGCACGGCGATCCTTTCCTTATGGAATTTCTTGGATTAGTGCACCGACTACTCTGCCAAAACATCGTGCATCATTGTTAGGCTATCAAACGGTAGGTGCTTATTTCAGACCATGCCTTGCCACTGGATGGATTGAGCACCATGATACCGTTATCACTCTTAGTTCAGAGACAGGATTTTTTTCAGATACTAAATGATTGGTTGCAGATGCTTGTTTCCATAACTTTAGATAGGTGCTTTAAACTAGGCGACGGTTCATAGGGTTACAAGCAGAACTGATATTAGGAGAAAAGTATAATGGCTTTACCTGCCACTGCTCCTGTTGATGATGGCCTAGGCTACTGCCAATCAACAAAAGCAATAGATTGTCATGATTCATCATTTTGCACTGAGTGGCAGTACCAGCTGTTTAAATAGCTTGCTTGTTGGTCATTCAAGCTTCGATAATTGAGCCTTATGGTAGTAAATCAGGTTACCAAATTTCCTCATGAAGAATCACAATTAAATATTTATTTTTCAGATAGCTGCTATAATAAATAAATCATTTCGAAGTAAAAACGCCTTTGACCTGAATCAGGAGCAGTACCGTCAGAATCGTGTCAAAGCAAGTTGAAGAAATATGTGCGATAGAGCTCAATGAAATTATGCAGGCTATTGTTGGCTATGATGGCGATATACAAGATGTAAGCAATGATGTTCTTATCAAGGCAAAGGAACCAGTGTGCAAGTTCTTAGAAATATTTCCCTAGAACTTCATTGCCACCTGCTGGCTTGAAAAGATTATGCAGCAGGTCCGGAATCGCAGAGCCAGTGCTCGTCTGGGTAGTACTGCTAATAGTGAGGACCAAGATATCGATAACATCAGCGCCCGGTTGGTGGTGGCATCCAAAATGATGCAGATGCGTGGCAGAAAAAAAGAGAGCTTCAGCATAGAAAAAAAAATCCTAGCTGATTAAACAGCCTCTTTTTGTATAGCGACAGAAGAGCCTTTACGGCTATCAGCACCGCTTGCAGTGGCGATAACGGATCGCCCACCACAGGAATCGAACCCACGACCTCGGAACCGAGGTCGTGAAAGCAACCGCCGTACCTAGTGTGCCATCACGGCTCACCGAAGGCTACTCCGGGCGTTCAGATACGCTCTGTGGGGGCCCGAAGAAGGCACCAGTGGTTGTCCCAAATCAGCCATCAATCTTGAGCTATTTCTTGAAAAAATAGGCTCATTTTTTGTGATCGAGCATTTGATCATTGCCTTGGATCGGGTCAGATACTACCTATTTGAGTAATAAAAGCCGTTTCTGAAATTGCTATATTTCTGCCTACGAATAGAACTGGTCCAGCCCAACATTTCTAGACTCTTTGCATATAGTTTAGACCAATATTCAGGTAGATATCACAGTTTGCACACGCCCGGGCTACCATGGTTACCAGCATTACCTCCTTCGGGCCCTAATTGCCCTATGCCATAAAAGCATTTACTTTAGGCAAATGTTTTGACCAATGATGGTTCGGTCTATTCCCATCACAAGTGGCAGTATGTTCTAAGCTTTAGCAGTACCTAGTCATACTTTAATCAGATTGCTTTCCAGTGATTAAGGCCCATGGATTAGGATATCACTTTTATGCTGAGGATACTCAGCTGTGTTTGTCATTTAAACTGTCAGATTCTGCTGCAGCAACTGATAAACCGAATTGCCTTCTCCACATTCAATCTTAGATGTCTGAAAACTTCTTGAAACTAAATGACAATGAAACCAAGCTGCTGCTCGCACGACACCCTAAACTTGTGGCTGGATTAAAAGGCTTTGCTCTTTCAATAAGTGATGCTGTTGTGCTACCATTACCACACGCTCGAAATTTAGGTGTGGTTTCCCACAGCTTCACACATTTTAAAGGCTTCATTTAGAATATTGATTCTATAGCTAGCCATCACATCCGATCCATATCTAATAAAAGGAGCTGTCTTCCATAGTGGCTTGCAAAAAAATTAACTAGCTTTTTAGTTCTGTCTTGGATCGGTTATTGTAATTCCATTTTGGCTGGGCTACCAAAGTAAGCAACTAGGCCACTGCAGCTGGCTATGAATATGGCTGCAAGGATAGTCTTCCAGTATCAGAGGTTTGAGCATGTGTCTCCTTTGCTAAAATAGTGGGTTTCAGTTGATACATTGATATTATAAATAAATATTATATTATAAATGTTGATAAAGGATGGATTTCAGTTGATCAAGGGATGCAGAGCAAAGTTCATAAGCTGACCCACATGGCCAGTCACGGCCGGGCTCCTTCATATCTAGCTGAACTGCTGCCCCAGTGTCAGCCTCTTTGTTTCCTTATGTCCTGTATGGACAATAAATTAGATGTTCAATTCCTCTGCTTAAAGACTGCTGGCGACAGAAGCTTTAGCTCTGCAAGTACTACATCGTAGAACTTGCTTCCACAACTCTATCACGACGGCTACTACTCTCCTGCTGCCGACTATGGCTCGTCCTTTTCAGTGGTCTTGATCTGTTACTTCCATGCTACTCACTACCTCAACCACTGCCCTGACTCTGCTGTGCTTCCCCCTTTCTCTTTGTTGGGTGGTGTGGAGTCCATTAGCTTCCGAGTGAGTACCAAAAGCTACTTAGGTTGTGAGTGAGCTATGCAAAACTATCCTGCATACCACCCACACTGTCTTTATAGCTTTGTGGACTTACAGATCGAGATACATTGCATTATATAGCGACACTGACTTGTATTTTCTGCACCCCACTCTCCAAAAACCTTTAACACGACACAAATTTCTGGTGACAAATAATCTTCCTGTTAGCTGATAGCTGAATCTCTATTCAAGAGCCTCATGTATGGAATAGGGCTCTTGACCACGACTAAGGCCAGACCATTGCAACGGGGTTCTATCACAGTAAAATGCAAGCAAAACCATGGCTATACCCATCAGTTTTCAATTTTTATTGTAATGCACAGAGGTTGCCTTCACTTGCCGTACATTACTGTGTGTTAAAAGCCCTAAACAGGTGTTCATTAAAATCATTTCATTTAAAAAAATGTGTGCTCACAGTGAAATGTCACAAGGAATGAGAACTTCTGCTTCCCACAGCCATTTTTTTCGAATTGGCACCAATTTTGGTATTGGTATTGGCCGTCACTGTAACTGTTGTGCATTGCCCACTTTAAAGAAAAAAAACAGCTTAAAAATACCATAGTTTCACTTTGAACACAACTATTCTTGTTGTCTTGCCATTTATTGGGCTGTTGACCTCTGCCATTTCCGTGGATTGCCATGCATTGCGACAATTAACAGGAACAATAGCTTGAGAGTTCCATGGTTCCAGTTTGAGCTGAGTAAAATGTAATAGGCCATAGCACATGGTGTTTCATATAACTAGTATGCAGTCGCATTGCTGTGGATCGTTATGGATTGCTGCTTCAAGCCGAGCCTTTGCCATTTATTGCCATACCCTCCTCAAAATTTGAGAGCTCAATACGCAAACACTATTTGGTCGCACAGTAAACAGAGTGCGCTGAAACTTATATTCAAAATTGGAGCACTGAGAAACTTATTTTAGAAAATATTCTACGGGTGTTTTGAATGTAATGCAGTGTATCTCTGAATGTCACTCCACAAAGTCATAAAGACTCTATAGTTGTTATGCAGAAGAGTTGTGCATAGCCCACTTGCAATCTAGGCGGCTTTAGGTAGTATTCGGTGGCCAACTGATTTTATCTTATGCAGCAAAGAAACACTGAGAGGCATAACTGAGTCATGAGAGCAATTGAGGTAGTGAGTAGCATACGAGTTGCAGCTCGTGAGGTTGGTGAAGATTTGTGTCATAGTAAGCAGCAGGAGAGTAGTTACCGTTACATAAAAATTGTGGAAGTGAGTTCCAAGGCTTACAACCAACTGAACAAAGGCTTCTGTCGCCAATGGTCTTTGAGTGAAGGAATGGCGCAGTTAATTTATTGTCAGTACAGGACCTGTGGGTACCAAAAGGCTGAAACTGGTGCAGCACTTCAGCTGTTTACCTAGTGGTGGCATTGGTCCATGGTGATGCAGTCAATTTCAGTGCATTGTACAAGTGTGTCTAAGGCAACTGTAGTGAAATTGTGTGAGTAAATTATAAACGATGAGTGGAGCCGTGCACAATCACTTAATTAGAGCTGCCAGTGTAGGCTTTCAGGTTGTTTTGGGGATTGGCATGGGCTGTTGTGGATTGCTGTATGGGGCCAGGTCACCGCAGTCGCTTTCAGTGCATCACATAATAAAGCACATGTTTAGCGGCGAAAAAGTCCATGCATGCACTGTCAACTAAGTATAGTCTTGCATGCAAGTAAGTTAAAGTTTTGCGTTGAAGATTTGTAGGTGGTTTTCAGTGCATTTCAGTTTATTTTGTTACTTGCCTACTCCATTCCTAGCGATTGACACTAATATCCAGAATGTGCAGGAGTGAAATATATTGAAATTAGGAGAGTGTGCATATAACATTGTGTTCTTTAATATGCAATACAAACTAGAGCTCAGCACATTATCTTTCGGATAGTTCCTTTGTGGATTGCAATATTTCCCAGGGTCGGTGCAATCGATCATAACTGCGTTTATCGAAAAAAGTCCTTGAAGACCCTTACTCTAACTACTATACAAATGCAACCAGGCAACATGTTAACAGCTTTTAGTAAACTTAATAAAAGTATTCAAGAACTATCAAATATGCTCCTAATGATCCTTCAAATCTCATTCTCGTTTTTCAACAATGCCAACATTGAAAAGTGTTTTGTTATCATTTGCACTTTAATGAAGAAACACATTTCACCATTTCCCGCCTTACTAGGTAACGATTTCAAACTGTTTGCATTATACTGCATGGGAAATGTGACTCGTTTCATGAAAGGCCGGCTTAAAGACTTAGTCCTGGAGTGGATTTAGTTCGAAATTCCAGAGCCCACAGTCACGGTGCGGTAGCCCAGGCTTTACAAAGGACGGTGCACTAAATGCTGCACGATTCATATATGGTTACAGTGTGTTTGCTAAAGCCTACCTTCTAATGGAACACAAACTAAAAAAAGTTATTACAGCGAGGTCAAGACACACAGCAAAGCTCCATACATGCAAACCAGTTGCACAGATTGGTGTCACGAGTCGATCAATTTGGTGGGGTTTCCAGCCTGTGAACAAGTCAGTCTAGTTTTGTAATTTCCTCACGATTGTTTTCTAGATCATTTCCAGAGCATTCAAGAATAACTCTTAGATACTTTCACTCACGTAGAGAGACGTAGCAGTCTCAGCAGCTGAAACGAATCATCAAACTTATTTTATTGATCGTAAGGGTTACTTTCAGCCTGCTAATAATATGTGTATAGTCGAACCTTAGGTAATGACCCGAATTTATTTGAAGCTTTGAACCTCTTGCAACCTCTCAAAGTTTTTTCAAATAAGTTTCGTATTCAACCGCCTGCATTTTATCTGAATAGCAGACCCAATGCTATATCTCAGATTCGCTTTACGGGCCTTGTCAGTTTCAGTATACCATTCAAATAAAAGCTGAGACTTCTCACTATAAATGCACCAATATCGCAAATGTTGACCGTACCTTTTTACACCGATAGGATGCTCCGACATAGGTGAATTACCATTGGTTTAGGCTTAGATGAAAGTGATAAATTACCATTGGTTTAGATGAAAGGCTTAGATGAAAGTGATAAAGGCCTTGAAAAATATATTTAGATTTTTGCTTGCTAGATTAATTGTAATGGGTTGGAGAAAGCATCTACGGTATAAGCATTACAGGTGGCCGACCAATATGTGGTTTCTTGTATTCTAGAATTTGATAAAGCTTTATTTACCAAGGTATCGACAAGGTTACGTATTTGTGTTCAAGAACTTTATTATCTCTACTTCTCAACTAAATGTGTCGCTATAATTAATTTGAAGTGCCAGTTTTGGTTATTTGTAAGCTGAACTAATCTGGCACACATAGTATATATAATCAAATGCGTATGATTTGCTCAGAAATAACTTTTACAAAAAGGCAAGGCATCAAACACTTTTTGGCCTATATACATAATGTAGCAACTGTTTAGCCTATATACAACGGCAAGACATATGCGTCACACACATTCGATTAAATTATGAGATTAATTTATCAGGCTAAAATTTTTAAATAAAGGCCAAGACTTGCAAGTCTTCACATAGGGGGCAAGACCAATAAGATGCTGGTGAGCTATAAGGTAATGCAGAAAAATATTTTTCAGACCCATTTTTATCGTGTTCAGTATCTTCATTTATATGTATTGTTTAAAAAATGCTGTACGTGTTCTCCAATGAAGTTACCTGCTGTGATAATTCTCCCAGGGAAGTTGGTAAATACATCTTAGACGTACTTGAAAGCTGTTAATTAATTAGTATATGGCCCTGAAAATTGCTTATTACGGCCTACCTTAATTTGCATGGGTAGCAGCATTACTTCCCGAAAATCGAACAGCAGGTTCCACTCTGTTCTTCTTCCTTGCAGTAATCTTATTCTGCTTTAGTGAATTCAATAAAGCAACCGTTCGTCTTAGTGCCATGTCAGTTCCTTAAGTAAAAAATAGGACACACTGTGAAACAACACCGGAAGCCCATCAGGAATGTCTGTTTTTTACAACTACAAATTAAAAAAGCTGATTTAAAAGACTCATTTTTACAGCAGCTGAAGAGCCTTAATGGCAAGCACACAGCCTAAAACTGGCATTTTAAAATTTCCCACTCCACGATTTGAGCCCATGAACTCGATCCTAAATATCGAGCACCTTGCCTTATGGATTATTACGGTTTTAACTTCCTTTCAGCCAGAGATGTCATACTTCGAAGCACTAATCAGTATCTTGACACTATTGTAGGTCTATTCAAATGCACTCTGTTAGCGATCGACAGAAATAGTACTGTTTCTTCTTATAAATGCTACACTACTCTGATAATTCTTACTAAACTGTCTATTATTAGGTTGTTGTTGTGTTGGTTATAGTCGCTTCGAATAGCATCAAATATACCTTCCACATGTTTGCAGATGCAAATACCTTCCACATTACTGCAGATGCAAACCAATCTTTGTCACGAAAAAAGTCAGACTCAATTTAAATATAGTCTCTTTTATCTTTATCGCTTAGCATTTCCTTCAAGAATACAGCAATCATTTTGCCTAGTTTCAGAAGCTATGCCTTCGAATTGCTAAGACTAAGGTTGCCACTCAGGTAGTAAAGCTCATTTTAGATGGGTGACATCTTTCCTCAGATGCATCTCTGATATTAGAGTCTGGATATACCTTATCTTACACATTATTCGACTTCCTGTTCTCTCATTAAAATGATATGTCTATACTCAAAGAGTTGGCAAGGAAGTTCCGTGAACTTATTACTTGGGCTATGGATAAATGAGCTTGTGGATATATGACGGAAGGCGTGCATTTGCCAGTTCGAGGTTAGGACGGGCAAGCTGGCAGAAGGATCGTTTGCCAGGGTGATCAATCGGTTCCTGCTTAAATAGGAGAATAGCGAACTGTATATATTTGCAATCTCACGTGTATCTGCCTCTATAAATACGAGAATTATTTAAACTAAAACTCAATGTTTAAGCTTTATGCAACATATCTAAAGATATTCCATACGAAAAGCAGTAATTGTTCAGCTCATCTTCAAGAGTTCTCTTGCATTATTCGAATGGAAAGATATTCTCAGAGCTTGTCTTGATCCTATGCAGGCATGAAAAGGTATTTTGTATGGATCTAGCCAATCCTAAAAAAGGCTTTTGCTTAAACCTACTCATCTATATGTTAATAATTTTTCAGCATTCGTAGAAAAATGCGTCAGCTCAGTGGAAGCTAAATCTTAATGCATTATCAAAAAATTATTGCTATCCCCTTTTCTCTTCTTGCCTAATACAATAAAACATGAAAGCTCGTGTAAGGCACCAATAGTGATGCAGTTCTTTGGAAACTAACATTTTGTAAAGTAATCCAATTTCTCACTAATTTGTTTAGTGCCACAAGGTAGTGCGAGCCTGCCATTCTCAACATAAAGACGGCACCACTATAGAATGTCAAAATACTATTGTCCTTACTATGGATGTGAACAATTTATGGCTAATAATTGCTGTGAATTCGCTCTGAGAAAGATACTACGAAAACACAGTAAACAATAAAGCTACGATCTTAATCTGCAACTTAGTGCGTTAGGAGCTTAGTCGGCTTTCTTTGTAGACAAAATAAAGACTTATTTTCATTTTAAGAAGTATATATTAATTGGGCAAAGCGGCAACTGCCGAAGATTTGTTCAGCTAGTATACAGCATATAAAAGTAGAAGAGAATGCGAAAGGAAACCAATTTCGTTGAATGTGTCAGGTCAGTAAAATGCTTAAAATAGTATATAAAGATATATTTATGCAATCTTAGACCTCCGAAGAAGAAGCTATTGTTGTCACTGCTCATCAGTTCAAACGTGGTGGAATCGCTCTAAGGCTCAATCGGCTTTGAACAATGGTCGGCTAAATAAAACTGGATTGAGTTGCCCCTGATACTAGTAGTTCACGGTGCTGATAGTCCCAAGTTCCGATGTCAGACTAAGCTCTGATGTACGTGCCACTAGCAATCCGGCGACCAAAGGATGAGGTTCGTTGCCAGACTCCATTAGAAAGTGAGTGCCGAGTGCTTTCATGCAGCTGTTGCAGTAAGCCTTAAGACGCCGATCGATTTCTTCCTACAGCTTCTCTGTGCTCGATTGGTCGATATGTGCAGTGCGGCCTTAATACACGGGCGTTTACTTCGTCACTGGCTAAGGCACCATTGTGTAGTAGTGCATTATTGGAGTAAGCATGGTAGAATATTGACTGAGCTAGCCGTGCAGTCAGCAGGAGCTAATAGGATCCGAGTCAAACAGGCAAATCGTAGGCGGCCATTGTATGTCGTAGCATCGTTCCTTTGCGACAATCCTCAGAGTGCTAAGGTGGACGCTATGAAAGCTGATGCTGAGTGACTCGCAGACGGGCAATGCTTCGTAGAATGCTACCGAAGACCTTTCATAGCACAGTGTTCAGCACGATGATACTAGTACTGAATGGATTCTGTGCTGCAGATAGGCAGGCCGCCAGGCTGTACACGGATCTGATGAAAAATCGTGGTTACAACAAGCTCATCAGGCCAGTATTCAACGACACTGACAAGCTCACTGTGAAGCTCGGCATGCGTCTGTCTCAGCTTATAGATGTGGTAAGCATGCAGCCATTAGCCAAACCGCTCCTTGTTTCAGCCGCTTGGGAGAACCCTGGTGCTGTCTGGATAAGGTGCTCGCCCCGACTGAGGTCGAGCCGAAGTCGTGGGCTCAAACCCTGTGACGTATGTGAAGAACCTGAATAGAGACAAAGTTCTCTTTGTGCGCTATACAAATGAATAATTAATTACGCGAATGGGCAGTGAGTGTTGAGTCTGCACTGAGAGTGCTATCTGAATGGGTGGTTGGGGAAGGGCTCAGTCACCATTAACTTACCACCGTATCAAACTGCAGTTTAATGACACATCCGGTGTTGCTAGGGTGTAATTCTGCTCCTAGCAGCTGCATCTAAATAAAAATCAAGAGGGCAGGTTTGCAGATGTACCGTCGTGACCAGTCTGATGGAGTAATATCGAGAATCGAACAGTGTAATGAGAATGAAACTGTGCCAAAGAAGAAAACAGAACAGACGGGAATAGCAGACAAAGTGAGAGAGAGAGAGAGAGAAGCACGAGAGAAAGAAAGAGAGAGAGACAGAGAGGGAAAGAGAAACAAACAGACAGACAGCCGCAGAGGCAGAGTGACCGAGAGACACTGGTACAGAAAATGAGAGACCAATCAATAAGTTAAAAGAAGAAAGGAAGGGAGAGGAAAGTTGAATTGCTAATGAATGGAGAAATTTGTGTGTATATGTGGAGAGAGAGAGAGAGAGAGAGAGAGAGAGAGTAAGAATAAGAGTCGGAAAAAGAAAAAGTAGATCGAACAAAGTAGTTAACAATATTGCGAAAGGATTTCGATACAACAAGGATAAAGTGATCGAGAAAAGAGATTCGTAGAAATATAGGTTCCACAAGAAGAATGTAAAGGCAAATTTAGAGTAAAAAGCAGAAACATACATTGAGATACTGACTTTCCCGTCGAAGTATAGAGTACATATTTGCACCCGTATTTTTATATTTACGTATATTAATTGAATTTTCTTCGGGACACAGGGAGCAGGCGAAAACTACTGCATGCGAAAGCCAAAGAGGTTGGAGGAAATGGAGGGAGAAAGGAGAGAGAGAAAGACCGTTAGGGAAGGAGAGAGAGAGAGAGAAAGAGAGAGAGAGAGAGAGAGAGAGAGGGGGGAGAGAGAAAGCGAGAGAGAGAGAGAGAGAAAGCGAGAGAGAGAGAGAGAGAGAGAGAGAGAAAGCGAGAGAGAGAGAGAGAGAGGAGGGAGGGCTATCTCTTACTCACTCGTGTGTGAGCTACCGCGCTAAAGAAAATAAAAACGCAAGAAGCGGATACGTTAGAGTGCTACAATCTCTCCTGTAGTAAGATTGGTAGGTATCTAGCGAGTAAAATTTTAATTGAAAGGTCATTGTTCCAATTAGAAGCTAAATTCCTTTGCAAAGCAATTAATCTAGCTTCTCAATGACTGCTGTTCTTTATTGTTGACCAACTGCAGCTTCAGAGGCTTAAGCATTGTCGTTACAGGATGAGAAGAGTCAGGTCATGACCACAAACGTCTGGCTGAGGCAGGTAAATATATCTTCAAAAAATTCGTTTGTTTTTTACACAAATATACAGCTATTCTCAGCTGCTTCAGCTGAATAAATCGTCATGAGAATAATTGAGCTCAAATGGGCTTATGGAGACTCATTTAAACCAGTCACAGCATTTCGCAAATTCTTTTTCAAGTTATTTATACATCAGAAGATGTATCGGCACACATTTTTTGAAAATGGTCCAATATCTTTGGAAAAGATCCTTTCAAAGTTAAGAATTCGAACTTTAGATGTGAACGACATGGGAAAAATGGTTTAAAAAGGTAGAGTAGTTATAGCACTGGAGTGAAACCCAGACTTAGCCGGATCGCTTCTGCTTTGATGGTCATTAAGTTTCTGGATCCAGTCTCAAAGCAGAGAGAGCCTATTGTATTTTTTTTTATTTCGAGATGATGTGCTAGAAACGTCTCAGTACAAAGTGGCAGGCTGTTATGAGCTTAAGGCAAGATACTTCAGGCCGATAAACGGAAGTGGGCTCTTGGTTCAGATACTTTCTATGCATTTATATCACTTAGTTCAGATACTATTATTTGAAGATAGGTAATAATCTGCGTTGCTGGCCTATGTAAACGTAATTTGCTTCTGCATAGCACATTCCTATACATGTTTGCATTGCTGAGAAACTTCTAGAAAGTTCAGCATACCGCTTTACCACTTTGCAAGACCGTACCAACTCGACTGTCAAAGATACAGCGAAACAATTGCAGAGCTGAACATATTAGGTTCGATAAATTACTTATATCGTCAGGAGGTGAGCCAATGTGAAAAAGATTTGATAAATAAAACTAATCTACCTTCTTTAAAGGATTCTTGTTTGCACCCTCAGTACGCCCGTGCTGTGCCTCTGTGGTGCTGGATTCGTGCTAATCTTCAACCGCTGCTTTTTGCTGGCTACCTATGTTAATGTTAAAAGACTGCTGCAATGTTTAAAACTGCATTTAGCATGGATCTAGCAATAAGATGTGGCTGACTTTTACAGTTCCTATTAAGGCAGCAGTGCACCCATTAAAGGTCATGCCACTGACCTTAAATGGCTCGATTCTGCTAGGTGCAAATTAAGTCGTAGTTAACGTTTAGTCCCTCCGCGAAATTTAGGCGCTTGCCCTTAGCTTGCATAGCTTGGATGTAAAGGATGATGGGAACTAATTAATTCTAACCTACGAGGACGATTCAACGAGGAGTGATCAAAACGCCCCTCGATTACATCATGGCAGCCAATCACGTAGTCAGCTGGCGGATTTTGTGCCGACAGCAGGTGCTCGGCAGCTGTCTCAGTAGGACCTACATCATTGTTTAGCAACTCGAATGTGCGAACCGCTCGCGTTTACCAGCAATTTTGTCATAGATCACGGACAAGCCGCTATTCATGGACCGGGGGTCGTGGCAGACCAGCTGAACTCAAGTGCAATATTATTATAACTCGTATATCGAAACCTCACACCTTGCTAGTAAGTTCCAGTCTGGCTTTAGAGCTAATCACTCCACAGAGTCAGCATTGCTTCGGGTATACAACGACCTACTTAGGAATGCAGACATGGGTAGAGTGTCTCTTCTTGTTTTGCTCGATCTTTCGGCAGCTTTTGATACCATCGATCACAAAGTACTTTTAGAGCGCCTCTCATCTCGCCTGGGCATCACTGGCACTGCTCTGCAGTGGTTCAGGTCCTATCTCAGTGGGAGACTCCAGAGTGTTGACGTGAATGGACAAAGATCATCTGAAGTACCTCTAAAATATGGAGTACCTCAGGGCTCTGTGCTAGGTCCGGTCCTTTTCACCGTTTATACTCTCCCTCTCGCTGATGTGATTGCCAAGCACAATCTAGGCTTTCACTTCTATGCGGATGACACTCAGTTGTACCTTTGCTTTGATCCCTCCCAGCCTTCGAGCACCTCAAATTCTCTCAACTCACTTGCTGCATGCATTGATGACATCCGATCATGGATGGCAGCAAATTTTCTAAAACTAAACGATGATAAAACTAACTTACTAGTTATGGGCAAACCTAGTGTTATTCAGAAATTGGAAAGGCTGACTTTCAAAATTGGCTCAGCTAGCATATCTCCAGTTGCATCAGCACGAAATCTAGTTGTCATATTCCAAAGCGACCTCTCGTTAGACGACCACATCAGCTCCACAGTCAAATCAGCCTATTTTCAGCTTCATAACATTGCTAAAATTAGGGCTTGTTTAGATAAGGATGCCACGTCTATGTTGGTCCATGGATTCATGACATCTCGTCTCGACTTCTGCAACTCACTGCTTACAGGCCTACCAGCATGTGCGATCAGGCGATTGCAGCTGGTGCAAAACTCTGCAGCTAGGCTTGTCTGTCGTGAGCGTCGCAGTTGCCACATTACTCCACTTCTCGCCGACCTGCACTGGCTACCAGTCAAGCAACGGATTGACTTCAAGGTTTTGTCGCTCACTTTTAGGTCTCTTCATTCTATGGCTCCAGCCTACCTTTCAGATATACTACCCCATCAGGCAAAGCATCGTACCACTCGCTTTTCGGAATCCAACAGTCTAGAAATACCTCGTACAAACCTTAAATCCTTTGGAGACCGTGCATTTAGCTCGTATGCTCCCACAGCCTGGAACTCCCTCCCGACCTGCATCAGAACATCCCCTGACCTGACCACATTTAAAAGAAACTTAAAAACATACCTATTTAGGACAGCATTTAGTGGGTCCTTGTGATTCGTCCTCGATGTGCTTATGCGTGCTGACACTGTTCATGCTGCCACTAACCACATTTGCATGCTGACCCAGTGCATGTAACCCCTAACCATGTTATTCATTTTGTTTGTTTTTCAAGCATGATTTTACTTACTATTCTATTGCGTATTACTTTGCAGTAAATGTAAAGCGCCTAGAAAGAGATTAAGTTCTCTGAGGGCGCTTTATCAAGTGCAATATTATTATTATTATTATTATTCATCTTTCAGGAGTGGCACGATACCAATCTGCAATGGAATCCGGCTGAGTACGGCAACGTCGTTCAGCTGCACGTGCCTGCCGATGACATATGGAAGCCTGACATTGTTCTCTATAACAAGTGAGTGCTAGCTGAAATTTTGATACCAAGTTTTGACCGACGGCTGGTGATCTTCTGGAAACGATGAAGCAGTGTTGTATTAACTGCTCGCCTTAACGTAACCAGCCAAGTGTTTCGAGTGACAGCTTTTCAAGTCTGAGTCCGTGTGCGAACAGCTCTACCTCCAGACCTGAGGTCACCTAGCTCGTTTTCGACATTGTTTTAGGAGCTTGTGGGAGTCTGTTTGGCAGATTTTGATGACCTGGCTTTCAGAGAATTAAGGCACGAGCTTGGGTAATTAGATAAAGGGTTTTCGAGCTTTTTTCTTTGAACATCCTAGTCAAACGTAAGTTGGAAGACAGACCAAGATTGGCAACGACAGCTTTATCAGTCATCAAAAGAGTTTCCTAATTTCATTCAGATAAGTAGTACCTGGCTATAAAATCAACTTGTTCAAGGATTTTTCTGCCGAAGACTTTCGAAAGCATAAATCTAGGCAGTTGTGGAATGAGGCTTTTTTTTATCCCAAAGCCCATTCTCAAGGTTGCAATTTAGCAAGTAACTGTTGTTTATTGTCCTTTGCAGCAAATGTAAAGTGTATAGAAGGAGATTGAGTTGTCTGAGGGCCCATATCAAATGCATTATTATTATTATTATCATTATGATTATTCAGATGCTTTTGTAAATCCAGATTTTGATGTACAATAAGGGCTTACGATATTTTGAATCTGCTTTTAAGACTAGGTTAAATGCTGAGAAAATAATTGATCAATTAGCTTTCCATATTTTTGATCACAGTATATTATTTAATTCCTTCTTATGCCTAAGGGGTTTATCGAATAGGTTTCGATTGGTTTATGATTCAGAGAAATGAAGCGGAAAAATTAAAACAACTTGAGTATGAAGATAATAAAACTGTTCGTATAAACGGAAAATACTGTTAAGGAGTAGAGCCTAAACTAGATAAGAAGACAATGAGAATACCAACGATAAATTGGTAATGCTCTAGTCAGATGAGGAGTCTTGAAATTTTTGTACTGTTTTCTGTGAGCTCCCGGTAACATGGCGAAGATAAGCAAGCCGAGCTGGTTTGGTCTAGCGGTTAAGGTGCTCGCCCCGACCAATATCTGACTTTGGTGGTGGGATTGAGCCCCGAGGCATATGTGAAGCGCCTGAATAGAGATTAAGTTATCTTGGGGCGCTATGTAAATGAATTATATTTATATTTATCAATGACAAAGAGGACGTTCAGGACAGCGATTTTAGCATGTTATTATGGCTAATTTACATAAATTAGAATATAAATTTACTTGACTTATAATCGAAAGACGACTAGCAGCAAAATTTTTTGGTATTCTAACCTTTTGTAACTTACCTGCGATATTTTTTACAAAGATAAATTTTAAAATATTCATTTATCAATGGAATAAGTTTGGGCATGCAGTCTTTTATCTTTAGCATGTACATATTCTGGTATATTTATTGAGATTAGTTACCAGGTGTGAAATTCTTAAAGCTGACTGACTATCTGAATAGCACATATAAGTAGGAAAAATAGACTATACTTGCTCGGAGGGTATTACATAATTAAAAACGAAGTTGTTTGCGAGATCCCATCCGAATTCCAATGAAGAAATTCTAAAAGAACACTTTACTACTGGGGTCATTCGCATTTCCACGAACGAAGCCTGACTTGAAAGATCGGTGCAACAACGGTTTTTTCAAACAGTAGAAGATCAACTGGAAAATCAGCATAAATACATTTCAATACCTGGCACATCCTCAGGGCATTGTTTTATACTAGGTGGAACCACGATGAAAATATGTATGCCGATTCACCTCATTTTAGAACAGTTTTTCAACTTGTTTATCAGTTGTATACTCTACTAAGCAAATAAAGACAACGCTTTTATAGCGCTAATTTGGAAAAGACAACATGCAAAGAGATAAATCTATTTCAGAGTCCCCGAACCTAGCCACGGGGAATGCAGCCATATAGGTTATATCTGCCAAAGAATTGTAAGCTCTTGCAGGCCAGGTCTTCTTGTATGGGCAAAATACTCTAGAAGCTTATAATAAATCAACAGTTATATTAGTCTTGCCTCAACTTTTCAACCCCAGCTTCGCTTCGCAAACATTCTCATAACCAATTTTTGATAGCCTCGATATCATTTCGTGCGCTTTATAAGCCATGAACTAGCAATCAAATAAAGACTAAAAAATCCCCCTTAGTTTTGGTAGCTGATAGGTAGCTAAAAAAAAAAGTTCCCCTCGCTTTACGGTTTCACCGGGCCAAATGTATTTTTGTTGTGCTTGTGGAGTCAAAAGACGGTTTCTGAAAAGCCTTATTTTTCCATTTTAGCACTTTCCTGCTCACACGCACACAAACACAGACACACGCACACACACACACACACACACACACACACACACACGGTTGAGCTGGCCGCACACACATATAGACAAAAATATATATATATATATATATATGTATATATATAAATATATATATATATACTTTCAAATATGAGACTTTCAAATCAAGAGCAATTTTCACGTTAATGGCTGGGAAATTTGAGCTAAATGTGTCAAGCCCCCTCAAAAAACACAAATCAACGGCAGCCTGCCTTGTCCGGCTAGCACTTCAAACGCTTTAGCCTCGTCTATTCCATTCGGCTGTTTCCAGTGCGGATGGCCACTATCAAGTGACGCTGATGACTAAAGCGAGGCTGCATCACACTGGCACAATAGTATGGGAGCCGCCGGCCATCTACAAGAGCTCATGCACAATCGACGTCGAATTCTTCCCATTTGACCAGCAGACGTGCTCAATGAAGTTCAGCTCGTGGACGTTCGACGGCCTTCGTATCGACCTCAAGCATGTGCGTCAGCCTGAGCACGAGGGAGACGCTAACATCACTAGCGCCGTAGACCTCCAGGACTACTACATCTCGTTCGTCTGGGACCTGATCGCCGTGTATGCGACTCGAAAAACCGTGCGCTATCCATGCTGCCCCGAGCCATATCCGGACGTCACTTTCCACATAGTGGTGCGAAGAAAGACACTTTTCTACACAGTAAATCTCATAATACCGTGCGTTGCCATCTCGTTCCTTACTGTGCTCGTCTTCTACCTGCCTTCGGACAGTGGCGAGAAGACGACATTGTGCATATCCATACTCATCTCGCTTACTGTCTTCTTTCTGCTGCTGGCCGACCTCATACCACCAACGTCGCTGGTAGTACCGCTCATCGGCAAGTATCTTCTCTTCACCATGATACTCGTGACGCTGTCCATTGTCATCACTGTAGTGGTGCTGAACGTGCACTACCGCTCACCCGTAACGCACACCATGTCACCATGGGTGAGACGAGTTTTCCTGCATGTCCTGCCGCGACTGCTCATGATGCGCCGGCCTCCACCAAATCGCCGCCGGACTTTCGGAGTGGGCCCAGCTGCAGCGAACCAGGCGTGTGGGACCTCCGTCACCCCTGAAGTCCCCTGTGCTGCAACAGAGGCAGAAAGAAGCAATGGAGCGGCAGGCAGTGAAGCCACATCACGAGATGGCAGGTGTGTCGGCTGGCCGCAGTGCAAATGTGATGGTCTTTGATGCCGAGGCTAAGGCCAACCAGAAAGGCTCTCGCGCTATCTCACACCAGCTTTCCTCCTACCACGTTTCCCTCTAACCAACGAGTTCCTCACCAGCCACTACCGGCCATCAAGCACTTTTGTTGTGATCTTTTTTTTGAACGCCAGCTTTGGCGCCAACGTTTTAGGGCATGGAGGAGCTCTCCTGATGCCAGCCCAGTGCCCAATCGCGCTTACAGCTCCAGACTGCTATCGAAAAGGTCGATCGATGTCCAGAGAATTGTGGAGGGCGTCCGTTTTATCGCTGACCACATGCTTGAAGCGGAGGCGCTCGATCAGGCAAGAAAGAACGTGCGAGCATTTGAGCACCCTCAAGCAAGTGCGACTTGCTATTCTTGGAGCTTAAGCGGAGCTTCGATTGTTTACATATTTACTTTCCTCTTCAATTTCATTGAATCCTTATTCAGAGCGATTGACATAACTGACACAGGATTGGTCGTTGCTAAGTCGCCGAGAAAAACTTTCGGAGTGTTAATGTATGGTGGGTGTACGCCAGGCTGCTGCCGAAATTCTTATCTGATCAGCAGCCAGCCAACGATCTTAAAAGCCGAACTGAGTCACTGAAGCACTGGGCTGATGTGAACCTCGTCATCCTAGCATCTTGAAAATGTCAATATATTTAGAAGTTACTTAGGATAGATACACTTGACATAATAGTTTGGTTGAAAGTGCTCGTCTCACTAGAGTCGCTCAAAACTTGACGGTTACCCATTGGTGTTTTATAGAGAGTAATTAAGCACGGTTTTTTCCAAACTCAATGTAATAATAGCATCACTACATACGGTTCATCTTTCATTCCGCTGTTGTCGACATAAGAATTTCAAATAGTTAAAGCTGCTGAGCAGTCAACAGTGTTAAAGAAATCATCTATTCACCCAAATCTCCTCTAAATAAGATTTTTATAATACTCTTGATATTTATTTTGGTGAAAACTTTAACTGCCAATTTGAAATGGACATCCTCTACTGCCCGTACGATCCCCTTGATGTACTACTGTCATGTTTACAGCAAAAAGACGTATTCCGAATGAGCTAAGCTTCCTACAAGCATGTAAGGATCAATTCGCACGTCTTCATTTGACAGTGCATAAGTAGCAGCTCGCCCAACCTGTCACTCATATACTAAGTATGAGAATAACGGAAAAACCAATACCGAAGCATTGGTTCGGTTCAAGAGATGTTTTTTTCAACATTAATTATGAAAAATACCAATTTAAGAGAATAAATCGTGCATTTGAACAAGAACAAGGAATATGGTCTTACGTTATGAGCCAATACACAGCCACATCAGCTATACAGTCAAGTTCGATTACTTGAAGCTACATAAGAAATTGCTAAAATTGCGTAACATTGCTAAAATGTGGCTTTTTTAGACTGGTTTACCACACCCAAATTGATCCATGCATGCGTGACATCCCGTTTCGGATTCTGTAACTCATTGCCGGCCGGTCTAACAGCCCGTACACACAGGTGCTTACACTTAGTGCAAAACTCTGCAGCTGGCTCATTTTTTTGAGCGTTGCAGCCGCCGTATGATTTCACTTCTCGCCGACCTATCTCTCTTCCAGTCATATATTGACTTTAAGATTATAACACTCACATTTAGGTCCGTTCATTCATTGGCTCCACTCTACTTATCAGATATAAGCCCTTACAAGGCTAAGCATCGTACCTCCACTTTTCGAAACTGTACTGTCCACCCATACCTCATACAAATCGCAAATCATTATCAGACCATGCCTTCAGTTCGAATGCTCTCATTGCCTGAAAAATACCGCGACATGTGTCACGACATCGCCTGTCTTGATCACATGTAAAAAGAAACTACAGACGCATCTATTTACGACAGCATTTAGTGGGTCCCTGCGATTCGTCCTTTATGTGTTTATGCTCATACTGTGCATGCTGCCACTAACCATGCTTGCAAGTTGATCCTGGCATGTCATCCCTAACCACGTTGTTCCTGTTGTTTATTGAGCTTGCTACCACTAACCATTCAATCGTAATTCCTTTATGGTCAATATAAAGTGCCTAGAAAGACATTGAGTTCTCTGAGGGCTCCATATCAAAAGCGTTATTTTTATTATTGCTGGGTCTTAGCCCGGGAAAAGATGCTGGCTCTTCACCAGGGGGTTGTGGGTTCAAGTTTTGCAGATGTCTAGAATTTATTGACCACTTCAAGTGGTGGGAATAGCAATGGAAGCTCTTTGGAAATGTTAAAATTGGGCTCAAAGCACTTCGTTTACAGATCGTGGAGTTAATAGTAGTACAGCCCCTATGAACATCATAAATGAATACTTCCATTGCATCGAGGCTCAGTGGGTAAGAGCAGTGAGTTGTAACTGGTTGGAAGCTTGACAGGTTTGCTGATCAACTTTTAAAGCTGTAACCTCGAGATAATTTTAGCGACACGCTAGAAATGAATAATCATAAAATAATTCTATGTAACCTATGGAATTATAAAATTCAACTAGTTGAGTTACATTATGGAGAAGCAAGGGGCAGACTTACTGAGAAAATTGTTCTGCAACTCACCCAATAGTCTTTTAGAGACTGTTTGGCCATGTATGCCTTGGGAATTACATAACCATCATTTGAAAAGTACTTAAAGTAAGATCAAACGCACCGAGGACCTACTTGTCTGGTGCATTCAAGAGAATTCTTGAATCGACACCATTGTCCTCCAAGCACTAGAGAGTGGCCTCGGGTGAATCTGAGCACAGTTATTTAATGTAATGTATCTTCGTCTGTAACAAGACGAAGTCAAATAGACGGTGTGGACCTTTACCTGACTTCTCTGCTATAACTTCGGGTATTCGGCACATACCTCCACTGTGACTTTTCACGAGCCGTCCTCGGGCTTGCTACTCAAAACAGGACCTGCTTAGCTTAAGGTTAGACTTCATCTTTAGCCGATACCTAGTTTTATTATCGCTTAGCTTTATGAAACTTGCTGCCATCCATGTGCAGAGATCATCAATACATGCAGCATTGAGAGATTTCGAGGTGCTCGAAGGCTGGCAGGGATCAAAGCAAAGGTACAACTGAGTGTCATCTGCATAGAAGGGAAAGCCTAGATTGTGCTTGGCAATCACACCAGCAAGAGTTAGAGCATAAACCGTGAAGAGAAACGGACCTAGCACAGAGCCCTGAGGTACCACATATTTCAGAGGTACCTCGGATGATCTTCGTCCATTCACGTCAGTACTCTGGAGTCTCCCACTGAGATAGGACCTGAACCATTGCAGAGCAGTGCCAGTGATGCCTGGCTAATGCCCGACGGCTATCTTTGCTTGTGAAGTCTTAGCGTAAGCGTCTTGCTTATTAATGCTGGAAACAATAACATTAATGGCCTGCATGTGGGGTCAGCCCACCATCTAGACAACTAGAGAATCAGTTTATTTTCGGCTGCAGCTAGAGCACAATTAAGTTTCTGCATTACAGCTGCCACACAGTTGGCCAATGCATGGACGAAGAGCCTTTCGAATTGCCTCGACCAAGTTTCGTGATTTAGTACATTTTTTAGATGAAAGAAGACTGGAAGTATGTGGCTCTGGTAGTCGACAGGTTTTTCCTGTGGATATTTACGACCGCCTGTCTTCTCGGCACAGTAAGCATAATTCTACAAGCAGAGACATTATACGACGGCCGCCAGCCAATATTGCTGAGCAATCTTAATTGAACAGTGACACCTTTGATTCGGCCAGTGCAATAGTATATCTAAACTATATTTGTCTAGAATACAGGAATTTGAAGTAATGTAGTTACATGGCTTATGAAAGCTAGAACTTGCTTGCAATGCATTTCCTACATTTTGAGAGAGGAACTGTTTGTAGCAAAAAAACGCTGCTTAAAGCAGCAGTAATGATTAAACTTCGATATACATTAGACATATGTTAGGATGTATCTCTGTCTCTCTATATAAATATAAATAAATCTCTCTATATATATATATATGTGTGTGTGTGTGTGTGTGTGTGTGCGTGTGTGTGTAATGGTGTATTACAGTATTTAACGTGTTTGTATGCATTAGCCGTCGGTGATCTGCCCTGCTGGGGTTGGGGGTGCTACCCGGGCCTCTGGAGTCAGGAACCTGTACCACACGGCTTCCGATCCGGTTGTAGCATCAGAGATGCAGTGCCACCTTAAAACCGTCCTTTCAGCTTGTGGGATGCTGAGGTCGTCCAGGCAAGCTTCATTATTTGGCCACCTGTTGCCAAGAGCCCCGACCAGGAAGAGCCTGACCACTGCTGACTGGTAGCCAGTGGTCAGGAAAGACAGAGCAGTGCTGCATATTTATTGTCTTGTTCCGGGCCACCATAATCAGAGCATCCTTGCTGCTGTTGAACTTCACTGGCACATCAACAATTACTAAATCAGTGCCGTTGTCAATCACCAGGTCTGGTTTGAGAGGTCAAGAAGTGACTGTGGGTGGCAAATCTGTCCATGGCCAAGCAGCAGCTGACCCTGCCTGTGCAGGCTGGGATGCCCATGCACGGCTTTCCACGAGCATGGCTAACTCTTGCAGATTCGTGATGACCACTAGTGGCACGACCAAGTGCTCAATGCCCTCAGGGTGACTTGGCACAGCCAGCACTTCAGGGCTGGTCAACGATAGGCGACAGGAGAGCAGCTTGAGCACATATGCACGTCTGACCACAGTGAGATCTAGCCAACCCTGTTGCTAGGGCCAAAGGCTGCTGTTCTCGAGTAGCTTGAACTCATCAGGCGATGGCATGTCTGTGGTTTGTGGTTCTCTGTGCATGGCTCAGATAGCTGAGATACCTGGCACACTGCAAGTGCAGGCAAACTGGTAGTGGCCAGGGGACAGGCCAGTGCACAGCTGTGGTTAACCCACAGGCCGGCTTTGTCTTCCCACCGACTCAAGGTATGAATTGTGGTTGGGAGGAAGTGGGGAGGAGGGAATGCTGACTGAGGGAGGGCAGTCAAGACCGAGAAGGGCTCTGAGCCTGGGGGTTCTGCCTGGGGAATAAAGGGTTGGTGTTGGGCATCGGCTGGCTCTCTGCTATGCCGATCAAACTACAATGTCATCCAAGCTGGCGACTGCCCGGTCGAGTCTGTGACAGGCGACTTGACGGACTTTCTTATCGAGTGAGTACAGCAAGCAACAGGCTTGGGCAGCTCATAAGATGGAGGCGTTCGTCCTGAAGCAGATCAAGCAAAGCCTGCACCACAGAGCGAGGCCCAAACGGGAAATGTACCAGTGCTAAATTCGGCAGACTGCGTGCGAAGCATCCTAGTTCCATCAAACCTTTTTTGGCTGGTTACAGAGCGGCCTTAGGCAAAAGCCGTGCCCGACAAAGGTAGTCAAGCAGGGGCAGGAGGAAAGTCCGCAAGGCGACAAGCTTTCACCAGGGGGCAAGAAGGCTGGACTGAGTCAGGTTAATGTCCTCTGCAAGGAAAAAGAAGGCCTGCTCTATGTCAGCTCTGGGCTGCCCGAGATTCTGTGAGGCTTCCATGAAGGCCACTGACTCGGCATCTGGCAGCTCGGGGATCCACCCATAATGAAGAGTGATTGAGGATGGCAGGGGGGGGGCCTTTGCACCCTTTCGGGCAAGGACACGGCATATCGCCGGCCGGAAATGCATGCCCACTGTCGACGAAGCCTGTTTAACGGCAGATGCAAGGGCCTGAAGACCAGAAGACGGGCCTGAGAACAGGTCGAGGTCATCTGCCTATACACAGATCAACAAGGAGGTTCCTTGAAGCTGGAAACAGGATTCGTGCATGTTAGAAACCAGGCTGACACACGGTTCCATCGGCAGATTAAAGAGAAATGGTGATAGATGGTCGCCCTGCCGGATGCCGGCAGTCGTAGGAAATACTACCGACGTCTCATCTCATACCTAACGCTCCAGGAGCGAGCCGGTATTAAGGCACTCGGCACATCTGCAGAACCTCTCCTCAGCTCCGGTATGCTGAAGCACACTGAGAAGGGAGACATGTGGAATGCTGTTATCAAGGTTGTTTATAGAGCATTACATTACTCACCATTCATTTGCGTTTCCCTTTGCAGAAAATGCAAAGCGTCTAGAAAGAGATTGAGATCTCTGAGGGCGCTTTATCAAGTGCATTATTTTATTATAATTATTATTAATGCTACTGAAGGCATTCTGTAGGTCGAGGAACGCCGAGTACACAAAGCCAGCCCTCTGCCCATCTCTGGCCTCATCAGAGGTGCTCTCCACAAGAAAGGACTGCTCCAGGCAGCCCCTACACCCAAAACATGGCTCTTTTGCTATGGTGACAGCAGCCCATCAGCGACCTTGCATAGCATAGTGGCCAGGCTGCCCGAGAGCAGCTTGTAAAGAGTGGGCAAGAGCAGGATCGGACGGACGTTACTGGGAATGCTGGGGTTGCCCTATTTGCAGATAAGGATAGTGAAAGCCCTTTTCTACAGAGAATACGTGCCCTCGAAGTGGAGGCAGCCGTTCAGGATATGCGTAATGAGCATGCAACCAGGGTCAATGAAGCGCAAGTGACGATATTGCAGACGGTCAGCACCTGAAGACTTGTTGCGGGCTCTAGGAAGGGGGCGGCGACTTCCTCCTCCGACAGCTGAAACATCAGGTTAGATAGCTGAGCTGGGTGAAGAGGTATGGCACGGGCGAGTAGAGTCTGCAGACACTCACTGTCAGCTGGTTGGGCATGCGACTCGGTTTTCCAGTATGAGCAGCAGGCTGCTAGGTCACCGGTAAAGTACGTCGGGCCTAGCAGCAGGATTGTGCGGACGGTCCTGGTGCAGTTGGACACTTAGAGGCGTTGCAGTTGCGAGGCACACCTTGCGTCCCATGGTCATGGACCACCGGATGTAGGGCTGTCCGGTTGAGGCACAAAAGGCTCAGGATGATTGTGGCGCTGCCTTAGCTCGTGATCCTGGATTAGGCATCGAGACAGTGGCAACGGCCAGGCCTTTCTTAGAAGGACAGAGGTCACTAAGCCTTGCCAGTCTTTCGCCATGAAGCTGGCCTGTACATAGGACAGCCATAGCTCGAAGAACTCTCGAGGCAAACGTGGAGCCTCTGTAGGAGTCGGTGACAGCTGTTCCATAAGCTGAGGTACAGGTACCAGTTAGGCAGGGGCTTCAGCATCGGGGCTTGGGGAAGAGTCTCAGATGGGGTGGAAAGTGTAGCGATGCCAGAGCGTGTCGTCAACGATAATGGAAGGACGTCGCGAGGCGCATCCCTAGTCAAGCTATATGCCACGGGAGAAGAAAGTTCTACTACCAATGAGGGAGATGCTTGTAGCCCATATGTTTGCTGAGTACTGCCTCGGATGAACAGATAAAAGGGCAGAGCAGGCATCAGACATGGAGCACGGAGTTGTGTTTACGAACAAGGTAAAATAACTGTAACCGAGTTCCAGGGGTCAGAGGCTATTTCCCAACCAAACCTGCCATACCCCAGTCACACTGCCACCTGCCATGCGGCTGAGCTGGGTAAGACAAACGGCCGTCAGGTTATACCTCTTTATAATAACGCAAGCGCCAACAACATCAGGGGAACTAAACAAGTCTACAGGGAGAGTCCTGAGCAAAGTACACCATAGGGGCGCAAGACAGAGCAGCAAGCTTGAACAAACGCGTTAGTTGGTCAGTCAGCTTATACCTTCACACCGTCGCCGGCCTCTGTCCCAACAGTACAAGCGTACGCCGTACGAGACCCGGCTAGCTTAGTATTCTTTTGATATACGGAGCAGACGTCCACAACAGTCGAGAGCTTCCACCGAAAGACCCCAACAGAAGCATGGGGGTCACGAACAAGTTACACGGGGAACGCAGAATAAAAAGTCCCAACAAGGAGCCTGCTATCCAGCTCTGCTTGGGCGTTGGGTACTCGTCGCCTTTTCGTGCGTGGCTGCATCGCCAAAGCATGCCTACAACCATCCAGGTGCATAACTCGGCGAGACCTGGAGCCTACAACACCACGACTTAATCGGCCCATTTTTCCTACCCAAGAGCCTCGGTGACCTCACGTCACCTCACATCTAGCCATGCTTAAGTCCTACCCTGGCCTAGCTGGTGACCCTTACCCTCATTATAGCTGTCTGGTCCCAGCCAACCGAACCTAGCCTGGGTACAGAATAATGAATGTAGGTGGGAGAAGCACTAGTGACATAATAGACAGATAGTAGGGGCTAAGGGTCAGGACTGATGGTATACTGAGGTGGCTGGCACCAAGGGCGACCCTGCAGGGGCAGAAGCAGGCATGGTTATAGTCTGGGTTACTTAGCCCTGCCAGCCATGGCCGAAGCTGAAGTCGTAGAGGCATGTGCAGCTAGCTGTCTTAGCTAAATCTACAGCCCTCTGGGCTGCATGCCTGCTGCAACTTGTCCTTAAGGCAACAGAAGCTAGGGAATAGTTGTTTGGCCTCCGAAACTGCCTCAGCCACGACAGGGGCAGCGGTTTCTGCAGGCGTAGTAGTTTAGAAGTGACTCCCAGGGGTTGGGAGTGACACAACCGAGCTAAAGGCTGACATGGTAATAGTGAGTGCACATCCCGAACGCAGCGAGGACTCTGGAGACGAGAAAAGAGGGACTGTGGAAGGTACCAGTTTCTTCCAGTTTCTCGTTTGTGAGGGCTGACTAGCAGAGGAAAATGGTGATAGTCAGAAGTAGACGGTGCAGCTCAGGCACTCACCAAGCGAGAAGCCAGAGGAAAGCACATAACCACTCCCGAGGTCATCGATGACTAGCTTGCTGATCTTAGGGCCGAAAGACGCCAGTTCTCCCGTTGGGCAGGTCTCGAGCGCTGGAGCCAGCTGCTGGCATGGAATCAGCAATCAGCCAGGGAGCCTGAGCCTGGGCTTGCATATGGTCAGTAAGCAGCAGTGGACCGTGGACGTCAGTGGGCAGGACGAGCCTAGTTTGGATAGGAGGCACCGAAAGCAGAGCAGCCACCTCTGGAGGAAGTGGTGGAAAGTCATCCAAGCAAGGAGGGCCAGTCTGGTCCGAAAGACCCGTGATGCCGTGGCCACCACCTTGCCTCCACGATCTCTCGATGTGGCCTCAGAGTCGCGGCAAAATGGCCAGGAGTGCAGCAGCTACCAAACAGCTGATGCAGCTTCCCCGAATTACTGCTGTGCCCGGTAGCTTGAAAACGCCAGCAGACTCGCTCTGATAATTTCTCGTAAACATGCTCCGTTGAGCCACAGTTGGTGGAGCCGGGAGGCTGCCCCACATATCGCACGAAACATACCTCACTGTTGATGAGCAGGACCAAAGGAATCGGTTTGTCCATCGATATGGGAACGATGAGTCGATAGGATGACACCTGGTCATAGAGACTAGGGGTCTTGACCTCTGTCGTTTCGCCAAACTTCCGGAGCACCGCAGACAAGCTTTCATCGGTGTCGTCCAGGTTTAAGCAGTCATTGACAACCAATGCAGGACAGTCTCTCAGCCTATTGGTGCCAGGGTGATCACCTGCCACGAGAGCATGGGCGAGGCTTAATGCCTGGTTGGCCGTTTGGCAGCAGAGGGTGGAGACAGCTGGAGATGCTGTCGAGGGCTGGGTGATCTTCGCCCGCTCGATGTATGGGTACAGAGCCAGCAGGCCAGTGAGAAACTGCTTCTCCACCTTCCCAGCTGGCAGGGGGGGAGGCACCACCAGCTGGTTGGGAAATAGCCTGAACTCGGAGCTAGTAGTCGCACTCCAGGCTGCTGCTGCTTGGTCGCCTCCCCCCCCCCCCCCGATGTGATCTGTGGTTGTACTCCGGCCAGACTGCCACCTGCCATGTGGCTGAGCTGGGTAAGACGAGAGGCCGTCAGGTTAAACCTCTTTATAATAACACATGAGCCAACAACATCAGGGGAACTAAGCAAGTCCACAGGGAGGGTCCAGGTCCATACGACCAGGTACAGAGTACCAGGGCTGGACAACAGCTGGCAGGCGGTTAATAAAGATTCGAGATTGCCACAGCAGCCCGGCCTGCCTGTGCACCAAAACTCACAGAGGTGTTGCCGTCGTGAGGGCCGGAAGCCGCGCAGAAGGCAAAAGAGACCGAGGCTGCCTGAGCATGAGCACCCATGGTAACCAATGAGGGTGCAGCAGCATCCGGAGTTGGTGCATCGCCCGAGGTAGTGAGCTGCTGGCAGGCATTAAGGCCAACTAAGGGGACTGCAGCCGACGTGATAGGATGCTGAGGAGCTTTAGGGCCGGCCGATGGAACCGTTGCCGGCCAGACAGGCAGTCGTTGCAAGCACGGTATGGTTGGCCTGACCTGGATCAAGCCAACAGGCCAATAACTCTCATCAAACGATATAAGTACAGTATTAAAATATGCTCTAGATGTTAATCAACTAGATAAAGCTGAACTTACCTATTTATTTGCTGGTTGAAGAAAATTCCGATGAACGAAGGCGGCCGGCAGTGTCGCAACTGCTGACACCATATATATATATGGCTTGTGTGTGTGTGTGTGTGTGTATGTGTGTGTGTGTGTGTGTTTGTGTCTGTGCGTGTGTTTGTGTGTGTATGACAGTGTAGAACACATTCTCGAGAAACCTTCGTGAAAGGAGAATTTTGTATGTAATTATATATGTATATATACACACATATATATATACATACATATACATATACATATATGTATATATGTATATATGTATATATATATATATATATATATATATATATATAATTATATGTATATATAGATATATTTGAAATATAACAATTTATATTTACCCAATCTAAGAACACGGAATATTTTGGTATCACAGAGGATACAAAAAACATAATGGAAGACAGAAATGTGGAGGAGTTAGATAAGAGAGTAAGAAAAGGAGACATTACTGAATGGGACACAAGCAGGTATATGTAGAGATAGAATACATCATATAGACAAATATTGAGGTGATAGTGATTCAACGATGAAGATATATTGAGAGTGGAAAACTTGGAAATTGATGTACACAGAATATTTGAAAATTACTACCAGCTACTAGCGAGCCTTAACGGCTTCTAAATCGCGATAAAAAAGCAGCCACAAATACAGCATTTAGTAAGTGTATAGTTACTTCTAAAACAGTTAATCTCTTACCCTTGGAGTTATGAAAAGCCTGTTGCTGACACATATATGCACCCTAGTTCTCCAAAGGTAAGGAGAAAGTCGGTAAGGATGAGCTTCCACACCTTGCGAAGGCATGTCCACATCAGTGGCATAGACAAGTTTATTTCACATGGCGAGATCTTCTCTAGCATCTACCATCAGCAATGGCACCCAGATGCCCCGGCATGGCTCTCACTCCACAACTGAACAGTTTACCAGGTCAAAGCCTCGGGACCGGCAACCACTCAGGTCAACTTTAAGAAATCAACTCTCGCAGAGCTCAACAATTTAAGCAAACGGACTGTGAGTATTAGATGACGTCAGTTCTATGCTGCCTAACCATAGACCATCCCAGAAACCGGCTTTTAGCCTCTGTAACTCAGGAACTGCACCCATAAAGCTTGCACGATCGAAAAATAATCCTCTGAGTCACCGCAAAGCCCTGGCATGCAATGCATACTAATATCACTACCTTGCTCAGCACTAGGGAATGATATTTCTCATTGCAAGTAGGGAAAACTGGCATCAGTCACATTACGAATAGTGCGAAGCCTATCGGCATTGAGCTTTCAGATCAATAAGTCAACTCGTTCAGCACCACAGCAGCAGCAGAAGAAAAAATAGCTTTTTACAGCCTCTTTTTGAATAGCAACAGAAAAGCCTTAACGGTTATCACCACATCTTGCAGAGCCGAGGAAGAATCACCCATCATAGGATTCCAACCTACAACCTCGGGACCAAGGTCATTAAAAGCAGCAGCCTAGTCTGTTGTGCCACTATGGCTCGCAAATATAAACTCAACAGATTGCCTGGAAACAATATCGGAGAACATCTCAGCCGTCAAGTGCTACTTAGGCAGAGGCTACCATTCATTTAGGATTAAATAGGGCTTGGTTCCACATTTTTGCATCTCGACCAATGTCCAAAGTACCTGTAAGTTATCTATGGCCATTTCCATACCGTCACGTAAAATATAAAACAGTTTCCTATTAAGCAGTATATCATGTTTACCTATGTCAGCACGAAGAATTTCAACCGTAGCCTTTAACTGCACTATCAAGGTCACCATTTCGCACTGAGCAACTTCTAGATTAACAGCTGGAAGTGAAAGTCTGATACCACAGTGAGCTCGATGTTTTTTGGGCTTGGCCTGTTAGCACTTCTTTAATTGATATGAACTGACAACTGCTTTAGTGTTTATTCACGTTATTTGTTTTGAGTTTTTAAAACTGATACTGACATACCTCTGCCTTCAGAATTTACTTAGTAATGTTTGGGCTTGATTATTGTATTTCCCTATTGGGTGGGCTACCAAGTAACTCCACTAGACCACTGCAGCTGGCTATGAATGTCGTTGCAGGGCTAGTTTTCAAGTTCCAGAGGTTTGATCACGTGTCTCCCTTGCTAAGAGAGCTAGGATGGCTGCCCGTTCATCAACGGATAAAGAGCCAATTTCTTAGGCTGACCCACAAGACCCGCTATGGCTTGTTTCCTTTACACCTAGCTGAACTGCTGCACCAGTTTCAGCCTCTTCGTGCCCTCAGGTCCTGTATGGACAATAAATTAGCTGTTCCATTCCTGCTCTTAAAGACCATTGGTGACAGTAGCTATAGCTCTGCAGGTCCCAGACTGTGGAACTCGCTTCTGAAATTCTTACCCAACGACAAATACTCTAACTCTGCCGACAATGCACATCTATTTCAGTGGTCCTGAGCTGCTACTTCATTGATAGTCGCCAGCTCCACTGCTCTCCTAACGCTGCTATGCTTTCAACTTTCTCTTTATTGCGTGAGATGAAAACTGGTTTCTACCGAATGCTTACCAAAAGCTGCTTAGCCTGTAATTGTGCCATGCAAACTCTCTTGCGTACGCATACTTGGTTTTTATGGCTTCGTGGAGTTACAGACGGAGATACATACTTATGCAGAGTCTCATGGGAAGTATGTCAAACAGTTTTTAATGTTTTTTGCTGCCTCTTCAAATCATAGGCACAGGAACGTCATAAAGTAATGAGTAGGTGTTACGAATTATAAGCTTGGCCTGAAAATTACCCTAAACCACTGATGGAAAAACAGCAAGGGGATGAAGATTTTTAGCAGTGGCATCAAATTATTTTTAACTTATTGCCGTCAAGCGATTAGATGAATTTCAGTAAGACTTCAAGCGACACCACTAAACTGAAACTGCTTTCCTCCATGTAACTAATGACATCCTCTGAAGCTACGATGGCTGAAATACCCTATCCACGGGTAGATATATCTGCCTTCGATGCAGTGGACCACGATAGCCTACAATTTTTTTTAGAATAACCAGCGGTCTATCGGGCGAGGCACTGGCCTGATTTAAATTATTCTCCGATCGCTTTTAAATAGTGTTATATGGGAGTCATCAACTAGACTAGTCAAGTTGTAGGTACCTCAAAGGTCCATCCCCAGACCTGTGCCATTTATTATTTATGATAAGCCTCTGACAAACGTGATTCTGGCCTGATGAATCGGCTATCCATTTTTCCTCACTGATTTTAACCACTGGTAAAAGTGCATGTCCCGATCAACGTCGACGTCAAGTTTTTAGTGACCGAGGTCGTGAGCTTGAACCCCGTGGATTATATGAAGTGCTAAAGTCTAGGCACTATACAGAGGAATTTAATTGACATTTTATACTTAAGATAGGCAGCTTTTTATAGTCTATAAATTTTGAATTAGCTGAAGCAACTGACAAATCAAATCCTTAGGTTACAAAATTTCCATATCTAATTTTGGCAAATGTTACTAACTTTAGGATGAAAGTCTGAAACTGCTACCTATAGGCCAACTAATGGTTTGGGCTGGGCTTTAACACTTTGCACATTATAGATGGGGCTGTTATGCGACCGTCACGGTACGCTTGAAATTCGATTTTAGTTTTTTTTTTATGAAGCAAGCAAAATTTTGGAACTTGCAATGAGAAAACTCACTCCACTGCTAGCCATCACTTCTGATCCCAATGCCAGACTTATGACACTCCACCATGGTGGCTTGCAAGCAACTAATCTATCTTACCGATTCTTTCTCTGCTACATTATTTCATTTCAATGTATGCCAGACTACCGAAAACGCACTAGGCAAGCTCAGCTAGTGATAAATACTGCAGAAAGGCTAGTTAAGATATTCATGAGGTTTGACCAATTGTCTCCTTAGCTGAATAAGCTCCGATGGTTGCCGGTCCATCACATACAGCGATAGTTCTTAAGAACATCGACATGGCCGCCACGGCTTAGGTGCTCCCTACCTAGCAGGAGTGATACACCAGTTTCAGCCTCCTGTCTCGATCCTATATGGACAATGTATAAGCTGTTTCTTTCCGTTGCTTGCCCATCCTTAGCGACCAACACTTTCAATCTGTATGCCATATAGTGTGGAACTTACTCCCAAATTCTTATGCAACGAAATCTGCTTACTTTCTGTTGACTGCGGCATACCCTTTCCAGCGTTCCTGAGCTGCTACCTTCATTGTATTCACCACCTCAAAAGCCCCTTTGTTGCTGGAGATTAAATGCTCTGACTACTTCAGGCTTACCGAAAGCCACGTAGGCTTCTAGTGTCCTACCAGAGCATATCCCGTGTAAAGCCTCTGGATCTTAGTGGCTTGCTTTTTGGGGTTACAAATTACAGACGGACATCAATTAAAATTCCGCCCAGATCAGTAAACAATTCTTATTGCAGTCACTCAGCTCAAGTAGCGGTCCTCCAACATGTGATTCTTATGACATGCTGGAAAGTTTTTCATAAATGAGTCACTTCGGAAGTCAGCAGCCCTATCAGCAACGACAGACGGCCAAAATGTAAACCTTGGATAACTTGTACGTGGTGTTGGCGCTTCTTCCGGGAATTCGAGAGTTGTGCATTTTTTAATCAGAGGCAAGTCGTCAGAGACAGGTCTACAGTTAATTCCTCTAAGTAGAGTGACCGAGTGGCTCACTCTGTGGAGTGAGTAACCCCTCTGAGCAGCATCAGGAGAAAGATATGGAAGAGTTGATAAAATGTGACAAACAAAAGCGAGGGCCGTGTATTTTGACGGTATTCTGAAAGAATTGAGAGAAATATTGGCAACTTCCTGCCGATGTGGTGCTTTGCTTGCTTAAGAAAGTTGGCACCAGCTGGGGCGACCTTGAGATTCTGGTACTGTGGAGGCATCAACTCGTAAGACGATTTGAGTTACAGGCAGCCCTCTGCAGGTGACCTTGGCGACTATGTTCAGCTAGTAGGCGATACCGAAGCCGGCTCAAGTAACAATGGCTTCTGAGAGCCCCCCCCCTGCCGCCCCGCCTATTTCATGGATATATCCTGGGTTGGCCCTGACGTAAAGCTGTTCATCTTTAAAGACCAAGGTCAAGGTATTAACAAGGTGCTTACGACCGAGACCCTAGGCTAATGCCCTACTGCGTATGTGAAACGTCTGGATAAACATTCAGGTGATGCAGTGATATGGGAAATTCCTATCATTCTCATAGCTCTGAGATTGAAAATCGGCTACTTGCTCAATCCGTAAAGGCAAAGCCAAAATGACCACTGTTTCAACATCAGGGGTAGTTTAAAAGTAGTTTGCATTCCAACTACCTTTCTTCAGGGAATACTGCCAAAAAGGCCATGACTAGCTATGCTGGTGCGATACAGTGGGATACTTACGTTAACAAATACGAGTGGTCTCCACTGCATCATACTGCTGGTCAGAGGATTAACAGGTCATCAATCTAGCTGACTGTTGAAAGGGTTTTGTGGCCAAGTCTGAGTTCTAGGCCATCTCTCTTTTGAGTTGTAGAAACTACGAGGAATGAGTCAACGGACTGAAAAGTTTGCTTTAAGCATGAAGCAAGCTGGAGTAGGTTAGGGATGACCAATTTGAACTTGTATCGTTCCATTTGGAACGTTAGCTACCATACAGGCGTATATTTCATAAATACGTGCAGCAAAGGAGGTGAGAATACTCCATGTGCTGGAGGGCTAATATGTATCAAAGGAAGGTTCAAATAAGTGTAATCTACACAGAAGTAATATACTAGGATGTGCGTAGCTTAATCATCAAAAGGGAGAGCATATAACTTGAATATAAATAGATCAAGTACAGAGCCATGAGATAACCCTTACTTAAGTAGTTCATCTGATGATTTCAGTCCTTCCATATTGATAATCTGGGGGCCCCGTTGAGATATGACCTGTATGATACGAGTTCAGTACCCGTGATAGTCATGAGGGATGAGAGACTCACGCAAAGATCTTGGTAATCAATAGAATCAAAAGCTACCGAAAGATCAAGAAAAACAAGCAGTGCTACTCTACCAAAGGTCAGCCTTCCGAAAAAAAACATTATGCACTTTATCAATGCTGACTTGGTGAAGCGATTAGTTATAAAACATAAAAGGAACTTGAAAGCAAGGTTTGAAGTTTCAATGAATGAGTTCAGCTGGTCCACCATTACTCATTCTAGTGTCGAACAATGGAAAAGTAAAAAGAAGGCCAGGAGGAAGTTGCTCTGGTTCTCTTGGCATAGTGTAGATTGCTCGAGTAGTCTCTTGACTACGGCTACAGGAAAGATTCTTGGATATTACCTATGACAAATTAACGATCTCATGTATACATGGCAGGAGCTGATCACCTGAACGCAGAAACGTTAGTGTGGATAATAATAATGCACTTGATGAATCGTCCTCAGAGAACTCAATCTCTCTCTAGGCGCTTTACATTTGCTGCAAAGGAAAATGCAAATGAATGGTAAGAAATATCATGCTTGATAAAAAAAAAACTTGAGCAAAATGGTTAGGGTTGACATGCACAGGGTCAGCATGAAAATGTGGTAAGTGGCAGCATGCACAGTGTCAGCATGCATAAGCACATCGAGGACGAATCCCAGGGACCCGCTAAAGGCTGTCCTGAATAGGTGTATTTTTAAGTTCTTTTTAAATGTGGTCAGGTCAGGGAATATTTTGACACAAGTCTGGAGGGTGTTCCACGCATTGCGAGCATACAAACTTAAGGCCCGGTCTACGAAGGATTAGTGGTTTGCATCCTTTGGAAACCGTGCATTTAGTTCGTATGCTCCCAAAGCCTGGAACTCCCTCCAGACCTGCTTCAGAACATCCCTGGACCTGACCACATTTAGAAGGAACTTGAAAACACACCTATTTAGGACAGCATTTAGTGGGTCCCTGTGATTCGTCCTTCATTTGCTTATGCATGCTGACACTGTGCATGCTTCCACTAACCACATTTGCATGCTGACCCTGTGCATGTTACCCCTAAGCATATTATTCATGTTGTTTGTTTTTCAAGCATGATTTTACATACAATTCAATTGCATTTCACTTTGCAGCAAATTTAAAGCGCCTAGAAAGAGATTAAGTTCTGAGGGCGCTTTATCAAGTGCATTATTATTATTACCAGGTATCTGCAGGCTGCTGGATTCCGAAAAGCGAGTGGTACGATGCTTGGCCTGATGGGGGAGTGTATCTCAGAGATAGGCTAGAGCCAAAGAAAGAAGTGACCTAAAAGTTAGCAACAAAACCTTGAAGTCAATCCGTTACTTGACAGGTAGCCAGTGCAGGTCGGCGAAGTGGTGTAATGTGTCAACTGTAACACTCACGACAGACATGCCTAGCTGCAGAGTTTTGTACCAGCTGCAGTCGCATGATCGCACATGCTGGTAGGCCAGTAAGCAGTGAGTTGCAGAAGTCGAGACAGGATGTCTCGAATGCATAGACCAACTTGGACGTGGTATCCCTATCTAAACAAGCCCGAATTTTAGCAATGCTATGAAGCTGAAAATAGGCTGGTTTGACTGTGGAGCTGATATGGTCGTCTAACGAGAGGTCGCTTTGGAATATGACACCTAGATTTTGAGCTGACTCTACTGGTGATATGCTGGCAGAGCCAATTTCGAGCGTCAGCCTTTCTGATATGTGAATCACACTGGGTTTGCCTATGACTAGTAAGTTAGTTCTATCGTCGTTTAGTTTTAGAAAATTAGCTGCCATCCATGTGCAGATGTCATCAATACATGCAGCAAGTGAGTAGAGAGTATTTGAGGTGCTTGAAGGCTGGGAGGGATCAAAGCAAAGGTACAACGGAGTGTCTTCCTCATAGAAGTAAGAGCCTAGATTGTGCTTGGCAATCACATCAGCAAGAGGGAGAGTGTAAACCGTGAAAAGAACAGGACCTAGTACGGAGCCCTGAAGTACCCCAAATTTCAGAGGTACCTCAGATGATCTTTGTCCATTAACGTCAATCCTCCGAAGTCTCCCACTGAGACAGGACCTGAACCACTGCAAAGCAGAGCCAGTGATGCCCAGGCGAGATGGGAGGCACTCTAGAAGAACTTTGTGATTGATGGTATCAAAAGCTGCCGAAAGATCGAGCAAAACAAGCAGAGACATTCTACCCTCATCTGCATTCCTAAGTTGGTCGTTGTATACCCAAAGCAATGCTTACTTCGTGGAGTGATTAGCCGAAAAGCTAGACTGGAGCTTACTATCAATGTGGGAAGTTTCGATATATGAGTTCAGCTGGTCTGCCACGACCCGTTCCAGTGTCTTTGATAGGAATGGCAGAAGGGAGACTGGGCGGTGGTTGCTTAAGTTCTCTTGGTCTAGTGTTGCTTTCTTGAGAAGTGGGCTGACTACTGCTTTTTAGAAAGGTGCTGGGATATGACCTGAGGCTAGTGACATAGTAATGATATAGGTTTTAGTAGACTAGCTGTCTTCAATGATTGGGAATGATGAATTTCAGGATGAGGTCACTCGTAAGGACTTTGAAAGTAGACGTAAAGAAGCTGTAGGGACTTGTTTCAAAGGGGATTCTTCCACCTTGGTGATGGATTCCATGATCTTGTCTACCATGTTAACGAAGAAGCTGGAGAAGCGATCAGCTTTAAGTTCACAAGGATCACTAATTAAAGAGCTAACTTGGAAGGGTCCTAATTAAACGGTAGATCGTATAAATAAGCATTTTTTGATCGTGCATTCGTGATTCAACAGTTTTTAAGCAACACTTGGCCTTTTCTAGGATTGATTAGTACGATATAAAGTAGTACCTCCTATGACTGTCGATGGACAGATATTCAAGATCTTTTCGATCCTTATTCATTATTTCTTCCAGTAGGTCTAGCTAGGTTTACGTCTGCTGTAAACGACAGGTTATTCGGGTGATATCCTATAAATGCATTTTTATAATTATTTGAAAAAAATAAATTAAAAATATATGCAATAATATACAACAAAAATAATATATAAACAGTTAGGGATGAGGAAACAGTTTATAATGGACAGTGAATAAATACATAATAATAGTAATACTGATTATTACTACCATCTAACAGTGCTAATAATACAAAGAAATAACATAACTATCTAAAAGAACTTAGTCTATGTATAGGAACTTGCAATTTGTTTTAAAGAAAGCATGACCACTTTTACTGTGGCAGCATTGACAATGTCAACAAAAAGAGCATCGTTAGTCGGTCTAAGTGGGATGCTTCGCGTGAGTACGGTAATTTAGGTGAGCAGCCTCAGAGAAAATGAGTCAGAAGTGGAAATATTCGGGGCTTAAGGCATCAGACAACCTATCAAAATTGATATTAAAATCTCCGTAACGAGGAAAGATTCAATATTTGGACGCAAATAGAAATAGGATTACAGTAATCTGAGATAATATTAGTAATAATAGTTAGTACATTTGATAAAGCGCCCTAGCGCCTTAGAGAACTCAACCTCTTTCTAGGTGCTTTACAGTTGCGGCAAAGGAAGCACGTTCGAATAGTTAGTAGTAGAATGCTTAGTAAACAACAGGAATAACATGTTCTGCGGTGACATGAACAGGGTCAGCGTGAAAGTATGGTTAGTGGCAGTATGCAACAGTGTCGGCAGACATAAGCAAACAAAGAAGGAATCTCATGAACCCACAAAAGATAAAGCAGGACTTGGTACCTGGGGGGTGGGGTCATTGACTAATGTCACCACTGGCAGTTTTTGTCGGATAAACGCAAAGCAAGAGATTCGAAAGATTGCTTTAACTAGACTGGAGCCACTTGAAATTGAAAGAGGCACAGTGAAAATGGCGACAATACTGGCGGTTTAGATTAGTCTATGGGTATCAAAGAAATAGACGCCTGCTGGTGTTGAGTCGGTTGCAATCGGCCGGTATGTGATTCCCGCGGACACAAAGTCAAGACAAAAAAGTCAGTCATTCATAGCAATTTTCTCATGAACTATTAGCTGGTCATGGCAGACTGAGCGAGAATGTAAAAGACAATCAGAGGGACGTCGCCTATGGCTGAGAAGTCGGCAGTCACGCTTCAGCCCCTGGCATTTATCTCCCCCCACAGCAAATGTATTGATATTTCTCAAACACACCTATCGGTTCGCTTATTGGCACACAAAAGGCTAACGTAAGCTATATTTGGACGTAACGATAGCTATCGTGCTGACATTCTGATGACTTGTAAAAGTCAAGGTCTAGTTTTTGTAGCTGACCTAAGCCAAACATGGCTATTTTTAAAGTGAACAGATTTAATACCATACACTGTAAACATATTCTAAGCCTATCACAAGATGCAAGACATTTGTCGGTAACTGACGACACGTCTATAGAAATTTGTTTCTGCAAGCGTCAAAAATTGCTTTTAATAAGCAAAAATAGATTATATGACATTCAAAGTCGTGCAATGCTTACTCTATGTACTACAAAACTGAGGTTACGCTCACTTGTAAAAATTCAACCCGAGCATATATTTCAAACTAAAAGTCAGCGTAGTCAGGATTGATCAAGCCTTATAGTTATAAAGGTACCAAAGACAAAATTTTGGAGAACTCTGTTGAAGATAGGTGATAACGTAAATAATGCAGACGATTAAAAAAGGGCCCGACTCACTCGCTCACTGTCGTATAACTTTGAAGCACTTATCATCAGTGTATATCTCAAATTTCACTGTGATTTGATCATTATTAGCATGGAAGTGACATTTGCACGGCACTTGGCAGCCTAACAAAAAACGTAATGGCCGACGAAAGCAAGCTCACCATTAAAATAATACAATCTAATAAAGTTCAATATACACACGACATGGCTTGAATGACGTTCAAATGAAAAAAAATGATGCATTTCAAATTTCAAGTTTATATGAGGATCAATGCTTTCGAAGATACGGCATAAGCAAGATACCGATTGCTGACGTGTGAATCTTGCTGACAGACCAGCATAGCCAGTCGAATTATGGTGGTTCGTTATTAGTCGTGATTATGCCTATATGCGATAGTTTATAAAACCAGCTCTTTGTGACAAGAGTACAGATTGGAGACTCGAGATAATGGCCTTGGAGCTGGTGTGAGCTCTGGGCCACACAGCCTTGTTGTGTACCCACGCTTGGTTTGGTCGGCAGGGACGGCTGTAACGTGATAATTGTCACAGCCTTGGCAGCTACGCGACCTAGACGGTGGCATGACGCCATTTCACGATATAACCGTGCTCTTGGTGATTTTATATTCCACGTTTCCTCTGTAGCTTGTCGTCCATAGGCCCGTTCCGAAAGCTGAGATTACCGCGCCACTGAATCCTCATTACTGCGGCTAAAGCCGTATTAATTTTGTCTTGGCCGATTCTCATGAGGATTGCCACTCGTCTTCGTCATCAGTCTGATAAGAAAATATCCCACCCCCGTCGGGAAAGGTGGCCTCGTCTTTCCTCTGCCCCTACAGGGTAGCCTAATGTACATGTATAGGGTCCTCAGAAATTTGGTTTTTCGTTCCACTGCTGTTGTTTGCATATGCGATATTGTTTGAATGAAAGAGGTTGTATCGAATGGCTGCTCCTCTTGCGGCATACTCAACCGGCGGCGTGGCCTGAGAATGGCCGGGCCGGACAAGAAATAGCTTTTGGCCCTAGTTCTCAGTTACAGGTGTAGGTGATTGCTGCTTTTAAGCGATTATAACCATCGCTTCTAATAGGCACACACGTCAGCATTATGGATACCGACTTGATAAGCTAAGGTATGAGCACTCGTCGTCGTTGCCGTATTTCCTCTACTTTGGCTACCTGAATGCATTGGCACATCACCTGCAAGTAACTTGACATCGATGGTGTCCGTGCGAGAGTATCTGCTTCACCTCTGCTGCTCAATCCTCCCTCCGATCTGTCATCATTGGTTGATAGCTACAACACGACACTGGCTGACACACTCGACGAGTTTGCACCTCTGACAAAGCGTACTGTGCGGCCCGGCCCAGACGGCCTATGGTTTACCACAGACATTAAACTAGCCAAGTCTACTAAATGAAAGCTTGAAAAAGCATACACAAAATCCGGACTAACTGTCCATCGACAGGCATATGAAGACTACTGTAGGTCGTACCAATCGATCCTAGCAAAGGCCAAGTCTACCTTCTGTAAAAACATTGTTGAATCACAGATGCACAATTCAAAAATGCTGATGTCGACAATAAACCATCTCCTCAACCGTTCACAGATTACCTCCTTACCTGATGATCCGTGTGATGATCTAGCCGATCGCTTCTCTCGATTCTTTGTACAGAAGATAGACAAGATCAGGGAATCCATCCCTGCGATAACAACCTCCCACTAGAATGCTGTTCCTCGGTTCCTGGCTGCACCTCAATGTCTGCATTTAAGCAGATCACTAGTGATCTAGTCCTAAAGTTCGTATCTCAATCAAAGAAGACAACAAGTCCTCTGGACCCAATTCCCACTGTCCTGCTCCTACGTTGCATTGATCTGCTGCTGCCATGCACAACTAACATCATTAATATGTCATTAGCCTCAGGTCGTGTCCAAGCAGTTTTCAAAAACCTGTAGTCAGGCCACTTGTCAAGAAAACTACACTAGAACAAGAGAACTTGACCAACTACCGCCCAGCCTCCCTTTTACCATTTCTATCAAAGAGACTGGAACGGGTCGTGGCAGACCAGCTGAACTCATATATTGAAACCTCACACCTTGCTAGTAAGCTCCAGTCTGGCTTTAGAGCAAATCACTCCACAGAGTCAGCATTTCTTAGGGTATACAACATCCTACTTAGGAATGCAGACATGGGTAGAGTGTCTCTGCTTGTTTTGCTCGATCTTTCGGCAGTTTTTGACACCATCGATCACAAAGTTCTTCTAGAGCACCTCTCATCTCGCCTGGGCGTCACTGGCACTGCTCTGCAGTGGTTCAGGTCCTATCTCAGTGGGAGACTCCAGAGTGTTGACGTGAATGGACAAAGATTATCTAAAGTACCTCTGAAATATGGAGTAACTCTGGGCTTAGTGCTAGGTTCGGGTTTTTTCACGGTTTATACTCTGCCTCTTGCTGATGTGATTGCCAAGCACAATGTAGGCGTTCACTTCTATGCGGATGACACTCAGTTGTACCCTTGCTTTGATCCCTCCCAGCCTTCGAGCACCTTGAATTCTCTCAACTCACTAGCTGCATGCATCGATGACATCCGCACATGGATGGCAGCAAATTATCTAAAACTAAACGATGACAAAACTAACTTACTAGTTATGGGCAAACCCAGTGTGATTCAGAAATTGGAAAGGCTGACTCTCAAAATTGGCTTTGCCAGCATATCTCCAGTTGAATCAGCTCGAAATCTAGGTGTCATATTCCAAAGCGACCTCTCGTTATACGACCATATCAGCTCCACAGTCAAATCCACCTATTTTCAGCTTCATAACCTTGCCAAAATTCGGGCTTGTTTAGATAAAGATACCACATCTATGTTGGTCCATGGATTCGTGACATCCCGTCTCGACTTCTGCAACTCACTGCTTACTGGCCTACCAGCATATGCGATCAGGCGATTGCAGCTGGTGCAAAACTCGGCAGCTAGACTTGACTGTCGTGTGCGTCGCAGTTGCCACATTACTCCACTTCTCGCCGTGCTGCACTGGCTACCAGTCAAGCAATGGATTGAGTTCAGGGTTTTGTTGCTCACTTTTAGGTCCCTTCATTCTATGGCTCCAGCCTATCTTTCAGATATACAACCCCATCAGGCCAAGCATCGTACCACCGGCTTTTCGGAATCCAACAGTCTAGAAATACCTCGTACCAACCTTAAATCCTTTGGAGACCGTGCATTTAGTTCATATGCTCCCAAAGCCTGGAACTATTAGGACTATTTAGGACAGCATTTTGCGGATCCCTGTGATTCGTTCTTGATGTGCTTATGCGTGCTGACACTGTGCATGCTGCCACTAACCACATTTGAATGCTGACCCTGTGCATGTCAACCCTAACCATATTATTCATTTTGTTTGTTTTGCAAGCATGATTTTACTTACCATTCAATTGCATTTCACTTTGCAGCAAATGTAAAGCGCCTAGAGAGAGATTGAGTTCTCTCAGGGCGCTTTATCAAGTGAATTATTAATATTATTATTATTATTAACTAGCCATACTACGAGGCTGCGGCGTTACCGCTATTCGTAGCGAGCTGGCTGAGGATAGCACCTCTAGGAGCGCAGCGTTTGCGGCCTAGTTCTGACCCGACTTGGAAGCCGTATACCATGTTCGTAACAATAGCAAGCTATGAAATATAATAGCCCAAAACAGTGCTATGCATCTCACATATGATTTATTACAAAGGCAAATAAGCACCTTTGGTTTGGTCCAGCGGTTAAGGTGCTTGCCCGACCAAGGTCAGACTGAGGTCGTAGGCTCGAGCCCCAAGGCATATGTGAAGCGCCATAATAGAGATTAAGTTCTCTTGGGGCGCTATATAAATGAATTATATTATCTTACAGAACTTTTACAAGGCTCTAGCGCCAGTCAAACCCTAGCCGGCGATAAGACCACGCTTCCGACCCGCGTTCGCCAATACAAATATCAAGCTAAAAACGGGGAAAATGTGAATTTCAAAATCACCTAGATTTCCCCTGGATTTAAATAATTTTATGTTTGCAGTGTAATTCACAGTGAACGGCACGCTACGTAAACCATGCGGGTGGCACCCTGTCCTGTCCAGCGTTTGCAGCTTTCAATTTTGGTAATGGCCGCGACTGGAAACCGACTAGGGGTCACCACATTAACAGATGTTGAAGGCTATAAACTCCTTAGTTACTCTGGTCCCGGCGAGAGTCAATTATCAAGACATTTAATATAAAAATACAATTAGTTTGTATAGTGCCCTAAGGGAACGTAATATCTATTCAAACACTTTACATATACTTCGGGGCTCTAGCCCACGATCTCAGCCAGACCATGATCGGGGCTAGCACCTTAATCGCTGGATCTAAATAGCCTTATTATTATCATAAATTATCCTTCCCTTGAGTCTAGTTGCCGTATAACACACACTTCCGGTTTGTGAACTATCCTTAACATACCAATGCAAATATATGCATGATGAGTAAGTTATGAGCTAAAGTCTTGGATAACCACTATTTAAGGTTAACTAGTAGTCAAAGAGTTGGCTACGCATGTTGCGATTAAGATTACGCTTTGATTGCTCGAACTACAAGTCGTACTTTACACCTCAAGGGGGCATGTCATTATTTTGAAAAACAATGCTTTTCACAGTTTTAACTAATGTTCTGCTCGTTCGTTTAGAGTTTGTTAGCATCTATTTATAAAGTTCACTGAAAAAACGCAGTTTAGGTGCTGTTATTTGAATAGAAAAAGTCATGTTGTTGGGCTTAATGTACTACTTCCGGCATATATGGGTCTTACAAAGTAGTTTTATTTGCTGTATTTCATTCATTTGGCCATCCCTAAAAGTTAGGATTGCATGCGTAATTAGTTTATCTTTTAACAGAAAAACTTCAATACTTTCCCGAAACAGTGGGCTATGTTCAATGTACGGCTCAGACCGTACAAAAAGCTAACTGTGTTAAGCACCGAATAATTTAACCGCCAGGCAACCCAAGCTTACCTGCATTGGCTCTGCATCTGCCACCGTCGGTTGGCAACGCAAATCTTTAGCAAGTCTTGCCTCCACCTCCAAAATTTGTGTGTTAAAATGCATCCTTTTGTTCTGAGATATGTGCGCTGTGTTGTTAATCAAGGGCTGTGGCCTTACTAAAAGCCGGTCCATAAGATAGTCAGTTAGCCGTAATTCCCTCTTAGAGGCTTTGGAGCTGATTTAAGCCCTATGCCACAGAACCGTCGATGTGTGTCTTGTCCGCTTTTAAACGCCGTCAGCAACCCGCTGCCGTCACAAAACTTGTCTATATAATGTATATTGACTGAATATGTTACAGCATGAGCTCCCTTATTCGCTGCCGTGTTCCTGCTTAAGCCGGCGTACCTGCGTGCCTTAGTCTAGCACCTACAAGTAACAAGCCACGCTTCAAGATTGCGGAGTCACCCGTATTCATCGCGCCTTGGCTGACATTAGTACCGCTGGGAGCCCATCGCTTTTGTAACAATGAGCCTTTGGTCACTATAGGTAACAGTCAATGGATATCTACAGAGTAGACGGTTAAGATAACTGAGCAGAGTGTGACAGCCCTCCGCACGACCTGCCGTCGGGCTGGGTAGCGCGACCGAGCAGCAAGTCGGTTGGCTCCAACACCAAAACCTTTATTTCAAGTTACGCCGGCCGCCGGCCAAGCCCAGTCTACACACACTAGACGGCTGCCATCGTCGAGGGATCTCGTCCTCCCCTACCCGTTGTAATCCTCCGGCTGCCCTTATATTTCATGCGTGCATTGTTTTTCACACTGTCGGGCCATTGTTCGTTCCGATCCCGCCCGACAGCTCGCGGCAGTTTGTGGTAGATTGATGTCCCCACAGATGCCGCTAATCCATGGCTTTGGGCAGGACTGCCGAGTCATCGTCTGCCCTTCCACCGGTCGTGAGCTAGCGGCTGCGTAGGCAGTCTGAGAGAGCCATCACGAGGTCTCCGCCCAGTGCTCCCTGGCTGCAAGCTTCGTATTCCTTCACACAGAGATATAATAGTTATAGCCGGTGAAAGTGAGACGAAGTTTGCAATAGCTTCACGATATTCTAGTGTAGTACGCCACGGCAGAGAGAGAGAGAGAGAGAGAGAGAGAGAGAGAGAGAGAGAGAGAGAGAGAGAGAGAGAGAGAGAGAGAGAGAGAGAGAGAGAGAGAGAGAGAGAGAGAAGAGGGAGGGAGGGTGTGAAAGACAGAGAGAGGGAGAGAACTGAATTTCGAGGCGCTATCTGGTTCGGCCTGAGCTCAAATGGGATAGGCCGCCTATAATTTATTGCTAACTTGTGGCCATTCTGCCATTCCTCAAGCTCCGTAGCTTTGCCAAGTAATATTATTCTAACACAATTAGAATGTTAAGGAATCACTATAACAATAGAAACTACTAAGCCAACTATATTAATATTTCTATTTCTAGACATTTTAGGAATAATTGAATATAAATTTGACACACTTCCCCCCAATCAAGCGCCTGGTACATGAATTCCATGCACCCGCTCATACTTCACTGTTTGCACGTAATACCGAAATGTTTCTGAATATGTGGAGAGAAAATTCGACGACTAAGACCTCTTCCGAAGCGACAGAGTCATGTGCATCAGACAATCTAATTCCAGTAGCATTTTGATGTCAAAAAAATCGTGTTTCACACTGCATTTAGGAAAGGAAAGTTAAACTGTCTTACAGTCAATTCCTTAAGTAGAAGACGGCCACAAAATCAATATTAATCATTTTACACACGTCTAGTAAATTTATTAAATAGCCAGCTACATTTTATGTGATGACATTTCCAAGAAGTCTAGTTTCAAAAGAAAGATTTTTTCCGAATCTGTTCAAAAAACAGCATACGATCTATCATTTATATAAGGGGGCAGCTTTCAAAGACCTTTCAGGCTTAGTGCTATACCACCATACTTATTGATGATGCAAAGCTCGTACATTTGCAGGACCACAGCTTTGATCGTACCAACAGAACTGACAATCGACAGAAAACATGTGCTCGATTTAACTGGTAGCTTTATATCCCACTGGAAGCAGAACAAATTAAAAGTCCTTTTAAGCTTATATTCCAAGCCTACAGAAAATTGCCTCGCAGTAAAGTAAGGAAAGTGAGAGTTAATATCCAAAACCCAGATAGCAGCATGGATATTCAAAGGTCGCTTGCTTAAAAATAGCTGACATTACACCAGACAATTTGGTTAGTACCGGTGTAAATTTCCAAATGCTTTGCAACTCCTAATTCTTACGGAGAAAAGACTTAATTGGTTTTAGTAGATGATAGGAGATATTTGCATTTATGATGACATTGACAGTCCTTTCCTAACTTGAACTTTAGCACATTCATCTAGTATTATTTGCTACTAAAATTGCAGTTAAGCAATGCCAATGCATGATGGGTATGGCATCTAAGCTTTTAGTGTGAGTTTTCATCTAGATTTTTTGAAGTTCATTTTCCCAAAATGCATCAGCTCAACAGAAAGTATCTTAGTTGGTAAGCTGTTTACACAATAGAATGAAAGTCCTATCAAATTAATCTTGTTTCCAAATGGTTTCTGCTTCAATAAAAATCAAATGGTGTCGCCAAAGAGTGTTATAGGTAGCATTGCATGGTATGCACTTAATTTTTTCACGGGTGCAAATTTACTTGATGATAACAGATGCTTATTACAGTTTATTAGTTTTAAAATTGCTAATTTCCTTAAGATTCATGATATTTTTGCAATGGATATAAATAATTTTTACCTTAAAACAATATAACTTAAATATAGCTATCAATTGCAGAAAGGTTTTGATTAAACGTCCTTATAGAAGTAATATTACCCACTCAACAAAACTGTGATGATAAAAACACTTCAAGAGATAGTACGAAACGATACATCGTAACTTGAACCTACTCGCAGGCTAGCTCACCCAGATTTAGCAAGCTGGACGATCTGCCCGTGGAAATGACATTTCTGAAGTGTAAGTTGAAAATGATCCCCTCATTACTGAGATTCACCGTTGTTTCCAGTTACTGATTTTTTAGAAGCCCAGCTGAAGTAGCTTCATTCAGATATTGATTTTAATGACAACAAAGAATTGATATCAAGCAGCTAAGGGCATGCAAATGGCTAAGAAATAAAAAATTACTAATGACGCCATACCCGACGACTAATCCGGTCACGAGCTTACTTCATATAAGCCTTTAAAGTTAAAAACGGTTAAGCATTACAGCTGGAGAGCTGATGCTGAGTCCGTGTTGAGACGAGTTCGTATTTAGAAATTATTAAGTAAGCCCATGAAATTTGGAAACTTGAATACCTATTAGCTTGGTTGCTGCTTTTATAGCCAAATGGCTTAAGACCATATTTCTTCTACCACTGTAAGAGATTGGTAACAGGTTATCCAGTAACTGGTATCCTTAATTTTATCAATCAGACTGCCTAGTACTCGCCTCCAAACATAGAACACTCTAACGTGCGTTCGCGTTCGTTGCAGAATTCTTCCGAAAACCGAAGTTCCTGCGAACATCGTATACGAAAACGATACAGCTAAGACCTGTTTAAAGTTATTGTGATTTTTATTCGACCATAGCACATAAGAAATTACGTGCCTACGGATAACTAAACGCTTATCGGTTCGGGCTGCTGGGTCGCCCATGCCGGCGGCTGGCTTAGCTATGCCGGCGGCTAGTAACCTGCACGTCAGTTATGATCGTCAGCAGCTGTTATCGCTTCGTCATCGTAGATTAAATGCATTCCTAGATATTATTGCTGTTTCAAAGATTCACGAATTATGTATTAACAAATGAAAAGCACCCTATAGCCACCACTGTGGCCAGAACCATCAGGCCAGCTGGTGCTCATTGGGCAGGAACTACGAGCTAAGTACCCGCTCGTTGGTATTCCTAGCATTGTCTCGTACCACTCAGCACGCTCCCCCACATTTGTCACTGTTAATCTCTCTAACTTAGTGGTCATCAGGCCTGTTGTAACTCCATCGGCCGGACTTTACACTTGCCTTTGGAATCCTCGCTCAATTTGCAATAAGCCTGTGGTGATAAGCGACCTTATTTATGAAAATGGTATCGACCTGCTTGCCCTAACTGAAACTTGGCTGAAATCGATAAACTGCCCGACAATAAAAGACGCAACCCAATCTGGTTTCTCGTTCTTTCACACCCATAATTCGATCAACTCTGGAGGTGGAGTTGCTGTTATCGTGAGCTCAAAATCCAACTTCAAGCCATTTGCAGTACCCTCGAAGCAGTCTTTTGAATCAATTGTCTTGGTCTCACCCGAAAACAAGCTACCGATAGTGGCAGTAGTCTATCGACCACCAGGTAACAACTCCTTCTTTATCTCAGATTTCTCCGATCTCATTTCGATTCTGTGTGCAAGAAATTGATCCTTCCTCGTTATGGATGATTTCAACGTTCACTTTGATAACTTATCTGACGCTTTCAGCACCAGATTTCGTGCATTGACTGACTCAGTGTCACTTTTGGCTCATGTGCATGGCCCTACTCACATCAAGGGTCACACACTCGAGCAGATTTTCTCATACAACCGTAACGCCGAAGGCTCGATGGGGTAGGCTTGACCTGCCGCTTACCTTGCTGCGTAGCCTAGTGCCTAATGCCGTTCGGCGAGCGCCTACGCACAATAAGCCGGCCGCCACGAAACGAGCGTTTCTGGCGCCGACCTGCTAACCGTTACTAAACGGGGTCGTGAGTCCGCGGCTTGAATTGGAAAGCGGCCACACAAATTGGGAATTTTACTGAACTTCATTGGCAAGCGAACAAAGTCGCCGCGCGTCTAGTTCAGCTTTGTCTCCACACTCCTCGCACGTTCTCAACAGCACCAGCACTCTTGCGGAGTGAATACTTGTCCACACTGAAGCGCGAACCGGAGCCTAAACCCTAGCTGGAGAACTAGGACTTCATTTCCACCTGTGCGGAAGGAATACCCAAAACACGCCAACTTAAGCACTCTTGCTGAGGGAATACTTCTCCACACTGGGGCTGCTTACGTGTATAATGGGAAACGACCCAAATAGACGGAGCCCGAACCAGAGCCTAAACCCTAACCGGAGAACTAGGACTCAGTTTCCACTAGTGTGGCAGGAATACTCCACACACGCCACCTCAAGCACTCTGGCGGAGGAAACACGTCTCCACACTTACGCTACTTACATCTAAACTAGGGAACGACCCAAATAGACGGAGCTCAAACTGGAGCGTAAACCCTAACTAGATAACTAGGGCTCCACACACGTCAACTAAGCCTAGCTCGCACCGGCTAATCCCTATGCCGAGACCACGTGCTAGCACGCACACACAAAACACAAACGAAACACAGAATGCCAGCTCGGGCGCGATACGACCGTATTCCGTCGAGTCTACCGAATCCTCCTAGCACTGTCTTGTCCTGTTCCGTCCATCGTCGGCGAACAGTCCGCCATCCTCCCTCGCTTTCAGAGAAACGAGTGCCCGACTGCGTCGAAGCTCAGAGCCGGACAGAAGACCAGAAGAGACCAAAAACACAAGGCCCTGAGCGAATGTCGCTCGACTCTAAAATACTTAGCTGAGACAATGGGGCAAGAGCTTAGTCGTATTGGGCCCGACACCAGGGCCCATTACGGTAAGGAGTTAATACCGGCACTAGGCCACTGGAACGTCCCCTCTGTCCAGGTTAAATGGCGAATGGGTTCCAGGTGAATCTTTTTGGACAGAGTGATGGCGAAGGTTGACAGGCCAGCCACCATCAATCAGCAGCTCCCGCTGGTATCGGACCAATTCTAAAGGCCGAATCGCCACCGCTGGTCAGAGAGCTTCCTGGCTTGCTCTTAAGCACTTCCTCTCTAACTGCACTGAGGCTCCTCTCTGGCTCCAGGACAAAGGAGTTCTAGCCCGCTTCCGAACAGCTCTTGTCCGCACTAAAATTCAGCCAAGGCAAGCAGTGCGCTACACAACTGCACTTTGTCATCACCAATTATCACCAAATCCTGCTTATCTGACCACATGCAGATCTCATTCAATCTACAGTGTGTGCCAACCTCCTTGTCTGAAATAACCTGTGAATCGCGAAACCTCAAGAGCCTTGACAGCGATGCTGTCCGTGCGAGACTAATAGCTTCACCTCGGTTGGTCAGTCCTCCCTCCGATCTGTCATCATTGGTAGATAGCTACGACACGACACTAGCTGAGACGCTCGACGAGTTTGCACCTCTGACAAAGCGCACTGTGCGGCCCAGCCACGACGGCCCATGGTTTACCACAGACATTAAACTAGCCAGGTATACTAAGCGAAAGCTTGAAAAAGCATACACAAGATCTGGACTGACTGTCCGTCGACAGGCATATGAAGACTACTGTAGGTCGTACCAATCGATCCTAGCAAAGGCCTAGTCTAGATATTGAGGTGCAGCAAGGAATCGGGAACAGCATTCTAGTGGAGATGTTGTCATCGCAGGGATGGATTCCCTGATCTTGTCTATCTTCTGCACAAAAAATCGAGAGAAGCGATCGGCTAGATCATCGCAAGGATCGTCATGTAAGGATTTAACCTGGGAGCTGTTGAGGAGATGGTTTATCGTCGACATCAGCATTTTTATATTGTAAATCTGTGATTCAACAATGTTTCTACAGAAGCTAGACTAGGCCTTTGCTAGGATCGATTGGTATGATCTACAGTAGTCTTCATATGCCTGTCGACGGACAGTCAGTCCAGATCTTGTGTATGCTTTTTCAAGCTTTCGCTTAGTATACCTGGCTAGTTTAATGCCTGTGGTAAACCATAGGCCGTCGTGGCTGGGCCGCACAGTGCGCTTTGTCAGAGGTGCAAACTCGTCGAGCATGTCAGCTAGTGTCGTGTTGTAGCTATTGACCAATGATGACAGATCGGAGGGTGGACTGAGGAACCGAGGTGAAGCTATTATTCTCGCACATACAGCATCGCTGTCAAGGGTCTTGAGGTTTCGCGATTCACAGGTTATTTTAGAGGAGGAGGTGGGCATACACTGTAGATTGAATGAGATCTGCATGTGGTCAGATAAGCAGGATTTGGTGATAATTGCTGATGACAAGTGCAGTTGTATGAGAAAATTTGGTCGAGTGTGTGACCCTTGATGTGAGTAGGGCCATGCACATGAGCCAAAAGTGACACTGAGTCAGTCAATGCACAAAATTTGGTGCTGAAAGCGTCAGATAAGTTATCAAAGGGAACGTTGAAATCACCCATAACGAGGAAGGATCAATTTCTTGCACACAGAATCGAAATGAGATCGGAGAAATCTGAGATAACGGAGGATTTGGTACCTGGTGGTCAATAGACTACTGCCACTATCGGTAGCTTGTTTTCGAATGAGACCAAGACATTTAATTCAAAAGACTGCTTCGAGGATACTGTAAATGGCTTGAAGTTGAATTTTGAGCTCACGATAGCAGCAACTCCACCTCCTTTTTTGATCGATCTATGGGTGTGAAAGAACGAGAAACCAGATTGAGTTGCGTCTTTTATTGTCGGGCAGTTTATCGATTTCAGCCAAGTTTCAGTTAGGGCAAGCAGGTCGATACCATTTTCATAAATAAGGTCGCTTATTACCACAGGCTTATTGCACATTGAGCGAGGATTCCAAAGGCAAGTGTAAAGTCCGGCCGATAGAGTTACAACTGACCTGACGACCACTAAGTTAGAGAGATTAACAGTGACGCATGTGGTGGAGCATGCTGAGTGGTATAAGACAATGCTAGGAATACCAAACAAGTGGGTACTCAGCTCGCAGTTCCTGCCCAACGAGTGGCGTCTGACCTTGTGGTTCCGGCCACTGTGGCGGCTACAGGGTGCTTTTCTTTTGTTAATACATAGTTCATGAATCTTAGCAACAACATTAATATCTAGGAGTGCATTTGATCAACGATGACGAAGCGATAACAGCTGCTGACGATCAGAACTGACGTGCAGGTTACTAGCCGCCGGCATAGCTAAGGCAGCCTCCGACGTTGGAGACCCAGCAGCCCGAAGCGATAAGCGTTTAGTTATCCATAGGCACGTAATTTCTTACGAGCTACGGTCTAATAACAATCAGAACAACTTTAAACAGGTCTTAGCTGTATCGTTTCCGTATACGATGTTCGCAAGAACTTCGATTTTGGAAAAATTCTGTAAACGAACACGAACGCACGTTAGAGTGCTCTATGTCAGGAGGCCTAGCATTGTCTTCAACAATGAAACTACTATTGGTTATGTCCAGCAGTATTGGGATATATCCCCAAAATGGCCTCCAACAGGGGAGTTGTCCCTCCAAAAGCATGTTTATAAAATATTCTACGAAGACCAGTAAACTGATTGGCATGACAATTGGCACGAAGAAAACCGGTAGCATTAGCTATCGTTTGATGTATAATAGCCGCTGTTTCGACCTTCCTATGACCTTTCAAAGTCCAAGGTCACGTATAGCAGTGCTGGTAAAAGGCAGCTCCAAATTCTTTCGATGATTTAAACGTCATTGTAGAAATATGGCAAACCGCTCAAAAATGCAAGACACTCAACTAGAGACTCTCCACTCACAAAAACTTTAAAAAAAAAATTTGACATCTTAGACTGTTGACTGTCATCACGAACACAGCCCATCGACACTTTTTCACCGGCACATTATATGCATAAACACCCATCATGCATAGATGCACACGGGGAGAGTGTCAAGACAGGTGAGCTCCACCTATATTCCAAGTTTCGTACAGATCGGCCCAGTATCCACCAAGTTTAACAATTTACCAGGTACCATGTACTACTGCTGAGACAAAACTCAGAGAAGCCAACTTAAGGCGCCAATGCATGTAGGTGACATGGAATAACAAAAATGTTACTATATTTGTCGCCATAAAACAATGAAACACATAGTTAGGAGCATGTACATCGAGTTTCACGTTGATTGAGTCACAAGTAGCCTACCTGTGACATTTTTAGGCCATGTGAGTGAAAGGATGACAAAGGCTTAGCACGACAAACACTGCCAGTTTTGACCAAAACAAGTCTATCTACTGTGGTCCAATATGCATGCGAGAAGGCTGGAATGATTATGTAACTACAATCAATCATGTATTCCAAAGTTTAAGGTTATTGGATCATTATTTTAGGAGATATGACATACATTTTTGGATTGCAATTCAAGTCCACAGGAAGTGAGCTGCTCATATTTTATTGATATTATAATTAAAGCAAGCTTGATTAGCAATACAGTTAGTAAATAAAAAACCTCAGCCAAGGCAATAACTGACTGCAGTGACCCTTAAAATACCAGAATGACAAGCAAAAGTGTAGCTGGTAAGATCCGTTGAAAAACTGTCATTTTTCATTGCTTAACTGCAACTTGCACTTGTCAGTTTTAGTTCCTCTAGATGAAAGCATTTTTATTGGTTTGTCAGGCTGTATCGATAAGTTCATCCCTGGTTTTGGCTGCAATTCACCATCATACACGATCTTGTATTTTTTAATGATCTATAATTATATTTCAGTAAGAAAAACGTACTCGTGGGTTAATTGTATTAACGTAGAAAGCACAACGCATCAACAAGCAAATATATTAATTGTCAAAAGTATAACTTATTTAAATGCACATGAAGTATAATTATTTAATTTTTATTGAATCATCGTATATACACGTATATATGTAGATATATATATATATATATATATATATGACCGTTTAAAATCTACATATATTATATTGTGTATACATACATACGCACATCTATATGTAAAAATATATTATATATATATATATATTATGTATTCATATATACTGCTCATATATACATGTATATGTGTGACTATATATATATATATATATATATGTATATATATATATATATGTATATATATATATATATATATATATATATGCTGGCACTAATGTTTTAAGTGTTTTAGTAGAGTAATATAACATGGTTGTAGCTGAAGATATTTTACATTCAAGTGCCAGAAAATCATTATTTTCTCGAATCTAAAATTATCAAGCACTCGTGTAAGATGCATTTAAAAACAATTCACGAAATAGCTAGGAACGTAATTAAGGGAATACAACCTGGATTTGCTCAGCAAGAAATTTGGGAGGTAATAACAGATCTTTGCATAGGGCCTACAATTCAGCCTGTAAAGTAAGGACTCCAGTAATATCTAAGACTTATTGGCTATTAGGTACTTATTGGCTATTAAATATTCGTTACGAAGCCTGGAATGTCTAACAGAAAGAAGGACAGCTTTCATTTGACCGCTTAAGACATTCTTTAATTATTCACTCATTGCATACCGCATTCATATTATTAGTTTCAAAAAGCCGTGAATTCAATATTAATGTAAGCCATCACGCTAAAATATATCACATACCATGGAAGTTTATTGGCTAGCTTTAATGAGCATTCCTACAAGCTTAAACGATATATATTTCATAGATTGAATATAATTTCTAGTTTGGGCCTTGATTTCCAAATTTTACGATTTTATACTTGTGAGATACAGACTAGAATCATTAATATTTTCAGTTGAAATGGCATTAACATCGATGACTTATAGGCAACAGATCAAAGATTGAAACGAGTAAAGAAAAAGCATGACCATCCAATAAGCCATTTCTGCAAATTAAACGAAAATTAGAAGCAACATAAACTTGATCAGTCTTTAAAGTTACACTTTTGCTCACACTAAAGTTGTTATACTAAGCAATCTGAATAAATTGATGCAATATTCATAGTGAAGTGGATATACCCAATCAGGATTTACCTTGGCAGGAGGACTACATTGCTAATTTGATTAAGTTACCTGAAATTGGGAAGTCCAAATAAAGCTATTTTAAGTAAGTAGAATTTATAAAGCTGCTAGAACTTCTTTGATTCTGTCGACAAGCTAAAAGTAGCCAAGCACGACTTATTTGATGATACTAAAGCAACTAGACAAACTTGATATTATTGACAATCTCACTCGTTGTGATAAAATATCTGCTAAAGAGATTTTGTATTTATGATCTGGTAGAAAACAGAAAATTACTAACTTACAAGTTACCCTAAAGCAAGCAATACAACTCTTCGGAAAGGTGATATCATGTAGCCATTAGTTTTGAAGAAATAGTCAACGAAAAGGAGAAAAGTAATGTAACCACATGATTCAGCCATCCATTCTTTAAAATTTACTGCTTGCAACTCTTGACTTTGCATTAAATTTGCGTGTCATTTATTGTCGTAGTTACTTAGCTTACTGCAATTGTTTTGACACGACAGTGATCTTTACATAAAGAAGCCATCTGCTATCTAAAGGAGCTCATAACAAGATTCCATGTTCAAAAAGCAGAAATAACCCTATACCACTGAGTGACCACGCCTTTGCTTTAAAGATTAGCCTGGTGAGATGGTTCTTGTTCTTCATTCAACACGGGAATTTTAAGTATTGGCTTCAATTACTAACAACCTGCTAAGCTAATTTGAACATATGCTGCGTGAATAAACTTGCCTCGTTTAATCTTCTGTTCACTGTTGGGTAAATTCCTCTCCGTTGCCTCCGATCATTACAATTTTACACTTAATGACTTACTGGGGTGCAACAAATAGTAGAAGCACCCATTAGCTGTCAGCCATCTAGAATTACGATCTTGGCAATCGGCAAGTTGCTGAATGCCTAAGTACGGTCTTAGGAGCGATTAGCAACAATGCTGAGTCAATTTTGACAGAAATTTCACGCAAGTGCAGCGACTCAACTTTCCGTTTTTATTGGTAACAATTGAAGTGAGATATTTATAGACACTGTTCAGATAAGCTACATAGCCTTTTGAGCCATACATAACATATGTTGCCGCCTTTACTTTGTTTGTAGCCTTTATGTAAGTTGGTGCGCGTCTCTCAACGCATAGCAGATAAAACATCGATTATTTTATAGAGAGGTCCATCTAACGCAAATAATAGTCTATGGATGAAATAGAACAGTTTTTATTTACGTATTAACTCATACTCCATAGCCATCTGACCCTTGGCTACGCTTAATAAAACTGTTTACTATTGTTTTGGTTTCATATAGGTATATAGAAATGTACCTACCACTATGACTCGGCATTGAATATTTAGAGTATTAGCGTTAAACAAAAGAGTTATTTATTGTTAACCCTATGTCAAGTCTTATTTTGGGTTTTGGTAAATTTTAAATTGGAAAAGAAACATATTGCGATAAGCAAAGCCCCTGCTAAGGTTTTATTACTTTTTCTAAAAGCTTGTGAACTGACCTAACTCTTTATTGATTGTTATTTTTTATGGGAATACACATATTTCACTGTTACATACAGCTCTTAAATACACAAATCAAGCTTTAAAGAGGATAGGCCTGTCATTTTGAGGATTTGTTTTCACTTATTTGACTTCGTTACACATACTTACGTTAACTGCTATTTGTACGTTTTCTTTTCTTAAAGCGATACCAGCCGTATTTTGCTAACAAACACCTATACTCATTTTTATAGTTTTAGTTGTGATGTCGCTTATAGCAACTGGAGTGAAAATTGGCTACTACGTGATTATAGTAGAAATATTGCGTATAGCATATTCATTAAAGCTGACAGTGAGAAAATCCCAAGAAAATAAATTATATAAAAACTAAATTGACATTAAAGTCTTACCTTTGAACAAACGCAAGCATTAACGTGAACGTAGCCGTGCAAATGAGAGTTTTAATTTGGTAGTATAGAGAAATAAAGGATCAGCTCTTGCCTACAATTATAAATGCCGGAATTCGCACCAGCAGCAATTCTGAAGATGCAAATTTAAAATTGAGATGCTTTGAATGATTTAATTATTAGATTGTACTGAATAGTATTGAAATAAAATAAGGATTTGACTTTAATGTTTTAATTTATCTATCGTGATAACGTTTCATTTTCGCCTTGCCTGGTTGAAGGACATGCCTATATTCGGTAACTGATAAAGAGTATTACAGCAGCCTACTATTTTCCTGGAACAAAAGAGGTCGAAAGCTGTGCGAAAATAATTTAGAAGTGTTTTAAAACACCCGGAACGATAAAGTAATAACAACCTTGGTGCGTTGGAAAATATTTGCTGAAATATAACAAATGAATAATCATTTTGCCCAATGAATTTCTCAGCGTAAAAAAAGTAAACATCTGTGGCTTAAAAAGTCTCGCAAATGAGGTGGCAGAAGAGCCTGAGATGTGGTTGCCGTGTTTGAATGAGGCGATAAAGGTTGATAACCACTCAAATCCTAACAGCCTGCGACCTGCCTCGTTAATAATTAACGCTTTCTAGTGGAAAGTAAAGACCAGATAAATCTTTATTAAGTACTATTTAGTCCTTATTATCCAAAAATTTGGTGGTGCGGCTTTTCCTTCTCACATTGCCATCAATTATGTATGCATTTCTTAGAACCGCGTAGTGAATAGAGGTGCACGTTCGAATAAGGACGTTTCAAACTCGCGACTAGACCTAACAAAATGCTAGCACTAGTATTTATATAGATTTCTAAAGATAATGATGCTTAATGCATAGTTTTAATATAACTTCAAATAGTTTCAAATGTACAAACAAATACGATCCGTTACGAATGATAACAAAATTGCTTCACGAAGTTCCAAAACGCCGTCACTGCTCATTTTTTCACCTGGAAAGACATCTAAAGTTTAAGCATGCCTGATTTGTTTTACATATCTCTAAATCAAGAAAATCGTATGCTCTATGGGAAATATTGATGCCCACTAGAAGTATAGAAATGAAAGACTAAAATATACCAAATTAGGTCGCTAACTCTAGGCTAAGTGGATGCTTTAGACCTTCAATATTTGGAGAATACGCATACATTTTATACAACTTTTGCACTATAATGGGTGCGCATTAACAACCTACTGTTTAAAAAAAATTAAGGTTAATAGCGGCCATTTCTACCGGTGTAATTTTTCTAGCATCGTATGTTTGTTACTCTCGAGCTAAAGCATATATTTCTTCCAATCAAAAACCGAAACAACTCCTAGGTTGCAGCATCTGATACTACTTGGCCCTAGATCTTGAGTAGAGGTTTACGCTGACTAGAAAATATACTGCATTTAAGCCCAAATAGTATCGAACAATTATGTTAAAATTATCTGTGTTAGGGCTAATGTGCTTGCCTACCTTCGACAATGCAATGTAGGTCTCTTGTTTGGCCAGGCGACGACCAAGACACATCCGTGATCCACGTTCCTAAACGACCCGAGATACAAATCCTGCATATGCTGAACATTCTGTGATCCATCTATTAGGTTCGAACTATATTGGTTGCTAAAACAATTTTGGGCTTCTGTTAATGTAGTACGCGTTTCCTTGGACATATGTCTGTAAGGAAAAGCAGCTGCATAATTACTACCTAATGGCACATATTGGAAGAAGCTAAATTTATTTCGCATACTTACGCCGGCATCTAAGAGACAGCCACAGACATCTACGTTCTCTTGGATGATCCTGCTCGTGAGAGCCGATATTGGAATACAGCCTATAAGAGAATCATGACATAGCGGTTGGTTTTGATAGGCACTAACTCCGCATTTATAACGTACAAAATATTTCAAATACTTTGATGGTTATTATTAGTGGAACTCAAATGGGTATAAATTTCGATTGCTGAACAAAGCAAAACACTGTTTGGTTGATAGTTGCAAAGGTTAGATAAGACATGCAAAATTGTGTCACAAACGTGCACATAGAATAAATCCTCTTCATGAAGAAAATTATTCGGTTAATAATGCCCGTATGAAGCTTCTATCAAAATTAAATCACACATTGTTTTCGTCCAGTCAAATTTTTAGAGCATGGATAAATATGAAAACTGTGGAAACGTCATCAGAGAGCTTTTGCGGTCTCCGTAAATTATGAACTTGCTCAGTAGAGTTAGCGAGTACATTATGTGATGGTACCCTTTTTTAATAGTTAACGAGACAGTTATGCTTTCTCACGAGTAACAAGTTACCTTAGAATTCCCTAACAGAACCTTAAATTATCTAGATATAATACATTGAAGGTCGGTATATACACATATATATATATATATATCAAATTTAAACTCAACGTAGTTAGGATTGGTCAAGCCATAGAGTAGTAAAGGTACCAAAGACAACATTTTGGAGAGCTCTGTTGAAGATATGTGGTAACGGAAATAATGCAGTTGATTAAAAAAGGGCCCGACTCACTCGATTCACTGTCGTAAAACTTTGAAGCACTTATTATCGGTGTATACCTCAAATTTCATTTCGATTTCATCATTGTTAGCATAGATGTGACATTAGCACGGTACCTTAGCAGCCTTATAAAAAACGTAACAGTCAACAAAAACGTGCTAATCATCAAAATAAGCCTATATAGCAAGGTTCAATGCACACTCGAAATAGCTTGAATGATCTCCAAGTATAGAAAATCGTATAATTCAAATTTTAAGTTTTTAGGAAGATCACTATTATCAGAGATATGGTATAAGCAAGATACCGAGGGCTGGCTTGTCACTCGATGTAACTTGATGCTGATAGACCAGCGAGTCGGTCCGTTATTATTTGCGGTCATGCCAATATAAGTAGTTTATATAAGACCGGCGCCCTGAGATAGGTAGGAGCAAAGCTTTGAGACTCGAGGAACTAGCATTGGAGCTGGTGTGAGCTCTGATCCACAAGCATTTTTTGTACCCAGGCTCGGTTCGGTCGGCTGGGACGGCTGTAATATATAAGAAGGGTCACAGATGGGTAGGAACATGACCTAGAGGGTAGCCGGATGCCATGGCGCGATGTAACCTCACTCTTGGTGAATTTATATTCCGCGTTTTCTATGTAGAATGTCAATCATAGCCCCCCCGAAAGCTGATATGTACTGCACGAGTCAATCCCCATTACTACAGCCAAAGCCATATTAATTTTGTCTTGGCTGATAGTTGTGTGGATTGCCGCTCGTCTTCATGATTTCTCTTATCAGAAAATATCCTTCCTCGTCGGGACACGTGGCCTCGTCTTTCTTCTGCCCCCCCCCCAAGGTAGCATAAGGTACATAGGGTCCTCACTAATTTGGTTTAGTTCCACTGTTGTTGTTGCCATGTGAGCTATTGTTTTAATTAAATGTTTAATCAAACGGCCGCTCCTCTTGCTCTTGGTCAGCGGAGTGGTCGATCGGCAGCGTGGCCTGAGAATGGCGGGTTTGGGCGAGAAATAGCTTCTGCCCTTAGATCTTGTTTACAGGTGTACGTCATTGCCAGTGTTGAGAGCCTCTAACCGTCGCCGCTATTAAGCACACTTTGTCTGCACTTAGGATACCGACTTGATAAGCTAAAATATGAGCGCTCGTCGTCGTTGCCGTATTTCTGCTACTGTCGGCTTACCTGAATGCGTTTGAGCAGCACCTACAAGTAACTAGCCGTGCTAAAAGTCTACGGCATCACCGGTATTCGCAGCTAGCTGGCTGAGGATAGCACCGCTACGAGCGCAGCGTTTCCGGCCTAGTTCTCATCCGACGGGGAAGCCTAATACCACGTTCGTAACAACGACAAGCTATACAAATAAAAATAGTCCTAAGCAGTGCTATGCGTCCCTCATGCGATTTATTACAAAGGTAAATACGCACCTTTAGGAATAAGTCAACCTTACAGAACATTCACCAGGCTATAGTGCCAGTCAGACCCGAGCCAGCCTTAAAACCGTGGGTCTGATCCGTGTTCGCCAATATAATGTCAAGCAGAAAAAAGGAAAATGCGAACTTAAAAATCACCTCGATTCCCCCGAATAGAAATGAATTAAGATTTACAGAGGAATTCACTGTGAACGACGCTCTAGTTTAGCCACGAGGCGGCAGCCGGGTATGTCCAGCAGGTGTGGCTTCCCGTGTTGCGAATGGTTGCAAAAGGAAATCGATTAGGGGTAACAAAATTCATATATGCTGGGGCAATGGACTCCGCAGTTACCGCGGTCCAGGTGACAATCCATTATCAATACATTATCTTTACCTAGAGTCTAGTTGCCATATGATACACACTTCCGGTTTATGAGCTAACGTTAGCATACCAATGTAAACATATGAATGGCAAATAAATTATGAGTTAAAGCCTTGAATAGCCATTTGCCTGTGGTGAGCTAGCAACCAAATGCCGGGGTTACGCTTGGTGCAATCGCGTTTACGAATTTAATTGCCATGACTACAAGTCGAACTGTTGGGGCATGTCATTATTTTGACAACTAACGTTTTTCACAGTTTAAAATGATGTTCTGCTCGTCTGTCAAAAGAATAAATTGCTTACAGTTACAAAGTTCACTGAAAAAACGCCGTTTATCTGCTGTTATTTGTTTACAGAAAGTCATATTGTTGGGCTTAATTTACTACTTTCGGCGTAAATGGGTCTTACAAAACAATTTTAGTTACTTAGTTTCACACATATGTCCATCACAAAAACTTGGGATCGCATTCGAAATTAGTTTATCTGTTGATAGGCAACGTTCCAGTACCTTCAATTGTTTAACCATTTCTCGGACGATCTCCGAAACTGTGGGCTACGTTCAATGTTCGGCTCAGACCATCTAAAAAGCAAACCGTGTTTAGAGCCGAATAATTTAACAACAAGGTTACCCAAGCTTACTTGTGTTTGGTCTGGATTTTCTACAGTTGGTTCCAACTGCAGACCTTTAACATGACTTGACTCTACTTCGGAATATGTAAATAAAAACGCAGCCTCTTTTTCTGAGATTTGTGCAATCTCTCGTAAATCTACGGCTGTGACCTTATAAAAAAGCCTGCCCATAGCACAGTCAAGTTGCTGTAATTCCATGCTTAGAGGCTTGGGAGCTGGTTTGAGCCATATTCCACGGAACCGTTGATGTATGTCCTGACCGTTTTTATACGCCTTCAGCCATCCGCTGCCGTCAAATAACACTGTCTATATTATGCTTATGGACTTAATATGTAAAGCATGAGCAATCTTAGTCGCAGCCGTGGTCCTGCTTAAGCCGTCGTACCTGCTTGCATTAGTTTAGTACCTAAAAGTAACAAGCCATGCTACAAGGTTTCGGAGTCGCTAGCATTTTACGTGCTTTGGTTGAGATTGGTACAGCTAGGAGCGCTGTGGCGTGCAGCCTCGTTTCTATCAGACGTGGTAGGCTCACACCGCTTTTATAACAACGAGCCGTTGCTCTCAATGGCTGACAGTCATTGGATATCTATGGAGTGGCCGGTTAAGATAGCTGAGCAGAGACATGGTTATAGCCTGTAAAAGTAAGACGAAGTTCACAATAGCTCCACGATGTTTTAGTGTAGGACGCCACGGAGAGAAACTGAGAGGGAGAGAGAAAATGAGGGAGAGAGAGAGTGAGAAAGAGAGACATAAGAGAGAGAGAGAGAGAGAGAGAGAGAGAGAGAGAGAGAGAGAGAGAGAGAGAGAGGGGGAAGGGAGAGAGACAGAGTGAAGGAGAGAAGTGGATTTTGAGGCGCTATCTGTATCTGGTTCAGCCTGAGCTTGTATGAGGTAGGCTGCGAATAATTCACTGCTAACTCGTGGCTTTTCTGCCATTCCTCGAATTCCGTTCCACCATTCCTCGAATTCTGCTAAATTGTATTATTCTGATAGAGTTAATAGGGCAAGGAATAGCCATACTAATAGAAAATAACTGATGTCCACTGAAGAAAAAATTCTCTTTCCAGACATTTTAGGAATAATTAAATATAAATTTGACATATTCCTCCGATCCGGCTCCCGGTACATGAATCCCCAGTAACATCTGGTACTTAACTACGTGCACGTAAGAAAAGATTATTTCTCACTATGTGGAAAACATTTCGATGATTAACACCTCTTACGAAGCGGCAGAGCCAGATGCAGCAGAAAAACTAATTTTAGTAGCACGTTGTTCTCAATAAATCGTGTTTAGGATTTAGTAATTAAAAGTAAAAAAATTATTTAGGAGAGCCAAAATTAAAGTGAACCGCAAAGTGATATCCTGAAGTATAAGATAACCATAAATGCAATGGTACTCACTTTTACAAACCACTAGTCGATTTCTTGAAAATCAAGCCTCATTTTATGTGATTAAATTTCCGAGAAATCTAGCTTCAATAAATATTCTTTTCAAATCTATCCGTAATAAACTGCATATTACCTATCATTATAAAAGGGCTCTGGCTATCGCAGACCGGTCAGGCTTAGTGCTAGGCCGCCATACATATTGAGGATGCAAAGCTCGAACATTTGCAGGCCTTGGACGAAAGCTTTGATTGTACCAACAGATCTGACAGTCGACCTACAAAGTGTGACAGATTTTAACTAGTAACTTTGTAGCGTGCTGGAAGCAGAACAAATTAAAGCTGTCACTTCAAGCTTAAACACCACGCCAACTCATTATTGCCTTGCAGTAATCCAAGAAAGCTGCGAGTTAATTGCCCCAAATAAGGTAGTATCGTGGATTTTCAAAGGTTTCTTGCATAGGCAATGGCTGCCATTACATCAGACAATTTGGTTGGTACTGGTATAAGGTTGTAAATGCTGTGACAACCATTAGTTTTACAGAGAAAAGTCTTAATTGGTTTTAGTAGATGTTAGCAGATAGTTGCTTTTATAACGACCTTGACAGTCCTTTCCTAACCCACAATTTAGCACATTTATCCAGTGATATTTGCAATTAAAATTGCTGTTAAGCAATGCGGATTTATGCCGCAAATTGCGTCTGAGCTTTTGGTGTGAGTACTCATCAAGATTTTTACAGTTCATTTTCTCAGAATGCAGCAGCTCAACAGAACAAATGTTAGTGGTAATCTGTATACACAATGGAATAAAAATCCAATCAAAGTCATCTTTTCGTCCACATGGATTTAACTTCAATCGAAAGCAAATGTTTTCGCAAAAACGTTATATAGGTAGCATTTCAGGGAATGCACTTAATTTTTTCAGGTTGTAAATTTATGTGATGATAAAAGATGCTTATTACAGTTTATTGCATAAGGATTTCACAAATATGTCTCGACTCCTGGCTATGCCGTATGAAATTTCCAATCATGATAGTGCAGAAGCACAGTTCAGGCAGTGATTTTCATGGTGAAGCTTTCTTAATAACGATCGCACGACTACGACAGATGTAAGCTGGTAGGCCCACACAGCCGATTCACTAGGAACGGGCACTACCTTGATTATTGGGCTTAATCGAAGTATACCTTATAGATATGACAGATGTGGTGTATAATAATGCACTTGGAGTATTTATCAATTGACCTAGTCTAGTAAGGACTTTGCAGAGGTAATACCAGATATATTATAAGTGATGCCTATTACAGACTTTTGTAGTACAATGTTGACATTAATCATTTGACTACTGTAAACTCATGGTTTGTAAATTTGTCAGAGTTTCTATTAGAAGCTAATATGACGAAGCTTATTTGTCGATCGCTTCAACGCCACTGGTCAAAAAATGATTTAACCATTTATTTTGCGACGACGGCAAGATTGTGTCTATAATTCACAATATAGTAAGTATAGAGATTATTAGCTTCAGACTTTAGGCCGGGCAGCTTGTAGCTTGGTACTGGCATTGTGTCAGCTGATAAATGGTTAGGCAGAGCACTGAACTGATAATTCAGCTTTTCGCTACTGTTTCTAGCTACAGCGAAATATTTTTACCTATGCAGCTGTTGACCGTCTATCTTGAAGCAGTTGCTCTATTTTCTGCATACCAATGGCGTGGATAAAAGACCAACTGCAGGCCATTATTATCACCTAACCCAACACTGGTTCATTACCTAGTATAAAATCCGCGGGTCATTATAAATGAGCTGGTAAATAAGCAGACATGTTCTCGAATCCTTCACAAAAATTGGTACTTAAGTGCCGTCACCTTGGTAATTCAGAGACTATGAGCTGGAGAGTTCGCTTGAACAATTCCTGCATACGCTTATGTCAGTCACATCGGATTGTGGTTTTGAATTTTAAATTAAAGCTACTAAAGCCAAAGCTTCTAACAAGCCATGTTTTCATTGCTTTATGATGGTGTTCTTGATGTCTCAGTCGTGAGAGCTTGAAACGCTAGGTCAATGGCTGCCGGAATGTCTTCATGTTAGCCATTCCATATCCTGACTCTTGTGATAAAGTACCCAAACTATTAAAAGAAATTCGTAAATTGCACCAGGAAATGCTTAAAAAGAGCTTCGGAAGAAGAAGACAGAGTGCAACAAATCACTTTACCCAATTAAGTGATTGAAGCAAATACAGACTTATTTACAAAAATTTGGCTTGCTCACCCACCCTTGATATCGAGCAACGACTGAAAATAATAGTTTTGGTTCATAGGCACATATAGTCTTTGCGGGCCGTGATAGCCAGGAAGATAATTTACTGTCTGTTCACGAAGCAGGTCGTGGGTTCAAATCTTGCAGTTTCTGATCATATATTTCATACTGCATGCAGTGCTAATAGCAGTTATGGCTATTCAACTAGGGTACAAATAAGGCTGATAAATAAGATACTATTGTCGTCTGACCTTTGTGCAGGGATACCTGCATTTGTTTCGAGCAGGAGAAGCAACCAAAACTTGCTTACTTAGACCAGTCATGCAGGTAAATTTATTAGTTTTCATTCAATACCTATAAGGTAAATTCCATCTGATGCATTTTATTCAAAGCTGAAACGGATGATCTCAATTATATTTTTAAAGGTACTAAATGCAGCGCTAAGTCACGGGAACAAAAAATGTATATCTTCCTTTTCTGTAACCACTGTTCATGTTGTTGTTGCTGTGTTCGGAATGGGTCCTATTTGTAGCTCATTAACAAATTTGCTATTAAAAAATATACAAGCATGTCTGAGATTTTTACTCAAAAAGTGTGCTGTTCAAAAGTTGTTGCAATGCGTTTGGTATTAACCAAGGGTGCGAAGTCTCGCATGGTAGCATAAGTACAGTACTTACAAACAATTAAAATTAAAAATCTGGCTTCTTTGGCCAATCCTTTGCTAAAAATAAATCAAGAACCGATTCTAAGCAGCATATACCTGCTAATTAAAGCTAACAATTCCGATACGTCACAAGATGCCTCACTGGCGTCATGTTGCAAGATGGCTCAGTTCCATCAAAATTCAAGATTGTGCAGCATTGTGTTCAATAAAGTACCTGCTATGAGTCACCAAAGGGTGTCCACAGGCAGTGAGCTGCTCGTATTTATTGATATTATAATTAAAACACGATTGATTAGTAATGAAGTAATTAAATTCAAAACAAATTAGCCAAGGCAATAATAGACTTACTGACCCTTAATGTCCCAGAACGTCACTTAGTTAAAGAAAAATTGTTATTTCTCACCGCTTGACAGCAAATTGCAATGCACCTGTCAATTCTAGCTCCTCTCGATGAAACGTATTTTAATTGGTATATCAGGCTGAATTATTGGGTTCATCACTGGTTTCGGCATATATTCACCATCATACACGATCGTGTATTTTTTAATGATCTACAAATACATTTCAAATAAGATAAAAGTACTCATAGGCTTGTTTTTACATATAAAGCACTACATTTTAACAACCACATACATGAAGCATCAAAAACATAACTTATTATAATGCGTATGCGGTATATTTATTTTAACTTTAAATTGAACCATTGTAAATATTTGTATACATGTAGACATATACAAATGACGGTTCAATATCTACACACATATATATATATATATATATATATATATATATATATATATATATAATGGATACATATATATATATATATATATATACATATATGTAAATATATATTATGTATTAATATATACTGCTCACATACACACACACACACACACACACGCGTACACACACACGCACACACACACGCACACACACACACACACACACACACACACACACGCACACACGCACGCACGCACGCACACACACACACACACACACACACACATATATATATATATATATATATGTGTGTGTGTGTGTGTGTGTGTGTGTGTGTGTGTGTGTGTGTGTGTGTGTGTGTGTGTGTGTGTGTGTGTGTGTGTGTGGGTGTGTTGACACTAATTTTGTAAGTCCTTTGATAAAGCTAAGATGACATGGTTGTAGCTGAAGATATTTTACATTCAAGTGCCAGAAAGTCATTTTTTCTCGAATCTTATTAATTATGCATGCGTTTAAGATGCATTAAAAAACCAAAGCATGAAATAGCAAAGTACGTGGTTGAAGGAATACAACCTGGATTTGCTCAGCAAGATATTTGTAATGCTAATTGAAGATCTTTGCATAGGGACCACAATTCAGCTTATAAATTTAGAATTCCAGTAATATCTTAGACCTATTAGTTATTGGGTAGGAAGCCTGGAATGCCTAGCAGAAAGAAGGACAGCTTTCATTTGACCGCTTAAAACATTATTCATTCTTTGTTTAATCATTCATTACATGCAACATTCATATCGTTAGCTTCGAAGAGCCATGAACTCAGTTTTAATGTAAGCCAGTGACCCATCATACAAGAATTTAGTGTAAAACTTGGAAATGTATTGTCTAGCTTAAATGAGCATTACTATAAGCTTACACAATATCATGTTCATACATTTATTATAATTTCTAATTTTTGCGTTGATTTTCAAATTTTACCATTGTATACTTGTGGGATGCAGAGTCCAGTAAGTTATATATTCATTTAATGTGGCATTTAACTTCGCTGACTTATAGGCAATAAATCTAAGGTTGCAACTAGTAAAGAAGAAGAGTGACTATCCAAAAAGCCATTTCTGCGAACTAAACAAAAATTAGAAGCAACATAAACTTGATCAGTCTTTAAAGTTTCACATTTGCTCGCACTAAAGTTTTTTTTATTGAGGAATATGAATACATTGATGCGATGTTCACAGTGAAGTGGATATACCCAACCAGGATTAACCTTGGCAGGACTAGCTTGCTACTTTGATTAAGTTACCTGAAATTGGGAAGCCTATATCAAGCTTTTTTAAATAAATGCAATTTGTAAAGCTGCTATAAATTCTTTGATTCTGTTAGCGTGCTAAAAATAGCCGAGCACGACTTGTTTTAAGATCTTAAGCAATTAGATGAACTTAAAATTATTGACTACCTCACTCGTTCTGATAAAGTATCTGCTAAGGAGATTTTATATTTATGATCTGGTATAAAACAAAAAATTACTAACTTACAAGTGGCCCTGAAGCAAGCGATATAACTCTCTGGAAACGTGAAATCATGTAGCCATTAGTTTTGAAGAAATAGTCAATGAAAAGAAGAAAAGTAATACAACCACATGATTCAGCCACCCATTCTGTAAAATGTACTGCTTGCAACTCTTGAATTGGCAACTAATAAGCGTGATAGCAATACTCGTAGTTACTTAGCCTACTGCAACGCTTATGATTATGCACTAGTCTTTACATGACGACGCCATCAGCTATCTAAAGGAATGCTCAACAAGAATGTACGTTCTAAATTCGAAAGAACCCAATACCCCTTAGTGACCAGACCTTTGCTTTAACGATTAGGCTGATAAGATGGTTCTTTTTCTGCATTAAGCAAGGAACTTTAAAGAATTGTTTTCAATCGCTATCAACCTGCTAAGCTAATTTAACTTGTGCCGCTTGAATATAATTGCCTTGTTTAACATGTTGATAGTTGGGTCAATTGCAATTACTACCCTATTAGTTGTCTCCGACCATTGAAATTGTACGCTTAATGACTTACAGGGGTGCAGAAAATACTAGAAACGCCTATTAGCAGTCAGCCACCTAGAACTACGAGCTGGTCAATCCGGGAATGGCTAAATACCCAAGTCTAAGGGGCAATTAACAACAATTAACAACAATTTCGATTCTCTTTAGATACATAGATTTCACGCTATTGCAGCTTCCGTAATTTCTGTTTTAATTGCAAACAATGGAAGTGAGATATTTATAGACAACATTGAAATAAGCCACGTAGATTATTGAACTATAAATAACATATGTTGCCGCCTTTAGTAGGTTAGCAGTCTCATTTTTTAGTTTGTGCCCATCTTTCCACATATAGCAGATACACCATACACTATTTTGTACTGAGGCACATCTAAAGCCAATACAGATCTCTGGATGAAACATAATTTTTTTATTTATACATTACCTTGTTCTCCCTAGTCGTCAGCCCCTTGACCAAGCTAAATATAACTGTTTACTATTGTTTTGGTTTCGCATGGGTATATAGGAATGTACCTTCTACTGTGACTTGGCACTGAATATTAGAGTATTAACGTTAAGCGAGAGACTTATTTAACGTTAACCCTATATCAAGGCCTTTTTGGATTTAGATTGGCAAGAAATTGAAGAAATACTATGCTTTAAGCTAAGATCCTGCTGAGGCTTTACTAATTTTTTTCAAAACTTGTGAACTGACTCAACTCTATCTTGATTAATCTTTTCCATTAGGATTTTCATGTTTTTTACTACTTTAGACCCTCCTAAATACACAGATAAAGCTTTAAAGTGAAAAAGGCTGTCATTTTGATGATTTTCTCTGTAGTTATTCTACACACTTACAGTAACTAATACAGGCAAGTTTTCCATTCTTAATGCAATACCAGTAATATTTTTCTAACTAATACATATATACAATCTTGCCGCTTTTGTTGTGATTTTCTTATAGGAACAGGAGTGAAAAATGACAATTACATAATCATAGCAGATATATTGCTAATGACCGGGTCATTAAAGCTAATAGTGAGCAAATCCCACAAATACAAATTTTATAAAAGTTAAATTGACATTTAAATCATACCCTTAAACGAATGGAAGTATTACAATGAACGTAGCCGTGGAAACGAGATTTTAATTCAGTAATACAGAGAGTAAAGGATCATCTCCTGCCTAAACTTATAAGTGCCGGAATTCGCACCAGCAGAAATCCTCAAGATTTAAATTTAAAATTGGGAAGCTTTAAATTGTTTAATTACAGATTGTACTAGATATCATATACAAATAAAATAATACGTATTCTTTTCGTCTGGTGTGGTGAAAGAATATGCCTAAATTCCGTAGCTGAGTCAGAGTAAGACACCATCCTACTATTTTCCTATAACAAAAGTGGTCGACAGCTGTGTGAAACTGATTATGGAGTGCTTTAAAACACCTGCAACGATTAATCAATAGCTACCGTAATGCGTTAAAAAGTTATGACTGAAATACGAGTAAGGAATTTTGATTTTGCCAATGCATTTTCTCAACGTAAAACATGAGGATACCTGTCAATTTAGAAGTTTAGTGAATGCGGTGGCCGAAGAGGATGACGTGTGGTTGCTTTGCTTGAATGAGGCAAAGAAGTTTGATCACCACTAAAATCCAACCGAACTCCGACCTGCCTCCTTACTATTGGAAAGTAAAAACGTAGATAAACAAAGTACAAGTACTTGTTAGTCCTTATTATCCAAAAATATGGTGGTGCGGCTTTTCCTTCTCACATCGGCATAAATGTTGGATGCATTTCTTAGAACCATGTAGTGTGAATTGACTTGCAGATTCAAATAATCAAGCATCTAACTCGCTACTTGAGTTAAAAAATACTATCTTTAGCATACAAATAATTTTTTTAGAGAGAACGATGTTTGATGCATCTTTTTAATCTAACTTAATTTTGCTCCAAAAATACGAACCAATAAGATCCACTACGAATGATAACAAAATTGCTTCATGAAGTTCCAAAACACCATCACTGCTCTGTTTTTTTAGGTGGAAAAATTTAAGGTTTAGTTTTTTAACATTTAGGTCTTATGGTCTAAGAGAAATGTTAATTTCCACTAGAAATGAAAGACTAAAATACACGAATTTAATTTTTGATTCCATGCTCAGTACATTTTTAGACCTTAAATTTTTGTAGAATATGCATAATTTGTACAGACTTTTGCACTAAAAGTTTTGTGCATTAATAAGGTATCGAGTTTAAAAAATGAATCTTAAATATCGGCCATTTCTACCGTTGCATTTATTAGGATTGCGTTTTGCTTGATAATCAAGAGCTAAAGCAGATATTTCTTCCAATGAAAAAGGGAAACTACTCTTAGGTTGCTGCACCTGGCACTACTTTGCTCTAGATCTTGAGTAGAGGTTTAAGCTAATTAGAGAATCTCCTGCATTCAAGCCCTAATAGTATATAATAATATTATTATTATTTGTGTTAGTGCTAATGTGCTTGCCTACCTTCGACAATGCAATGTAGGCCTCTTGTTCGGCCAGGCGACGACCGAGGCACATCCGTGCTCCATGTCCCCAAACGAGCTGAGATACAAATCCTGCGTCTGCTGAATATTCTCTGATCCATCTATCAGGTTCGAACTCAGTTGGTCGCTCAAACAATTTCGGGCTTCTATTCATGTAATACACGTTTCCTTGGACATGGGTCTGTAAGGAAAAGCAGCAGCATAATTACTACCTATTGGCACATATTGGAAAAAGCTAAGGTTATTTCGCATACTTACACCGGCAGGCAAGAGATAGCCACAGACTTCTACTTCCTCTTGTATGATCCTGCTCGTTAAAGCCGCAATTGAATATAGCCTATACAAGAATCGTGACACAGTGGTTGGTTTTGATAGGCACTAACTCTGCATTTAAAGACAATTGTAACACAATTTACAAATTAATTCAACTACTTCGACAGGTTATTATTAGCGGAACTCAAAAATACTTATAGAGTTCAATTGCTAAACGCAACAAAACACTGTTAGGGGGTTAATAGCTGCACAGGCTAGAGAAGAGATGATATATTGTTTCAAGAAAATGAACATGGCATAATCCTCTTCATGATAAAAGATTTTGAAAATAATGTCCGTTTTAAGCATCTAAAAAATTTCAATCACAAAGTTTTTGTGTTCAGTTAAAGCTGTAGAGCAGGAGTAAAATATAAAAATTGGGGTAAGTTCACCGAAGAGCTTGTTTGAGCGTTTTTCGTAAATTATGAGCTTGTAGATTAAAGTTAGGGGGCAAATCAGGTGATGGTAGCCATGCTTGATTGTTAAAGAAACAGCTATACCTGCTCACGAGTAATGAGGCACCTTAGAAGTGACTACCAGAACTTTAAATTACCTAGGTGCAATAAATTAAAGGAAGGTGGGAAGTTTTCTCAAAACTCAGCATCTTCGCCTACAGTGGGAATCGTACGCCTAGAGATGTTCACAATAAAACCTTTGTTGGCCCATCACTAAAACTATCAACTAGTTAAAGATTAGCAACATCTGTTAGTCTTGTCAAAGTCATTCTCATTTAGTTATTTGTATACACCCGTGCTTAAAATAACTCAATTCAAATGTTATTGCTCACAAGTTTAGTCGAATCAGGTATATAAACTTTAATAAAAACTCGCTCAAAACGGTTGTCAAATAATACTCCCTTTATTGGTTTACTTGCTGCAGCATGTGCTGCTTACCAGCCTCAGGAAGAGATATAAGCAGAACCAAAAAGGCGCTTCCATCCTTTCCTAGATAAGGCCACTGAAGCGAATGTCTTTCAATTAGTTTTTATGTGCTGAATCCTTTCTTAGTTATCTATAATAATAATAATAAGAATGCACTTGATAGAACACCCTCAGAGAGCTCAATCTCGTTCCAGATGCTTTACGTTTTCTGCAAAAGGAAACTTGATTGAATGGTGAGTAATGTCATGCTTGATGAACTACATGAATAACATGTTTAGGGGTGACATGCACAGTGTCAGCACTCAAATGTGGTTAGTGGCAGCACGCACAGTTTCAGCAGGCATAAGCACATGAAGGACGAATCACAGGGACCCACTAAATGCTGTCCTCAATAGGTGTGTGTTTTAAGTTCTTTTTTAATGTGGTCAAGTCAAGGGATGTTTTGACGCAAGTCGGGAGGGAGTTCCATTCTTTGGGAGCATACGAACTAAATTCACGGTCTCCTAAGGATTTGAGGTTCGTACGAGGTATTGGTAGACTGTTGGATTCCAAAAACCGGGTGGTACGATGTGTGGCCTGGTGGGGGAGTAGATCTAAGAGATAAGCTGGAGCCAAAGAACGAAGTGACCTAAAAGTGAGCGACAAAATCTTGAAATCGATCCGTTGCTTGACTGGGAGCCAGTGCAGGTCGAGGAGAAGTGGTTTGATGTGGCAACTGTGATGCTCACGAGAGGCGAGAATAGCTGCAGATTTTTGCACCAGCTGTAATCGCCAGATAGCACATGCCGGTAAGCCAGCTAGGGGTGCAATACAGAAGTCGAGACGGGATGTCACAAGTGCATGAACCAACTTAGACGTGGTAGTCTTAACTAAATAAGCCCAAATTTTAGCAATGTTGTGTAGCTGAAAGTAGGCAGACTTGACTTTGGAGCTGATGTGGACGTTTAACGAGAGGTCACTTTGGAACGTGCCACCTAGATTGCGAGCTGATTCAAGAGGAGATATGCTGGCAGAGCCAATTCTGAGCGTCAGCCTTTCCACTTTCTGAATCGCACTGGGCTTTCCCACAACTAGTAAGTTAGTTTTATCATCGTTTAGTTTTTGAAAATTTGCTGCCATCCATGTGCAGATGTCATCAATACATGCTGCAAGTAATTTGAGATAGTTAATGGTGCTCGATGGCTGGGAAGGATCAAAGCAAAGGTATAACTGGGTGGCATCCGCATAGAAGTAAAAGCCTAGATTGTACTCGGCAATCATATCAGCAAGAGGGAGAGTATAAACCGTGAAAAGAACCGGACCTAGCAAGGTGCCCTGAGGCACCCCATATTTCAGATGTACCTCGTATGATCTTTGTCCATTCAAGTCAATACTATGGAGTCTTCCACCGTTATATGTTATGTTAGTTATTATTAGTTGTCAATATTATTAAATAGGCGTATGCCCAGGTCTTTATTTGATATATTCGCAAAGGGAAATTCTGCAAGTCCTTTCAGCTCTGTCCTTTAAAGGAATACAATGAGGAGACCAAGCAATCGCATTGAAGGTCCTCAGATATTCAGTTGACTTTTTACTTAGCTTCTCACCTGAGTGTCTCTTTAATGCAAGCCTTCACATAAGGTATGAAGGAACTGTCCAGCGAAATTACATCATCAGGGCGAATCCTACTGACTTCTTCGTAAAGCTTCTCCTGCAGGTCACTGCTACTTTTGCTTATACTGTAGAGGCACCACAGTAACAGACTCGCTACCTGCAGATGTAAGAACAACGGTGCTTCTAAGCAGCCCTCTTTACATTAATTCAAGCTAGATCTTTCCACAGATTATGCGCATTTATTAGCCTTTCCAAATTGCCGTCTTACTGTCTCCACGCCACCACTTAAGATGTCGATAACTAAACCCTCGACTTCAGGTTGACTTAGGTCTCCCCTCTTACTCGTCAAATCATACAGTAACGAGCGAGTGGATTTGTCTTTGCCTCCGACCAGCCTGGCCTCTTTTTCCTAAAATATAAGCTTGGCAGCTAAAAGACAGCTGCTAAATTGAGATCGTACGGTTGTTGAGGATAATTCACTTACTCACCTCAGCCAAAATGGATGCTCCTGTTCTGTAAATGTGATCGCAGTGACCCATGAATGCACTCCACCCGGGTGTGGTGATAAATTTGTACACGGGAATCCCGACATTATAATCCTGAAGGCCTCTGAACATGCCTCGAACACTGTTGAGAAACTGGTTGCCCGACTCGGAGCTTTTGTCCATCGTCCCAATGCGAGTGCCAACCAATGCCGTGCCGACAGCTGTTAATTAAATCAGAGGGAGAAGGGCTATCGTGCCACTGATATAGCTGATGCAATTCGCGCTGGATATGATTTTATTGTATTGAGGAAGCGTCCAGCAGGGCAAAAAGTCACTCACACTCCAGACCCCATCTGAATAGCGGATCCTCTAGTGATTCCTTGTAGCGGCCATGTTCATCAAGTCCCTTGCCTATGTAGTGCACCAGATCGTCTGCTACAGCATGCATTGCTGGAGCAAATGTCTTGACTTCTTCTGGCCTCAGCAAATTCTTGTTAACAGCAGTCCTTAGTCGAAGCCACTCGGGACCTGAACTAAAATATAAATTCCACTTTAAGCAGCCGCTTTATTTCAGCCAATTATTCAGATAACTAATCGAAACTAGAAAAATAAAGAAACGATCAGCTAGCAGAGTCAAGAATCTGTAGCACTTTTTCTAGTTCATAAAACTTTCTCAGCAGAGTATTTAGCTACAAGTTGACAGATTATATCTCAGATCATATTTTAGCATCTCATATACTGGGGCAATAAGGACAATTCTGTCTAGGGTAATGGAATCTAGAGCTTTAATGAATTTGAGATTTCAAAACTTTAAGTTTTATCTTGTGGATTGTACTAAATACAAAATAAGGATTGGAAAAAGAGATTGTACAGTAAGCTAGCCTGGATCTTGTCCTGGTAAAACCACGAATGCCATTACCTTATGCTCATGTAAATATGGCTACCATTGAGAGACGATGCACAGCGGCAATGGATCTCCGTCTGTAACTCCACACAGAAATAAATACCATGTTGGTGTTATGGAGGAGAGTTGTGTATAGCACACTCGCAGCCTAAGCGGCTTTTGGTACACATTCAGTAGCCAACAGACTTCGTCACGCGCAACAAAGACAAAGTGGGAAGCATAGCAGAGTCTGGAGAGCAGTTGAGGTAGTGATTAGCTTGAAAGTAGCAGCTTAGGATCACTGAAAAGGATGAGCCGTAGTCGGCAGCAGGAGAGTAGTTGTCGTTGCATAAGAATTGTGAAAGCGAGTTCAGCAGTCTTGGACCTGCAGAGCTAAAGCTTCTGTCGCCCACGGTCTGTAAGGTGAGGAATGGAAAAGCTAACTTATTAGGCATATCGGACAAAAGGGCTTGAGGAGGCTGAAACTGAGGCAGCAGTTCAGCTAGGTACGAAGGAGCCGAGCCGAGCCGTGGCGAGCCTTGTGGGTGAGTGTACGAATTTGGCTCTGTATCCGTTGATCAACCTGCATACATTCTAGCTCTTAAAGCAAAGTAGACACGTGCTCAAACCTCTGGAACTTGAAGACTAGCCTTGCAGGAAGCCGATTTTCAGCTACAATTCAGCATATTTTAACTCACCTGGAGTCTAAACCTTGGCTCATTCCTTTAAGTAATCTGTACTGATGTATTGGCCACAATTCCATACGCTTAGGCAATTTCCCATCTTTTTGCACGATCTTCTTGTACTCAGCTGGGTCACTCACTATAACACTAGTCACTGGTCCAATCTTTTCTTTGAATATCGGTCCGTATTTTTCCGCCCTCTTTGAGTAAACCTTCAAAAACATTAAAAAGTATTGATCTTTTAGCTTTAGTCAAGGCCGTAGCAAGATCGCATTATTACCTACCTCAAACAGTTTCTTGAAGGACATGCCATCGTTCCCAACGATGTATTAGTGGGCTGTACCAATAAGTGGTAATCCTTTGGGACCAGGAATATCTGCAAAGCGCTTCAAGGAAGCCTACAAGGAATCGGTTTAGTAGACGTTTAGTACTTATACACAAGACTTTGTGAGCCACTCTAAAACAGCAGCAATATCTATCTGGAAATGGTGAATTCAAATTTATCTTTTAGGCTTATCAAAAACTTCCACGCGTTCATCAGATGGTACTTACCTGCAGCTTACAGGCGACGAATCAGAACTTCAGCTACATCACAGAAATTAAAGTTGCATACTAAGCAGCACAGCATGGCAAGAAAATAGTCCCAGTTAATAACATTTGTTTTTAAAATGAAACATGTCATGAAAAAAATTGTGTATCTGCGAGAATGCTTGTGTGCTTAATTGGAGTTTCGATCAGTAGTCTGTGATACTTTATCGCTAGACTCTATGTTTGGGATTGCTCTCCAGCAGGCGTTAAACTTGCTTCCACCGATTAGGGAACGCAAAGAGGAATACAATTTGAAGGAGATCATATCCTCTCCAAGCCAGAAGAATTAGGCAAAGTCCCATAGTCCGGTGATATTTAAGGTAGTAAAAATCACAATAATTATCACGTGCATACTTTAGGATATGATTAAATAACAAAGCATACTCATGCCCCGAAATTAATGGAGTGAAGGAGTTTTGAAATAGCGCTAGTACTTGACCAATGAAAATTGTAAAGTGCGTTAAATGGCTGCTCCTTTTAGAAGTTGCTACGTCTAATAAACATGCTCATCCCTAATAGGCTTTAGGATGTGCTGTGATTATCAGATAACTTCTAATAACTAGACACGGAAACATACACTTGACAGCAATAGAGAATCTTTTTGCAAGCTAAGATTATTATGTGAAAATAAAATTATTAACCTTATCTTTGAAAGTTCTTATATATATATATATATATATATATATATATATATATATATATACATATGTATATATATATATATATATCAGCTTGCTGTTTTTTTAATAATATAGAAAGAAAGATATGATACATTTCGACGCTGAGTGTAGCCTAGTAGTCATTACAGGAATCGATAGCTTGTTGGCTGCATGATGAAACAGTTATTGTTTCTAAATTTTAAAATCAATGTTGCTTCTGGACAATCACTATGCGAATAAAAATAGTATACCTTCCAGAACTATGAATCAAAATCCTCACACCAAGTAATTTGAAGGGAAGAAGCCATCCCACTCGCCAAAACTTGCAGAAGAGAAGCTAGATGTAGCTGCTAAACGGCATGCTTCAGAAGCTTCAAGGAAGAGATGATCTCGCTAGACACAACTCGGAAGCAAAATCAAGTAAGAAGGAGAAGCAAGTTGGAATCGATCGCAGAGCTGATGTGATTACTTAGTCATACAAAAACTACAAGCCTCAAATGCAGTGATAAAGCGAAAGCTTGACGTATTCGCAAAGCTAAGGCCGTTCGTAAATTCAGCCTGCAACAGCGTTTGGGATAGGCTGAGGAGAAGGCAAAAATATGAATTCGATAGAGAACGCTTTTCAGTCATGTATGACTGGATAAAAAATAATTAAAATATTTATTAACATGAAATAATTTCGGACAATATATATTTTAAAACGAATGCTGTACTTGCATTTACACGATTAGGGCATCATGAATACATCGAAAAAGTCACGGGTGGCCAGGTATGCTTTTGCAAAAAAGTTGGGCTAATTTCCCCTAATTTACTACATTAAACGAGGCAAAGCTGGGCAAAAAATATATAAATGCTAGCTGATCAGGGCGATCTAAATTGTTATATTTTACTAATAATTTGGCTAATGTAAAAATACGTAGTATTCCACTAAGTACTTGAAGAGTGAGCTTGAGAACGCTATTAAAAAGGGAAAGCCGCATTATCAAAAGTTTGAGATAAACGTCAAACTAAAATGATTCTCGAAACATCAAACGATTAAAAAGTGAGAGAATGAAGGCTGAGGTTATTAAACCCTTTATAAAAGGTCTTGAAGTCTAATTTAGAATTTTATCCAGGTGATACACGCTGCGAGTCACGTTAAAATAATTATTGTAAGGAAAAGGCTGAGTTAGCGGTTCAGCTTGCGAGTTTAATTTTGAAAAATTTAAACCTCCTGAAGTTGTGAAACGCACTCAGCTAAATTTCAATGTTTACATTTGCTATGTTTCAGGTAGACTTTTACTAAGCAATGGGTCGCATGAGTTGCATCTCATTGGTGAACCTACAAATGTTTCGTGTCAAAGGGTCAGTCGATATTCTGATGCATCTCCCAAATTAAACTTTTGCTCGTAAGTAATTGCAAGAAAAACAAAACTTTTGTCGGTATGCTGTTTGAGAAAATATTGGTTGCTTCTCCACATGGTCAGGATTTAGACTTACTGTTTATATTCACCATGAGTATTATGGGGGAGACTGAATGCCAACCTGGTCGATCTCTACATGGCACTAAGGGAAGCTCGTCAGCAGACCTCATTGGGCTAAATGCTTGCAGACTGATTGTGTTGTCTTTCAAGAAATAACTGTGATATTAGTACAATTCTGATATTTCGTACTGTAATCCATACTCGAAGTACCTTCTTCATCAAATATTCTACGCTAATGGCTGTTTAAGCAGTTGAATAGAAAATAGGAGCAGACAGTGTGGAGGGGAATTCAGGCGCTCAAAATTTATTATGGCATAAGAAAGTATGTATGAAGAAGAGCTAAAAATGAGTTGCCTTACATTCTGATTATGCTGAAATACTGGCCACAATGACATGCACAGTAAAGCGATCTGCAAGTTTACTTGGGAGGTAAGTGAGTATGTCTTCTACTTACAAATAGTTATTCTTGCTTGGCCAATCTTGATCTACTTTGAAATGTTCGCAATAAATTTAAACTGATTCTACATTAATACTAATATAGAAATATACTAATCCTGCTCTAAGAGCTCAAAGAAATTGGGTAAATCTAAAGTTTGCACTCAAAGGTCAATCGAATTTATAGGACTTCCAATACTTGGAGGTGATAATACTCTCTTTATCCTATTACCTTCTGTAAATACAATTTAATTTATCTCAGAGCTGCACAAAACTGCACTAATAATCCTATGTTTAGCTTCCTTATACGCACAAATCCATGTCCATAGTTTTAGGTTACTTTAAATTTGAATTATCGCAGTGGATAACTGGTGAGAGAACCAGTAAATTGCTGCTAGTCATTTGGTTCTCCTGATACAGTCTATATCAGTGCTCCAAGCTAAGTATAGACGGCTTGCAATGCTTAATTTCTATGCAGAAATTTCCCTAACCTGGCTTAGCTTCTACTTTGCTTTAAGGCCGTGCTTACGTACAAGTCTAGTGACGTTAGTCATGCCGAAGGTGAATCCTGGTGATCTTCAAAAATTTCAAGTGATGCCACTGGCAGTTTCAATCATCAATCAGCTATAAAAATAAAGTTTTTTTTAATTAGCCGGCTATTACTGGTGCAAATCAAATAAAATTAGATTCGAGTTTCGTTTAGGCCTTAATCAAGTAGCTGTCTCAAGAAGGTAATGCGACGTTTCTACGACACTAGCAATGGAATTTTAGGCGCCTTAAAATTGAATTTAGCTTACCTAATAACGTAACGTTGTGCGACAGTCACACGCCACAAAATGCACTATCAATAAAGACCATTCGGTTTAGCATTTTTATTAAATGAGACTATTTCCTTTAGACTTTTTTGAATTTTTTGTAATGGTGAGCTATTTCTACAAGTTCGTAATAGCTTTAAGGAACAAGGTCAACCGTAATTTATTTTAAACCAAAGCGGTGGGATTGATCCCCGTGGCACAAGTGCAAATCCTAAATAGAGTTATAGTTCCACGAAAACAATTGTATTTTTAATGCGAACATACACACACACACTCACACACACACACATATATATATATATATATCAAAAGAGATTCGGATTTTCACGTGTTCCAGCTAAGCTAAGAAGAATTCTCTGACTTAATTCCCGAAGGTTTTCTAATAATGAGTAATATTAGCGATTGCCAGTGTTTGGAATTGCAGAAATTTTTTCAGCTCTTACTCGGAATATAAATTGTAGTCTATGCCAGAACGCTGAAAATTTTTTATTAACATAATCTTTCTCCCCATGTTTCAAAAAATTTACTACTTTGAAGCTTGACCAAGTTGCTGCTCGTGGAGAAAAATAGCTCCGAGAAACCTAACGCTTTACCTGTGAGGGGGCATCTATAGTCTGATGGTAATTCCGGTAGTTATTGGAAAAAAATGCGTCTTAAAAGTTATGGTTACAGCCGGTCGTTCATTAAACGTAGAGTAACATGCTGAAATCTGTTAGGTATTTCATTACTCAGTGGTCGTTTCATAAGACAAAAATGCATTTACTCGCCAAATATGTGATATGGAAGTCAAGTCAAATGTCAATTAGAAACATAGCTGATATAGCATCACCATTAGTGACATGTCTTTCATGCAAAATTTATTAAACTGGCCAATTCAGATACAAATGATCCCCTACGTTTATTGCACGTTAAAGTAACTGCTGGAATATCAATCTTTCAGTATAATGTAGTTACTGAAATATTTGGTGGCCATGATGCTGGAACTTGAACTGTAATAGTTAGTATGTCGCCACTTGAATCGTAACTTAAGGTGAATTTTTCCTAATAATTATTAAAATAGTTTATATGGCCATTTTTAAGTATTTGGGAATGAAAAGCAGAAGGAAATTTAAATAGGATAGAAAAGCATCCTGTCGTGGAGAGAGGGCATTGCAAAACGACATTTTTAAAGTTTTTGGTTGCAATAGCACTATCTGATTATTCACTTATCTAAGGGTAATTTTTATGTCAGGCAAAAAATATAACCATTATAAGCTTACCTCTTAATAAATTTTGTACCAACAATTCAAAGCTTGGTTCTTAATTAGGTAGCGATTTGTAGCAATATTGTTCTATTTCCTACTCCTCTAAAGTGTTATGTGTGACTGCAACATTAATGTCTGCATGCGGTCAACGGATAATGTCAATTGACGTCCAACGTTGACTACAAAAGATTTTATTAAGTGAACTTACTTCCGCTCACCGATTGATGGAACTTCCCTTGCTGGAGGCAAAACACTTTCAATTTCACTTATTCTGCTGGCGGATTTCGTTTAGCATCTTAAGTGAAATAGTAGATGCTGACTCTCCAAGTCTTCTCTTCATGCGCTTATCGGGCTGTGCGTTATAGGGAGAGCCAACGTATGGTGCGAAATTAGCTTGGCCGAGTGAAATGCTGTCACGTGTCTCCATATGCTCATCCGACACAATACACTATATAATTTAGGGGAGCTCTGACAGAGCTAGGATTTTCATGCTCGTTTGCAAGGCTCAAAGTACTGAGCAATTTTGTTCAAAGTCACACCGTCTATTGAAAGCGCACAGAGTACTTAATCATTGAATTGTATTTAAGAAAAACCTCTTTACCTATGTAACTCTCTGCTTGCTAGCCTACCGGTGTGTGCAATCAGGTCCTTACAAGTGGTGCATAACTCGGGGGCTAGGCTTGTCTGTCGTGAGCGGCTCAGTTGCTACATCACACCACCTCTCGCCAACCTACACTGGCTCCCAGTCCAGCAATGGATCGACTTCAAGGTTTTGTCGCTCACTTTTAGGTCACCTTATTATTTGAATTCAGCCAATCTCTGAATTGTACTTTCTCACCTGTCCAACTATCATACCACCTAGTTTTTGGAATCTAATTGCTTACCAATACACTACACAAACCTCAAATCTTTTGGAGATGGTGCATTTAGTTCGTATGCTCCCAAAGCCTGGAACTCACTCCCGGCTTGCATCACAACATCCCCTAAATTGACCACATTTAAAATGAAATTGAAACGCACCTATTTAGGACAGCATTTAGTGGGTCCCTGTGATTCGTCCTTCATGCGCTTATGTGTGCTAACACTGTGCATGCTACAACTAAAACCACACTCGCATTCTGTCTCTGTGCATGTCACCCATAACCGTGCTATTCATGTTTTCTTTTATCAAGCATGATACCATTTATCATTCAATCACGTTTCCCTTTTCAGAAAATGCAAAGCGCCTAGAAAGAGTTTGAGTTTTCTGAGGGCGCTTTATTAAGTGTATTATTATTCTTATTATTATTAATAACTCAGAGTCTGTTAATATTGAAGTTTCAACTTCATTCAAAAAATACTACTTAATAAAGCAGAACAGCTACATCTGCTTTCAAGGCAAGATTGACTTAGCTAACTAAGCCATCTCTCCAAAAAAAGTAAGTCAAAAACGGCCAATATCTAGAGTCCAAACTTTGTTGGAGCAGGGTGAAACTGACTTCTGGCATCACAAGCACCATTTAGACCCCTCCTAGATTCATCTGAATAGCTGCAAATCTTTATTTTTTGCTGCAGGAGAAGTAAAATACTTGTCCATAATTTTCTGGCTTCCAAAAGCTCAAAAGCTTCCATAACGTATTGCTTGGCGCTCACTATCAGAAGGGATGTCTAGCAGACTGCTCAGCCAAGTGAGCAAACTGGCCTAGCGAAGTCAATCTTCAGCACACTGACAAGTTTCTGTTCAAGAAAAACTTTGATACCAATGCTATTACACTGGCGAGATATTCTTTAACTATTAGTCCTGCGCAAAAATCCTCATCTGCAATCTAAGAATAACTGTGCACAGCTTAATTAGTATCTCCGGCTACCAAAGATCACATTTACAATGACAATAGGAATGTATAACGTTTAGCGATATACAACATTATCAACACTCTTGCCCTCAGTCATTCGGTTAATTCGAGTCATCCGGGATCCAATTTGGTACGTAATCTAGTCAAAGAATTATTACATAAGGCTATACAATTCCTAAACAAATCTTGGAATATATGTATCTTTACATGGAGAAATCGATACGCCAACTCTCAGATGTTCAACCAAATCCATAATCTGCTTTTAGAGATGAAACCATGTCTTTAACAAATTACTGAAAGCTGCTCCTAAAACCTGACCAGGGAGGCGGAAAACGTGCAAGGCACTAGGAGCAATCCCAAATCAACATTTACTGCTATGGATAATGCGAAAGTCACAGAAGAAAAATCAGAGGCACATCAATCATCAGGATGTGCTACCAGAGTGTTAGACTCGCATCAACCGTCAGCAATTTATGTTTATCACTATCTAGGATTCATTACATTTTAGCAGAGTTGCATGCTAAAAACACAAAGAGCAATCTCCGGCTTTTTTAAACTAGAGTGTTTAAACTATTGTAATTCAGGCTTGGCCAGGCCAATTTAATATAATTGATGTCCGTTTAGAACTTCACAAAGTTGCAACGAGTATTTGGGTGTTACAAAGGAGAGTTTTGTGTAATGCCATCGAAGCCTAAGCAGGTTTGGATACCATTTCGGTTGCCAACAAACTTCACTCAACAAAGAGCGAGCAGGAAGCATAGTAGAGTCAAGATAGCAGGTGAGGAAGAAAGTAACGTGCGTGTAGCTACTCAGGATGGCTGAAAAAAATGTGCAATAGTCGGCAGCAGGAGTGCATTTGTCGTTACTTAAGTATCGTCGAAGTGAGTTCCACAGACTGAGGCCTGTAGGGCTTAATTTTCCGGCACCAACGGTTTTAAGCTGAGGAATGGAACAGCCAAGTTGTTGTCCATACAGGACATGAGGGCACGAGGAGGCTGAAACTGCTGCAGGAGTTCAGCGAGTTATGGAGGGGCCAAGCGATGGCTGGCCTTTTAGGTCAGCATAAGAACTTTGCTCTGTATAATTATATCATGCACTAGCCATCCCAGCTTCTTCAGCAAAGAAGAAAACTATCAAATCTCGGGAATTTGCAAGGCTACTGATAAAACCATCAAGCCTAGGATTTTTGTGATGAATGTAACTGTAAAGCTTATCTGCAATTCATATAACTTCAGCCACACGTCTCCGTTGCTTCACGAGCTGCGATATTTGCTGTTACTCAATAGAGAAGACAGCCCTGAGCTTTCTCTTGCCTCTTGGCCCCTTGCCTCGAGCTTAGATCCTTTCATGGCAAGCTAAACTACTGCTTTCGTTTGGGCACTCACGTGCGTTCAGGTCTTCTATGGAAAATACATTTGGTTTTCCATTCCTCTTAGCCAAGATCACACACAACACAAGGCTAAGCTCTGTAGATTGCAGACTAAAAATCTCACATCCACAGGTCGAATACAATAAGCATATGTAATATAGATGCCAAATTTGTTTGGAATCTTTTGTTAAGCTTGTACATCTCGAAACTTCAACTCTTCACTGGCGCCCCTGATTTAGGAAGCTGAGAAAATAGCATCAGCTACAGTTAGCTTTGACTCAGTCACACGAAGTTTTTCTAAATTGACCTAACCTATAATTATCATCCACCTGGGTTCACAGTTATGCTTTAGCAGAAGCCTGCAACGCAGCTTCAATAATGTTAGTAGTACTGGAAAGTCGTAATGTCTTCGTCGTTTGCTTCTTCTGGACTTCAAGCAGGAGAAACAAAATTTCCAAAGCCTGGCAGAAGCAGCTGCCTTAGAAATCATATGTGCATCAGTCACTCATTGATAGTAGGCGTGTAAGATAAAACAGCTTACTACTATTACTCAAAAATTACCTCACCAGGTGATGGCTGGGGTCTTTTGTGTGTGTTGGAGCCTTGGCAAACAAGGGAAGCAGGTTGGCTAGTGAATACTCAGTTAACAAAGGACTGACCCAGCCATGGCCAACACCTTCCTCCGATTGGCTGGCTATTGTCAAGGTAAATCGATGACGCCCTGGCTGTAAGGATTCGTAAGCAAAGGCAGGCGCTCTGAGGTACACAACCACATAATTTTCATCGCACTACGCTCAGTAGTATTCTTTAAATAGTTAATGTATCCTCTACTTTTCAAATTCAATGCAAGTTATAAGTTCAATTTTCAGACAATTTTCCAAACGGCTGCAGATGTATACAATGACACCGGCACTTTCCGGTTGACCTTCTGTTCCCCTGGCCCTAGTTACTGTGTGTTCCTGCTTCGTATGAGCCCGAGCTTTTAGCAGCAGCTGGATAAATGTCACACGCGGCAACCAGGCCGCCAGCAGCAGGACCTTAGCTAGTACGAGGAACGGAGTCAGGCTTTACGTCAAGATGCTTTTGAGTCAAAGAGCAGTGGTAAGCAGCTGTTCTACAGACAAAGAGTAGCAGGCAGGGACATTCACGAACCAGATAGCTATGTCCTGCAGCATCTGATAGTAACGTGCGAATGCTTAGTGCACTCATATTTTCGCGGGTTATAGGCTTTGAAACCCTACCTGAGCAAGCAGTTTAGGCGCTGACTTTCCGAGTTGCCGACTGTCCTAGGCAACCGGGCATCCAGGGCTGCTCCCTTTCAGACAAAGCCGGCCTCAACCATTGGCTGGCCATGCATACCTCAGGTACATAGTTTCGGCTGGCTGACTAAACCGTTTACCCAATAGCAGCACTGATCATATGAACACCAAACTAGCGGTCCGGCTCGAGATCAACAGCATATTAGATGCCCCTGAATAGAGTTGAGGTCTCTTAGGGCTCTATGCAAATGAATTGCATTTAGAACTGCAGGCAGCAAAGCTGCTGACAGCATGAGGCTGAGTTTCTGCATAGGTCTAGCAATGCTCTTGCTATGGGCTCCTTGCCCAGAGCAGGCTGCTAAGCACGGTCACTAACTGCTGCTCATAGGACACCCTACGTCTGTGGCTGGATTAAAAGGCTTTGCTGTTCTAATAGGTGATGCAATTGTACAACCTTCACCACGTGCTCGAAATTTAGGTGTCGTTTTGGACAGCTGACTAAATTTTAAAAGCTTCATTCAGAAGACTGCTTCCACAGCTAGCCATCACGTCCGATTCCTATCCAAGATTAGGAGCTGGCTTGCAAAAAATTTAACTACCTCCCTAGTCCAGTCTCGGCTTGATTATTGTAATTCCCTATTGGCTGGGCTGCCACAGAAAGCTGTTAGGCCACTGCAGCAGACTATGAATGTGGCTACAACGCTAGTCTTCAAGTTCCAGTGGTTTGAGCACATGTCTTCTTTGCTAAAAAAGCTAAGATGGATGCCGGTTGAGCAACGGATACAGGGCAAAGTTCTTTTGGTGACCCACAAGGCCCGCCACGGCTCCTGCATACCTAGCTGAACTGCTGCATCGGTTTCAGCCTGTTCGCGCCCTCAGGTCCTGTGTGGACAATAACTTAATCATTCCATTCCTCCACTTATAGACCGTTGGAGACAAAAGCCTTAGCTCTGCAGGTCCTAGACTGTGGAACTCGCTTCCAAAATTCTTCGGCAACGACAACTACTCTCCTACTGCCGACCACGGCTCATCCTTTTCAGCGGTCCTGAGCTGCTACTTCCTGAGCTGCTACTCACTACCTCAGCTGCTCTCCTGACTCTGCTATGCTTCCCACTTTCTCTTTGTTGGGTCAGACGAAGTCCGTTGGCTACCGAATGCGTACGAAAGCAGCTTAGGCTGTAAGTTCGCTATGCAAAACTCTCCTGTCTAATACCCACATGGTTTTATGACTTTGTGGAGTTTCAGACGGAGATGCATTACCATCAGTTTTTTACATTTACGAGGCAAATGAGGACTTTGGATTAATTTCATGTAATGTATCTCCTGCAACTCCACAAAGCCATAAAGACTATCTGGGTGTTATTCAGGATAATTCCGAATAGCACACTCATAGTTTAAGCGACTTTCGGTATGCATTCGCATACTAGTTACGGGCAAACCAAGTGTGATTCAAAAATTGGAAAGGGTAACGATCAAAATCTGCTCTGTCAGCATGTCTCCCGGTTAATCTGCACGAAATCTAAGTGTATTGTTTCAATGTGACCTTTCGTAATACCACCACGTCACATCCACAATAAAGTCAGCCCACTTTCACTTACATAGAATGGTTAAAATGTAGGCTTGTTTAGATAGTGATACACATCATAGTTGGTCCATGCATTATTGACGTCCCTTCTTTGATTTCTGTTGTTCACTGCTTGCTGGCCTACTAGCATATGCAATCAGGTGCCACAAGCTTATGCAAAACTCTGCAGATAAGCTTATCTGTCGTGAGCCTAGCAATTGCCACATCACACCTCTTCTAGCCTACCTGCACTAGCTCTCAGTCGAGCAAGGCATCGACTTCAATGTTACGTCGCTCACTGTTAAGTAACTTCATTTTTTGGCTCCATGCAACCCATCAGATTTACCCCCACCCCATCAGACCAAGCATCGTACCATCAGCTTTTTGGAAACCAACTCTTTACCTATACCTCGTAATAAACTTCCAATCCTACGGTGACTTGGCCTTTAGTTTGTATGCTCCCAAAGCCTGGAACTCACTCCCAGCGTCCTTTCACTACGTCCGCTGGCTTGGACACATTTAAAAAGAAATTAAAACGCGCCTATTTATGACTTGCACTTATGCATTTAGTGGGTCCCTGTGATTTATCCTTTATGTCCTTATGAGTGCTGACACTGTTGAATGCTGCCACTAACCATACTTACCGACTGGCCCTGTGCATGTCACCCCTGACTTAGTTAATCTGTTATTTATTGAGCATTTGACCATTCATCATTCCACTGTGTTCCTTTGCAGCAAAGTTAAAGTGCCCAGAAAAAGATTTAGATCTCTGGGAACTCTTTATTAACTCCATTATTATTATTATTATTATTATATTTGGTAGAAAGCACACTTAATCTCATGCAACATTGCTGTTTCCGTTTTCCCTTAAGACTTGGCATTAAACACTTGACCCTAAAAAATTAAATCTGGAACTCGTAGACGAAAAATAAAAGATCCTATAACTAGACCCCACAAATTCAACAGACAAACTCATGTCCTCGTAGCTGGAAACTTAAAATTATAAGCCTTTAGCTCGGAAGTAAGTTCCAGGTGTGGCAGTATACTGAATGATGATATGGTTTCCAAAAGATTGTAAGTTTGGACGAGATATATCTCCACGCTTTGATTCAGAAAACGGGTGGTGTGACAATAAAAAAAAATTATGTGCCTATGGACATCTAAATGCTTAACATTTCGGGCTACTGTTTCTCCCAAGCCAGCAGTTAGTAACCTGCATGTTAGCTATGATCGTGATTACCTATTACCTCTTCGTTATGGTAGTTCAAATGCATTCCAAGATGTTACTGCTGGTTCTAAAATTCGCGAATTATGCATCAACAAAAGAAAGTGCCCCGAGCCAGAGTGGGGGCCTGTGCTCGACCTTAGATCTAGCTCGTTTAGTTTGAGCTGTGAGCTGTATAAATGCTCGTTTGGTATTATCTAGTGTTGTCTCGAACTGCTCAGCACGTCCTCCCTCAAACCTCACTGTAAACTTCGTTAACTTAGTGATCATCATGCCACGGATACATGCGGTGGCCCAAATTATGTTTGTCTTTGGAATACTCTCTCAATGTGCTGCAATCCCCTTATAATGAGCGACCTTATTTTGGAAACGGAAATCTGCTCACCTTGTCTGAAACTTAGCTAAAACCAGTAAACCGTCCGACAATTAAGGAAACACCCCGACTGGTTTCTCTTGCTTTTGCACCCCTATTTCAATCAAACTTTAGGTTAAGTTGCTATCACCCCACGATCAAAATTCGACTTCAAGCCGTTTCCTGAACTGCTCAAAAGGTTTATCGAATCTCCCTTAACCATGTTAGTCTTACTATTTATTGAGCATTCTACCACTACCCATTTTATCTTGCCTCAGTAACAGCAAATGCGAAGTGGCTAGAAAGATATTGAGTTCTCTGAGGGCGGTTTAGCAAATGTATTACGATTATTAATTATTTTATTATCTTGATTTCACCAGACAACATGCTATCGACGGTGGCAGCGGTCTATTTCCCACCAGGTACCAAGTTCTCTTTTATCTCAGATTTCTCTGATCTCCTTTCCCTTAATTGTGCAAGAAATTAATGTTATGATTAAGGGTGATTTCAACATTCCCTTGGATAACTTATCTTACGTCTTCAGCACTGAGTTTCGTGTTGCGACTGACTCGTTGTCTCTCGTGCCTCATGTGCTCGACCCTACTCACATCAAGGGTCTACTACACTACCGAATATTCCGATACAAAGGCACTTTTTTATCCCCAAAAATTATTACCGAATGCTGCTTAGCTGATTACATACAGATCTCATTTAGTCTACAAGGTATACCCTCATTCTTCTTCTCTAAAACCACCGGCGAATTGTTTAGTCTGAAGACCATTGACATCGATGCCGTCCTTGAGATCATATCTGCTTAGCATCTGCCTCTCAATTCTCCTTCTGAACTTTCTTCATTGGTGTATTGCTTCAAGACGACACTAGCTGACATGATCAAAGAGTTTTCATCTCTGACTAAGCACACTAAATGCCATCCCCCTGGCGGCCTGCGGTTTACCACAGACATTAAATAAGCAAGGTCTACTAAGCACAGGCTTAAAAACGCATACAAAATATAAAAAGACTGTCAATTGGCAAATATCCTTGGACTACTGTAGATTGTACCAATTGATTCTAGCACAGGCCAAGTCTAGCTTATATAAAAACACTATTGAATCACAGATGGACAATCCAAAAATGTTTATGTTGGCGATCAGCCATCTCTTTATCCACTCCCAGGTTAGCTCCTTACCTAGTAATCACTGTGATAATATAAATGATCTCCTCTTTAGGTTCTTTGTCAACAAGACAGTCAGGATCAGACAGTCCATCCGTAAGATGGCAGCATCCCCTTAGGACTGTTGTCCCAAGATTATAGGTAGCACCCCACTGCTAACATTAATGCAGGTTACTAGTGACCTCACCCTGAAGTTTATATCCCAATAAAAAAGACCATTTCCTCTTGACGCAATTCCCACTCTCTTTCTCCTAAGATGCATAGATATGATGCTGCCATGCATAGGTAACATAATTAATATGTCATCAGCCTCAGTTTCAGTCCCAGCACCTTTCAAAAAGGCTGTAGTCAGGCCACTACTCAAGAAAGCAACGTTAGCCTGAGAAACTGGAGCAACTTCAGCTCAGTCTCTAGTCTAAGGTTTCTATCAAAGACAAGGGAATGAGTCGTGGCAGACTAGTTGAACTCATTTATGGAAATTTCAATTATTGCAATTTAGTTCTAGTCTGGCTCTAGAGCTAATCATTCCACAGAATAGGCGTTGCTTCAGATGTATGACGACCTACATAGGAATGCAGACTTAGGTAGTTTATCTCTAATTTTTTGCTCGATCTGTCGGAAGCTTTTGATACTATCGATCATCAACTCTCAATTGTCCACTTCTTATCCCCTTGCCATTGCTGCACTGCGTTGCAATGGTTAAGGTCCTATTGCAGTGGGAGACTCCAGAGTGTTAATCTGAATAAACGCAGACCATTCGAAGAACCTCTGAAATATGAGGTACATCAGGGAATTGTGATTGGTCCGGTTCTTCTAGCGGTTTATACCATCCCTCTTGCAAAAAATTGATTGCCAATCACAGATGACACTCAGTTCCACCTTTTCTTTGATCCTTCTCAGCCCTCTAGCACGTTTAATTTTCTTGGCATGTATCGGTGACGTCTACGCATGGATGGGAGCACACTCTCTTAAATTTAAGGATGATGAAACCGACTTACTATTTATGGCCAAACCAATAGTGATTCAGAAATTGGAAAGGCTAATGCTCAAAATCCATGCTGCCAGAATATCTATTCTTGAATTTGCACGAAATGTTAATGCCATGTTTGAAAGTGACCTTTCATTAGACGACCAGAACAACTCCACAGTCTATTCTGCATACTTTCAGCTATATGACATTGTTAAATGAATTTGTCTTTTCTAGACAGGAAGACTACATTCTAATAGGCCCGTGTATTTGTGACATTTCGTCTTGCGATTCCTCTAACTCACTGCTTGCTAGACCTTTCTTAAAAGATTCTCTGATGTTTCTGCCTGTGATGTGGCTGCCTTAATAAGGTCTAGCAAAAAGAGCTCGTCTCCTGAAGACCCTATACCTTCATCTCTGTGGTCTTCACTTGCAGACCAGCTTAGCCCTGCCATAACCAAGATTTCTAATGCTTCTTTGGGAAAAGGGATCGTCCCCAAGTCCTTCAAATCGGCAATCATTTGACCTATTCTTAAAAAGCCTGGATTAGACACAGAGGTCCTAGCAAACTATCGTCCAGTTTCCTTTCTTCCATTCTTATCAAAGATTCTTGAAAAAATTGTTGCTAAGCAGCTAGTTGAACATATTGAAAATAATGGAATGTCAGAAACATTTCAATCAGGTTTCAAGAGGCAGCACTCTGTAACCGCGTAGAGGTTCGTCCCCCGGTTCTCTACCGGTGGACTGTGTGATGCAGTGCTGCAGTGTGGTTAAAACACAGGCGGCCACAACTGGGTGCCGAAAGCAACAGTTTATTGTGGGCCTGTTAGTAGTGGTTACGCGCCGGCTCAAGCGCTTTACGCGGCGCGTACCGGACCGACGGAGTTAACTGCGCGAACTCCCGAAGCCCGAGTATAACCAACTACCCTGTGCGTTTACGCGGCGCGTACCGGACCGATGGAGTTAACTTCGCGAACTCCCGAAGCCCGCGTATAATACACTAACCTATGCGCGCGTCACTTGCAATTGCGAAGGCGGGTTGCTACAGCACCCCAAGATACGAGCAGCTAACTGAGTAGCCGGCAGAACACAACTGCACAGTCTAAGTTACACTTAGCGGTTCGTCGCCGTAGGTTCGTCTCTCGTGCTCTCGAAGCGTAGTCTCGCATCGACTACCAAGCTGCAGCTCTGAGCTCTCGGGGGCGTAGTCCCTGCTCGACTACCCAAGCTCTCTCAGCTCTCGGGGCGTAGTCTCTCTCGACTACCCAAGCTCTCTCAGCTCTCGGGGCGTAGTCTCTCTCGACTACCCAAGCTCTCTCAGCTCTCGGGGCGTAGTCCCTCTCGACTACCCAAGCTGTCTCAGCTCTCGGGGCATAGTCTCTCTCGACTACCCAAGCTCTCTCAGCTCTCGGGGCGTAGTCTCTCTCGACTATCCAAGCTCTCTCAGCTCTCGGGGCGTAGTCCCTCTCGACTACCCAAGCTGTCTCAGCTCTCGGGGCGTAGTCTCTCTCGACTACCCAAGCTCTCTCAGCTCTCGGGGCGTAGTCTCTCTCGACTACCCAAGCTGCAGCCCTGAGCTCTCTGTGCATAGTCTCTGCTCGACTACCCAAGCTGTCTCCCCGCTCTGTCACTCGTCTCATTATATTCTCTCTCCTTTCAACTCCTGACCTCGCGCTCTGCTGCTATTTCTACTTCAGCATATTAGTCGGTGCACATCCTGACCACAACGTCTGCACCAGGCTTCATTCTAACTTTAGCAGGTAGACCAGGAGTCGGGCTTGTACTAGCTGTCCAAGTCGAGCCCGCTAAGAAAACCACATTAGTCGCTCCATCTCCTAACCGCATCGCCTGCATAAAGCTCCATTCTAACCTGAGCTAGGTGAGTCAGGAGCTGGGTCTGTACTAGGCGCCCTAGTCGACCCCCCCCCCTCTAAGGCAAGGGCTCCCATCTCGGCTAAGCTGAGAGCTGCACCAGTGCAACTCTACTGAAACTGCTCTCCTCCGTGTTAACAATGACATTCTACATGGCAACGATGACGGGAATGTCACTGCCCTAGCTCTGCTAGATCTGTCTGCTGCCTTCGACACCATTGATCACGAAGTTCTGCTTGAACGACTGAGAACAACGATCGGTCTGGCAGACGAAGCACTGGCGTGGTTTAAATCATACTAGTCTGATCGTGTTCAATCCGTGTCGTGTGGGGGTCAGGTCTGAGACATGAGAAGGGTCACCTGTGGAGTCCCTCAAGGGTCTGTACTTGGTCCCTTGCTGTTCTCCATTTATACGCAACCTCTGGGAAAAGTTATTAAGGCTCATGAAATAGGATATCACTTCTATGCTGACGATACTCAGTTGTATTTGTCATTTAAACCGTCAGAATCTGCTGCAGCAACTGAGAAACTGAATGCTTGCCTTGCCGATATGCGATCCTAGATGTCGGAAAACTTCCTGAAATTAAATGACGATAAAACCGAACTGCTTCTCATAAGACACCCTAAGCGTGTGGCTGGATTAAAAGGCTTTGCTGTTCTAATAGGTGATGCTATTGTGCGACCTTCACCACGTGCTCGTAATCTAGGTGTGTTCGACAGCTGCCTCAATATGAAAAGCTTCATTCAGAAGACTGCCTCTACAGCTAGCCATCACATCCGATCCCTATCCAAGATTAGAAGCTGTCTCCCACAGTGGCTTGTAAAAAATTTAACTAGCTCTTTAGTTCCGTCTCGGCTTGATTATCGTAATTCCCTTTTGGCTGGGCTACCAAAGAAAGCTATTATGCCACTACAGCGGACTATGAATATGGCTGCAAGGCTGCTCTTCAAGTCCCAGCGGTTTGAGCACGTGTCTCCTTTGCTGGAAGAGCTAGGATGGTTGCCGGTTGAGCAAAGGATACGGAGCAAAGTTCTTAAGCTGACCCACAAGGCCCGCTACGGCTTGGCTCCTTCATACCTAGCTGGACTGCTACATCAGTTTCAGCCTGTTCGCGCCCTCAGGTCCTGTGTGGACAATAAATTAGCTGTCTCATTCCTCAGCTTAAAGACAGTTGGCGACAGAAGCTTTAGCTCTGCAGGTGCTAGACTGTGGAACTCGCTTCCACAATTCTTACGCAACGACATCTACTCTCCAACTGCCGACTATGGCACATCTTTTTCAGCGGTCCTGAACTGCTACTTCTATGCTACTCACTACCTCAACTGCTCTCCTAACTCTGCTATGCTTCCCACTTTCTCCTTGTTGCGTGAGACGAAGTCTGTTGGCTACCGAATGCGTACCGAAAGCCGCTTAGGCTGTGAGTGGGCTATACAAAACTCTCCTGCATAAGGCGCACGTGGTATTTATGACTTTGTGGAGTTACTGACGGAGATACACTACATTACATTACCGGCCTGTGCAATTAGGAGCTTAAAGGTCATAAATAAATAAATCTTAGCTGATTAAACAGCCTCTTTTTGTATAGCGACTGAAGAGCCTTTACGGCTATCACCACTGCTTGCAGTGGCGATACAAAATCGCCCACCGCAGGAATCGAACCCACGACCTCGGGACCGAGGTCGTGAAAGCAACCGACTTACCTAGTGTGCCATCACGGCTACAAACCTCTGCAGCTGGGCTTGTCTGTTGTGTAATTCGCAGTTGCCAAATCACACCACTTCTCAGCGGCACTGGCTCACAGTAAGGCAAAGCATCGTCTTCTTGGTTTTTACGCTCACTTGGAGGTCCCTTTATTATTCGACTCCAGCCTACCTATTAGATCCACTCCCTTACAAGGCTCAGCATCGCACCACCTGTTTTTCTTCATCAACATCAAATTTTTAACAATTGCTTTTCTAGTCTTCAAGACTTTTAAACTCCCTTCTAAGTTGGTGAGGCCTAACAGAACAGTCACTAAGGATAGCGAACAGTTTGGTTTAAAAAAGTCAGAGTTATGAACAGTCAGGTGGAGTACTAATGTACATAGCTAACAAATATGGTTCTGGACTACGAACCAAACCACTAGGTAAGGGTTTTCTATTCACGACCGAGGTTCCCGAATTCTTGGATTGAATCCGATTCTTTGTTGCCACTGCAAACAGTGGTGATAAGCTTTAACCTTCTTTGCCTCTTTACAAAATCGGATGTTAGATCGTGTAGTAAGCACTTAGATGGACAACATGTCAGCTCTAGTGACTCAACAATTTGCAAACACTTGCTAAGACTAGCATTTCCAGGCTCTGGATATTCAAGGTATCTAGAATTCACTATAATTCAAGAACCTGGGACCTGCTATCTCATGTTACAATGGTTAATCAATTTGCAGTACTAGATTCAAAGGTGATCGTGTGGCTAAATATACTGTCTATTGATAAATATACTACCTTTTCTAAGCACCATTAAGGCAGGCTGACTCTCAAAATTGGCTCTGCCAGCATATCTCCAGCTGAATCAGGTCAAAATCTAGGTGTCATATTCCAAAGCGACCTCTCGCTAGACAACCATATCAGCTCCACAGTCAAATCCACCTATTTTCAGCTTCATAATATTGCTAAAATTAGGGCTTGTTTAAATAAAGATACCACATCAAAGTTGGTCCATGCATTCGTGACATCCCGTCTCGACTTCTGCAACTCTTCTTACGAAACGACATCTACTCTCCAACTGCCGACTATGGCACATCTTTTTCAGCGGTCCTGAACTGCTACTTCTATGCTACTCACTACCTCAACTGCTCTCCTAACTCTGCTATGCTTCCCACTTTCTCTTTGTTGCGTGAGACGAAGTCTGTTGGCTACCGAATGCGTAGCGAAAGCCGCTTAGGCTGTGAGTGCGCTATACAAAACTGCTCTCCTGCGTAACACCCACATGGTCTTTATGACTTTGTGGAGTTACTGACGGAGATACATACCTCACTGCTTACTGGCCTACCAGCATTTGCGATCAGGCAATTGCAGCTGGTGCAAAACTCGGCAGCTAGACTTGTCTGTCGTGAACTTCGCAGTTGCCACATTACTCCACTTCTCCCCGACCTGCACTGGCTACCAGTCAAGCAACGGATTGACTTCAAGGTTTTGTCACTCACTTTTAGGTCTCTTCATTCTATGGCTCCAGCCTATCTTTCAGATGTACTACCCCATCAGGCTAAGCATCGTACCACCCGCTTTTTGGAATCCAACAGTCTAGAAATACCTCGTACAAATCTGAAATCCTTTCGAGACCATGCATTTAGTTCGTATGCTCCCACAGCCTGGAACTCCCTCCCGACCTGCATCAGAACATCCCCTGACCTGACCACATTTAGAAGGAACCTAAAAACACATCTATTTACGACAGCATTTAGCTGGTCCCTGTGATTCGTCCTTGATGTGCTTATGAGTGCTGACACTGTGCATGCTGCCACTAACCACATTTGCATGCTGACCCAGTGCATGTCACCCCTAACCACGTTATTCATTTTGTTTGTTTTTCAAGCATGATTATACTTATCATTCAATTGCACTTCACTTTGCAGCAAATTTAAAGCGCCTAGAGAGAGTTTAAGTTCTCTGAGGGCGCTTTATCAAGTGAATTATTATTATTATTATTATTCCTATGTATAGTGTACTTACTTTTACGTGCAAACGCACACACACACATGCATACATACATATATATATATATATATATATATATATATATATATATATCTACAACCATATATATATATATATATCTACAACCATATATATATAGATATATATATATATATATATATATGTATATAACCATATGCTTGTGTAGTCATGCCCACATACAACTATATATATATATATATATAAATATAGTGTGTGTGTGTGTATATATATGTGTGTATATATATGTATTTATATATATATATATATATTTATATATATATATATGTGTATATATATATATATATGTATACATATATATTTACAACTATATGTACATTTCATTGAAGCATATAAATTTCGTGTTTACTAACGCAAGTATGCATAGGCCAGAAGATGTGAATACAGATCATTGTTCAGATCATTGTTCGGTCTCGTTTACTGTTCCTGCTCCCTCGTACGCACAGGGCAATGTCGAATTTACCAAACGACATAATTTACAAAGCATTGACATTGACTAGTTTTGAAATCTGTTTGCGATGCAGGTCTTCTTGATCTGCATTCAGACTCGAACGGCAGCCTCGATGCCCTCACGGATGCGATGAACATGACACTCAGGAGTGCTCTCGACAAGCATTCTCCCGTTTTCTCTATCCGTGTTCAAAGTCGTAGAGATTCCTTTGAATTTACAAAAAACTCCTTAAAATGTGCCGGGTTAAGCTCAGGCTAGAACGTCGTTTCAAGAAATCTGGGTCTGAGGCAAATCTAGTCAATTTTAAAGACTTCCTTCAAGTTTACACCCACAAGCTTAAAAAAAACAGGGCTTTGTTTTTCATTAGAAAGCTGAATTCTCGCCAGTCGGACACTAAACAGATTTATAAGACAGTATACCATTTACTGCCCGATGCTTTAAGGTCAGACTCCCCAGATAATAAGGGCTTAGCCAAAAAGTTTTCAGCCTTCATTACTGAAAAAATTATGTGCATTCGTGCCTTCATTAAGCCCCCTCCGACCAAAGCAATCGCGGCTCCTCAACCTGTGACCTTCCTTCAAAGGTTCTCCAACGTTTCTGCATGTGATGTGGCTGCCTTAATAAGGTCTAGCAAAATGAGCTCGTCTCCTGAAGACCCTATACCTTCATCTCTGTGGTCTTCACAAGCAGACCAACTTAGCCCTGCCATAACCAAGATTTGTAATGCTTCTTCGGAAGGAGGGGTTGACCCCAAGTCCTTCAAACCGGCAATCGTTTGACCTATTCTTAAAAAGCCTGGATTAGACCCAGAGGTCCTAGCAAACTATCGCCCAGTTTCCCTTCTTCCGTTCTTATCAAAGATTCTTGAAACAATTGTTGCTAGGCAGCTGCTTGAACATATCGAAAATAATTGAATGTCAGAAACATTTCAATCAAGGTTCAAGAGGCAGCACTTCACTGAAACTGCTCCCCTCCGTGTTAACAATGACATTCTACGTGGCAATGACGACGGGAATGTCACTGCCCTAGCTTTGCTAGATCTGTCTGCTGGCTTCGACACCATTGATCACGAAGTTCTGCATGAACGACTGAGAACAACGATCGGTCTGGCAGAAAAAAGCGTCGGCGTGGTTTAAAACATACTTGTCTGATCGTGTTCAATCCGTGTCGTGTGCGGGTCAGGTCTCAGACACGGGAAGGGTCACCTGTGGAGTCCCTCAAGGGTCTGTACTCGGTCCCTTGCTGTTATCTATTTATACACAACTCTGGGAACAGTAATTAAGGCTCATGGAATAGGATATCACTTCTAAGCGGACGATACTCAGTTGTATTTGTCATTCAAACCGTCGGAATCTGCTGTGGCAACTGAGAAACAGAATGCTGGCCTTGCCGATACTTGATCCTGGATGTCGGAAAACTTCCTGAAATTAAATGATGATAAAACCGTACTGCTGCTCAGAGGACACCCTAAGCGTGTGGCTGGATTAAAAGGATTTGCTGTTCTAATAGGTGATGCTATTGTGCGACCTTCACCACGTGCTCGTAATCTAGGTGTGTTCGACAGCTGCCTCAATATGAAAAGCTTCATTCAGAAGACTGCCTCTACAGCTAGCCATCACATCCGATCCCTATCCAAGATTAGAAGCTGTCTCCCACAGTGGCTTGTAAAAAATTTAACTAGCTCTTTAGTTCCGTCTCGGCTTGATTATCGTAATTCCCTTTTGGCTGGGCTACCAAAGAAAGCTATTATGCCACTACAGCGGACTATGAATATGGCTGCAAGGCTGCTCTTCAAGTCCCAGCGGTTTGAGCACGTGTCTCCTTTGCTGAAAGAGCTAGGATGGTTGCCGGTTGAGCAAAGGATACAGAGCAAAGTTCCTAAGCTGACTCACAAGGTCTGCCACGGCTTGGCTCCTCCATATCTAGCTGAACTGCTGCATCAGTTTCAGCCTGTTTGTGCCCTGAGGTCCTGTGTGGACAATAAATTAGCTGTCCCATTCCTCAGCTTAAAGACAGTTGGCGGGAGAAGCCATAGCTCTGCAGGTCCTAGACTGGGGAACTCGCTTCCACAATTCTTACGAAACGACAACTACTCTCCTACTGCCGACTATGGCACATCCTTTTCAGCGGTCCTGAGCTGATATTTCTTTGCTACTCACTACCTTGGCTACTCTCCTGGCTTTGCTATGCTTCCCACTTTCTCTTTATTTCGTGATGCGAAGTCTGTTGGCTACCGAATGCGTACCGAATGCAGCTTAGGCTGTGAGTGGGCTATACAAAACTCTCCTGCGTAACACCCACATGGTCTTTATGACTATGTGGGGTTACAGACGGAGATACCTTACATTATCATAAATAGTCGGCATCAGCACAGTAGTTGTAATTGCATAAGAATTGTGGAAGGGAGTTCCACAGTTGATGACCTGCAGAGCTAGAGCCTCAGTCACTAACGGTCTTTAAGCTGAGGGATAAACAGCTGATTTATGGTCTATACGGGACCTTATGATGCGAAGGGGCTGAAACAGCTGCAGCAGTTCAGCTAGGTATGAAGGAGCTAAGCAATGGTGGGCCTTGTGGGTCACGTTGATAATTTTGCTCAGTATCAGTTGTTCAACCTGCATCCATCCTAGGTAAGGTTTACAGGTGTCTTTCTATGCCTGAAAAAAGACAGCCAATGCTGATCTTTTCAATTATTTACCTGCTTGCACTTAGTAGATCTAGCTATTTTAATGTCTGTGGTTTACCATCGGCCGTCAAGGCTACCTCACAAAGTGGGCTTAGTCAGGAATGCACTTATTAAGCAGGTCAGCTAGCGTCAGGTGGCAGCAATTTACAAATGATGACAGGTCGGAATGGGGATTGAACTGCATAGGCAAAGTAGACTTTATCTTAAGTGCCCCATTGTTATTTAGGGTCTTGATGTTTTGTAATCCACAGGTTATTTTAGATAAGGATGAATGTACACATTATAGACTTAATGTGATCTGCACACAGCCAGATAAGCACAATTTCCTATCAATGGTGATGATGGTGTGCGTTAGTAGGAAACAATTTGATCACAATTTTGACCCTTGATTTGAGTACGAACACACACGTGAGCCACGACAAACAATGAACAGGTCAGTGCACAAAATTCGGTGCTGAAGGTGTCAGATTATTTATCAAAAATATGTTAAAATTCTGTATAACAAAAATGATCTATTTTTGAACGCCCAATCGAAAAGAGCTTATAAAAATTTTAGATAAAGGAGTACTTGGTACGTAAAAGAAATAGACAACAGTCACTATCGATAGCTTGATGGGTTCAGCACTATATATTTTAAAGACTGCTGCGAGGGGACTGAGAATGTCTTGAAATTGAAAAGCCGGAGCATGTAGCGACAGTTACTCTACCTCCAGTTTTGATTGATCTGGAGCTGTGAAAGTAGATGCCTGGTAGAGTTGCATTGGTAAAGGTCGGATAGTTTACTAATTGCAATCGAGGTTGGGTCAATGGGAGCAGGTTGATGCCCTTACAAAGACACAATGTTACTTGTTAATAGTAGTTTGTTGAAAATTGAGCGATGATTCCAAAGCAAGCATTGGTTGGGTTCGCTAGTGTTCTAGCAGAACATATGACCACAAATTTCGAGAGATTCGAATCTTCACAGAAAATGAGCTAAGTGGTTAGAGCCGCTTCTACGAATACCAAATGAGCAGGTATTCGGCTTGAAACCCCCTCCAAAGGAGCAGGCTTTCAGCTCGCAGCATGGCGTCGGCTCCAAGGACCTTTTCTTTTGTTAATATGTAATTCAAGTATCTTAGCAACACCAATAGCATATAGGAATGCATTTGAACGACGAATGTCATGTTCATGGCATCTTTGAGGGCATCATGACTTTTTGTCGACTCTTGATAATTATCCAGCAGCGATGCATCACATGCATATTATAAACATGTTTACTAGCAAATGGTTTTAAGTAGATTCAACAAGCTAATCCTCATTCGACGTTACCCTGTACGTAAAAAGGAGCAGGAAAAATAAAAGATATTATGCAATTATCAAAAATGGTCAGCAGAAATTCCAAAATATTAGTTGGGCAGACATCCTTTGTGATAAGGAGATTCATGATATGGCCACTGACGTGAGCGGTTAGATTATTCTCTTAGCCCAAGCAGGAGATCTTCAGACAGTCAAAAATTAAGTGAGCCTTATGTTGCTAGAGTTGAAAACGTGACTTTGGATTTCTGTTGCATGTAACCTCGTCTCAAAAACGAATTTATTTGTGAGAAACTTCATAAACTTTTCTAGTAACACACTCAGACCGCTGAAGAAGGTCGATATATCACAGCAGGCAGAGGGATTGTTTTTGATGATGACCTGATTGCAACTGGTTCAAAAATTGAGGACAGCAGAAATGCCTAAACTTAATGATGACAAACTTGACTTTTAGATATGGGCAAACCAATTTTGATGAGTAGCATAGAAGTTGCCGCTCTTGGTGGCTGTAAAGTAGTGGCGGTAATCGGCAGCCTGTGAGTAGATGTAGTTGCATAAGAATTATGAAAGTGAGTTCCATAGTCTAGGACCTGCAGAGCAAAGGTTTTTATTGCCAACGATCTTTTGGCTGAGACATTTAACATCTAGTTTAGTGTCTATTAAGAACCTGAGGATTAAAGGATGCTGGAGCTGATGAATCAGGTTTAATAGGTAGAGGAGCCAATCCAAGGCAGGCCTTACTAGCCTAAAAACTCTACTATCTGTATACCATTTCTTGACCGGCTTTCATTCAAGTTCTTTCAGCAAAGGGGACATTAGGCCAAGCCTCTAAAATATTCTAAGTTGCTTTACTATATATGCACCACGAGCTGCAGTGCTTAGTGAGTTGCTTCAATTTCCTAGCAAAAAAAAAGATCATGTTATCCAGCCGACATAGAACCACGTAGGTAGGAAATTTAGTAAAAGCCAGCGTGATAGACAGTTCCCAATCATAGATAGGAGTCAGACTGGAAAGTTTATTTAGGAAGCTTTCAAATTTTAGGCCACCATCGAAGTGAATACCTAAATTTTAAGCACTACGTGATGCTCGCATAACAGCATAATCAATAGGAGGAGCATTGTTTTTTAGTCTATCCACACGCTTAGAGGTTTCCTATTGACAGCATGTTCAAGCTATTCCTGGCAGTTGTTGGTGGATGAAGTCTTCACCAGGCATGCAGCTAGAATTCCGAAGATCCTTCAAAACAGCACCACCTGGATTTTCTGAAGTGAATTTTGCAGATAGCATACTTCATTCCTTCTTTGCAAGCTACAATAGATCCTACGAGTTTTCTAAACTTTAGATAGTGTTTGAAAAACCCACACCGTTTAAGCGTGTATTGGTTTTAAGAACTACGATCAGTCAAGTGAATAGTTCATTATGTTTTTATGGAAAACAAACATAGCATCATTGACTGATAACACACGGCCAACTGAGAAGTTTACAATTCTATAACCACTAACCCAATAATTACGCAACTAAGATAATTATGATTGAGTGGCATCTTAACTCTAACAACTAGCAATATCAGAAATGGCCTAGTTTTAAAAAACCTCACCAATCAACTATAAGCTAGTAATGCTACGGGCGTATTACCGAGCATTATAATTTGTCGCAGTTGCTTTCTTTAAAAAAAAACTCTCAGCCTATTATATTTTCCAAGTTACTTTAATGTTCGAGTCTTCGTTTTTTACAAAGATTTCAGCTCTGCAACTCATTAATCCCGAGAGTTTAGTAGTTTCAACGTGCAACTTAGACGTATTATGATATTTGCTAAATTTGAGCTACTTTCATTGACTTCATAATCTACGAAAGCAATCATGTTAACTGGATTTAGCTATTGATTAAGGAATTTATTCTTCAAGACCCAGGGAGGGAGGTTCAAGCCAGGCAGATGGCGTTTCTTCATTGTGCACTGCAACCTGTGGCAATAGCTGTTAAGGCTGTTTCTCCATTGTGTTTCTGTCCAATTTTTTATCTTTCTTTCTAATATCTGTTATCCATTAAGCTATTTGAGGTTTCATCAGGGACAAAAACAGATTTCTTGGTTTATCAAATTTTCCAGCTTGTTTAGGTCATTCATACCTTCTACTGGAAACGAGAAAATCTATCCATAGTTCCGTCAAGCAGCAATATGGAAACCATTACTTTCTGGATTGAATTTTAATAGACAAGTGATTCTGCATCGCCTCAGTGAAGCGAATCAATTGGCAGTGAGCTCTAGTTGGGTATAAAGTCAATAGTTTTTATCTCAAGTCTATGAGCTTGCTGTTGTCCACTCTCAAGCCGAAATCAGGTTCGGGCTTTTAATAATACTATGGGCTCGATCGAGGTAAGTTGAAAAAATGATCGTGATAAAAGCAAGTATATAAAACTGATCATGTTAAATTTCTAAGTTCATATATTCAGAGGTATTTTAAAACACATCTATGTCAGCATGTATTATTATACTTCTTAAAAGCTACATGACTCAACTGGATTCAGAACTGAGTATGACTTATAAATGTGCAAGTAAAGTTCAAATTTCTTTCCAAAGCAAGCCCCTTATCATCGCTCAAGTCGAATTTTTAGTACTTGTTTTGTATTTACTTTTAGTTTCACGATCATTTGCAAGAAATCTTTAAGTAAGCTACTGACTTTCAGTGTAAAAGAGTTATCTTTGCTATTATGAGTAATCTCACAAGTTCTTGTTCTGTATTTCATGGTGAGAAGCAGAACTCTTTTGGAAATTCCGCACCCCATTCGGAGTCTTTATAAAGGCGAAGAGCGACTGCTAATAATTTTTAGAAGTGTGATTGCCGATAAATCTATTAAACAACGCCACGTAACTCTTCTGAGCCTCTTCCAAGTCTCTCGATAATGTGGGTGTACAGTTTTTCTAACCATTAAAGATTTCTTTAGTGTACCTTTCGAAAGACAAAATACTTCTGCTTATAAGAAAAATTGTCATGCAAACCATGTATAAATTAAAATTTCAACTTCAAGCAACACGTCTGAAAATAAAATAATGACTAATCTCCGCATTGCATGTGACCTTTATCTTAACCCATTAAACCTATGCAGGTCAAGATGCATGTGTGAAGCTTGTTGAATTGCTTCCTTATCATTTGTTAAACAACTTTACTTCCAGTTTAGATAACTGCTTTTTTAAATTTATAAATCAGCTTATGCTTCATTTATCTAATTGAAGTTCTGAAATACATGTTCAGCTTTGCTTGATTTTACAAGTCCCTAGAAAAATGCCTGATTTTAATTACACGCCTTGTATTCTTCATCGCAGTCCTGTCACCTAATTTTTACAGTCATTGACATATACATCACTGTGTAGGTATCGTAAATCAGACAACTCTCTAAATGTGTATACAAAAGGCAGAGTTTAACTTGCTGTTTAAAAATTACTGTGATGCATGGAGTATTGTTATTGATTTGAAAATACAAAAACCTAAACTGGAAATGAAACTGTATAGAATTCACATGTATGCACCACAGTACGCAACCATGTACCTTGGTCTACAAATCTTGGAAAAATTAGGGTAAAAGTTGCAAGCTTTGCAGAGATCTGCAATTTTTTTATTTTTACATGTGTTGCTTCCGGATTACATCGGGTTAAAGGGGATTTACATGTTAATTTCTTCAATGATAGTCTTGCCTACAGGCAGAGAGCAAACTCACGCAGGTTCGTTGTAGAATTCTTCCAAAAATTGAAGTCCTTGCGAACATCGTATACGGAAACGATACAGCTATGACCTGATTAAAGCTATTCGGCTTGTTATTTTACCTCCGCCTAAGAAGTTGCAAGCCTATGGATATCAAAGCACTTATGACATTAGGCGGCTAGCTCTCCTACCTAGGCAGCTGATTTAGCTACGCCTACTGCAACAAACATGCATGTTAGTTATGATCGTTGGCAGTTTTTATTGCTTCGTCCTCGTAGATCAAATGCATTTATAGATATTAATGCTGCTACTAAGATTCGTAAACCATGCATTAACATTAGAACGAACCCTAAAGCCGCAGTGATTGCCAGAACGGCCAGCTTAGACGACACTTGTTGGGTGAACTGCAAGCTGAGTGGCCGCTTGCTTGGAGATCCTAGCATTGTCTCAAACCGCTCAGCACGCTCACCCATTCGCTTCAATGTGAATCTCTCTAACCTAGTAGTCATCAGGCCGGTTATACCTTCATCGCTTAAATTTGGAATCCTGGTTCTATGTGCAATAAACCTCTGTTAACAAGCAACCTCATTCTATGGCTCCAGCCTATCTCTCAGATATACTCCCACGTTAAGCCAAGCATCGTACCACCCGCTTTTCGGAATCCAACAGTCTACAAATACCTCGTACAAACCTGAAATCCTTTGGAGACTGTGCATTTAGTTCGTATGCTCCCAAACCCTGGAACTCCCTCCCGACTTGCGTCAGAACATCCCCTGACCTGACCATATTTAAAAGTAACTTAAAAACACACCTATTTAGTACAGCATTTAGTGGATCCCCGTGATTCGTCTTTGATGTGCTTATGTGTGCTGACGCTATGCATGCTGCCACTAACCACATTTGCATGCTGACCCTGTGCATGTCACCCCTAACCATGTTATTAATTTTGTTTGTTTATCAAACATGATGTTACTCACCATTCAATTGCATTTCCCTTTGCAGCAAATGTAAAGCGCCTAGAGAGATATTAAGTTCTCTGAGGGCGCTTTATCAAGTGCATTTTTATTTTTACTATTGTTATTAACCTACCTTTTCAGCAAATCTTACTTTTGCAGCAAATGTAAAGCACCTAGAAAGAGATTTAGTTCTCTGAGAGCGCTTTATCAAGTGCATTATTATTATGATTACTATTAACTTATTTTGAAAAATGGTCTTAACCTGCTAGCCCTAATGGAAGCTTGGCTAAAATCTGTAAACTGTCTGACAATTAAATTGCTACACGACTGGATTCTCATTCTTTCCCACCCTTATATCGATCAAAACTGGAGATAGAGGTGCTGTTATTAATAGGCTCAAAATTCAGCTTCAAGCCAGTTGCACAACTCTCGAAGCTATCTTTTGAGTCGATTATCTCGGTCCGTGGCAGTAGGCTATCGCCCACTAGGTACGAAATCCTATTTTATTTTAGATTTCTCCGTTCCTATATTGATTCTGTGTGCAAGAAATCGATCCTTATTCGCTGTGGGTGATTTCAGCATTTTACTTTAATAACTTATCTCGCGCCTTCAGCACTAAATTTCGTGCATTGACTGACTCATTGTCTGTTGTGGCTCACGTGCATGACTGTACTCACATCAAGGGTTACATCAACCAAATGTTCTCACACAACTTCAGTTTTCATCATCAATTATTACCAAATCCTGCTTATTTGACCACATGCACATCTGATTCAGTCTACATTGAGTGTCCAACTCCTCCCTTTCTAAAAACACCTGTGCATCGCGAAATCCTTAAGACTATTGACATCGATAATATCAGTGCAAGAATACCTGCCTCGCTGCTGCTACTCTGTCTCCCACTCCGATCTGTCATCATTAGCAGATAGCTACAACACTACACTAGCTGAGAATTTGAGTTCAACAAGTTTTCAAATCTGACTAAACCCACTGTGCACCCCACCTAGACTCTCTACTGTTTACCACAGACATATAACTAGCTAGGTCTCCTAGGTGCAAGCTTGAAAAACCAAACAAAAGATCAGGACTAACTGCCCATCGACAAGCATATGGATACTACTGTAGGTCATACCAATCGATCCTAACAATGGCCAAGTCGAGCATTTATAAAAACATTTTGAATCACAGCTGCACGATCCAACAATGCTGATGTAGACGATCAACCATCTTATAGATAGCTCCCTGATTTGCTCCTTCCTGGCGATCCTTGTGATGATCTAACTGATCGCTTCTCTCGATTCCATATCCGGAAGATAGACAAGACCAGGAAGTTCATCCCTGCGAAGGCAGCATCAACCCTAGAATGCTGTCACTCGATTTCTGAGTGCACCTCAATGTCTACCTTAAAGAAGGTCACGAGTGATCTCGTCCTGAATTTCCTATCCCAATCAAAGAAGAAAAGTAATTTAGACCCTTTTCCCACTGCCCTGCTCCTACGTTACGTTGATCTATTGATTCCATGCATAACTAACACCATTAATATGTTATTAGCTTCAGGTAAAGTTTCAGTACCTTTCAAAAAAGCTTTAGTTGGACCGCTTCTCAAGAAAGCCACACTAGACCAAGAGAATTTGAGCAACTACTGCCCAGTCTCCATTCTACCATCAGCTAATTTTGTCTGTCGTGAGCGTCTCAGTTGCCACGTTACTCCACTTCTCGCCGACCTGCACTGGCTACCAGTCAAGCAACGGATTGACTTCAAGGTTTTGTCGCTCACTTTTAGGTCCCTTTATTCTTTTGCTCCAGCCTATCTCTCAAATATACTCCTCCATTAGGCCAAGCATCGTACCACCCATTTTTCAGAACCCAAGTCTACAAATACCTCGTACAAACCTCAAATCCTTAGGAGACGATGCATTTAGTTCGTATGCTCCCAAAGCGTGGAACTCCCTCTCGGCTTGCATCAGAACATCCCCTGACTTGACAGTATTAAAAAAGTACTTAAAAACACACCTATTTAGGACAGCATTTAGCTGGTCCCTGCAATTCGTACTTCACATGCTTTTGCATGCTGACACTGTGCATGGTGCCACTAACCACATTAGCATGCTGACCCTGTGAATGTCACCCCTAATCATGTTATTCATTTTTTGTTTATCAAGCATTATTTTACTTACCATTCAATTGCATTTCCCTTTGCAGCAAATGTAAAGCGCCTAGAGAGAGATTGAGTTCTCTGAGGGTGCTTTATCAAGTACATTATTATTATTACTACCATTCCAATCAAAGACACTGCATCTTGTCATGTCGGACCTGCTAAACTAACATTATGAAACTAATTAATAATTAATTGCTACTATGTTTCAGTATTTCGTCAGAGCTAATAACCCCACATAATCAGCATTGCTTAAGGTGTACAACGACCTACTTCGGACTACAGACATGGCTAGAGTATCTTTCCTTATTTCGCTCTATCTTTTTGCTGATTTTGGTACTCTGGATCACCAAGTTCTTCTTGAGATCCTCTAATCTCTCTAGGGGATCACTCATACTGCTCTGCAATAGTTCATCTCCTATCTCTGTGGGAGACTCCAGAGTATTGACGTGAATGGACAAAGATCATCCGAGGTACCTCTGAAATATGGAGTACCTCAGGGCTCCGTGTAAGGTCCGGTTCTTTTCACTGTTTATACTTTCCTTCGTTGACGTGATTACCAAGCCACATCTATACTTTCACTTCTTTGCGGATGATATTCAGTTGTACCTTTGCTTCTATCTCTATTAGCCTTTGAGCTCATCGAATTCTCTCAACTCCATGGCCGCATGTATTGCATGTATTGAAGACATTCTCACGTCGATGGCAGAACATTTCCTCAAATTAAATGATGATTAAGCATACTAGTTATAGGAAAACCAAGTGTGATTCAAAAAATGGGAAGGGTAACGCTCAAAATTGGCTCTGCCAGCGTATCTCTCGTTCAGTCTGCATGTAATCTAGGTGTCATGTTCTAAAGTGACCTTTCATTAGATGACTACACTAGCTCCACCGTAAAGTCTGCCTACTTTCAGCTAAATAACATAGCTAACATTCAGGCTTGGTTAGATAAGGATACCACATTTAAATTGTTTCATGCATTTTTGATATCCCGTTTTGACTTTTAAACAACTGTTTGCTGGCCTACTGGCGTGTGCAATTATGGCTTACAGCTGGTGCGAAACCCGACAGCAAAGCTGGTCTGCCTTGTGCGTCCAGGTGCCACTTCACACCACTTCTCGCCGACCTGCACTGGCGACCAGTCAAGCAACAGATAGAATTCAAGTTTCTGTTGCTAACTTGTAAATCGTTCAACGTTTTGGGCTCCAGCCTACCTATCAGATCTGCTTCCCACCAGGCCAAGCGTTGCACCTTCAGCTTTTCGGAGTCTAACTAATTACCAATACTTTGCACAAACCTCAAATCCTTTAGAGACCATGCATTCAATTCGTTTGCTCCCAAACCCTTAACTTAATCCAGGCTTGCGTTACAATATCCCATGACTTGACCAAATTTAAAAAGAAATTAAAAGCACGCCTATTTTGGACTGCATTTAGTGGGTCCCTGTGATTTGTCTTTTATGTGGTTATGTGTGCTGACTATGTTCATGCTGCCACTAACCAAACTTGCATGCTGACCCTGTGCATGTCAACCCTAACCATGGTATTTGTGTTGTTTATCAAGCGTGATATTACTCACCATTCAATGGTGCCCCTCTTTGCAACGAATGTACAGTGCCTAGAAAGCGATTGAGCTCTCGGAGAAAGCTTTATGAAGTTTTATATAACAATAATTATTATTATTAAGTCATTAGAGCTTCCTGTCCCATTCTTAATATATTTATCTTTTGAAAGTTACCCAAAACAATTATATGGTAGTAAAATATATTTTAAAAAATGTTTTCATTCTCCCTTAAGTTACTCGATAGACAAGATATTTGCAGCAATGGTAAAAATAAGAGTTGCTTAATGTTGCTTGACGTCTGTACTGCACGTGTCTGGTAATCGGCCGAGAACTTTATTATTTGCAAATTTAGGCATTGAATATTTGACTGTCACTTAAGGGTCTTAATCTAGCTGGAAAAAAAGATAGGTTATTAATTTCCCGATGGACAAAATCTTGGACTGGCATGGTGCAACCATGATTTCTGTGCATTTGCACAAGGATGTCGACTACCAAGGAATACTCAAAAAGCCATCGTCGTCTGCATTTAAGGTATTCGTGGAGGAACGGAGGATAATCCTCGAACGTTGACATTTCCTCCGTAACACCTGTAAATTCACTTTGTCCAATTTCTTGGTAGTACGATTCTCTACTTCTATATAGACTAGCCAGAGTCTCCAGTCGGAACCGATCTTTCGGAGGCATGACAAAAAACTAACCAGTGATCTGCAAGAAAGAATTATGGTAAAGCAATTTTGCGTATTGTATTATGCTTCATTATATCTAGTGTCATAGTTAATGTAGATTTGCATCCTTAAGCACATCAAATACCTTCTCAAAACATAATTCTGAAAGTGACCAATGTAGTCGGCAATAGTCGCTATTTGAACAAATTTCTTCTGCGAATTAAGTACCTAACTAAGAGTAAATATTACCTACAATGAAATTTATTTAATACACCAAATATCATACTTTTACATTAGCAAGCATTTCAAGAGATAGTTGGTTAAGTTAGTTTTATAAGTTCTAGCTGGGTAAGGTATTTAAATATCAAAACCCGGTCATGCACCAAAGCTGGCAATTCCAAATTGCTCACAGTATGCCATAGCAATAGCAACAGCTAGTTCTTTTATGCCGATATGTAAACTGAAGTTAAAAAAGCTGATTGACATGATTTGCATTTGTATAGCATAACGGCACAGGTCTTTTGTTAGCATCTAATGGCTTGCTAAACATTGAAGCAAACGGTCGAATGAACAGTAAACAACCCAATGGTCCCGGGATATCAAACAATCATTTGTGGAAAACTCGATGTTATCGCTAAAATGGTATTCCACTGATTCAACACCAGTATTCCCCTGAGAAATAAAGAAATGAAGACAGGCGCACTAATAACCCTAAAATCTTATGAATTGTGATTATTATTAAGATTATTACTAACGATAACCGTGCTTCCTTTGGAAAGCCAAGTGATAACCATTGCTGTATTAAGTCGCTTTAAGATAAGTATTACTCTAAAGCTAATGTAATGTAATGTAATGAAAACTGATATAAATTAATGTAATGTAAAGTATTTTAATGTACTGCAATGTAATTTAAATTAATTTAATGTAAATTAATGCAATTGTATGTAAAATAATGAAATATAAAGCAATGTAATGAAATTAAGTAATGTAATGTAATGTATTGTAATCTACTGTAATGTCATGTGGTGGTATGCAAGGTATTGTAATGTGATGTTATGTAATATAACGTATCTCGCTCTGCAACTCCACAAAGCAATAAAGGCTATGTGAGTGTTATGCATGAGAGTTTTGTGTAGCACACTCACAGCCGAAGCAGCTTTGGTACACATTCAGTATTCAGTATTCCAGTATTCAGTAGCCAACAGACTTCATCTAACCCAACATAGAGGAAGAAGGAAGTATAGCAGATTTAGGAGAGCAGATAAGGTAATGTGTAGCATGGAAGGAGCAGCTGAGGACTGCTGAAAAAGATTAGCCATAGTCGAAAGCAGGAGAGTAGTTGTTTGTCGTTGACTAAAAATTACAATTGCTTAGACAAGTAAAGCAGAAGGTAACTGTTTTTATACTTATGCATTAATGCTAAAGAAAGTAGGCTGATACTACAACCAGTATTTAGCCCCTTTTTAGTACTATGCATACAAAATAGAGAAAGAAACAATTTTACTGAAGTGCAGGTAAAGTAGAGAACAATAGGTTTCTTATAGAACAATGGAAATTATAATGCAAAATATTAAATCACAAAAAAAAGAGAATTCTACAGCTGAGCCTTAAATATTAGCATTGAATGCTAAAACCCAGCAAGAGTTCCGGAAAAATGTTTCTAAAAACCGATACCAGATGACAAAACCATTGGCATTTAGTGAGAGGACTTGATGCAAAGGTAGACCGGGTAGAGTGAAAGTACTTTGAACGTGATGCCATATTGGTAGACTGCCACAAGTGAGTAAAGCGGCTAGTATGACAGAGTAAGGATATTTTATTAAATTCTATGCTTAGCAGAGAGAAAGTAACTGTCAGACTGACATGAAATGATTTGGCAGCTATGCATATAAAGACATATCCGAAAGCCTGATGTATTTTGAAACAGTTCAAATGGATAAAGGAATCAGGCCGTTAGTCCTTTTAAAAAGATATTGCAGTAATCTGACTGCACCACTATAAACTCATGAATTTGTGGCCGATCAGACTCTTTTATAAGCAATTCCCGACATTGAAAAGTTCAACTGAAATTTCGCCAAGCTACCACTTTAGGAAGTGTATTCATCCAAAAACAACTGAAATTTTGGTGCATCATGCAGTTCTTTCCAGACTTAATAATGATAATAATAATAATGCACTTGATAAAGCACTCTCAGAGAACTCAATCTCTCTCTAAACGCTTTACATTTGCAGCAAAGGGAAATGCAATTGAATGGGAAGTAATATCATGCTCGATAAACAAACAAAATGAATAACATGGTTAGGGGTAACATGCACTGGGTCAGCATGCAAATGTGGTTAGTGGCAGCATGCACAGTGTCAGCACGCATAAGCACATGAAGGACAAATCACAGGGACCCACTGAATGCTGTCTTAAATAGGTGTTTTTAAGTTCTTTTTAAATGTGGTCAGGTCAGGGGTTGTTCTGATGCAGGTCGGGATGGATTTCCAGTCTTCGAGAGCATACGAACTAAATGTACGGTCTCCAAAGGATTTCAGGTTTCGCTCAGGAGGTCATGTGCTCAGATCTATATGATACAGGTATTGGGTTGAATGATGCAATTATCATGTATCATGCCATATCATGTTTAGCATAGCATGCATCATGCCATCATGTATTGCCCACAGGGAGTTGTGGTTATATCCATTAAGGTTCCTCTATCTCTCTCTCTCTCTCTCTCTCTCTCTCTCTCTCTCTCTCTCTCTCTCTCTCTCTCTCTCTCTCTCTCTCGCTCTATCTCTCTCTCTCTACACACAAATGAGGCTGCTAAGTCAGCTAATTTTGTTTAACTTTAGATACCTAGCTGATGTATTGAGAGTGATACTTAATTAACGGATCGTTTAGCTTGACGTGCATCAACTTGAGAAGAATTTCGTGGATCATTTTTTAAACAAATAATGCACTGAAGATTTCAAGTGCATCTCTTGTGGTTTAGCTACAAACAGTCTGGTTACGAATGCTAATGGTAATTCAAACTAAAATTCATTATTACAATAATAGCGTGTAATAGAAATAATACACTTGATATAGCTCACTCAAAGAACTCAATATCTATATAAGCACTTTACATTTGCTGCAAAAAAAGCACGATTGAATGGTTATTGTTAGCATCCTCACTCAAAAGAATGACATGGCTAGATCGTCATGTGAAAAGGTTACTGACAGCATACATATCGGCACCATTCATATGCACATAAAAAATTAATCGCATGGACCCACTTAATGCTGTGATAAATAGATGATATATTAATTCGTTGTAAATGTGATCAAGTCAGGAGATGTCGATAAGCAAGCCGGGAGTGAATTCCAGGCTTTATGAGTATACGAACTAAAATCTTGGTCTCAAAAAGATTAATGGTTTATACAATGTATAGGTAAACGATTAGATTCAGAGAAGCGGGAGGTACGACGCTAAGCATGGTGGGGAAGTAAATCTGTAGGTAGACTCGAGCCAAAGAATGAAGGGACCTAAAAGTGAGCGACAAAACCTTGAAGTTGATTATTATACTAGATAAGCATATAAAAGAACAACGCAAAGTTATACTAGCTTTATCCGTGCGACCGAATGAAGACTGGGTCTAAAAGTTAGCACGTTAGCATTTAATAAAAAGGCGAAAGCGCGTAATTAAAACGTCCTAAAAATCATCAGAAACTAAAAGCGTAATGCAAGCAAACGAGCTTTGTATTTTACTTTTTCACACCAGCTCCACCAGTTTTAGTCGGAAGGCGTTAAATTCGTAGTCCAACCGCGACCGGCGCCTAGATGGAAATGGAAAACGTTTGGCTAAAGAAGCTCTTTTATAGACCTTCGCTCAGTACAATCAGCTATTTTTAATTCGTAGAATCTCCTTATAATCATGATTAAAATTAATTAACTTCGTATGGATCCTTTCAGTTCCAAATCAAAACCCATTATGGCATGTGTTATTTGCCAATTTCCTAATCGGTTGAATAGACCGCTTGAAGGTCCGGCGCATACCCAGAATACATGGTAGCAGTGCTGTCACAGCCGGACAATTAAATTAAGCTCTATCGTTGAGATTGAATGTAAGCAAACTATTAGATCAGCTCATACTTGGAAATTTCATTCAGACTCTTGCAGAAATTGAGCTTTTTTATAAAGCATTCTTTCATATTCATAATAATCCATTATTTGAGCTTTTTACAAATTATCTATACCTGTGGAGTTGACTAGCACCAGGCTTTAAACGGGTTTTGTCTTTGCCAACATGCATTTTAGGTTTTTTTTGCTCCTTGTTGGCTGCGACAGTTTCTCAAATATACATTTGCTTTCTTTAACTCAAGTAGCTTTGCGGTCAAAATTGATGTACTGTCTTGGTTTTTGATAAAGTCTCACACTTCTGGTTCGCACAAGAACGGTTATTATGTGTCATTCATGCTTACATTTATGCGTACTCTCATTCCGTTTGCTTTAGACGGCTGAATATCTAGCAGTTTGTTGTTTGTTTACATATTGCTGTGGGACATTCGTGCAGTACGTAATTCCATCGAAAATTGGATAAGCTTACTACTGTTTTACCAATAATAAATGGTCAGCAACATCTCCAACGCTACGCCGCAACCATGATAACCGATGAGAAAAAGGCACTCGCTCTTTACGACTGGGGGCGTGGGTTCTAATCCTTTACTGGGCAATCCATTATTCCCAAATGCAAGAAGTGATAAATTGCCGCTAAGGCTCCGCTGAAGCTAAACAACGAGGCTGTTAACTCAGATAACGAACCCACACAAACACGCATATATAAATATATATATATATGTATTTATTTATTTATTTATTTATTTATTTGTATTTATATTTATATACATTTATATATATATATATATATAAATTTATATATTTATTGATATATATATATATATATATATATGGGCGGGTGTGTGTGTGCGAGCTCGTGCATGTGTGTGTCTGTGTGTGTGTAACCTTGGAAACAGCTTTCTAAATTCTAGAGGTATCTTCTGTCAAAAGAAGTAAAATGGGTCGATTTAAAAACAGTTTCGAGACCAGTTTGTCATTAAATCATGTAAAGTCCTATTAGCAACTCCTCTTTATTGCCGCCGCTAGTCAGTTTTATGAGTCCGGTCTTCTGTTTACATTAGCCCTATTGAATGGCATAGCTGCAGAACGCGGTAAATGTATGCAGGCTTTTGCCTGTGCTAAGAGGTTGGAACTGGTCACTAATGTGCCAAAGGAAACGCAAGCAACAACATGACTCTAGCGAAAGCACAAACAATTTCTCAAATCTAGACACATTCTAGGATGTGACTTATGTAGGCCTGCTCGTCGAGCTTTCAGCAGCCCTTCTCCGGCAATCGAGTAATGCTGACGAGGTCAACTTCACACTTTATAACTTTCCAGTGACTTTCGCTTTCTATTTACCAAACATCGTAACGATTAAAAGTTCGGTACCACACATCTAGATCGCGAGTCACACTTCGACTTCAGACTACCTATCCTACAAGAGTCCTAATCAAGCTTTGTATGGAGCCACTAACTCCTCTGCTTCTGCTCGGTCCACTGCCGCTCTGACAAGCCGCGGATCCTTTGAACACCGAGCCACTGGTTTGCAAGCCTTAAAATCCTGAAAGTCGCAACTCCTGATATCTTGACATTTCCTGACTTGGTGACATTTGAAAAAGCTAAGCGCCCACCCTTTACTTACTATCCTTGCCTGGTCCACTGCTGGCTACGTGCTTATTTATGTGAAAATTGTTTACGGTATCACTTTCCCAAGTTGAATGGTTCTTTTTCAGGATATATTTAAGCACACAGCCTCGACATTTCATTCTCTTAGGACAGTAGATACAGTTGTCATCGCCACCACTTTTAGGTCCTTCATTCATTGGCTCCAATTGACATATCTCATCTACTCCCTACACAACTAAGCATCGTACCACCTGCTTTTCTGAGTCTAATCTTTTGCTTACACCATGTACGAACCTTAAATCTTTTGGATACAGTGCTTGTAGAGGCTGTACTCCCAAAGTCCGCAACTCACTTCTTACTGGCGTCGCCACACCCTGGCTCGATGACATTTAAAAAGAACGTACAGCGCTTTTTTTATCACAGCATTTAATGGGTTCATGTAATTCGTTCTTAGTGTGCTTACGCGTGCTGACAGTGGGCATGCTGCCATTAACGATATTTGCATGCAAACTCTGGGCATGTTATCTCTAACCCAGTTGTGCCTGTTGTCATTAAGCATGCTACTACTAACCATTCAATTATACTTCCGTTGCTGCAAAGGTAAGGTGCCTATACAGAGATAAATTTCTGTGAGGGTTACATGCACATTTTTTTTATTTACTAGTATTATAAGTGATAGTATTATTCAGTGCTTTCAACTGTGTGGGTATCTTCTAATCAGTAGTTCTGAGTATACTCTCTCACGTCTGTTCCTACTGTTCTAAGCATGTTATTCACACATTACTCTTAGAGCACTGTTTCAACGACCTAATATTATTCTATTGTTAGTCTTCTTCCTCTTAAAATGCTAGTATGATTATGATTACTGACAGGTACTTGTGAATGGCGCCAGTAAAGTACCTAATATCCATTTAATGCACATGCAAAATTTAGATTTAGTTACAAATTCTCAATTGACCCTTCACAAATACTTGGATATCAAGATAAAGTAATTAAAATATTACCTGCATAAGCTTTGAAGATCATTAACACACCTTTACTTTAAGTGGACACTCCCTCTATACGCTCCCTCCAGTGAACAGCCACCAAGTTCCGAACATAGAGAAAATAAAAGTCACGTCACTGAAAGAGGTCATGAATGGAGCTTCATTAGCTAGAGCTAAAGACTTAGCTTCGGAAAAGAGACCGATCTAATTAATGGCAGCAAAAAACTAAGTGTAACTTCGACTGAACAGTTGAACTCGTATGGCTATTCTGCTAGAAGCTGTTATCTTGCTGAGCTTTAGCAATCCAGAATCCGGAAATGGGACCTTCACCCGTGATCGCGTGCATACGGCCTGATACAGTTACCAAGATTTTCACTGTTCGCTAAGTTTAATTTGGTAGTGCAGGTTTGGGCCCCGTAAAAGATCCGTATAGACTCGTAAAAAGGCTACTATCCAGTCCACAATAAACAGCTACTCTCGATGCCGTGTTACGGCCGAGTGCGCTTATTCTCACACCAGAGTGAAGTGTCTTTCTCATTCTCCTGTCTGAACTCCAAGAGTGAACGGATGCTTGAGTGGTCACAAGTCTTGTCTGGCAAACGGGCAGTACCTGATATCATTATGTGACATACCCCTAACTACTCTGTGGACTACCAAGAAAATGCGAACATCCACGAATTCACTGTCATGTTTAACATTACTTTGCAGCCTTAGCAAAACAGCAGCGGCTTTAGTTACTACAAGCTTTATTCCTGGTAATAGAAACTAATTTATTGATGCAGTGGCCTAATAACTTTTGTAGGGAAATAGCTTTGGATTCGAGCTAAAGAGCGGCTGAACGCTTTCCGGTTTTGCAGTCATGAGCTAAGAGTCTGGTCGAGAGGAGGCTTAGTAGGAAATACTTTAGCTGTTGAAACTTATATTGAATCTACTGGTTTTAATAGTCATGGTTAAACGAACATTCAGCTTGAGCCTTTTGGACTTTTACAGTGCATTTTATCACTCTTCTATTCAACATTCTACCCGTGGCCTTAACTACGAAAGGTGAGAATAATATACATTTATACTGGTATAAAAATCAATGATCAGTGTGTTATGACTTTTATTTTGTGCTGTAAAGCCTAAACTTGGTATTCCTAACTAGATTAATGATTTCATCTTCGCTAAATCACAGTCTATCTTGTCTGGTGCGTAAATCGTAATTACTCGGAAGTGCAAACTCTTCCACAAAATTTCTAAATGTAGCTACTCCGGCATTTCGCCATTGAGAGTATATTAGATAGGTGAATAACTAGAGGTGGTTATGATTAGGCATTAAATATCGTTTCAATTTTAAAGTTTCCTAAATCTTGTAATTACCTGACAATGCTTATATCAAAGGAGTAATATATTTAATTGAGCTTAAAGAGAAATATGCTTAAGGTCGTATATGCAGTAACATTAGGTAATAGTAAGTGTTAGAAATAAACAAAAATTTAAGAAAAAAATACTTTAAGTGATCTTTAATACGCTTGGTTCAATATATTTGAGCCACGAGGTAAATTGAATGAGCTAAACGTGAAATCCAACGTATCGGGCATGTTTCCTAAGCAAAGTAATCAGCAAAAGTAAACATCTACATTTGTCTGTGTGTCGACGGAAAATTTCTAGAACACACAATTGAGTTTGAATAGTAAAAACTTGTAATAATAATGCACTTGATAAAGTGCCCTCGGAGAACTCAATCTCTTTCTAGGCACTTTACATTTGCTGGAAACGGAAATGCCATTTAATGGTGAGTAATATCATGCCTGATAAATGAACAAAATGAATAACATGGTTAGGGGTGACATGCACAGTGTCAGCACGCATAAGCACATGAAGGACGAATCATAGGGACCCACTAAATGCTGTCCTAAATAGGTTCGTCTTTAAGTTCTTTTTAAATGTGGTCAGGTCAGGGGATGTTCTTACGCAGGTCGGGGGGGGAGTACCAGGCTTTGGGAGCGTTCGAACTGAATGCACGGTCTGAAATCTGCCTTTTTTGTACCAGGGAATCTATAGACCCCTGCCACCACTAGTTGCTAATGCTAGACCTGACTAGGCATAAAGCGAAAGACAATTATTAAAAATTTAGAGGGAATAAAAATGGCTAAACATTCAACGAAGAGCTGACGAAAATTGCTACATTAATGACATATTCTGAAAAGGAAAACTATTCAATAAATTAAACAGCCATCGCAAAGTTTCATAAGATAGTGGTTTTGTTCTCTAATGGGTCTAAGTAAAGAATGTGTGTAATTAGATATAAAGAAGTTTCCTATTACACCCGATTCCTTTGGCTATCCTACTAGTAGAACCTCAGATTAATTTCACTTCTCATTAAGATATTTTCAGAAGTGTAGAAAAGAATATCTTTAAGAAAAGCTTTATTTTAGCATTCTATTTTTCAGATTATGTGGGTTTGAACGATACATATTTCTCCGTGTACGTTGCATCGAAGTGATAGGCAATGCCATAGGACGCAATCACTTTGCCCTACACTCGGTATAAATATAAGATGGAACTGAACCGATGATAAACCACTGCGGGAAATTAAAGGTGAAAGACCTAGCGCTTCATTTGTGGCCTGCTAGGGTTTGCATACACTAGAAATAATAGACAGTAACTGCGGATTTCATGTACCTCAAGATTGTAGGCGACGGCAGCTTTTATTTTATCACATTTTTTGTTACGTTTCCCTATCATTTTGAAACACCTGTCTTGCCGCTGTCCTTTGATGAATCTATCCAACTTTCTGGCTAACCTTATTCTAAGACATTGAGATCAACATTCTACGTGTGGTATTTCAATATAAGAACAACTGCATTCAATCAGAAGAATATTGTCCGAAATTTGAAGGCACTGCCGCGGTTACATTGTAATGAAATACACTATCATCCATCTGATTTTACAAGTTTCCATGTAGATAATAAAGGTATGAAACAAATAGGTTATGCTTTCCTGCTTCTGATACATAGTAGCGTTTGGTATAGGTAAGGCTCAAAGTTATGTAAATTTAAAAACTACCACGGTACAGTAATTCTTAGCTTCGAAAACACGAGCTATTAAAAAGAAGCACTAACAGTAAAAGCCTAAAATGTGGTGTCTTGACATCCATATATGAAGCTGTGTTTCTCTAGAATAGAACTAAAAGCTTGGCGATTGCATCAGCAACATAAATTAATATCTACCGTGCAATGTTAAGGTCAGAGAGCTGAGCATTTTAGCTTTCTGAACTTGTAACCCTATTCAATTGTCTTTAGGTGTCTAAAAATGTACGTCTGTAGGTGACACTAACATCCTGTTCATTACATTAATCATGTCCTAAAAATCACTTTCTTGATGCGGCTAAACCAGCCGCCTTAAGAAAATGAGCAGAAGGTGTAATATCACTCACGTGTCTCTTCTCATGACGGTTTGCAAGAAGTTATAATATGTCGTGAAAGTTCATGAACCTCCAATATGCCAGGAAGAAAGACCAGCTGAACTCATATATTGAAACTTCAGACCATCTAGTGGGTTGGAATCTAGTTTTAAAGCCAATTTGCAAGGAAATTTGGAGTTGCTTCTAATACATAACGACCTATTTAGCAATGCATAATTAGGTACAGCTTCGGTGCTTGTTTTGCTGAAAATTGTGGCGTCTTTTTATACAATCGATCATCAATTCCTTCGTGAGCGTCACACATCTCATCTGGGCATCACTGGCACTGCATTGCAATTGTTTAAATGTTTTCTCCTTGAGATACTCCAGAGCGTGGATGTGAATGAGCACAGATAATCAAAGACTCATCTGGAGTATTAGGTACTTCAAGATGCTGTGCTTTTTCCCGTTCCTTTCTCGGTTCATGCTTTTCCACTTGCCGATGTGATTGCCGAGCACAATCTAGGATTTCACATCTATACAAATTACATTTGCTTGTACCATTGCTTTGATTGCTCCAGTTCTTTAGTACGTCGTATTCTCTCAACTTTATTGATGCATGTATTGACTCAATCCACACATGTATGGCAGTAAAATTCATTGAAGTGAATCTTGATTAGAACCAACGTACTGATTACATGCAAACTAAGCAAGATCCCGATAAAAACAGCGTTAAAGCTCCCGATCGGCTCTGCCAGCTCAAGTATCGAGCTGACGCATTTCGAAATTGAACATCTTGTTGCAAAGTCGTCTTTTCTAAGACGACCAAATAAACTCAACAGCCAAGTCGGCCAACACTCTCAGCTATACAACTTTGATAAAAAAAAACTGCTGCAATAGACAGGAATTCCATGTCTAAATAGGTCCTTGCATTTGTGACATCCCGTCTCGACTTCCGAAACTCCCTGCTTGCTGGTCTAAAGGCCAGCTCAATGAGGCTCTTACAGGTGGCAAAAAACTCAGCCGCTAGGCATGTCTGCAGCTTGAGCTTGGGAGTGGCGAAATCACGTCAATTCTCTCCTACCAAGCCAGGATCCAATGAAGCGATGCATCGACTTCAATGTTCTGTCCCTCGCAGACACGTCTCTTCATTCTTCTCTTGCTCTAGCCTTCCTATCGAATCTTCTTTCCTACCAGGGTAAGCATCATACCATTCTTTTTTGGAAATCTCTTTTGAGTCTCCTGCCAACCTACAATCTTTTTGTTCGTTTGTTACCAAAACCTGGAACTGACTTCCGACTTGCCTCACAACATCCCCTGACTTTATCGCGAAGTAAAAAAGAAAACCAAAACAAATGTTTTCACCACGAAAATAGTTTATCCATTTGATTCGTCCTTTACGTGATTAGTTGACCCCACATTTGGCATGCTGTGACTAATCATCACTGCCAGTTGACCCTGTGCTTAGGGCGGCTAATCATAGTATTTCTGTTGCTTATTAAGTGTGCAACCACAGCCGAGTTCGAAAAGCTTAGGACAAAATATCCGGACTAATTTTCCATCGACAGGCATATGAAAACTACTGTAGGCCGTACCGATCAATCCTAGCAATGGCCAAGTCTAGCTTCTATGGAAACATTGTTGAATTACAGATGCACAATCCAAAATAGCTGATGACAATAAGCCATCTCTTAAACAATTCTCAGATTAGCTCCTTACCTGATGATCCTCGTGATGATCTAGCCGATCGCTTCTCTCGATTCTTTTTGCAGAAGATAGACAAGATAGGGGAATTCATTCCTGCGATGACAACCTCCCCACTAGAATGCTGTTCCTCGGTTCCTGGCTGTACCTCAATGTCTGCATTTATGCAGATCACTATGTGATCTATTCCTAAATTTCGTATCTCAATCAAAGAAGACTAAAAGTTCTCTCGACCCTATTCCCACTGTCCTGCTCCTACGTTGCATTGATCTGCTGCTGCCATGCACAACTAACATCATTAATATGTCATTAGCCTCAGGTCATGTCCAAGCAATTTTCAAAAAAGCTGTAGTCAGGCCACTTCTCAAGAAATCGACACCAGACCAACAGAACTTAAGCAACTACCGCCCAGTCTCCCTTTTACCATTTCTATCAAATAGACTGCAACTGGCCGTGGCAGACCAGCTGAACTCGTATATCGAAACCTCACACCTTGCTAGTAAGTTCTTGTCTGGCTTTAGAGATAATCACTCCACAGAGTCAGCACTGCTTCGGGTATACAACGAACTACTTAGGAATGCAGACATGGGTAGAGTGTCTCTGCTTGTTTTGCTTGATCTTTCGGCAGCTTTTGATACCATGGATCACAAAGTTCTTCTAGAGCGCCTCTCATCTCACCTGGGCATCACTGGCACTGCTCTGCAGTGGTTTAGGTCCTATCTCAGTGGGATATTCCAGAATATTTCCGAGAATGGACACAGATCATCTGAAGTACCTCTGAAACATGGAGTACCTCAGGGCTCCATGCGAGGTCCGGTTCTCTTCACGGTTTATACTCTGCCTCTTGCTGATGTGATTGCCAAGCACAATCTAGGCTTTCACCTCGATGCGGATGGCACTCGTTTGGACCTTCGCTCTGATTTCTCCCAGCCTTCGAGCACCTCAAATTCTCTCAACTCACTTGCTGCATGAATTGATGACATCCGCACATGGATGACAGCAAATTTTCCAAAACAAAACGATGATAAAACTAACTGACTAGTTATGGGCAAACCCTGTATGATTCAGAGATTGGAAAGGCTGACTCTCAAAATTAGCTCTGCCAGCATATCTCCAGTTAAATCAGCTCAAAATCTAGGAGTCATATTCCAAAGCGACCTCTCGTTAGACGACCACATCAGCTCCACAGTCAAATTTGCCGATTTTCAGCTTCATAACAATGCTAAAATTCGGGCGTGGTTAGATAAGGATACCACGTCCGAGTTAGTCCATGCGTTCGTGACATCCCGTCTCGACTTCTGCAACTCACTGCTTACTGGCCTACCAGCATGTGCGATCAGGCGATTGCAGCTGGTACAAAACTCTGCAGCTAGGCTTGTCTGTCGTGAGCGTTGCAGTTGCCACATTACTCCACTTCTCGCCGACCTGCACTGGCTACCAGTCAAACAACGGATTGACTTCAAGGTTTTGTCGCTCACTTTTAGGTCCCTTCATTCTATGGCTCCAACCTATCTCTCAGATATACTACCCCATCAGGCCAAGCATCGTACCACCCGCTTTTCGGAATCCAACAGTCTACAAATACCTCGTACAAACCTCAAATCCTTTGGAGACCATGCATTTAGTTCGTATGGTCCCAATGCCTGGAACTCCCTCCCGACCTGTGTCAGAACATCCCATGACCTGACCACATTTAAAAGTTACTTAAAAACACACCTATTTAGGACAGCATTTAGTGGGTCCATGTGATTCGTCATTCATGTGCTTATGCGTGCTGACACTGTGCAAGCTGCCACTAACCACATTTGCATGCTGACCCTATGCATGTCACCCCTAACCATTTTATTCATTTTGTTTGTATTTTGGCATGATTTTACTTATCATTGAATTGCATTTCACTTTGCAGCAAATGTAAAGCGCCTAGAAAAAGATGAATTCTGTGAGGGCGCTTTATCAAGTGCATTATTAATAATATTATTATTATTCCTTGACAGGCTTTTCACCTTACCATTCTCATTTCTTTCGGCAGAATGTTTGTTGTTGTGCCGGCCTTTCTCAAATTTTATGGATACCCTGCCAATGTTATTAATTATCCCTTGGCTTGGAAATCATTCTCGATTGACCGTATACTAAATATGCCGAATTTGTGAAACTTGAAAAAATGCATAACAATTATTCGCTTCTAGTACACTATAAGGTCACTTGTTGAGTAGAGTACTTAGAGCACTAAAGAAATGAACACTAATATTATTGTCATCAGCCTTAATACATTCGCCCTATTTAGATACTAAGACCTGATTTAGATATTGAGTTTTGCAATGTGGTTCTAATACTATCACAACGTATCGTCTAAAATGTACTTCCTTCCTCTCAGTCATCCTGATAAAAAGTGCATCGTAGGCGTGGCTAGGTGACTAGCTGAGTGGGTGCATGTTAATTCTTTATGACCCTTACCTTTGTGTAAGTAACAACTTGTAACATAAAAACTGTTATAACATTTTCTAATCGGCATAACAGGCATATTTGTTGCTCTAGTTACGTTGGCCTGTAGGTAATCAAGCCGTGTTAGAAGCGTCACATTGTGGTGGGTTGAAAGACATAGCACTCTCAATAAACTGGTAGACTGACTAAAAGACAGTTTTACTATTATCAGATTTAAAGTTAGTCTTGATGATCTAGAAAGGTAAGACGAAGCAAGATACTTGAAGTGATGCTGCTATATTATAGAACAACCACGTCTTTTTGTATTTCAAAGAGTCAGAACTATTTTAAGTCATATCAATAAAAGTCATGCATAAAGAAATGAAAACTGATTTCCAAGCTGCTGCTGATGTTTACATAATGAGCTTTTGTAGGTTTCAGACGGTAGTCATAAAAAAAGATTGAAAATTGAAATGCTCTACAGTTTCTCGATCTCTACTAAAAGAATTGATACGAAACGATTCAATATTTTGTAGAATCTGAATTATCTGCTATGTTGAAACTACGACTGAAGTTCAAAGAGAAATATGCCTAGACCATATTGGTATATAGTCGTTTCAATGATTCTAAGCTAAGTTATTATTAATTACCAGAGTCTCATACGCCATTTACCTTTATGTTTCAAAGAACTTCAAGTGATTATTAAATTTTCTATAAGTTTTAAGTTTTTAATAAATAGGTATTGACAGCCGACGGTAAGCAAGAATGGCCCTGAGGCTGAAATATGCCGAGACTTTAGCATACATTCCTAGGTATCATAGATGACATAGTAAAGAACCAAAAATTAGCTTCCTTCACAGCACACGACAAGCGAATAGAAGGACATTGATTTCTCAGTGATCGCTTTATCAAATGTATTATTATTTATATTATAAAAGTTAGTTATTCAGAGTCAGTGGGAAAATCAGCAATAGCCTCACAGTCTCTAGAAATTGGGGCACGAAGAGAGAGCTAGTGATTCAGAAATATGGCCGAAAATTCCCTACGAGCAAAGTTAACAAGTAACAGATTTTGTTAACGTTTTAGCATTTTCCATCTCAGATCTTGGATTAAAGTCCTAGCATTACCCAAGGATTGCGATCGCCCGATATGCCGTTCTTTTCCCCAGGTTGCATGATTTCCCGCATCAAGAGCTATGAAATTTAGAAATGTTCAGCTATTTGCTTAGATTTACACTCACCAATGATTAGAGTTTGTGGAATTTTCGTATAAGATGAGCTATGAAATCGTTAAGTTTGCATACATTAACGAATGCCTTTTTCTGCTTGCACATGAAGATTAGTTTAGAATACTGTGTAGTTGAAAATATTGAAAAAAGCATTGGGCTCGATGAACTCATTGTACCAGTTCAACAATCACTCCAAAATCTGTTTAATTAACTATTTCGCAGGTATTATTCACATGGCTTGGAAGAAACTTTGCTTATACAATAATGGAAGTACACTTATATCAAGGAATTAGGCATGTCTTTTTGAGCAAGGCTTAAATTAATTCCGATAAAAGAAGACATCGTACGAAGTTCTTGGTCTATAAATTCTTCAATAGGCACTGTGTAACCACCGTCCTTAAAAGTCTGTACCAGTATGTCGATGGCTAGAACATATTCCATAGCATACTGTGCTTTTATCATGAAATTACGGTCATTGAGATCCGGAGGCACTTTGTTTGACCCGCTCAGCAATTGGCCTGTCGTTTGTTCATTTTGTCCCGGAGGTAATGTTGATGTTTCTTTACTTTTGGATTCATTAGTTTGTCGACCACCTTGATCAGCTTGACGTGCTGATCGTGAAAATCTTTGAAACATTGAAACATTTCTTTCGGCCATTCTAAAGACAAAAAACAGCCTTTAGAAATCGTACTTGTACGTTTTTAGCATTATTATGCCTGCAGGAAGTACAAGAAACTTAGAGAAGGGCTTAGTCAATCCAATAGTGTAGCTATATGAGTATGCCAGACTTTGTAGTGCTGGCAGTGTTTCTTCCTAATATTGCTACGAAATAGTAGACCAAAGTCTAATTTCGGAATTAAAAGTTAAACTAGTTTTTAAATTTTTTTTAAGTTATTTTATTTTAATTTAAGCTAATTATTTCGATTTTAAAATGGCTAAATTTAGGAATTTTAAAACTTACTTCCAAGCCCTGTGCATCTAGCAAAGTGAAAGACTGTGGTCCCCATTATGGTACTATGCAGTTTAGATTTGGGCAACATTGCTAAATTACAATCAGCAAAAACTGTTTCTAATGCTCAATAATAACAAGAATAATATATATGCATAGGACCCTCAGGTAACTTGATTTATTCTTAGGCATTTACGTTTGGTGCGAAGATGACTTGATTATTGGTAGTCAGCTCGATGCCAACAAGCTACAAACATTGTCTGTAGTGACATACATAAAGTTATCTTGCAAACATGATTATTTGCCGTAGGCGCATTATCAGTAAATCGTAAGCATACAAAGCACAATAACATTTACACATTTTATGTTGTGGTAGATGCGTTTTAGGTTCTTTTGAAATTTTATCACGTCGAGGAGTTTCGAATTATACGAACTAATGGCACACTTTGAAGTATTTGAGGTTCCCCATGAAGTATAGATAAAAAAAATACGATACACAAAAGGAAGTGGTATGATGCTTACAATGGTAAGGAAATCGATCTGATATGTAATATGGAGCACACAATGGAGGGATACGTACGATGTTTGTCCTAAAGAAAATGCCTAAATAGTAAACAGTCATTCATTTAGCAACTCCAAACGTATTGTAGCGGTGGCAAACAAATCTACCCTTAGATTTCACAACGAAATGAGGCAAAAGATTTCACCCAAAAATACAAGCTTCTAATTCAAACAAGGCAACACTTCAAAGCAAACAATTTAAACACTTGAACACTTCATAGCTAGGTTAAAATTTACCAATCCAGTTGATCTACAAGTGACCTTTGAGTTTTTGGGAAGAAACGTGATTCCTTTAGCCATCAATAATATTAAAAAACACAAAAATGAAAGCCATGGACAAAGATGATCCGATGAACTTCTAAAATATGTTGTCCCTCAATGTTCAGTGCTTGGATAAGCTTTAATACGGTATATACTCTCCCTCTTGCCGTTGCGATTACCAAGAACAATATAGGCTTTCACTTTCAAGCTGAACACGTTCAGTTGCACTTTGCTTTGATCCCGCCACGCTTTCAAGCACTTTGAATTCTCTGAACTCCCTTGCTGTCTGTATTGAGGACGTCTTTACATAGACGTCAGCAAATATTCTTAAATTAAATGGTGATGAAACCAACGTACTAATTATGCACAAGCCATATGTGATTCAGCAATTTTACAGACTATTGCTCAAAATTGGCTGTGCCTGCATATCTCCTGTTGAATAAGCACAAAATTTAGGAGTCATGTTCCGATGTGACCTTTTATTTGACGACATATCGGCTCCACATTCAAGTGTGCCTACTTTAAGCTACATAACCATGTTAAAATTCGGGCTGGTTAAAATAGGGATACCTAATCTAAATTGATACACGCATTGTTGACATCCTGTCTTGATTTCTGTAGCTCACTGCTTGCTGGTCGACCGGCCAATGTACTCAGGAACTTAGATCAATTTCAAGACTCTGCAGTTAGGCTTGTCTGTCGTAAGCTTCGCAGTTGCCACATCTTACCCCTTCTAGCGGCTGGCAGTTACTCCCAGTATGGCAAGGCATCGACTACAAGGTTTTTCACTTACTTTTAGGTCCCTTAATTTTTCAGATCCTGCTCCCAATTAGATGTACTCGCCCACCAGCCTAAGCATCGCATAACCCACTTTTCGGAATTACAGTGCTTACCTATACATTGTACAAATCTAAAACCCTATGGAACCTTTAGTACGTAAGCGAAAAAAGCCCGAAACTCACTCGCAACTGACGTGAAGATATCTTCTGACTAAACTGCATTTAAAAAGAAACAAAAAGTATCTATTTATCAAAGCAATAGTGGATTCCTCTGACTCGTTTTTTATGTGCATATGTGTGCTGATATTGTGCATGCTGCCCTTAACCATACTTGCATGCTGTCCCTGCTCCTGTCAGCCCAATTGATGTTGTTCTTGTATTTTTATAGAGCATGCTACAAATAACCATTCGATTGTGCTTCTTTTTTGCAATTGTAAAGTACCTAAGAGATAATGAGATATACGACGGCGCTTTATCAAATTTATTATTGTTATTGTTAAAATAAATACTGTCAATCTCAAACTGAATACTCATTTAAAAGTTCAAAGGAAGGTAAAATTATCACTACCAAAATAGCTGAATGGAGAGAAACTCTCGACACTATTATAGTTTCTTTGGTGAAATGCATCCTAAAAAGGCTTTTTTAAGATATAGATGTTTCGAGATACCTATAACCTTTCATCACGCCCAGCATCCTAATTTTTAGTCAAATCAGCCTATTTTCAGCTTCATAACATTGCTAAAATTATGGCTAGTTTAGATAAGGATACCACGTCCAAGTTGGTCCATGCATTCGTGACATCTCGTCTCGACTTCTGCAACTCACTGCTTACTGGCCTACCAGCATGTGCGATCAGGCGATTGCAGCTGGTGCAAAACTCTGCAGCTAGGCTTGTCTGTCGTGAGCGTCGCAGTTGCCACATTACTCCACTTCTCGCTGACCTGCACTGGTTACCAGTCAAGCAACGGATTGACTTCAAGGTTTTGTCGCTCACTTTTAGGTCTCTTCATTCTATAGCTCCAGCCTATCTTTCAGATATACTACCCCATCAGGCCAAGCATCGTACCACTCGCTTTTCGGAATCCAACAGTCTAGAAATACCTCGTACAAACCTTAAATCCTTTGGAGACCGTGCATTTAGCTCGTATGCTCCCACAGCCTGGAACTCCCTCCCGACCTGCATCAGAACATCCCTGACCTGACCACATTTAAAAGAAACTTAAAAACATACCTATTTAGGACAGCATTTAGTGGGTCCTTGTGATTCTTCCTCGATGTGCTTATGCGTGCTGACACTGTTCATGCTGCCACTAACCACATTTGCATGCTGACCCAGTGCATGTAACCCCTAACCATGTTATTCATTTTGTTTGTTTTTCAAGCATGATTTTACTTACTATTCTATTGCGTATCACTTTGCAGCAAATGTAAAGTGCCTAGAAAGAGATTAAGTTCTCTGACGGCGCTTTATCAAGTGCAATATTATTATTATTAATATTAGGTTTGGCAGACCTTCACTGCATAGCAGTAGCAAGGAATTTTGCCGCGACAGCCTCGTTGCATGTGGGTCCAAGCATTGTCACCTTCGGACTCAGCCATTCGCTAGTGTTTCACATGCAATTTCATGTCAATATTTCGCTAAATACTTAACGTATTTATCATTGCGACGGCTTATTTAACTATACCTCAGATTGTACAAACTAAGCATGTTTTTACAGCCAGATTATATGGGCAAAGCTTCAAAATGGTATTTGCAATCACGAGGCCTAGTCGTTAACCATACTACTGCATTCTCGATGCAATCTCGAAAATAATTTATCCGATATACCTCCAAGCTTAAAATAATGCAGTTCAATAGGCAAACTAGCAGTCTCGGAATTTTTCAGATGCCATAGAATAACTGTGTGGTTTCTGAAAGATTGACTCACTAATTAGCCTGATAAACGGCTTAGATTCTTCACAATTGTTGACAGCCAAGGAATCTTACTTTAGGCTTACAGTCACTATGTAACATACATAACCATGAAGGTCTCAATCCTTAGCCGTTTCGATATGGTTTAAATAGTAACAGTCAATTAGTAGCCAATATGCTCAGTTGTGCTTAGGAGAACTCAAGTTACCAATTGCATAGGTCGAATGTTTGCAAAGCACTTTTTATATCACTGTTAACTTTGGACAGACTTACGCTAGCTTGATCATTCAGCAGGATTAAAATGTATACACTTATCTTCAGCACGAGATTAACTTCAAGCTCGTCGATTTCCTTTAATCTTAAAAAAATAAACATCTAAGTTTTTTATATATACTTGCATAGGTATGCATCATTACAAGTTCAAAAAAAACCAACCGGTCCCATTGGCCCTCTGCGAAATCGTAAGTGCATATGATGCTAACATCGAACCTTCAAGCATTAGTATATATTGGTAAACAATTTTTTGGCCCTTTGTGCGTCAGGAAACCTAATATATCCGCAAAAGAGCCGCTGATTTACAAGTCATATTTATATCTGTGTGGAAGAAAGAGCCTTGAATGGGTTACCACTACTTACATAGAGCATTAAAGGATCGCCTAATGCTGGGTTCAAATACACTACCTGGTTCTTAATGTGCAATTACCTTACCGGTGGCTAAAATCCTGATCAAGTCACATTATACATGTCCCTACAAGTCTCTTTGAAAAAATTAGACACGTGCACACTATAGAACTGTAGCTACTACTGCCTTATATCTATGGCTACGGTTCACCAAGCAGCTGACAAGAACTAAAGCCTGTGGCAAGCTATGTCGTTAAGCCTATTCTCGCCCTCTCATCAGTCTGCCAGTGGAATTTTCACCCAGTGGGCCTGAGATAAAATATGATAGTACCAGGTGATTTAACAGCCTATTTTTCTATACAGGCAGAAGAGCCTTAAATGTATCACTCCCACTTGTAGCAGCAATAAAGTATAGCCAACCGTGAAGCAGGATTTGAACCACTCACCTCAGGACAGAGGCCATGAAATCAGGTGGAATTTAAGAGGCTGTCCAACAACTGCATTCTAGTCGGTACATGCAGTGCCCGGCAAAAGCCACCCATTTGAAACTTTACTTGTACCTAACTAACTGTCGCCAGTCGACTGTCTACCAGATGCTGAGATACAGCAAAGGAGCTAATATCGATAGATATGGTAATCAGAGCTAAATACATAATGTCATATGTTTGATAGCCGAGCTGTTATTATGGCCAACTCATAATGCAGGAAGATATGGAGCGAGTGGGCCTATAGCCATAAACACCAAGTAGTCTATGCTTAGGCTTTCTTTTGTTAATGACCAACTTATTTATACAAACAACTGCAGCTCACGCCGGAATGCGTTAGAATAACTAAAAAAAAGTCGTAATAGGCACACACAAATGTAACTAAAAGTTGGGTTAATAAAATACGGCAAATTTTAGGCCGACACCAGTGCCATGCTAAATGGCACGGCTGGTATGACGGCTCAACACTCACTAGAACCGAAAATGGTACATCTCATAAGTTGTGCAAAGATCTAAACCTCTAAATGAAGATAACAGCACAGTACCCTGCATTCTGCATGCAGCACTGGCGTCAACACTATAATATAAATGCTCAAAAATAGCTATTCGTTTGTCGCTAATGCGACAGGGACCAGCACAAACATGCACCGGCTTACTACAACACAAGCTCAGCAGCACTTGCACTCACCCACAGCCAGTCCTTGCCTGCTAGAGATTGGCTGTGTGAAGGTCAAAGCGATGCCTTAAATGATGGCCGGGTCATAAGTCAAGATATAATCTCAATCCTGTATAATCATACATCGCCCAGCTAATAAGCTTCATGTAATCCCTGCTACTTCATTATTTGGTCGCTTCTAATTTAGCCTCAAAGGTAAGATTTCGTAATCGAGGCTCAGCTCTCATTCTCTGAAAGATTTATGGATTCGATGATGTTTTCTTGGCAGCAAATGTAAAGTGCCTAGAGCGAGATTTAGATTTCTGAAGGTGCTTTATCGATGTATTATTATTGTTATTGTGACAAATAGGGACGATATTGATTATTTAATGTGTAATTCAATTGGCTTTCTTCTGCGTTTCATTGACCGGCTTCCGTATTATAGTCACATTTTATTAGGCTGTATGGAGGTAAGCTTCACAGGCGCTTATTGTATGTGCCACCAAAAATATGGTTCAAATTGGTTTCTACCGAACAAGTCAAGATCAAACGCTCTGTTGCTACTCTTCCATAGTATCCATTGCTGCCAGCAGTCTTAAAGCGATTTGCATAAGATAGAGGCGAGAAAAATTAATTCTAGCTTCATATGTAGACATTTAAAATCTTTCACCATGATCCTAAATTTCATGCAGCTTTTTGAAAAGCTTTGCCGAAAAGTGAATATATATCATTTTTTGTGGAGAACCTCGAGAGAACAAATTAATGGCCGTTGGTAATAAAAATATTAATAATCCACTTGATAAAACGCCCTCAGAGATTGTAATCTCTTCCTGGGCGCTTTACATTCGCTGCAAATGGTAACTCAATAGAATTATTTGCAATATCATGCTTGATAAACAACACGAACAGCGTGGTTATAGGTGACATGCACACGGTAAGCTTGGAAATGTAGTCAGTGGCAGAAAGTACAGTGTCAGCACCCATATGCACACGAAGGACGAATCACAGGGACCCACTGAATGCTGTCCTGAATAGGAGTGTTCATGTGTTCTTTTTAAATGTTGTCAAGTCCGGGGATGTTCTGACGCAAGTCGGAAGGGAGTTCCAGGCTTTGGGAGCATACGAACTAAATGCATGGTCTCAACAGGATTTGAGGTTCGTATGTTATATTGGTAGGCTTTTGGATTCCGAAAAGCCGGTGGTACCCTGCTTGGCCCGGTGGGGGAGTATCTCTGAGAGATAGGCTGGAGCCAAAGAATGAAGTGACCTAAAAGTAAGCAGCAAAACCCTGAAGTCAATCCGTCGCTTGACTGGTAGCCAGTGCAGGTCTCGCTTGACTGGTAGCCAGTGCAGGTCGGCAAGACGCGGTATGACATGGAAACTTCGACGTTCACGACGGACAAGCCTAGCTGCAGAGTTTTGCAGAAGCTGTAATCCCGTGGTTGCTCATGCCAGTAGGCCAGCAAGCAGCGAATTGCAGAAGTCAAGTCGGGATGTCGCAAAGGCACGGACCAATATAGACGTAGTATCCTTATCTAAACAAGCCCGAATTTAAGCAATGTTATGTAGCTGTAAGTAGGCAGTTTTGACTGCGGAACTGATGTGGTCGTCTAACGAGAGGTCAGCTACTCTCCTACAGCCGAATATGGAACATCCTTTTGAGCAGTCCTGAGCTGCTACTTCTATGCTACTCACTACCTCTACTGCTCTCCTGACTCTGCTATGCTTCCCACTTTCTCTTTTTTGCGTGAGACGAAGTCTGTTGGCTACCGAATGCGTACCGAAAGCCGCTTAGGCTGTGAGTGGGCTATACACAACTCTCCCGTGTAACACCCACATGGTCTTTATGACTTTGTTGAGTTATAGACGGAGATACATTACATTACATTACCTTGGAACATGACACCAAGATTTCGAGCTGATTCAACAATAGATATGATAGAGTAAGGATATTTTAATAAATTCTATGCTTGACAGAGAGCAAGTGATTGTCAGACTGACATGAAATTATTTGGCAGCTATGCATATTAAGACATATCCGAAAGCCTGCTGTATTTTGAAACAGTTCCAATCAATAAAGGAATCAGGCCGTCAGTCCTTTTAAAAAGACATTGCAGTAATCTGACAGCATCACCATAAACACATGAATTTTTTGCCGATCACACTCTTTTACAAGCAATTTCCGACATTGAAAAGTTCAACTGAAATTTCGCCAAGCTACTACTTTAGGAAATGTATTCATCCAAAAACAACTGAAATTGTGGTGTATCATGCAGTTCTTTCCAGACTTAATAATGATAATAATAATAATGCACTTGATAAAGCGCACTCGGAGAACTCAATCACTCTCTAAGCGCTTTACATTTTCTGCAAAGAGAAATGCAATTGAATAAGGAGTAATATCAAGCTAGATAAACAAACAAAATGAATAACGTGGTTAAGGGTAACATGCACTAGGTCAGCATGCGAATGTGGTTAGTGGCAGCATGCACAGTGTCAGCACGCATAGGCACATGAAGGACAAATCACAGGGACCCACTAAATACTGTCTTAAATAGGTGTTTTAAAGATCGTTTTAAATTTGGTAAGGTCAGGGGTTGTTCTGATGCAGGTCAGAGGGATTTCCTGGGATGAAGGGATGAAGCTGTGTTTCTATAGCATAGAACTTAAAGCTTGGCGATTGTATCAGCAACATAAATTAATATCTACCGTGCAATGTTAAGGTCAGAGAGCTGAGCATTTTAGCTTTCTGAACTTGTAACCCTATTCAATTGTCTTTAGGTGTCAAAAAATGTACGTCTGTAGGTGACACTAACATCCTGTTCATTACATTAATAATGTCCTAAAAATCAATTTCTTGATGCGGCTAAACCAGCCGCCTTAAGAAAATGAGCAGAAGGTGTAATATCACTCAAGTGTCTCTTCTCATGATGGTTTGCAAGAAGTTATAATATGTCGTGAAAGTTCATGAACCTCCAATATGCCAGGAAGAAAGACCAGCTGAACTCATATATTGAAACTTCAGACCATCTAGTGGGTTGGAATCTAGTTTTAAAGCCAATTTGCAAGGAAATTTGGAGTTGCTTCTAATACATAACGACAAATTTAGCAATGCGTAATTAGGTACAGCTTCAGTGCTTGTTTTGCTGAAAATTGTGGCGTCTTTTTATACAATCGATCATCAATTCCTTCGTGAGCGTCACACATCTCGCCTGGGCATCACTGGCACTGCATTGCAATTGTTTAAATATTTTCTCCTCGAGATAATCCAGAATGTGGATGTGGATGAGCACAGATAATCCAAGAATTATATGAAGTATTAGGTTCTTCAAGACGCTGTGCTTTGTTCCGTTCCTTTCACGGTTCATGCTTTTCCAATGGCCGATGTTACTGCCAAGCATAATCTAGGATTTCACATCTATACAAATTACATTTGCTTGTAACTTTGCTTCGATTGCACCAGTTCTTTAGTACGTCATATTCTCTCAACTTTATTGATGCATATATTGATTCAATCCACAAATGTATGGCAGTAAATTTCATTAAAGTGAATGATGATAAGAACCGACGTACTGATTACAGGCAAACTAAGCAATATCTTAATGATAAGAATGTTAAAGCTCACGATCGGCTCTGCCAGTTTAAGTATCCAGCTGACGCATTTCGAAATTGAACATCTTGTTGCAAAGTCGTCTTTTCCAAGACGACCAAATAAACTCAATAGCCAAGTCGGCCAACACTCTCAGCTATACAACTTTGATAAAAAGAAAACTGCTGCATTAGACAGGAATTCCATGTCTAAATAGGTCCTTGCATTTGTGACATCCCGTCTCGACTTCCGAAACTCCCTGCTTGCTGGTCTAAAGGCCAGCTCAATGAGGCTCTTACAGGTGGCAAAAAACTCCACCGCTAGGCATGTCTGCAGCTTGAGCTTGGGAGTGGCGAAATCACGTCAATTCTCTCCTACCAAGCCAGGATCCAATGAAGCGATGCATCGACTTCAATGTTCTGTCCCTCGCAGACACGTCTCTTCATTTTTCTCTTGCTCTAGCCTTCCTATCGAATCTTCTTTCCTACCAGGGTAAGCATCATACCATTCTTTTTTGGAAATCTCTTTTGAGTCTCCTGCCAACCTACAATCTTTTTGTTCGTTTGTTACCAAAACCTGGAACTGACTTCCGACTTGCCTCACAACATCCCCTGACTTTATCGCGAAGTAAAAAAGAAAACCAAAATAAATGTTTTCACCACGAAAATAGTTTATCCATTTGATTCGTCCTTTACGTGATTAGTTGACCCCACATTTGGCATGCTGTGACTAATCATCACTGCTAGTTGACCCTGTGCTTAGGGCGGCTAATCATAGTATTTCTGTTGCTTATTAAGTGTGCAACCACAGCCGAGTTCGAAAAGCTTCCTTTGCACCAAATTTAAATGACCTAGACAGGTATTGATTTCTTTAATATAAAATGTATCTTTTTTATTTTATTTTGTTACTATGTTGTTAAACAAAGCTAGCAAGTACGGTATAAGTTCAAAGGCTCATCGGTTGACGGATTCAGTGCTGTATAGAGTTTTTACCGAAACTCTAAAGAAATGCTTTGGTAAAATCTCTTGGTTATTCTTATAAGTTTAAAATACTTGTAATCCTCTATTACTTCTTTAGCATATTACGTTGCCATGCGACCATAATTAAAGTTCTTTTGAACCGTTAAAGATTATATCGGGGCTGATGTTTCAATGCACCTGTGTCTTATCTATATTTAAAACGTGGAAGTAAGTGTGATGAAGCTTGGTCGAACTGTCGCTTTAAAATTTAAATTGACATCTTACCAAAGGAATCACCGAAATGTCTATCTACTTTCATCTCCATGCACGAGGCACAGAGTCGCACCAATGCTACGAATCGTCAATCCGTCGGATCTCGCCTAACTCGGCTCACTCCTAAACTGGGCGTATTTCTTGTAACTGCACCTGAATTGCCCCAAACTCGAGCGAATTGATGACTGTAAAGCCAACGTGCCAGTTAGGGCAAACCTAGTATTACTCAAACCTTCGACTGGCTACTAATCAAAATGGAAACAATCAGTATGTGTTTGCTGCGATCTGCATCAATATAAGTGCTATGCTCCAATGTTTACTTTATATAGCTGATCTGGTTAGTCAAGTTTCATCATTTTAAGCAACAAAATAATGCCAAACGTGTAGGTACTTTATTTAAAGAAAGCCTAGCCTAGCCATGGTCCATATATTTTGGTTGACACGTCAAGATAATTACAAGTGCTTTAGTTAAGATCATCGTACGACAGCCATAACAAGTGCACTGTTTCTCACAGACATGCCATATCCGAAAACAACTGTCGTTATATCTCTAAACTAAGGTTTATATATAAATGTATAAATAAAGTTATTGATTAAGTATTTAAGACATTAGTCAGTGAATATGAGTAACAGTTTTTGTAAAGGTCCTCATGAGACTGGACTCAAAACTGGAGGTGGAGTTGCTATTATCGTGCCCTCGAAACTCAACTTCAAGCCATTTGCAGTACCCTTGAAGCAGTCTTTTGAATCAATTGTCTTGGTCTCACCCGAAAACAAGCTTCCGATAGTGGCAGTAGTCTATCACCCACCAGGTACCAAATCCTCATTTATCTCAGATTTCTCCGATCTCCTTCTGATTCTGTGTGCAAGAAATCGATGCTTCCTCGTTATGGGTGATTTCAACGTTCACTTTGATAACCTATATACCACTTTCAGCACCGATTTTCGTGCATGGCCTTATTCATTGTCTCTTGTGGCTCATGTACGTGGCCCTACCCACATCAAAGATCACATACTCGACAAGATTTTCACACATAACTGCACTTTGTCATCACCAATTATTACCAAATCCTGCTTATCTGACCACATGCAGATCTCATTCAATCTACAGTGTGTGCCCACATCCTGCTCTAAAATGAGCTGTGAATAGCAAAACCTCAAGACCTTGACTTCGATGCTGTCCGTGCGAGAATATCTACTTCACGTCTGCTGCTCAGTCCTCCCTCGGATCTTTCACCATTGGTAGATAGCTACAACACGACACCGGCTGACAAGCTCAACTAGTTTGCATCTCTGACGAAGTGAACTGTGAGCCCCCTCCCGGACGGCCTATGCTTTACCACAGAAATTAAACTAGCCAAGTCTACAAAACGAAAGCTTGAAAAACCATGCAAAAGATCTGGACTAACTTTCCATCGACAGGCATATGAATACTACTGTAGGTTGTACCAATCAATCCTAGCTATGGCCAAGTCTAGCTTCTATGGAAACATTGTTTAATTACAGATGCACGATCAAAAAATGCTGATGGCAATAAACCATCTCTTAAACAATTCCCAGATTAGCTCCTTACCTGATGATCCTCGTGATGATCTAGCCGATCGCTTCTCTCGATTCTTTTTGCAGAAGATAGACAAGATCAGGGAATTCATTCCTGCGATGACAACCTCCCCACTAGAATGCTGTTCCTCGGTTCCTGGCTGTACCTCAATGTCTGCATTTATGCAGATCACTAGTGATCTAGTCCTAAATTTCTTATCTCAATCAAAGAAGACGACAAGTCTTCTGGACCCTATTCCCACTGTCCTGCTCCTACGTTGCATTGATCTGCTGCTGCCATGCACAAGTAACATCATTAATATGTCATTAGCCTCAGGTCATGTCGAAGCAATTTTCAAAAAAGCTGTAGTCAGGCCACTTCTCAAGAAAGCTACACTACACCAAGAGAACTGAAGCTACTACCGCCCAGTCTCCCTCCTACCATTTCTATCAAAGACACTAGTACGGGTCGTGGCAGACCTGTGAACTCCTACATCGAAACCTCACACCTTGCTTGTAAGTTCCAGTCTGGCTTTAGAGCTAATCACTCCACATAGTCAGCATTGCTACGGGTATACAACGACCAACTTAGGGAATGCAGACATGGGTAGAGTGTATCTGGTTGTTTCGCTCGATCTTTCGGCAGCTTTTGATACCATCGATCACAAAGTTCTTCTAGTGAGCATCTCATCTCACCTGGGCATCACTGGCACTGCTCTGCAGTGGTTCAGGTCTTATCTCAGTGAATTACTCTAGAGTATTGACATGAATGAACAAAGATCATATGAAGTACCTCTAAAATATGGAGTACCTCAGGGCTCCGTGCGAGGTCCGGTTCTGTTCATGGTTTATACTCTCCCTCTTGCTGATGTGATCGCCAAGCACAATCTAGGCCTTCACTTCTATGCGGATGGCACTCGTTTAGACCTTCGCTCTGATCCCTCCCAGCCTTCGAGCACCTCAAATTCTCTCAACTCACTTGCTGCATGCATTGATGACATCCGCACATGGGTGGCAGCAAATTTTCTAAAACTTAACGATGATAAAACTAACTTACTAGCTATGGGCAAACCCAGTGTGATTCAGAGATTGGAAAGGCTGACCCTCAAAACTGGCTCTGCCAGCATATCTCCAGTTAAATCAGCTCGCCATCTAGGTGTCATATTCCAAAGCGACCTCTCGTTAGACGACCATAGCAGCTCCACTGTCAAATCCGCCTATTTTCAGCTTCATAACAATGCTAAAATTCGGGCTTGTTTATATAAGGATAGCATGCTCAAGTTGGTCCCTGCATTCGAGACATCCCGTCTCGACTTCTGCAACTCACTGCTTACTGGCCTACCAGCATGTGCGATCAGGCGATTGCAGCTGGTGCAAAACTCTGCAGCTAGGCTTGTCTGTCGTGAGCATCGCAGTAGCCACATTACTCCACTTCTCGTCGTGCTGCACTGGCTACCAGTCAAGCAACGGATTGACTTCAAGGTTTTGTCGCTCACTTTTAGGTCCCTTCATTCAATTTTTCCAGCCTATCTTTCAGGTATACTACCCCATCAGGCCAAGCATCGTACCACCCGCTTTTCGGAATCCAACAGTCTACAAATACCTCGTACAAACCTCTAATCCTTTGGAGACCTTGCATTTAGTTCGTATGCTCCCAAAGCCTGGAACTCCCTCCCGACCTGTGTCAGAACATCCCTTGAGCTGACCACATTAAAAAGTAACTTAAAAACACACCTATTTAGGACCGCACTTAGTGGGTCCATGTGATTCGACCTTAAATTGCTAATAGGTGCTGACACTGTGCATGCTGCCACTAACCAAATTTGCATGCTGACTCTGTGCATGTCACCCCTCACCATTTTATTCATTTTGTTTGTTTTTCAAGCTTGATTTTACTTACCATTCAATTGCATTTCTCTTTGCGGCAAATAAAAAGCACTAGAAAGAGATAAGTTCGTTGAGGGCGCTTTATCAAGTGCATTATTACTCTTATTGTTATTATTCCTAGATAGCCTTTTCACCTTACCATTCTCATTTCTTTCGGCAGATTGTTTTTTGTTTTGCCAGCCTTTCTCACTTTTTAAGGATACCGTGTCAATGTTATTAATTATCCCTTTGCTTGGAAGTCAATCTCGATTGACCGCATACTAAATCTGCCGAATTTGTGAAACTTGAAAGAATGTGTAACCATTATGCTCTTCTAGTACACTATAAGGTCACTATTTGAGTCGTCCCTTAGAGTACTTTAGGAATGAATGCTAATAATATTGTCATCAGCCTGAATACATTCGCCCTATCTAGATACTAAGAGCTGATTTAGATATTGAGTTTTGCAATGTGGTTCTAATACTATCACAACGTATCGTCATTATTGTACTTCCTTCCTCTCAGTCATCCTGATAAAAAGTGCCTCGTAGGCGTGGCTAGGTAACTAGCTAAGAGGGTGCATGTTAATTCTTTATGACCCTTACCTTTGTGTAAGTAATAACTTGTAACATAAAAACCGTTATAACATTTTCTAATCGGCAGAACAGGCATATTTGTTGCTCTAGTTACGTTGGCCTGTAGGTAATCAAGCCGTGTTAGAAGCGTCACATTGTGGCGGGTTGGAAGACATAGCACTCTCAATAAACTGGTAGACTGACTAAAAGACAGTTTTACTATTATCAGATTTAAAGTTAGTCTTGATGATCTAGAAAGGTAAGACGAAGCAAGATACTTGAAGTGATGCTGCTATATTATAGAACAACCACGTCTTTTTGTATTTCAAAGAGTCAGAACTATTTTAAGTCATATCAATAAAAGTCATGCATAAAGAAATGAAAACTGATTTCCAAGCTGCTGCTGATGTTTACATAATGAGCTTTTGTAGGTTTCAGACGGTAGTCATAAAAAAGATTGAAAATTGAAATGCTCTACAGTTTCTCGATCTCTACTAAAAGAATTGATACGAAACGATTCAATATTTTGTAGAATCTGAATTATCTGCTATGTTGAAACTACGACTGAAGTTCAAAGAGAAATATGCCTAGACCATATTGGTATATAGTCGTTTCAATGATTCTAAGCTAAGTTATTATTAATTACCAGAGTCTCATACGCCATTTACCTTTATGTTTCAAAGAACTTCAAGTGATTATTAAATTTTCTATAAGTTTTAAGTTTTTAATAAATAGGTATTGACAGCCGACGGTAAGCAAGAATGGCCCTGAGGCTGAAATATGCCGAGACTTTAGCATACATTCCTAGGTATCATAGATGACATAGTAAAGAACCAAAAATTAGCTTCCTTCGCAGCACACGAAAAGCGAATAGAAGGACATTGATTTTTCTGAGATCGCTTTATCAAATGTTTTACTATTACTATGATAAAAGTTAGTTATTTTGAGTCAGTTGGAAAATCAGCAATAGCCTTGCAGTCTCCAGAAATTAGGGCACGAAGAGAGAGCTAGTGATTCAGAAATATGGCCGACAATTCCCTTCGAGCAAAGTTAGCAAGTGACAGATTGTGTTAAGGTTTTATTATTTTCCAACTCAGATCTTGGATTAAAGTCCTAGCATTACCCAAGGATTGCGATCGCCCGATATGCCGTTCTTTTCCCCAGGTTGCATGATTTCCAGCATCAAGAGCTATGAAATTTAGGAATGCTCCTCTATTTGCATAGATTTACACTCACCAAAGATTAAAATTTGAGGGAATTTTCGTATAAGATGAGCTAGGAAGACGATAAGTTTGCACGCATTAACGAATGCCTTTTTGTGCTTGCACAGAACGATTAGTTTAGGAATACTAGGTAGATGAAAATATTGAAAAAGGCATTGGGCACGACGAACTCATTGTACCTGTTCAACAATCACTCCAAAATCTGTTTAATTAACTATTTCGCAGGTATTAATCACACGGCTTTGAAGAAACATAGCTGATACAATAATAATAAGTACACTTATATCAAGGAATTAGGCATGTCTCTTTGAGCAAGGCTTAAATTAATTCCGATAAAAGAAGACATCGTATGAAGTTCTTGGTCTATAAATTCTTCAATCGGCATTGTGTAACCACTGTCCTTAAAAGTCTGTACCAGTATGTCGATGGCTAGAGAATATTCCATGGCATACTATCGTTATATCATGAAATTGCGGTCATTGAGATCCTGATGCACTTCGTTTGACGTGTTGAGCACCATGCCTGTTCTTTGTTCATTTTGTCCTTGAGGTGATGTTGATGATTCTTTTTTTTTATTCATTGGTTTGTCGACCACCTTGATCAGCATTATTTTATCATCATGAAAGTCTTTCAAGCATTTAAACATTTATTTCGGCCATTCTAACGACAAAAATGAGCCTTCAGAAATCGCACTTGTACATTTTTAGCATTATTATGCCTGCAGGAAGTACAAGAAACTTAGAGAAGGGCTTAGTCAATCCAATAGTGTGGCTATATGATATTGCCGGACTTTGCAGTGCTGGCAGTGTTTCTTCCTAATATTGCTACAAAATAGTAGACCAAAGTCAAAATTCACCATTAAAAGTTAAACTAGTTTTTAAATTTTTTTGATTGTTCATTTAGTTTAATTCAACTCAATTATCTCGATTTTAAAATGGCTAAGTTTAGGAATTTTAAAACTTACTACCAAGCCCTGTGCATCTAGCAAAGTGAAAGACTGTGGTCCCCATTATGGTTCTATGCAGTTTAGATTTGGGCAACATTGCTAAATTACAATCAGCAAAAACTGTTTCTAATGCTCAATAATAACAAGAATAATACATTTGCAGAAGACCCTCAGGTAACTTGATTTATTCTTATGCACTTTACGTTTGGTGCGAAGATGGCCTAATTATTGGTAGCCCACTCAATGTCAACAAGCTACAAACATTGTCTGTAGTGACATACATAAAGTTATCTTGCAAACATGATTAATGGCTGTAGGCGCATTATCGCTAAATCATAAGCTTACAAAATACAACAACATTTACACATTTTATGTTGTGGTAGATGCATTTTAGGTTCTTTTGAAATTTTATCACGTCGAGGAATTTCGAATTATACGAACTAATGGCACAATTTGAAGTATTTGAGGTTCCCCGTGAAGTATAGATAAAAGATACGATACACAAAAGGAAGTGGTATGATGCTTGGAATGGTGAGGAAATAGATCTGATATGTAAGATGGAGCACACAATGGTGGGAAACGTACCATGTTTTTCCTAAAGAAAATGCCTAAATAGTAAACAGTCATTCATTTGGCAACTCCAAACGTATTGTAGCAGTGGCGTACTACTCTACCCTTAGATTTCACGAAGATATGAGGCAAAATATTTCACCCAAAATAGAAGCAGCTAACTGGAAATAAGACAACACTTCAAAGTAAACAATTTAAACACTTGAAAACTTCATAGCTAGGCAAAATTTACCACTCCAATAATCTGCAAGTGACCTTTGAGTTTTTGGGAAGAAACGATGTTTCATTATCGAATTTTTGGAAAGAAACCGTATTTCATTACCACCATTAATATTGGAAAACATAAAAATAAAAGCCATGGACAAAAATGATCCAATGAACTTCTAAAATATGGTGTACCTAAAGGCTCAGTGCTTGGATATGTTTTTTTACGGTATATACTCTCCCTCTTGCCGTTGCGATTACCAAGAACAATACAGGCTTCCACTTTCAAACTGATCACATTCAGTTGCTCTTTGCTTTGATCCCTTCAAACACTTTGAATTCTCTGAACTCCCTTGCTGTCTGTATTGAGGACGTCCACGCATAGATGTCAGCAAATATTCTTAAATTAAATGGTGATGAAACCATCTTACTAATTATGCAAAAGCCATTTCTGATTCAGAAATTTGACAGGCTAATGCTCAAAATGGCTCTGCCTGCGTATCTCCTGTTGAATAAGCACGAAATTTAGGCGTAATTTTCCTTTGTGACCTTTCATTTGACGACACATCAGCTCGACATTCAAGCGTGTCTACTTTAAGCTACATAACCATGTTAAAATTCGGGCTGGTTAAAACAGGGACACCAAATCTAATCTGATACAATTGGTGACAACTTGCCTTGATTTCGGTAGCTCACTGCTTGCTGGTCGACCGGCCCATGTACTCGGGAACTTGGATCAATTTCAAGACTCTGCAGTTAGGCTTGCCTATCGTGAGCTTCGCAGTTGCCGCATCTCACCCCTTCTAGCGGTTGGCAGTTACTCCCAGTATGGCAAGGCATCGACTACAATGTTTTTAACTCACTTTTAGGTCCCTTAATTTTTCAGCTCCTTCTCCTAATTAGATCTACTCGCCCCCCAGCCTAAGCATCGCATAACCCACTTTTCGGAATTACAGTGCTTACCTATACATCTTACAAATCTAAAATCCTATGGAACCTTTAGTACGTAAGCGAAAAAAGCCCGAAACTCACTCGCAACTGACGTGAAGATATCTTTTGACTAAACTGCATTTAAAAAGAAACAAAAAGCATCTATTTATCAAAGTAATAGTGGATTCCTTTGACTCGTTTTTTATGTGCATATGTGTGCTGACATTGTGCATGCTGCCCTTAACCATATTGCATGCTGACCCTGCTCCTTTCACCCCAAATAATGTTGTTCTTGTGTTTTTATGGGGCATGGTACAAATAACCATTCAATTGTGTTTCTTTTTTGCAATTATAAAGTACCTAGAAGATAATGAGGTATCAGAGGGCACTTTATCAAATTCATTATTGTTATTGTTAAACTAAAACTGTCAATCTCAAACTGGATACTCATTTAAAAGTTCGAAGTAAGGGAAAATTATCAGTACCAAAATATTTTCAAAGAGAGAAAATCTCGTCACTATTAGATTGTCTATGGTGAAATTCATCCTAAATAGGCTTTATTTTTAAGATATAGATGTTTCGAGATACCTATAACCTTTCATCACGCCCAGCATCCTAATTTTTAGGTTTGGCAGACCTTCACTGCATAGCAGTAGCAAGGAATTTTGCCGCGACAGCCTCGTTGCATGTGGGTCCAAGCATTGTCACCTTCGGACTCAGCCATTCGCTAGCGTTTCAAATGCAATTTCAGGTCAATATTGTGCTAAATACTTAACGTATTTATCATTGCGACGGCTTATTTAACTATACCTCAGATTGTACAAACTAAGCATGTTTTTACAGCCAGATTATATGGGCAAAGCTTCAAAATGGTATTTGCAATCACGAGGCCTAGTCGTTAACCATACTACTGCATTCTCGATGCAATCTCGAAAATAATTTATCCGATATACCTCCAAGCTTAAAATAATGCAGTTCAATGGGCAAACTAGCAGTCTCGGAATTTTTCAGATGCCATAGAATAACTGTGTGGTTTCTGAAAGATTGACTCACTAATTAGCCTGATAAACGGCTTAGATTCTTCACAATTGTTGACAGCCAAGGAATTTTACTTTAGGCTTACAGTCACTATGTAAGTTACATAACCATGAAGGTCTCAATCCTTAGCCGTTTCGATATGGTTTAAATAGTATCAGTCAATTAGTAGCCAATATGCTCAGTCGTGCTTAGGAGAACTCAAGTTTCCAATTGCATAGGTCGAATGTTTGCAAAGCACTTTTTATACACTGTTAACTTTGGACAGACTTACGCTAGCTTGATCATTCAGCAGGATTAAAATGTATACACTTACCTTCAGCACGAGATTAACTTCAAGCTCGTCGATTTCCTTTAATCTTAAAAAAATAAACATCTAAGTTTTTTATACATAATTGCATAGGTATGCATCATTACAAATTCAAAAAAAACCAACTGCTCCCATTGGCCCTCTGCGAAATCGTAAGTGCATATGATGCTAACATCGAACCTTCAAGCATTGGTATAAATTGGTGAACAATTGTTTGGCTCTTTGTGCGTCAGGAAACCTTAAGATATCAGCAAAAGAGCCGCTGATTTACAAGTCATATTTATATCTGTGTGGAAGAAAGAGCCTTGAATGGGTTACCACCACTTAGATAGAGGATTAAAGGATCGCCTAATGCTGGGTTCAAATACACTACCTGGTTCTTAAAGTGCAATTACCTTACCGGTGGCTAAAATCCTGATCAAGTCATATTATGCATGTCCCTACAAGTCTCTTTGAAAAAATTAGACTTGTGCACACAATAGAATTGTCTCTACTACTGCCTTATATCTATGGCTACGGTTCACCAAGCAGCTGACAAGAACTAAAGCCTGTGGAAAGCTATGTCGTTAAGCCTATTCTCGCCTTCTCATCAGTCTGCCAGTGGCATTTTCACCCAGTGAGCCTGAGATAAAATATGATAGTACCAGCTGATTTAACAGCCTATTTTTCTATTTAGGCAGAAGAGCCCTAAATGTATCACTACCACTTGTAGCAGCAATAAAGTATAGCCAACCATGAAGCAGGATTCGAACCACTCACCTCAGGACAGAGGCCATGAAAAGCAGCCCGTGTCTATAGCCTACTGGGATGCCACGGCTCATTAGACGGCGCCGGGTATGAATTATTGGCAGTTGCACTTTAGTATTGTTTATATTACCATTACCCCATGTTAAGTCATCACCGAAGGAAATCGACAATCTTTTTGCTGTTAATGCAAATATTCCGGAAAAGTGCCAAAAAATCACCTCTCCAGGAATCACTGGCACATTTAAAAGTCACTTCTCAAATCCATATATCCTATTTCTGGAAATTCTAGGTTATTAGTCAGCCTAATTATGTAGCAGCAAAAAAAACCTTGGGGTAATTACCACTAGTTTGTGGCACTAAGGCTGTCTGTCGAATCTGGATGCAGATCAAGAAGAGCAACCTCACTTACAGGTTTCAAAAACTAGTGTTGGATCTTGATTTTTAAAGTTATGTTGCTGTAAAAAGCTAGGCTTTACTTTGTACATGCAACGGAGCAAAAGCAGCAACTAAGACTGATCAATGATCCGAGAGTATCAGCTGGTACAAAACAAGATAATCGGGACAGACATCCTTAGTGATAACGAGATCTAGCATATGGCCACGGGTGTGATTGGTATGATCAACGTGCTGGACCTAAGCAAAGTTATCCAGACAGTAGAGAAATGAGCCAACCTGGGTGCTGCTAGTCTTTCCAGTGGGAATATTGAACTCTGCTGCAATCAGTAGAGACTGGTCACATGAAATTATTTTAGCGAGAGCAATTGAGAGAACTCCTATATAAACAAGTTCAGACATCTAGAAGATCTCCACAACAGTGAGGGGCACTCTTTGATTAGGGCCTGATTGCTATTGGTTCAAACGATGGTCCACGATCAAAACTACATGTCTTTTAACCAAACGATTTCTAAGCAACAATAGCCACCCAACATGAATATTGTCAGATCACATGGACTAGTTTGTTGAGAAACCGGGTGTGGTATCCTCCAATGCACGACTGCTGGAGCAGAGCATCATCCATGGTTAATAAAGCAGAAATGTATCTACTTCTCGGCAGTCTGATTCTCGGGTGAGTAACTCCTTGGTTGTTAGTGAGCCACCCATTTGAAACTTTAGTTGTACCTTACTAACTGTCACCAGTCGAATGTCTACCAGATGCTGAGATACAGCAAAGGAGCTAATATCGATAGATATGGTAATCAGAGCTAAATACATAATGTCGTATGTTTGATAGCCGAGCTGTTATTATGGCCAACTCATAATGTAGGAAGATATGGAGCGAGTGGGCCTATAGCCATAAACACCAAGTAGCCTATGCTTAGGCTTTCTTTTGTTAATGACCGACTTATTTATACAAACAACTGCAGCTCACGCCGTAATGCGTTAGAATAACTAAAAAAAAGTCGTAATAGGCACACACAATAATAATAATAATAATAATAATAATAATATTGCACTTGATAAAGCGCCCTCAGAGAACTCAATCTCTTTCTAGGCGCCTTACATTTGCTGCAAAGTGATACGCAATAGAATAGTAAGTAAAATCATGCTTGAAAAACAAACAAAATGAATAACATGGTTAGGGGTTACATGCACTGGGTCAGCATGCAAATGTGGTTAGTGGCAGCATGAACAGTGTCAGCACGCATAAGCACATCGAGGACGAATCACAAGGACCCACTAAATGCTGTCCTAAATAGGTATGTTTTTAAGTTTCTTTTAAATGTGGTCAGGTCAGGGGATGTTCTGATGCAGGTCGGGAGGGAGTTCCAGGCTGTGGGAGCATACGAGCTAAATGCACGGTCTCCAAAAGCCATAGAATGAAGAGACCTAAAAGTGAGCGACAAAACCTTGAAGTCAATCCGTTGCTTGACTGGTAACCAGTGCAGGTCGGCGAGAAGTGGAGTAATGTGGCAACTGCGACGCTCACGACAGACAAGCCTAGCTGCAGAGTTTTGCACCAGCTGCAATCGCCTGATCGCACATGCTGGTAGGCCAGTAAGCAGTGAGTTGCAGAAGTCGAGACGAGATGTCACGAATGCATGGACCAACTTGGACGTGGTATCCTTATCTAAACAAGCCCTAATTTTAGCAATGTTATGAAGCTGAAAATAGGCTGATTTGACTGTGGAGCTGATATGGTCGTCTAACGACACAAATGTAACTAAAAGGTGGGTTAATAAAATACGGCAAATTTTAGGCCGACACCAGTGCCATGCTAAATGGCACGGCTGGTATGACGGCTCAACACTCACTAGAACCGAAAATGGTACATCTCATAAGTTGTGCAAAGATCTAAACTTCTAAATGTAGATAACAGCACAGTACCCTGCATTCTGCATGCAGCACTGGCGTCAACACTATAATATAAAATGCTCACAAATAGCTATTCGTTTGTCGCAGATGCGACAGGGACTTGCACAATCATGCACCGGCTTACTACAGCACAAGCTCAGCAGCACTTGCACTCACCCACAGCCAGTCCTTGCCTGCTAGAGATTGGCTGTGTGAAGTTCAAAGCGATGCCTTAAATGATAGCCGGTCATTAGTCGAGATATAATCTCAATCCTGTATGATCATACATCGCCCAGCTTATAAGCTTCACGTAATCCCTGCTACTTCATTATTTGGTCGCTTCTAATTTAGCCTCAAAGGTAAGATTTCGTAATCGAGGCTCAGCTCTCATTCTTTGAAAGATTTTATGGATTCGATGATGTTTTCTTGGCAGCAAATGTTAAGTGGCTAGAGCGAGATTTAGATTTCTGAAAGTGCTTTATCGATGCATGATTATTTCTATTGGGACAAATAGGGACGATATTTATTATTTAATATTTACATTAAACAATATTTGAATTCAATTGGCTTTCTTCTGAGTTTTATTGACCGGCTCCCGTATTATAGTCACATTATATAAGGCTTTATGAATGTGAGCTTCACAGGCGCTTATTGTATGTGCCACCAAAAATATGGTTCAAATTGGTTTCTACCGAACAAGTCAAGATCAAACGCTCTGTTGCTACTCTTCCATAGTAGCCATTGCAGCCATCAGTCTTAAAGCGATTTCTATAAGATAGAGGCGAGAAAAGATAATCCTAGCTTTATATGTAGTCATTTAAAATCTTTCATCGTGCTCCTAAATTTCATGCAGCTTGCGGAAAAGCTTTGCCGAAAAGTGAATAAATTTTTATTTTTTGTAAAAAATCTTGAGTGAACGAATAAATGGCCGTTGGTAATAATAATATTAATAATCCAGTTGATAAAACTCCCTCAGAGATTGTAATCTCTTCCTAGGCGCTTTACATTTGCTGCAAATGGTAACTCAATAGAATCATGAGCAATATCATGCTTGATAAACAACATGAACAACGTGGTTAGATGTGACATGCACACGGTAAGCATATAAATGTAGTTAGTGGCAGAATGCACGGTGTCAGCACCCGTATGCATGCGAAGGACGAATCGCGGGAACCCACTAAATACTGTCCTGAATAGGAGTATTTATATATATTCTTTTTAAATGTTGTCAAGTCCGGGGATGTTCTGACGCAATTCGGGAGGTAGTTCCAGGCTTTGGGACCATACAAACTAAATATATGGTCTCAACAGGATTTGAAGTTTGTACGAGGAATTGGTAGACTGTTGGATTCCGAAAACAGTGTGGTACGATGCTTGGCCCGGTGGGGGAGTATATCTGAAAGATAGGCTGGGGCCAAATAATGAAGTGACCTAAAAGAGAGCAGCAAAACCTTGAAGTAAATCCGTTGCTTGACTGATAGCCAGTGCAGGTCGGCAAGAAGCGGTATGACATGGAAACTTCGACGTTCACGACGGACAAGCCTAGCTGCAGAGTTTTGCAGAAGCTGTAATCCCGTGGTTGCTCATGCCAGTAGGCCTGCAAGCAGCGAGTTACAGAAGTCAAGTCGGGATGTCGCAAAGGCACGGACCAACATAGACGTAGTATCCTTATCTAAACAAGCCCGAATTTAAGCGATGTTAAGTAGCTGTAAGTAGGCAGCTTTGACTGTGGAACTGATGTGGTCGTTTAACGATAGGTCAACTGCTCTCCTACGGCCGAATATGGCACATCCTTTTGAGCAGCCCTGAGCTGCTACTTCTATGCTACTCACTACCTCTACTGCTCTCCTGACTCTGCTATGCTTCCCACTTTCTCTTTTTTGCGTGAGACGAAGTCTGTTGGCTACCGAATGCGTACCGAAAGCCGCTTAGGCTGTGAGTGAGCTTTAAAAAACTCTCCCGTGTAACACCCACATGGTCTTCATGACTTTGTGGAGTTACAGACGGAGATACATTACATTACATTACCTTGGAACATTACACCTAAATTTCGAGCAGATTCAAAAGGAGATATGCTGGCGCAGCCAATTTTGAGTGTCAGCCTTAGCAATTTCTGAATCACACTGGGTTTTCCCAGTTCGTTTTGTCATCGTTTAATTTTTGAAAATTTGCAGCCATTCATGTGGGGATGTCATGAATACATGCACCAAGTGAGTCGAGATTGGTTTTAAAATCAATCTATTGGATCAGTGTGATAAAGTATCTATAGGATCAGTGTGATAAAGTGGCTTGCAGTTACTTCTCTGCATTCGTATAATAAGCGAAGTTTTTATGACCAGAAATTCAACTACCAAGTCTATCTACAGAGGACATGAATTTTAGTCGAGAGTGTCTGAAACTGACCAAGTCTCGTTCCTGCACTTTCTGATTCAGAGCGGTTTTGTGGTTTTATTGTTTTACGGTTATATGCGGTTTTTAGGTTATGAGTTTTTAGGGATGAGTAACGGCTTTGAGCAAATGGGCCTGTGAGAACTTTGGTGCAGGAGAGTAAGGTCGTGACCCTTCAAGCACTACAAGCCCAAATACACAGCTTTTTCTCGGACACGAAGCTTTTTTGTACCGCTGCTTACTTTTTGACGGGCATCAAACTACATTTCCTACGTAAGTTTTTACGGGTGTCATGTGAATGTATAAGGAGGGTAACCGACCTCGTATTTGAAGTATAAGGAGGATAACTGACCTCGTATTTGAAGTATGTACATGTCTAGTCATGAGTTATTTTAATGAATCTTGCTAGCAAGTTGCAAATGGTTTTCTAAGCTTTCCATTATAATGAAGCTGCACTTTTTTGTGCTTCCAATAGCGATAGCTTGGAACAATTTCAAACTGATTTGGGAATTGCCATTTGGTGCATGCCTGAGTTCATGAAAGACTTAAAAGGGTTCATGTAAAGTCTATCCTTCACCAAGGACCACTTAAGTAACGAGTACCTCTGGGTTAGATTTTATGCCCAATGTTTTTATCTTACGTACCCAGCCTCAAGCCGATCTCACGGGCAAACACAATCGAGGTATTTCTGTTCTTTCGAGTCATCAGTACACCTCTTTCTACAAACAAAAATATTGCTCATTGATTACTATGGTTTGCTTACGACAGTAACGGATGATATTCCCACTTTTGTAAATTCACAAAGTATGATTCAAACAGAACCACCCTTATATTAATTGTCTATCATAGTATCACGAGAAAGTTGACAACATTAACATTAATTGTGTATCTTCAGCCTTCCATCTCGTGACGTCAGTCATTAATCTAAGCCTTAGATTATAAAATCAGGCTTCATTTGTTTGAAGGATTCATTTTATTACCGAAAAATGCATCCATTCCGCTTAGGAGCACTTAAAAAATTAGGGACTGCTTAGATATAATGGCTACAGACCTACTAACGACTTAATTTGTATCTCGAATATAGAATATTGTAATGCTGTTGATTCAGGACCCATGCATAGCCCTGATGATTGACTAATTTAGAGAAAAACACAGCAGCAACAATAAAGTCTGTCAAAGTTTGTCATCAGCGGAATAGTATCAATATAATATCATTTGTAACTACACTTCAGGGGCTTCCTATTGAGGATTGACATGGATCTATAGCTCTTTTTCTTTATCCGAGATCAGACCTAAATTGACCAATTGACTGACCTTTACTGACAACACCATGACAGGCTTCCCTTTTTTATACTGCTAAATATATTGTAATTGATTAGGTCCATCGTGGGATTTCCACCTTCATGTTCAAATCGTTAGTTGTACCAGCGATGCAGTCCGGTTTAGTGTCCCTCCAAAGCCAGTGGCCAATAGTACCAGTATCAATATATAGTATCAATATATCAATAATAGTATCCAATAGCCTTCAGGCAACAATTCCATTCTTAATTTGAAGTTAGCTGACCACACTTTTACTCAATGTATATAGATGTGTATATATATATATATATATATATATTAACTATTTTATTAAATATGAGAAAATGAGCTTGAACGTTAGCTGTAGTAGCCCTGCCCTGCCGGTGCCAGGGGGCTACTGGCAGCTCTAGGTTCAGGAAAAGGGACTTCACAGCTTCCGACCCGAAAAAAGCGTCCAAGACCCTAGCCGCTGGAGTACCATTCGTTGACTGCATGCTCAATGCCGAGGTTCACCAGGCAGGCTTCATTATCTGGCCACCGGCTGCCCATGGCTCCGTCTGCCAAGGGCCTCACCACTGTCGTTCAGCACCCAGCATTCAGCAGAGAACGGGCTATGGCCTCGTACTTACCGACCTTTTTATGGGCCGCCACCACAAGCGCCTATTCACTCCTATCAAACGGCACACTTAGGTTGACTACGACTGCGACGTTGTCAGTGTGTGGGCATGTGTTAGCTTGCCTTCTTGGTTACCTGCATGCTTGAGTGCCTGAGTGCATGTATGCATACCTATGTACCTGTATGCTTGCTCTCCGGCATTTGTTGGTGTATATGTGTGTGTGTGTGTGTGTGCGTGTGTGTGTGTGTGTGTATGTGTGTGTGTGCATGATAAGGTCCCTTCAATGTTCTGTTAGGTTTGAACATTCTTTTCGGGAACTTAACTGACCTCCAAGAGTAGGCATACCCTCTTTAAATGACTGATGTCCAGGTGCACAGCTTTACGACTGAGGTCGATGGCCGAGCTAGTTTGGTTGAGTGGTTAAGCTACTGGCTCCGACCAAGGTTTCGCTGAGGTCGTGGCCTTGAGACCGGAGGCACATGCGAAGCGCCTGAATAGAGATTAAGTTCTCTTAGGGCATTATACAAATAAGTTATATTTTATATGAATTGACCCCAGCCGTATATGTGAATCCTCCGGATAGAGATTCGTGTCTCTTACGGTGCTGAACTAATGAATTAAAAACTTTATATTCCCATTGACATCTTTATTTTTATGTTTGGCTCACATGATTCACCCTCTTGTTTACGGCCATGCAGTTGATCAAATATTGTTCTACAGTTGAAGCCTGTCGTCTCTTAGTACTACTGAGCTCTGCCCATTTTGTAACATGAAGATCCCATTCGGTCAGCACCCTGTACTTTACTTCTCATGTAGAATGATGTGTATCGCTAAGCCTTGAGACCCTTACAGTTTTTATAAACTTCTTCACGTATATACCTTACCTTTCTCCCAGCTGCTGCTACATTCTTCTAGTCTGTCCTCACTGATGGCATAATTTAGTTTCATCTATGTAAAAGGTTTGACAAGTTAGCTCCTCATCATAATAAACTAAAAGACATAAAAATAATTCTAAATTGTTATGTCGCATCCCAGAGTACTATGATTCTTTTTTGGCAGTTCATGTAAGCAATAAGGAATGCATGGCAGCTTATAGCATGAACAAATGAAAGTTCATATGAACACACAAAAACTCATATTCAGCCAACTAATGTAGTAAGGAAGGAATTCTTTTGTACTTCTTTAAAGTTTTTCGATTAGACGGAGGTTTTCTAGCCAGTCGGAAGTGAGTTTGAGGCATCGGAAGATAAGGATATAAAGGCAAGATCTTCAAAATATTTGAGGTTGGTTAGAGGCACATCTAACGAACATGGATTAGAAGGCAAGGTGGTGCTCTGCCTAGGCTGATTGGGAACTATTTCGGATTAGTTAAGTAATGCAAGAGAAGGGAAGAATCTAAATTTCAGTGGCGGAACCTTGAATTTGGTGTGCTGCTATAAAGAGACCCTGTGCCTGTCTCCAAGAGGTTTTGTCATTTGCCAACTGCAGCCCTAAACATTGAACAAGCAGTAGCCAGTCACCACCTATAAGCCCCCTCCCCCCCCCCCCACTTCACAGGCTAGAAAACCTGAAATCAGTATGTTACGGGTGCTGAAAGAAATTATCGAAAACGGATTGAACGGTTTTAATGATTTAATGGTGACTAAGCAGGCCAGCATTTTCGTTATGTCTAAGAGCAGAAAGTAGATAGAATTAGGAATGGAGAATTTGGTGTTAGGTAACGAAGGCTCGATGAGGAAAAGGGCACCAGAGGTGTCTAAATATTCTATGACAGATACACATGCACAGCGTTGGTATAGAATAGGCTTGCAAATTTCTGAGTTGTTCAAATTTTTTAGCTAATAACTAGTAAGTCAATTTTATGGTCACTACGTTCCATAAAATTAGTTTCTGTGTAAGTTCCGACGGCAGCAGTAAGAACTAGGAGAGTTGAGAGATTTCAGCACACACAAAAAGGAACGGATCACTATCGGCACAGAAATAAAAAATACTTAAGATGCTGAATCCCTCCCACAACAAAATACTTATGAGCACACTAAGCGTAACTCCGAAACTGGAAAAAGTATCTCTCCCAAAACGGCTCTGCCAGAATCTCTCCATTTGCATCTGAGCGTAATCTATGAGTCATATTCCAACGTGAACTTTCAACGGATGTCCACTTCAGCTCCACATTCAGGTCGGCGTCTCTTTAGCTGCATAGAATTACTTAAATTATGGGTTGCTAAACAGCCCATGGTCCCAACAGTCCATTATCTGGGGCACTCTATCAATTTTATTAATAATAGTATTGTTATTATTACTGAGCGATATTCATAAGTAATAATAATAATATTAATGCACTTGATAAAGCGCCCTTGGAAAACTTAATCTCTTTCTAGGCTCTTTACATTTGTTGCAAAGTGAAATGCAATTGAATGGTAAGTAAAATCATGCTTGAAAAACAAACAAATGAATAATATGGTTAGAGGTGACATGCACAGGGTCAGCATGCAAATGTGGTTAGTGGCAGCATGCACAGTGTCAGTACGCATAAGCACATTAACGACGAATCACAGGGACCTACTAAATGCTGTCCTAAGTAGGAGCGTTTTTAAGTTCCTTTTAAATGTGGTCAGGTCAGGGTATGTTTTGACACAGGTCGGGAGGGATTTCCGGGCTTTGGGAGCATATGAACTTAATGCACGGTCTCCAAAGGATTTAAGATTAGTACGAATATTTGAACTATGCATGTAACGAGTGAAGACCAGAAGTTTGAAAATCTCAGAAGGTAAATGTTCAGCGCTTGAAATTAACCACATGCTAAAAAAGCAGCACCAGGTTAGAAAGAGCACGATGAACGGCCCGTCAATGAGGGCTGATAAGGCAAGTGACTTCCAGCAGACTCGTTTGCAGCTTACAGAAGCTCCTGCTCACACTTTATACTCACCAAACGGTAGACCTATGCACCAAGAAAATGGCTGAAGTCAGGCACACGCTTTTTTAAGTTGCTCGGTATTACTTATTGTGATAAGCTCATGTTTGCATAGTCCTAAATCTTAACGTTCTATTCGTTGGCTTATCACAGATCCTTCATAAGAACCTCTCCTCGCAAATTCAACTACCAAGCTGAGTTCATAATCGCCAGTATTCCAAGAATAGACCAAAGGCGAATCCAATACTTCCGGTAGACCTACACTGTGGATATATTAAAATAAAAGGATAGACTGTGCAATTACATTAAATAATATTTATTTAAATTATATTATAATTCGAAAGATTATTCTGATACTTTTAGGATACGACGGTAAAGTACTTGGCAATCACATAGGGAAGACGGAGAGTGCAAACCGTGGAAAGACCTGGACTCAGTACGGAGCCCTGAGGTACCCATATTTCAGAGGCTTGCTCGGATGATCTTTGTCCGTGCATATCCATACTTGGGATTCTTCCATTGAGATAAGACCTGAACCATTGCAACGTAGTGCCAGTAGAGCCCAGGTGAGATGAGAGGAGCTCAAGAAGGACTTGGTTATCGATAGTATCAAAAGCTGCCAAAAATGTCCAGTAAAACAAGCACATACTCTACCCATGTCTACATTCCTAAGTAAGTCGTCGTACACCGGAGGCAATTCTGACTCTTTGGAGTGACTAGCTCAAACACCAGTCTGGAACTTACTAGCAAAGTTTGAAGTTTCAATTTATGAGTTTAGCAGGTACGCGAGACTCGTTCCAGTGTATATGATAGGGTTAGTAGAAGGGAGACCCGGGCGGCAGTTGCTCTAGTTCTCTATTTCTAGTGCTGCTTTCTTGATTAGAGGCTTGACTACAGCCTTTTTGAGAGGAGCAGGGACATGAGTTGAGGCTAATGACCTACTTATGAAGTTAGTTATGCTCGGCAGCAGCGGATCACAGAGTTCCACAGTCTAGTCCGGCACGGCAGAAGCTTTGGTCAATAAAGGTCCCTGAGAGGAGGAATGGAACAGCTAATGAGTTGTCCCTACAGGACCTGAAGGCATGAGTAGGCTGAAACTGGTGCAGCAGTGTAGCTAGGCATAGAGGAGCCACACCTTAGCTGGCCTTTGGGGGTCTACGTAAAAATTCTGCTCTCTATCCTTTGATAAACCGGCAGCTGTAATGGCTCTAGTAAAAATAAGCACGTGGTCAATCATCTGGGATTTGCAAACTAGCCTTGCAGCCGTATTAATGGCCAGCTGTAGTGGCCAAGTTGCTTTTTACGGTATCCCAGCCGAACAGGAACGCTGATAATCTAGCCGCGACAGAACTAATGAGCCAGTTATTCCGTTTTCTACGACAGCATAGAAGACAGTTACTAATCTTTTATAAGGATCGGAAGTAAATGCTAGGTTTAGAAACAGTTTTTTTTAACGAAGCTTCAGAAATTATTTAGCTCATTTCAAGCACAAGATAATCGCACAAAAGCATCACCTATTTGAAGTCCAACCTTCAGGTTCAGCCCCAGGCTTTGGAGTTTCTTGCGAGTAGCAGTTCCACAGTAAAGTCGTTTAGTTTACGGAAATTGCATGCCTGCTAAGCATGAGGTCTTCCTTTTGACACCGACTAATTTTAGCTTGTCTTGCAGCGAGTTTTCAAGCACCTAAAGAGAGATTATGTTCTTAGGGTACCAGATAAACAACTGCTAACATGATTATGATATTAGGCGGAGGCTGAGCTATGATTGTAATATAGGTGGCAGGAAGAACGCGATGTGTTCGTAAGGTTTCAGACTCACAAGGTTTCCAATTAGCAAGCTTCACCCGCAAGCTGTAGGTTCTAGTCTTGAAGCATGCAATCCTGTATCATACATTTCTCTTTAAGCAATAGTGCTAGCCTTTGGCGCCCCTCTCTCTCTATTTTTGCCTGTGATATTAGGCCTTGATTGTCAGAACCGTCTAACAAGAAATGAAAGTATGTTGCTCGTTCCGCCAATAGAAACCCTTCCTTTCCATTTTTCTCTTTAACCTGCTAGTTCCATTTCTTCCAGAGGGTACTACATAATTCGTTGCATAATTATGTGGAAAACCTTCCAGTGTATTTTGCTACTCCTGTCTTAGGTCCAGTCACGCGGTACGACAGTGTATCTCACAGCTTCGCTGTGGCTATGCTGTCAAAGCTAGCACCAAATTTCATGTATTGAGCTCAAGCTCTTAAAACATTATCCTCATCCCAAACATGCCTCTGTTTCAGTGAATTTGTGTGGTGGTCATATCTCTGAGTGGTCCTCCAAGACAAGTCGTCGGCCTGTTTTGAGCCGAAAGTTAGGTTTACAATACATATGTATATCCAGACGTTTCTCATGCCCCACTATCTTCATTAACAATGCTGGAGTTGTATTTATGCTAATTACGTAATTTCGTCACTAACTTTGAAACAATGTAAAATCTATGAAGCTTCAAATGCTTATGAGGCTCCTTGCAAAGTTCAGGTGTAGATCTGTAATAGGTTTTTAACCAGCGTGCTTGATCGTACATTGATACCTGGTCTGCTGCATTGAAGTTATGTTAAAATATCATCCATAATACCGTTTTGTCAATCTTTATCTACGACTGTGACTCCAGCTCAGCAGAGGAATGAATAAACCTGTATGTGCTCACAGTCGTCACCAACCTGAAAGTACTTACTGAAATTCCATATGCCCACTTGCATACAAATCAAGAGGTTTCAATGCTAAGACCAAAGATCAAACTTTCATGGAAGTATTTGTAAAGGACAGAAATTGTTGATTGCGGAATGATTGTACCTATTTCCCTTGAAGAGGTGCCTGGGCCGGTTTTATTTTCTGGTGATTCCAGGTAGATTTCGAGGTATTCTAGGACATTCGAAACAGTAGTAGTAGTAGTAGTAGTAGTAGTAGTAGTAGCAGCAGCAGTAGCACTAGCAGCAGCCGCAACAGCAGCCGCAGTAGTAGCAGTAGCAGTAGCAGTAGTAGTAGTAGCAGCAGTATTAGCAGTAGCAGTAGCAGCAGCGGCAGCAGCAGCAGCAGTTGCACTAGCAGCAGTAGCAGCAGCAGCAGCAGCAGCAGCAGCAGCAGCAGCAGTAGCAGCAGCAGCAGCAGCCGCAGTAGTAGCAGTAGCAGTAGCAGTAGTAGTAGTAGCAGCAGTATTAGCAGTAGCAGTAGCAGCAGCGGCAGCAGCAGCAGCAGCAGCAGTTGCACTAGCAGCAGTAGCAGCAGCGGCAGCAGCAGCAGCAGCAGCAGCAGTAGCAGCAGCAGTAGTAGTTCCAGTAGCAGCAGCAGCAGTATACAGTAGCAGCAGCAGTATCCAGTAGCAGCAGCGGTAACAGCAGTAGCAGTAGCAGTAGGTAGCAGGAGCAGTAGCAGCAGCGGCAGCGGCAGCAGCAGTAGCAGCAGCAGCAGCAGCAGCAGCAGCAGCAGCAGTAGCAGTATACAGTAGCAGCTGATGTGGCAGTAGTAGCAGCAGCAGCAGCAGCAGCAGCAGCAGCAGCAGCAGCAGCAGCAGCAGCAGCAGCAGCAGCAGCAGTAGCAGTAGCAGTAGCAGTAGCAGTAGTAGTAATAGTAGTAGTAGGAGTAGTAGTATGTGATGATAAAACACAAAAGATAAATTTCTAATCTAGCAGCATTTTTTGAAGTGTGTTAGGTCAATTTCTCCTTGCTTCTCGTTTCTAAAATTAACTTAATTAGGCTGGGTATAGGCACGAGCATGTTAATGAGGCGTTTAATTCCTAAAGTTGAAGCAATGCGGTTTGTACTGTTTGAGATAACCAACGAAACTATTTATCTAATGTATAGACCCGGTTATTGTTATTATTCTAAATTATTTGTTAACTCGGTCTACTATGTGGGATTATTCGCTAATATGCCATCGCCAGCATGCCACTGTCTATTTGTGAGCACAATTACGTTTCTATTTCGCTAAACTATTTTTGAGCTCCTTAGTGAACAAAATTTTCTTTCCGTTTTTATGTCTACTATTAACGGTTACATTGTAATGAAATACAATATCAACCATCTGATTTCACAAGTTCCCATGTAGATAATAAAGGTATGAGACAAAAACGTTAGGCTTTCTAGTTTCTGAGACAAAGTAGCATTTGGCATAGCTAATGCTCAAAGTTAAGTAAATTTGAAAACTACTACGGTACAGTAATTCATACCTTTAAAAATAAGAGCTGAAAAACAAAGAAGCAATAACAGTAAAAACCAAAAATGTGGTGTCTTGATTTCCATATATGAAGCTGTGTTTCTAGTGCCTAGAACCAAAAGCTTGGCGATTGCATCAGCAACATAAATTATTGTCAGAGAGCTTAATATTTCATCTTTCTGAACTTGTAACGCTATTTGATTGTCTTTGGGTGTCTAAAAATGTACGTTTTTAGGTGACACTGACACACTGTTCAACTACCTTAATCACGTCCTAAGAAAGCTTGTTTTATGCGGCTCAACCAGACGCCTTAACAAAATGAGCAGTAGGAGAATATTGCTCACGTCTCTCTTCTCGTTTTGGTTTCAAAGAAGTTATAATGTGACGTGAAAGTTCATGAACCTCCTACATATCAGGAAGAAAGACCAGCTTAACTCATACATTGAAACTTAAGACCGTCTGGTAAGTTCAAGTCGGGTTTTAAAACCAATCATCCTGAAAAGTCTGCTTTGCTTCTAATGCATAAAGACCTATTTAGCAATGCTTAATTAGGTACAGTTTCTCTGCTTGTTTTGCTCGAAATTTCGACGGCTTTTTATACAATTGATCATCAATTCCTTCGTGAGTGTCACAAATCTCGCCTGGGCATCACTGGCACTGCTTTGCAATTGTTCAAATATTTTCTCCTTGAAATACTCCAGAGTGTGGATGTGAATGAGCACAGAAAATCCAAGAATCCTCTGAGTATTAGATACTTCAAGGCATTGTGCTTTGTCCCCTTCTTTTCTTGGTTCTTAATTTCCACTTGCCGACGTGATTGCCGAGCACAATCTAGGATTTCACATCTATACAAATTACATTTGCTTGTACCTTTGCTTTGATTGCTCCAGTTCTTTATTACGTCGTATTCTCTCAACTTTATTGATGCATGTATTGACTCAATCCACACATGTATGGCAGTAAATTTCATTAAAGTGAATGATGATTAGAACCAACGTACTGATTACATGCAAACTAAGCAAGATCCTGATAAAAACAGTGTTAAAGCTCCCGATCGGCTCTGCCAGTTTAAGTATCCAGCTGACGCATTTCGAAATTGAACATCTTGTTGCAAAGTTCTCTTTTCTAAGACGACCAAATAAACTTAATAGCCAAGTCGGCCTGCACTCTCAGCTATACAACTTTGATAAAAAAAAACTGCTGCATTAGAAAGGAATTCCATGTCTAAATAGGTCCATGCATTTGTGACATCCCGTCTCGACTTCCGAAACTCCCTGCTTGCTGGTCTAAAGGCCAGCTCAATGAGGCTCTTACAGGTGGCAAAAAACTCAGCCGCTAGGCATGTCTGCAGCTTGAGCTTGGGAGTGGCGAAATCACATCAATTCTCACCTACCAAGCCAGGATCCAGTGAAGCGATGCATCGACTTCATTGTTCTGTCACTCGTAGACACGTCTCTTCATTCATCTCTTGCTCTAGCCTTCCTATCGAATCTTCTTTCCTGCCTGGGTAAGCATCGTACCATTCTTTTTTTGGAAATCTTTTTTGAGTCTCCTGCCGACCTACAATCTTTTAGTTCTTTTGTTACCAAAACCTGGAACTCACTTCCGACTTGCCTCACAACATCCCCTGACTTTATCGCACAGTTAAAAAGAAAATAAAACACATGTTTTCACCACGAAAATAGTTTATCCATTTGATTCTTCCTTTACGTGATTAGTTGAGCTGACATTAGGATTGCTGCAAATTATCATCACTGCCAGCTGAACCTGTGGATACGGTGGCTAATCAGACTATTTCTGTTGCTTATTAAGCGTGCTACCATTGCCGATTCCGTAGAGCTTCTTTTTCACCAAATTTAAATGACCTAGAGAGATATTGATTTCTTTATTATAAAATGTATCGTTATTATTATTATTTTATTACTATTTTGTCAAACACAGCTAGCAAGTACGGTTCAAGTTCAACAGCTGATCGGTCCTTGGATTCAGTACTATTGTGAGTATTTACCGAAACTCTCAAGAAATGCTTTGGTTAAATTTCTTGGTCATTCTTATAAGTTTTACATTCTTGAAATCCTATATTCCTTCTTTGTCATATTCCGTTCCCATACGACATAATTAAAACTTAGTTAAGGTCATTATACGAGACCCATAACAAGTGCACTGTTTCTCACAGACATGCCATATCCCAAAACAACCGTCGTTCTAGCTTTAAACTAAGGTTTATATGTAAATGTATAAATAAAGCCATTGATTAAGTATTTAATACATTAGTCCGTGATTATTAATACCAATTTTTGAAAAGGTCCACAGAAGACTTTTCTAATGCTTCCTAGACAGGCTTTTCATCTAACCAATCTCATTTCTTAAGAATGTTTGTTGTTTTGCCAGTTTTTCTCAAATTTTGAGGATACTATGCCTATGGTGCTTATAATAACTTTGCTAGGAAATCATTCTCGATTGAACGTATACTAAATCTGCCGGATTTATGAAACTTGAAAAGATGCGTAACCATTATTCGCTTCTAGTTCACTATTAGGTCACATTTTGAGTCGTCCTTAGAGTACATTTGGAATGAACGCTAAGAATAGTGTTATTGGCCTGAATAAATTCACCCTATCTAGGTACTAAGAGTTGATTTAGATATTGAGTTTTTTAGTGTGATTTTAATACTATATCAAAATGTATCTTTTTTACTGTACTCCCTTCCTATTAGTCATCCTCATTCCATTTAGTCCTCCTCGTGCTTCATAGGCATGGCTAGGTGACCACCTGAGTGGTTGCATGTTTATTCTTTATGACCCTTACCATTGCGTAAGTAATTACATATAACATATATTTTTTAGACAATTTTCAAAACGACAGAACCGGCATATTTGTTGCTATAGTTACGATGGCTTGTAGGTAATCAAGCCGTGTTTGAAGCGTTACATTGTGGCTGGTTGGAAGACATAGCAATCTCCATAAACTGGTAGGCAGACTTAAAGACAATTTTACTACAATCAGATTTTACGTTAGCCATGATTATCTAGAAAGGTAAAACGAAGCAAGATACTTGAAGTGATGCTGCTAGATTGTAGAGCAACAACTTTCAGCTGTACTTCTAAGAGTCAAAATTATTTTAAGTCGTTTCAATAGAAGTCATGCATAAAAAAGTGAAGACTGATTCCCAAGCTGCTGCTGATGCTTGCATAATGAGCTTTTTTCAGTTTTAGACGATAGACATAAAAAACACAGGGAATTGAAATGCTCTACAGTTTCTTGATTCCTCCTAAAAGAATTCATACGAAACGATTTAATATTTTTTAGAATCTTCTTTCTCTGCTAGTGTTGAAACTACGACTGAAGTTAAAAGAGAAATCCGCCTAAACCATATTGTTATATATTCGTTTCAATGATTCTAAGCTTAGTTACTTATATAGTCGTTTCAATGATTCTAAGCTAAGTTACTATTAATTACCAGAGTTGCAGATGCCTATTACCTTTATGTTTTGAAGAACTTCAGGTGATTATAATAACTTCCATAAGTTTCTGAGTTTTCAATCAATAAGTATGTGCAGCCAACCGTAAGCGAGAATGGCCCTGAGTCTAAATTATGCCAAGACCGCAGCATACATTACAAGGTATCATAGACGACATTGTAAAGAACCAAATATTAGCTTTCTTTTCAGGAAATGAAAAGCGAATAGAAGGAGATTGATTTCTTTGTGATCACTTTATCAAATGTATAATAATTACTATTATAAAAGTTAGTTACTCTGAGTCAGTGGGAAAATTAGCTATAGCCTCGCAGTCGACAGAACCTGGGGCATGAAGAGAGAGCTAGTGATTCAGAAATATAGCCGAAAACTCCCTTTGAGCAAAGTTAACAAGTAACAGATTTTTGCAGTGCTTTAGCATTTGATAAATCTGATCTTCGATTCAAGTCCTAGGATTAATAAAGGATTGCGATCGCCCGATTTGCCGTTCTCTTCACCGGATTAAATGATTTCCCGGTACAGGAGCTATGAAACTTGAGAAATTTCCCTCTATTTGCTTAGATATACACCCACCAATGATTAAAATATGTGGAATTTTCATTGAAGATGAGCTAGGAATTCGATATGTTTGTATACACTATCGAACGCCTGTATATCGATAAAACTAATTGACAGGGCATATTTATGTAATTGTTGATAATGAAGTTCCGGATAGCACCTATCAAAGCTACACAACGGCAACCAATAAAGCTAGGGACAAAACTGAATCGTTTTCTGCTTCCACGGCTAGATTAGTTCAAGAATACTAGGTAGATAAAACGATTGAAATAAGCATTTGGTAAGACAAACTCATTGTACAAGTTAAACCATCATCACTCCAAAATCTGTTTAATTAACTATTTCGCAGATATTAATCAATTGGCTTAGAACAAACATTGCTGATACGATAATGGAAATTAGGCTTACATCAAGGAGTAAGGCGTGTCTCTTTTAGCAAGGCTTTAATTAATTCCGATATAAGTAAACATCGTACATACCTTTTTGCATATAAATTCTTCAATCGTTATTGTGTAACCATCGTCCTTATGAGTCTGTACCAGTATGTCGATGACTAGAGAATATTCCATCTCATACTGCCATCTTTGCATTAAATAACGGTGGTCAGGATCCTCAGGCTCTTCGTTTGACTCGCTCAGAACTTGGCCTGTCCTTTTGTTCCTTTTGTCGTAGAAGCGCTCTAGATGACTTTATCTTTGTGGATACATCGGTTCGTCGACCACCACGATCAGCTTGACTTGCTGATCGTGAACCTCTTCAAGGCATTGAAACCTTTCTTTCTGCCATTCTGAAGACAAAAAAGAGCCTTCAGAAATGGCAATTACATATTTTTAGCATTATTATCTTTTGTGGAAAGTACAAGAAACTTAGAGCAGGGCTTAATCAATCTAGTAACGATATAAATAAGCATTAGGTACGACGAGCTCATAATACCAGTTCAACAATCATCACTCCAAAATCTGTTAAATTAACTATTTCGCAGGTATTATTAACATGGCTTAGAAGAAACATTGCTGATACAATAATAAAAATTACACTTGTATCAAGGAATTAGGCATTTCTCTTTTAGCAAGGCTTTAATAATTTCCGATATAAGTAAACATCGTAAGAAGCTCCTAGCCCATTAATTCTTCTATCGGCATTGTGTAACCACCATCTATATGAGTCCGTACCAGTATGTCGATTGCTAGAAAGTTTTCCATAGCATGCTGCCATCTTTGCATTACATAACAGGGGTCGAGATCCGGACGCTCTTCGTTTTACCGGCAAAACAATTGACCTACCCTTTCTTAACTTCGTTCCATTAGGCACTCTTGATGATTTTTTTTTCTGGTTACAATGGTGCGTCGACCACCACAATCAGCTTGAGTTGCTGATCGGGAACATCTTCGAAGCATTGAAACGTTTCTTTCAGCCATTCTGAAGACAAAAAAGAGCTTTCAGAAAGGGCACTTACACGTTTTTGCAAATATTATGGCTGCAGGAAATTCGAAAAAAACTTATAGCAAGGCTTATTCAATCCATTAACGATTGAAATAAGCTTAAGGTACGACTAACTCGTTATACAAGTTTGACATTAATCAATCCTAAATCTGTTCAATAACCTGTTTAGCAGGTACCCATAACATGGCTTAGAAGAATCAGTGCTGATACAATAACGGAAATTACACTTATATCAACGAATTAGGCACGTCTCTTTAAGCAAGACTTTAATGATTCCGATCAAATTAAACATCGTACAAAGCTCTTGGCCGATAGATTCTTCAATTGGGGTTGTGTAACCACCGTCCTTATGAGTCTGTACCAGTATTTTGATGGCTAGAGAATAATCCATAGCACTCTGTCATCTTTGCATAGAATGACGTAGGTCGGGATCAAAGGGCTCGTCGTTTGACCCACTCAGCACTAGGCCTGTCCTAACTCTTTTTTCCAGAAAGTGCTCTAGATGGTTTTTAATTTCTTGATACATAGGTTCGTCGACCACCACGATCAGCTTGACTTGCTGATCGGGAACATCTTCAAAGTATTAAAACTTGTCTTTCGGCCATTTTGGAGACAAAAAGGGCCTTCAGAAATGGCACTTACACAGTTTTAGCAATATTATGCCTGCAGGAATTACTAGAAACTTAGAACAGTGCTTAGTCGATCCAGTAACGATATAAAAAGGCATCAGGTAGGACGAACTCATCATGCCTGTTCAACAATAATCACTCCTAAATCTTTGGAACTAATTATTCCGCAGGTATTAATCACATGGCTTTGAAGAAACATTGCTTATAAAATAATGGAAAGTTCAATTATATCAAGGAATCAGGCATGTCTCTTTTAGCAAGGCTTTAGTTAATTCGGATAAAAGTAAACATCACACGAAGATCTTGGCCAATAAATTCTTCAAACGGCATCGTGTAACCACCGTCCTTGTGAGTCTGTACGAATATGGCAATGACTAGAGAATATTCCATAGCATACTGCCATCTTGGCATTAAATGACGTAGGTCGAGATCCGGAGGCTCGTCGTTTGACCCCCTCAGCACTTGGCATATCCTTCTGTTTCTTTAGTCCTAGAGGCGCTCTGGATAATTTTTTTTTATTTCTGGATGCGTTGGTTCGTCGACCGCCACAATCAGCTTGACTTGCTGATCAGTAATATTTTCGAGGCATTAAAACCTTTCTTTCGGCAATTCTGAAGACAAACATTAGCCTTGCTAGTGCTAGTATAGTGTTTAGTCAATTCCGTAACGATATAAATAACCATTATGTACGACGAACTCATTAAACTAGTTCAACAATAATCATACCTGAATCTGTTAAATGAACTGTTTCGCAGGTATTAATCATATGGCTTAAAAGTATCAGTGCTGATACAATAATGGAAATTACACTTATATCAAGGAATTAGGCACGTCTCTTTGAGCAAGACTTAAATAATTCAGATGAAAGTATACATCTTACGAAGCTCTTGGCCGATATATTCTTCAATCGGCATTGTGTATCCACCGTCCTAATGAGTCTGTACCAGTATGTCGATGGCTGGAGAATATTCCATAGCACCCTGCCATCTTTGCATTAAATGACTTAGGTCGAGATCAAGAGGCTCATCGTTCTACCCGCTCAGCAATTGGCGTGTCCTTTTGTTTCTTTTGTCCTGATGGTGCTCTAGATGAATTTTTATTTCTGGATACATTTGTTCATCGACCACTACGATCAGCTTTACTTGCTGATCGGGAACATCTTTGAAGCATTGAAACCTTACGTTTAGCCATTCTGAAGACAAAACAGAGCCTTAAGAAATTACACTTACGCATACTTAGCATTATTATGCCCTCAGGAAATACAAAAAACTTGAAGCAGTGCTTAGTCAATCCAGTAACGATTAAAAGAAGCATTAGGTACGACGAACTGAACCGTTATGGCACACTAGGTAAGGCGGTTGCTTCCGCGACCTCATTCCCAAGGTCGTGCGTTCGATTCCTGTGGTGGGTGATTCTTTATCGCCCGTCAAGGAGTAGTGATAGCCGTAAATGCACTTCTGTCGCCGTACACAAAGAGACTGTTGATTCAGCTAGCGTTTTTTTACCAGTTTAACAATCACCACTCCAAAATCTGTTTAATTATCTATTTCGCAGGGATAAATCACATGGCTTATAAGAAGAAACATTGCTGATACAATTGTGAAAATTACGCTAATATCAAGGAATTAGGCATGCCTATTTCAGCAAATTTAATTCATTCCGATAAAAGTAAACATCGTACGCAGCCTTTGGCCGATAAATTCTTTAATCGGAAATGTGTAACCACCTTCCTTATGAGTCCATACCGGTATGTCGATGGCTAGAGAAAATTCCGTAACATACTGCCATCTTGGCATTAAATGACATTGGTCGAGATCAAGAGGCTCTTCGTTTGACCCGCTGAGTACATGGCCTGTACTTTTGTTTATTTTTTCCTGAAGGCACTCTAGATGATTTTTTATTTTTGGACACATTGGTTCGTTGATCTCCACAATCAGCTTGACTTGCTGATCGGGAATATTTTTGAGGCTTTAAAGTCTTTCTTTCAGCCATTCTGAAGACAAAAATTAGCCTTAAAAAATGGCACTTACACATTTTTAGCATTATTATGCCCACAGGAAATACAAGAAGCTGGATGCACTGCTTAGTCAATCCAGTAGCGATTGAAATAAGCATTAGGTACGACGAACTTAACCGTGATGGCACACTAGGTAATGCGGTTGCTTCCACAACCTCAGTCCCGAGGTCGTGGGTTCGATTCCTGCGGTGGGCGATTCTTTGACGCCACTGCAAGCTTTAGTGATAGCCGTAAAGGCTCCTCTGTCGCTCTACAAATAGAGGCTCTTTAATCAGCTAGCATTTTGTTTTACCAGTTTAACAATCACCACTCCAAAATCTGTTTAGTTATCTATTTCGCGAGGATTAATCACATGGCTAAGAAGAAACATTGCAGGTACAATTGTAGGATTTACCCTAATATCAAGGAATTAGGCATCTCTCTTTCAGCAAAGCTTTAATTAATTCCGATAAAAGTAACCATGATACGTAACCTCAGGCCGATAAATTCTTCAATCGGCAATGAGTAACCACCGTCCTTGTGAGTCTGTACCAGTATGTCGATGGTTAGAGAATATTCCCTAACATACTGTCATCTTTGCATTAAATGACGTAGTTCGAGATCCGGTGGCTCTTTGTTCGACCCGCTGAGTACTTGGCCTGTCCTTTTGTTTATTTTGACCTGGAGGCCCTCTAGATGATATTTTATTCTTTAATACATTGGTTAGCCGACCACCACGATCAGCTTGACTTGCTGATCGTGAACCTCTTCAAGGCATTGAATCCTTTCTTTCGGCCATTCTGAAAACAAAAAAGAGCCTTCAGAAATGGTGTTTTACACATTTTTAGCATTATTATCGCTGCGGAAAGTACAAGAAACTTACGACGAACTCATATTACCAGTTCAACAATCATCACTCCAAAATCTGTTAATTTAACTATTTCGCATGTATTAATCACGCGGCTTAGAAGAAACATTGCTGGTGCTATTATGGAAATGTGGCTAATATCAAGGAATAAAGCATGTCTGCTTTAGCAAAGCTTTAATTAATTCCAATAACAGTACACATCGTACGTGGCCTTTGGCCGATAAATTCTTTCATCGGTTATGCCTAACCACTGTCCTTATGAATCTGTACCGGTATTTTGATGGCTAGAGAATATTCCCTAACATCCTGCCATCTTTGCATTAAATGACGCAGGTCGAGATCCAGAGGCTCTTCTCTCGACCTGCGGAGTACTTGGCCTGTCCTTTTGTTTATTTTGTCCTGGAGGCGGTCTAGATGAATTTTTAATTATGGATACGTTGGTTAGTCGACGACCACGATCAGCTTGACTTGCTGATCGGGAACATCGTTGAGGCATTGAAATCTTTCTCTTAACCATTCTGAAGACAAAAATGAGCCTTAAAAAAATTACACTTGCACAATTTTAGCATTATTATGCCTGTACGAATTACAAAAACTTATAGCGGGGCTTAGTTAATCCAATATCGATTTAAATGAGCATTACGTACGACGAACTCATTATACCAGTTCAACAATAATCACTCCCAAATTTCTTTAATTAACTGTTTCGCACCTATTAATCATATGGCTTAGAAAAAACATTGCTGATACAATAATGGAAGTTACGCTAATATCAAGGAATTAGGTGTGTGTCTTTTACCAAAGCTGTACAATATTCCAATAAAAGTAAACATCGTACATAGCATTTGGCCGATAAATTCTTTAATCGGCAATGTGTAACCACAGTCCTTATGAGTCTCTACCGGTATGTCGATGGCTGGAGAATATTCCGTAACATACCGCCATCTTTGCATTAAATGAGCTAGGTCGAGATCCGGAGGCTATTCGTTCGACCCACTGAGTACTTGGCCAGTCCTTTTGTTTATTTTGTCCTGGAGGCGCTCTAGATGAATTTTTATTTTTGGATACAGTGATTCGTCGACCTCCACGATCAGCTTGACTTGCTGACCGGGAATATTTTCGAGGCATTAAAACCTTTCTTTCGGCCATTCTGAAGACAAACATTAGCCTTAAGAAATTGCACTTACACATTTTTAGCATTATTATGCCCACAGAAAATACAAGAAGCTTAGATCAGGGCTTAGTCAATTCCGTAGCGATATAAATAACCATTATGTACGGCGAACTCATCATACAAGTTTAACAAAAATCACTGCTAAATTATTTAAATTAACTGTTTCGCAGGTATTAATCACATGGCTTAAAAGAATCTGTGCTGATAAATAATGGAAACTACACTTATGTCGAGGAATTAGTCACCTCTCTTTGAGCAAGACCTAAATTAATTCCGATAAAAGTAAACATCGTACGAAGCTCTTGGCCGATAAATTCTTCAATAGGCATTGTGTAACCACCATCCTAATGAGTCTGTACCATTATGTCGATTGCTAGAGAATATTCCATAGCACCCTGCCATCTTTGTGTTAAATGACCTAGGTCGAGATCAAGAAGCTCGTTTTTTGACCAGTTCAGCACTTGGAATGTCCTACTGTTGCTTTTGTCCTGAAGGCGCTCTAGATGATTTTTTATTTCTGGATATGTTGGTTCGTCGACCACAACGATCAGCTTGACTTGCTGATCGGGAACATCTTCGAGGCATTGAAACCTTTCTTTCAGCCATTCTGAAGACAACAAAGAGCCTTCAGAAATGGCACGTACACGTATGTAGCATTATAATGCCGTCAGGAAAGACAAGAAACTTAGAGCAGGGCTTTGTCAATCCAGTAACGATTGAAATAAACATTAGGTACGATGAACTCATTATACCAGTTCAACAATCACCACTTCAAAATCTGCTTAATTAACTATTTCGCATGTATTACACACATGGCTGAGAAGAAACATTGCTGATACAATAATGGAAATTACGCTCATATCAAGGAATAAAGCATGTCTCTTTTAGCAAAGCTTTAATTAATTCAAATAAAAGTAAACATCGTACGTAGCCTTTGACCGAAAAATTCTTTGATTGGTAATGCGGAACCAACGTCCTTTTCAGTCTGTACCAGTATGTCGATAGCTAGAGAATATTCCCTAACATACTGCCATCTTTGCAATAAATGACGCAGGTCGAGTTCCTGAAGCTCTTCGTTCGACCCGCTCAGCATTTGGAATGTCCTTTTGTTTATCTTGTCCTGGCGGCACTATAGATGATTTTTTTTGATACATTGGTTCGTCGACCTCAACGATCAGCTTGACTCGCTGAATGGAAATATTTTCGAGGCATTAAAACTTTTTGTTTGGCCATTCTGAAGACAAAAAAGAGCCTTCATAAATTGCACGTACACACTTTTAGCATTGTTATGCCCGTAGCATGTACTAGAAACCTAGACCAGGTCTTAGTCAATCCAGTAACGATATAAATAGGCATCAGGTAGGACGAACCCTTCATGCCAGTTCAACAATAATCACTCCTAAGTCTATGGAATTAACTATTTCGCAGGAATTAATGACATGGCTTTCAAGAAACATCGCTGATACAATAATGGAAATTACAATGATATCAAGGAATTAGGCATGTCTCTTTTAGCTAGCCTTTTAGTAATTTCGATAAAAGTAAGCATCGTACCAAGCTCCTAGCCTATAACTTCTGAAATCGAAATTGCTTAAACACCGTTCTTACGTGTCTGTACCAGTATGTCAATGGCTAGAGAATATTCCCTAACATACTGCCATGTTTTCTTTAATAAACGGTGGTCGAGATATGTACGCTCTTGGTTTGACCCGCTCAGCACTTGGCCTGTCCTTTTGTTTGTTTTGACCTGGAGGGGCTCTAGATGAATTTTTATTTAAGTACACATTGGTCCGTCGACTACCACAATCTGGTTGACTTGCTGATCGGAAACATCTTCTAGGCATTGAAATCTTTCTTTTAATTATTCTGAAGACAAAAATGAGCCTTAAGAAATGGCACTAACACATTTTTAGCATTATTATGCCTGCAGGAAGTGCAAGAAACTTAGAACAGGGCTTGTTCAATCCAGCAACGATTGAAATGAGCATTATGTACGACCAACTTGTTATACCAGTTCAACAATAATCACTCTTAAATCTCTTGAATTAACTGTTTTGCAGGTATTAATAACATGGCTTAGAAGAAAAATTGCTGATACAATAAGGAAAATTACACTTATATCAAGGTATTAGGCATGTCTCTTTAAGCAAGGCTTTAATTAATTCGATGAAAGTAAACATCGCACAAAGCTCTTGGCCTATAAGTTCTCTAATCGTCATCGTGTAACCACCGTCCTTACGAGTCCTTACCAGTACTTCGATGGCTAGAGAATATTCTATTGCATACTGCCATCTTTGCATTAAATAACGGTGGTCGAGATGTGTAGGCTCTTTGTTTAACCCGCTCAGCACTTGGCCTGTCCTTTTGTTAATTTTGTCCCGGAGAAGCTCTACATGAGGATTTTTTTTGTATACGTTGGTTCGTCAACTACCACGATCAGCTTGACTTGCTGATCGGGAACCTCTTCGAGGCATTGAAACCTTTTTTTCAGCCATTCTGAAGACAAAAATGAGCCTTAAGAAATAGCACTTACACATTTTTAGCATTATTATGCCTGCAGGAAGTACAGGAAACTTGGAGCAGTGCTTAGTCAATCCAGTAACGACTGAAATAAGCATTAGGTACGACCAACTCATTATACCAGTTTGACAATGATTACGTCAAAATCTGTTCAATTAACTATTTCGCAGGTATTCATCATAAGGCTTAGAAGAAACATGGCTGATACAATAATGGAAATTACACTTATAATAATTATTTGGCATGTTTCTTTTAGCAAGGCTTTAATTAATTCCAATAAAAGTATACATCGTACGAAGCTCTTCGCCTATAATTCTTCAATAGGCATTGCTTAACCACCGTCCGTACGAGTCAGTAACAGTATGTCGATGGCTAGAGATTATTACATAGCATATTGCCATCTTTGCATTAAAAGGTAAATAACGTAGGTCTAGATCCGGAGGCTCTTCGTTTGACCCGCTTAGCACTTGGCCTGTCCTTTTGTTTATTTTGTCCGGGTGGTGCTCTAATTGAGTTTTTATATCTAGATTCATTGGTTCGTCGACCACTAGGATCAGCTTGACTTGCTGACCGGGAACGCCTTTGAGGCATTAAAACATTTTTTTCAGTCATTCTGAAGACCAAAAAAAGCCTTAAGAAATGGCAGTCACATATTTTTAGAATTATTATGCCTGCAGGAAATACAAGAAACTTGAAGCAGGGCTTAGTTAATGCAGTAACGATATAAATAAGCATAAGGTATGACGAACTTATTATACCAGTTCAACAATCATAACACCAAAATCTGTTTAATTAACTATTTCCAGGTATTAATCACATGGCTTGGAAGAAATAGGGCTGATACAATGATGGAAATTACACTTATATCGAGGAATTAGGCATGTCTCTTTAGCAAGGCTTTAAATTATTCCAATAAAAATAGGCGTCGTACGAAGCTCTTGGCCGCTAAATCCTTCATACGGCATTGTGCAAACCTTTGTCCTTATGAGTCTGTACAAGTATGTCGATGGCTAGAGACCATTCGATAGCATACCACCATCTTTGCATTAAATAACGGATGGCGAGATCCGGAGGCTGTTCGTTTGACCCGCTCAGCACTTGGCCTGACTTTTTGTTTATTTTGTCCTGGAGGCGCTCTAGATGAGTTTTTATTCTCGATACATTGGTTCGTCGACCATCACGATTAGCTTGACTTGCTGATTGGGAACATTTACGAGGCATTACAACATTTCTTTCAGCCATTCTGAAGATAAAAATGAGCCTTAAGAAATAGCACTTACACATTTTTAGCAATATTATGCTTGCAGGAAATTCAAGAAACTTATTGCAGGGCTTATTCAATCCAGTAACGATTGAAATAAGCATTAGGTACGACGAACTCACTATACCAGTTCAACAATCATCACTCCAAAATCTGTTTAATGAACTATTTTGTTGGTATTCATCATATGGCGTAGAAGAAAAATTGCTGATACAATAATGGAAATTACACTTGCATGAAGGACTTAGTTATGTCTATTTTAGCGAGGCTTTAATTAATTCCGATAAAAGTAAACATCGTACGAAGCTCTTGGCCTATAAATTCTTCAATCGGCATTGTGTAACCACCGTCCTTATGAGTCCTTACCAGTATGTCGATTTCTAGAGAATATTCCATCGCATACTGCTATCTTTGCATTAAATTACAGTGGTTGAGGTATGTAGGCTCTTCATTTGACCCGCTCAGCACTTGGCCTGTCCTTTGTTTGTTTTATCTTGGAGGCGCTCCAGATGATTTTTTATTTCTGGAATCGTTCGATCATCGACCACCACGATCATCTTGTCTTTCTGATCGGGAACATCTTCGAGGCATTTAAACTTTTCTTTCAATCATTCTGAAGACAAAAAGAGCCTTCAGAAATGGCACTTACGCATTTTAAGCATAATCATGCCTGCAGGAAGTACAATAAACTTCGAGCCGGGCTTAGTCAATCCAGTAGTCTCACGACCATAGAACAATGACACCTGGGAAATGGTACACTAAAAGTTTGGCTGACTACAGCTGCTGGGCACTCCATGCGGATGCTTAATAATAGCTGTATAATAGACAAATAAAGAAACCTAAAAAGTAGTCTGTGACTTCTTTTTTTATAGGTATTAACTATAGGCCTGTTGCTATTTGCTTGCATTTTGTGATGCAAAAATTACTTATTTCATGGCAGATTACAAAAGAGTAGAGCCAATTTTGCAAGTTGACTGTCATATTGATGTTGATCACATAGAAGTTGATCAATATATTATAATTTTATTTCAGTAACTTGATGTTTGCAAAAATAACAAACTGGTTTACCAGTTTCACCGGGCTCTGCCAGTTTGCCATGGGGCTAGCAGTCTGGAAAGCAGAGCAGTCGTTTAGACTGTCATACCGATGACAAGCCACGGGCGGAAAATTTGAGACAACTTGAGAGGGCAGCAGCGATAACAGGCGATGGTGTGCGATAGGGTATCAGAAAGATTTGCAGGACCGCACAGTTACAAAAGAATAATAAAATAGTACAGTCGCAGAGGAAAACATGCTGGAAAACCGATTCAAGCGTGAGTGCTATCTTAGTACTACTCTGCTGCGGGTTGACCGACTGCTGATGGGAGGCATGCCACGAGGCTATGGTTTAATTCCACCTTTGCAAGGGGTCATCGGCCTATTTCTGGAACTGGTCGTATCAGTGCTGCTGGTTTGTCGGCCGCTGGCGCTGACGGCCCTATAGTTTATATTGAGCCCAGTGTATCGCTCGCTGAAATTTAGGGTGGGTATTGACTAAATTGGGTTTTTTGGGGTATGAATCTGTGTAGGGATGGGTCGTCGCACCGGGAGTGCTTAATAAAGGCACAAGAGGCGCTAGGCTTTCTGTTTCGCTTCAGACGCCACCAAAGCCAGTAGAGCTTGGAGAGCCACCGAGCACGAGGCAGTTGGCAGGGCGGTGAAGTATAGTTTGGTTGGTACTTGAGACTAAGCATTATTCATCGTGCTTTACAGCGATGCAAAATCGGTCAGTTCGGGTTAGTGAAATGGAGGCTGGCTCACAGAATGAGATATGGCAAGCAAACAAATGTGACGTGTATTCAGGTCGGCCGACCTCACAGTTTATCAGGCAGATACCACCGCTGGCGCTCCTGTGGGCTCTCGAGGGGCATCTACCTCCTCCAGTGTACCATTACATTAAACGCTCCTTGTTACGACGCCAGCATCCGTACTAAATTCGCCTCGACCGGCTAGCGAAGATGACCGCCTCGACTGTCTGTTGGGGGGTCCTTATTCTGGGGAGGTTCGTCTAAATGAGAGACAGAGACAGAGAAAGAGGGATAGAGAAATAGAGAGAAAGAGAGAAAACGAATGGACCGCCGCCGGCCAGATCAACTCCTTGTGCTCCATATTTAAAATGCCAGCCATACAAAGGTTCAATAGAAAAATATTTGGAAACGACACTTTAAAATTGATATGCAATAGTAAAATGAATTTTTAAATTGAATCAACTTAGAAAACTACCGTTGTTTTATTGTTTCATCACGAGATTGAAGTGGGCCGCAGGCAGTGCAAGTACCGTCAAGTGCTTTAAAACTGTAAAATACTCGAATACGTGAAATGCAGATTTAATTTGTAGGGAATAACATGAGTTTGATAAAATATTTTCTCTTGACCTGAAAGAGCTTTCAGTAATGAATGCCTGCCGAAGTAAAAATGCAAATCGTAAAAGCTAACCTAAGGACACCTGCTCGGTTGAGTGAGCCAAGATTAGGCCGAACAGTGAGGCGTCAAACGAGATAGGGCTATCCCTACACCATACTACTGACATTCAATTCAAATTAGCACGAAACGGCTACGATCATTACTGCTCGGATACTCTCTGTTGCCGAAGTCTGTACATGTAACGAATCCTCCATTTGAACATCGCTTATAAATACAATAATAGCATGATAAAATTTGCATAGTGTCCTCAGATGAAATTAATCTCTTTCCATGCACTTTACATATACTGTAAAGGAAGCATTATCAAACCGTTAATAGTAATATGCACAGTTTTAGCAAGCATAACGTGGTAAGAGGTCAAAAGCAGTGTGAAAAGCATTGATGCGGTTAGTGGTAGGGAGCAGAGTGTCATCCCGCTTATGCACAGAAATTGCCCATCACAAGGACCCAGCAAATGTTTGTAGAAGCATGTAAATTTTAGATTTATTTTAAATGCTGTCAATTTGGGGTTTCGTGACGTCAGCCTGGATTGATTCCAGGCTTGCAGACCAAATGACCTAATGAACGATCTCCAAAGTAATTGAGCTTATTTCGAGACGTAGCTAAACGATTCAAGTCACAAAAGTGGAATATAACATGCCAAAACCGGTAGATGAGTAGCTCTATTAGATCGGCTGGTGAAAAAGAATGAGGGACCTAAAAGTTAGAGGCAGAACCTTTAAGTCGACAAGCTCCTACTGCGTGTCGGCAAAGTATTGATTGTGCACACAGCCACGACAGCTGAAGATGTCAATGAGAGGAAGGACATTCACGTACGCAGCTGTCGTCGTTAGCACTCAACTGCGTCATAACTTTAACAATTAACATGAGGGAAGTGACTCCGGGTGAGCAGAAGAAAACCTGTGGATGCGTTTTCTATTCGTCCGGTACTATAATCTTAAAGTGACTTTTTTCAGGACAGTCAGTTTTGAAATAACTGGTCTTATTCTTAATAAAGCATTCATATAAAAATATTTAATTATTTAACAGCCTATTACTTTGTATAATGGCAGAAGAGCCTTAGCGTTTGTTGCCAACACATGCAGTTAACAACAAAGGATCATCCACTGCAGGGTTCGAACAAATGACCTCGGTTGATAGGAGCGAGCACCTTACCTCCTGGGCTATCACGGCCCCTACTTAGCACTATGGGAGAATAAAATCTCCTCGGCAACTTGTGTACAATAAAAATTTCATTTTTGTCGATTCTTATGAGACCTAATCTCTATCAAGATACTTTGCGACTCACGGCAGGGTAAGCGTAGCAAAGGTTTAATTAAAGGCAACTAATCATGCGTAGATCAGCCTGCAAAAGCGCTCGAGCACACACTCGGGGCCACGGTTTTGTAGGACCCCGGAAGAGTATTTAACCCTGAATTATCCTTGGGTAAACACTTAATGCCCCACAGAAATAAAGAATTTTCGCCATGCAAGTTTTTATCACCGTTGCTATTAGTCACTGCATAGCTTCTAAATACATTGGCGTACTAGGTCAAAGCTGTGCAGAAGAGGTAGATTTTTTGCTTCGAATTTGATGCCGTCAAATCAGGTCATCGCGTGATATCAGTTTTGTCAAGTTCCCTTCTTTTGGAGCCTACTAACCAGAGGCTGAGACGCATTGGAAGTTAATTAAATACCACTACTGATCTCTATTATTCAGAAATGTGGGTATTGCGATACAAAACCTTGTGTTAAATTAGTTTCGGTAAACGGCCCGAACCAACGTGTGGACAAATATTGCAAAAATGAGTGACAGAATCTTCAAGTCCATAATCTGCTTAATAGATCGTTAGAGCAATTCTTTATGCAGTGATGCAATTTGGAAACAGGCAATTTCGCGAAAGACAATTTTAACTGCAGCTTTGCAGCCACAGTCAGCTTCTTTGTGCACGTGCAGTAAGACACGTGAGTACTGAGTAAAAGACATCTAGTCGGGATGTCATGCACTAATTATCAGGCTGGCCTTAGTGTTGTTATCTAAGCCGACTCAATTTTATTCAACGTTACATGAGTGAAGTGAATCGGGTGTGACGATGGGCCTGGTGAACTCATTTCCTTCGATATCGCAATCCCGCTGTTTTGGCCTAGTAGTTAAGGTACTTGCCGCAACCAACAGAGGTTACGGTGAATGTACTTCAGCACCGAGGTCATCGGCCCGAGCCCTACGGCATATACGAAGGGCCTGAATGAAGATTAAGTTCTCTTAGGGCGTTATACAAATGACTTATATATATATATATATATATATATATATATATATATATCAAGGCATTTAATTTTCCTAGCCACACTTTGTGTGCACTAAACTAGTAAATTGTTCATACCGGAATTAAATTTTAGAAAACTTTCTGCCATGCCAGTTCCAACTTCAGTCACCGGTAGATGCAGACTGATATATGCGAGCTGTTACAGTCGGAGAGGCAGGGCGGCATGAAAGTTTCGGAGCACAAGTAAAGCTGCTTTGCATCTGCGTAAAAAAAGAAAGCCGGGAGTATTTTTGAATAGCACATTGGTAAGATGCAATACAAACTCATGAGAAGATGAGAACGGAAATAAATCTCTTGGGTAGGCCATAGTTTTGAGGCTCACTATATGACCATTCGCCATTAACATCTACTTTCTGAATTATCCCACCAAGATAAACTCCTCAACCGTTGCGATGCAGTGCCTTTGATGCCTAGGCCAAACTTTAGGTGCTCAATCAGGATTTAGAGATCCACGATATCAAAATATGCCAAGAGATCCAGCAGATTCAGCAGAGAATCTACCTAAATCATCATTCGTGAAAACGTCGTCAGACAATATGGAGTGACTTGCAACAAACCTGACTGGACCTAGCTTGCTAGATTTAAAGTTTTATATTTTTGAGTTATCCTGGTCTGCCACTGCTAGCTCCAATATCTTGTAGAAAAACTGCAGCAGGAAGAACGTTTTGAACTTACGTAAGTCTTCTTGGTCTAGTGCAGGGGTCGTCAACCTTTTGAGACGGAAGAGTCAAAAATTACAATTTACAAAATTTCCCAGGTTTTAAAGAGCCACTAACATTTTTAATTCAATAGTGTGGTATTTTATTAGGATTATGTATATAAATTTGAATTTTGATTTAAAATAACTAGCTTTACATATGAAATAATATTTATTCGTATAAAAACATACAAATGTTTCACACAAAACATATTAAAGTATTTTAGCTAGCTCTGCTAGAATGATGAAATTAGTAATCAAATAATATAACTATAATTATTGAATAATAGATATTTACAATAGTTACATCAATGGGAGCATTGGCCTTGCATGCCTTTTGAAACTTTTGTTAAATCTGGCTCATAACTTGTTGTTTTCAGTGTCAAGCACGCCTCATGATTTTTATTTTTTAGTTGGCTACTTACTTTACTTTTTATTATATCCATGCAAGAGAACGCTTGCTCGCACGAATATGCTGGCCCGAAGATCGTCAGCACTCCAAATGCCAACTTCTTCACCTCACTCTAGCATTCTGGAAGATTATTCCATGCGTCAAAAATGAGTGCCTCAACTCGCGGCATTTCTTTTAGAGCTGTCCACTTGTGCAGCGTAACGTGCATGCTTTTCTGGACCTCCAACTCTTCTACCTTGCTCTTAAGTTCTGTGATTTTACCACTCCACGAATGCTTGGTTTTCAAATCCAGAAATTGCATTTGAAGCGAACCAGCACCAATTCCAAATGGCTCAATGTTGATTTCATTTGTATTTGTGTTGAGAGGATTTACTATGAACGCCAGAGTACTTGCGTTTGTTTTGAATTGCTCAAATTTCTCAGCGAATCCATCCTTCAATTTGTTTATAGTAATGCTGAAGTAATTCGTGTCAATATTTGCATTGTTTTCATCGCGATATTGCTTCAGATTATCGAAATGAAGTAATTTACCACTCTCTATGTCTTCGACAAAAAGAAGTAATTTATTTTTGAAACAAACCACTTCTTAAAGCAAGGCATAGACTGGGTTTCCCTTTCCTTGCAGTTTTACATTTAGCTCATTTAGTTTATTTGTGACATCCACCATGAAGTTGAAATTTTTCAGCCATTTGTCTTCTTTTAATTCGGGATGGACAATGCCTTTTTCATTGAAGAGTGTTTTTATTTCACTCAAGCAAGAAGCAAAACGTTTCAATACGTTACCCCTGGAAAGCCATCGCACTTTATTATGCAGAAGTAGGTCAGAATACTAGCTTTCTATTTCTTCAAGAAATTCCTGAAACTGGCGATGGTAGAATGCTTTTTCCAAAATTCTGTTAATGATCTTAATAACAAAGTTCATGACCTCAACCATTTTGGTCGGAAATGTTTGGGCACAAAGCGCCTCTTGATAAATTATGCAGTTAAACGGTAAAATTTTGTGGTTCATTTTTTGCCGAAGAATCGTTGTTACCCCATTATGTATTCCTATCATACTTCTGGCTCCATCAGTTGCTATGGAAATGATTTTATTTATATCGATTTCATAGCCTTGCAGGCATTTTTGCACAGTATTTGCTATATTTTCTCTACGAGTTTTCCCTGAGAGCGGCAGCAATCCTAGCAAGTCTTCTTTTGGCCCTTGGTACGACATATACCTGACGAAAAGGGTAACTTTTGCCGTGTCTTTTATGTCGCAAGACTCGTCCATAGCAAGTGATAAAGCAGAAGCCGGTTGAATATCTTCCACATGCATGCGTGTTACATTTGAAGACATTTTAGAAGTTCTATCTTGTACTGTTTTAGCAGATAAAGGCAAATCTTTTATTTTCTTCATGATTTCGGTTTTGTTTTTGAAATCACGAAGCAGTTCTTCAGCTCCACGTATGAAAGAATCTTTGACGTACTCACCACCTGTGAATGGTTTCCCTCTTTTTGCAATTTGTAGTGATATTGCGAAGCTTCCCAGATTTACATTATTTGAAGATTGCACCCAGTTACTTAGCATAGAACTCGACTGTTGTTTTTGTTTTTGAAGCTCTTTAATAGCTTTTTCCGTGCGTCACCTTTTGGATATTTAGCAGTGAATTGGGTATTTTTTGTAGTGAAGTGTCTCTCCAAATTTGACTTCTTATTGTGTGCAAGTTTTTCTTAGCAAATGAGACAAGTCGGAAGGCCATCTGTGTTGCATATGAACGCAAACGGCTCCGTCCAATCCTGATTCAATTCTCGATTTTCTTATTCAGATCGTCTCTTCTTTTTATCAGATGCCATTCTGGTGGCGGAGCTGAAATAAAAAATTTTAAAATTATATTTGGCTATCTAAAACGGCGTTAATAAACCGTTAATTAAATAGTTAATTTCGTTAATTGCTAATCTGTGAAAAAAGTCAACTTCATTAAACGTTAAAGCATGGACAAGTAGTGTACCTCCGGACAAAATCAATTTTTTAAATTATCCATAGAAGTACTTTTTTTCTTTTTATACCATGTTTACTTCGCGTCACTTTAACAAAATAAATAGGTACACGAAATTAATAAAATGTTGCTGTACCTTTGGATGTTTGAAGGTACAACAACGTGAATGACCTGAGGTACAACAAAGGGTATTTTCAGAAACTTTCACGTGTAAAATAATTTGAGGTTAAGAATATTCAAAACAGACAATATATTTAGAAAGCTCAACACATATAGTTCAAATTCATATGTAATACGTATCATACCAACATGAAACTAACAGAATATACAGTACAGTATAACTATGAAACTATTTACTTTTTGATCGAAATAAGTTCTTACTACAACCGTTAACGACATTGTGCCCCAATAAGTAAGCAAACAGAACAGTGTTGCCACATTTTGAAAATGCTACTCTATTGAATTTTGCATGTATATATCACATTGCTAACCAACCTAAATCGAAAATGTCCGAAGTTAAGGTTGTCCAAAGGTCCACTTGCCCTTACATACCTTTGAGAAGATAATTCGCTTCTAAATCGCCTTCTTCTTGAAATAATGAAAACATTGTTGTTTCTCGCAAGCGATTAAATTAACACACATGGAACCACGATCCGAGGAAGACTTACTGGAGATCGAACACTTCCGTCCGCTGGGTTGCTGGCTGGGTGGTAGTAGTGACTAAGTGACGGCGGCAGTCGGCACTTCGGCAGTGGCAAGCATGGAGCCGTCGCCACAGGGCTGGCCACAGCACGGCTGTGGGGCTGGGCGTGGTGCCCAAGCGGCTGTCAGTTGTCCGTATACTCTCTACTCTACCTATTCTCACTGTTCACTGTTGAGTGTTTTTATCCTGTTCAATTTTTTTGCAGTATAATATTTTTTATGAGTTTTGAAAATAAAATAATATATTTATTAATATTTACGCATGGAACTGGAGAGCCGCATCTCAACATCGAAAGAGCCGCATGCGGCTCGCGAGCCCCAGGTCTGTCCAGGGTGCCGCCCCCTGGTAGTCTAGTGGCAAATTCTTAACATGGCCCGACTGCAGCCTCTTTGAAGCATGCAAGGACGGGACCTGGGGAAAGGATAGATTTACAATGTTACTTAGGAAGGACAGCTAGTGTGCCTATGTTCACGGAGTGATGTCCGCGCCATACGGCTTGAAACGGCGCGATCCTAGAAAAGACTAACAGTACTAGAGGTGAAACGCCATACGGCAGAGCCTGGTTTCTGGTACATGAACTACCAAGATGTGCAGAGCTCGCGCTCAAATTTCAAAAAATTTTGATGCCAGGTGAGCTTTTCTGCCGCCTCAAAGCAGGTGTGTGCGAGGTGGAAGGCAGACTGTGAATTTTCGGGGTAAGGTGCCTCGGCAGTCTCAGGGAAGGTCGGAGACGCAAGGAGCAGTCCGGATTGCTTGATGTACCCATGGGCTCTATTAGTAACCATTCACTCGCTAGAATTCCTATCGTTTATATCTTTACGTTAATATCAAAATACATGTTTTAACATATCATAGCATTTCAATATTAATCAACAGCTTTAGCGCAATGTCCCACGTTAATGAATGAGCACTGACAAATTTATCGCGATAAGCTGAGGCTTGTGACGTTGTAGAAACATGCAATCGAAGTAACGTATAGCTGGCGATCCAGAAAAATAAATATAAATATATAATTCGCTTGCATAGTTCCCTAAGAGAACTGAATCTCTTTCCAGGCGCTTCACGTAGGCCGTTGAGTTTGAGCCCATAACCTCCTTCGTCGAAGGCAAGCACCTATACCTTGATCGCCAAAGGCTAGAAACTTAACTCATGGGCCAAACCATTGTGGAATATTTTACCGAGCGAGGCGACGACCCCAGTCTTTCACTTTTATAAGCGATCAGCCGCTAGTTGAGCCCTGGCGATTATGCTTGCTGCATTAAATCTTTAAAGAGTCTACCTTAAATCGTCTTCAGTAAGAGCTATGATATCCAGAATATAGGTCCAGGACTTGCTAAAAGAGCCGCTTGTGTCGTAACCTTTTGGTCTGTCTTGAGGTTCCAGCTAGTACACTTAGCACGTGCTGTGCCATTGCTGTGTGTGCAAGACGATTTAGTAATTAGGGGAAAACCGCTCCCTGCTGGTGATGTTTTAGCAATTAATGAAACTCAGAGCCCTGCAGCTGACGTCTTAGCGATTAACCGAGCTGAGGGGGCTAAAATCCCCAGCAGCACCCTTCTGTGGCTTGTATACATGCTCTCGTTGTTGCACGTCCATATATATGCATTATTAAAATATGAACGAGTATATAAACATAAGCCGCCGGAGGCCTGCCGTGCCGGAGTCGCTGGTTGCACCTTCGACTCCCGGTTCAGGAATAGGAACCACTGAAGATAGTGTCAGGGATGCAGAGCAACCGCAATACCGTCCGTTCTGCACCTGCAGTGCTGAGGTCCATCAGCCAGGCAGGCTCATTATCTAACCACTAGCTGACGAGGTTACCGACCACAACTGACCTCACCAACTCGGATCCGACGGATTGCAGCAATCAACTCTAATTAGGCTAGAGTCGACAGGATATTGGCATTGCCGAGCTCGAGTAAATTTTGGGTGGATATTTCTGTACACAAATTTTATCTATCTATCAATTTAAAGTCATCATTTCATTTGATTGCTCGCATGCACAGTTATGCAGACGAGCCGCATTCACAGAGGCCTTAGGGAAACACACTTTGGTTGACCTGAAATTCACCAAATCAGCTGCACAAAGCTTAGAAAAACTGGAATCTAAAACTAAGCTGCATTTAAAATATACTTCCCAAACTTTTGCGCGATTCCGCTCTTGCGTTCTCGTGAAGTCTACTGAGATGGGTTGCAGCGGCCCGGGCAAATACTGCATTCCCTGCAATCCATTGCATTCCATCCCTAAAACAAAGAAATCTTGTGCGAAAAGCTTTTTTGAGATTCCATATGACCGCACACTTTACAGCAATTTTATTCGTAAAATTTCGCTTCCATTTTCACTGTATTTCTTGAGCAATGTGCTGCACTAGACTTTAAAAGCCAGGGCAATACCGAAATCCCCTCCGATTCACCACAAAGCGACTAGAGATAGATTCCGAAAAGCTCTAGTTTTAATTGCGTATAAAAACGAACTGCATTGTGTGCACACCTACCTAAAGTAAAAAAAAAAATGTAAATCCGCTCACTGTGGCAATGCATGGCAATCGCCCGATATGACCTGGGAAAATACCACAATCTCCAATGCAAGTAATCCCTAAATCGCCAATTGCATATAAGAAAGACTCAGTTGAAAGTGCGCCCAGAATAGTTCACTCCATTTTGTATACACGTTCTCATGCAATGCAATGCAGTGGTCCAGTCGAATAGCCCAATCACCTCAATCCACAGCACAGTGACCCGAACGTATACACTGGAAGCTGTAATTATTATTCCACGCTGCTGCACTCTTTGGTTATTGTGTACTCGCATAATGTCACAATTGCCTCAACCATTGTGCATTGATGGCCCGTCGGCAATCCACGTCAGCAATTGATTGTAATGGCCCATGTCAATATCGAAATAAGCAACAATTCGATGCAAAATGGCCGAAATTGGTATCTCAATCTATATGAAAAAGCTCACTCTTTAAATTGCAACCACATCATTTTAATCAATTTCGCTCGTGTGAACTCACGCAATGGATGGCAGCATACTCCAACGGCTTGGCTCGAAGCAGCAATCTACTACAATCCGTGGCAATTCGACGACAAATTTACTGTGAGAATGTCCATTTGTTATTGCATACAACATTTTATTGCGTTAAAAGTGAGTTAGACCTTAAAGTTGTCAAGCTATTTTGCACTTTAATAACCAATAATGCACGACAATCGACAGCAATCGCAAGAGCCAATGCCACAATCCTTGATAAAACAAACTTACTAGTTATGGGCAAACCTAGTGTTATTCAGAAATTGGAAAGGCTGACTTTCAAAATTGGCTCTGCCAGCATATCTCCAGTTGCATCAGCTCGAAATCTAGGTGTCATATTCCAAAGCGACCTCTCGTTAGACGACCACATCAGCTCCACAGTCAAATCAGCCTATTTTCAGCTTCATAACATTGCTAAAATTAGGGCTTGTTTAGATAAGGATACCACGTCCAAGTTGGTCCATGCATTCGTGACGTCTCGTCTCGACTTCTGCAACTCACTGCTTACTGGCCTACCAGCATGTGCGATCAGGCGATTGCAGCTGGTGCAAAACTCTGCAGCTAGGCTTGTCTGTCGTGAGCGTCGCAGTTGCCACATTACTCCACTTCTCGCCGACCTGCACTGGTTACCAGTCAAGCAACGGATTGACTTCAAGGTTTTGTCGCTCACTTTTAGGTCTCTTCATTCTATGGCTCCAGCCTATCTTTCAGATACACTACCCCATCAGGCAAAGCATCGTACCACTCGCTTTTCGGAATCCAACAGTCTAGAAATACCTCGTACAAACCTTAAATCCTTTGGAGACCGTGCATTTAGCTCGTATGCTCCCACAGCCTGGAACTCCCTCCCGACCTGCATCAGAACATCCCCTGACCTGACCACATTTAAAAGAAACTTAAAAACATACCTATTTAGGACAGCATTTAGTGGGTCCTTGTGATTCGTCCTCGATGTGCTTATGCGTGCTGACACTGTTCATGCTGCCACTAACCACATTTGCATGCTGACCCAGTGCATGTAACCCCTAACCATGTTATTCATTTTGTTTGTTTTTCAAGCATGATTTTACTTACTATTCTATTGCGTATCACTTTGCAGCAAATGTAAAGCGCCTAGAAAGAGATTAAGTTCTCTGAGGGCGCTTTATCAAGTGCAATATTATTATTATTATTATTGAGCAAATCGACAAGAAGTTGGCTGCATGAAGCTCCAATTCTTATTCCACGTAACATTTCACTGTTCCCGCATAAATTTTCAGCTACCTTGTGCGTTCAATCTCAGGCAATGCTCAGCACTCAACTGCAATGGCCCGGGCAAGTACGGCAATCCATTTTGATCCCTCGAGAATCGCCGGAATGTGGCTGGGCCAAGCCTAAACTTGTGTTACGTATCACAGGGAACTGTTTTTAAAGTGCAACCCCATCTTTTCAACCAATCGCGGATGTACAACTGCGAGCAATGAATGGAAATAGACAGCACTAGCCCGGGGCCATTACCTAAACCTGCGGCCAATCTACGAGAAATCGGCAGCACGAAGCACCAGTTGTCTTTGCATATGAGGCTTTACTGCAGCGTCCGAAGTGAAACCGTAGCATTTTCAAGGTGCTTTGCTTGTTAACTTTCAGGAATGCAAGGCAATCCTCACAAATGGTCAAGGCCAATACGGCAATCCACGAAAAATCAATTAGATTGGCTTTGCGAAACAGCTACTCTTATTCCAGGTAACATTTAACTGGGTGTGCATAATTTGCAACCATCGTGCATGTTCAATCAACGGCAATGCATGGAAATTGATGGTAATAGCCCGAGTAAATACCCCAATTCATCAATTTCTGTTACAAATAGAGCAACAGTTTCTAGCAGAAGCTCCAACTTTTCAGTCGCATTGCACCATACGGCGTAAAAATCGCAAGAACAACTTTTCAATCTCTTGCAGACGTACAATCGAGGGCGGTGCACGGCAATCTATGCCAATTGCCTGGCTTCTACCGTAATATCTTTGTGAATGAATTAGAGCCAAGGTGGTGGCAATGTGAAAGAGATCGAGGCCTCCAGCAGGACTCAACACAGACAGAAAGTGGGCCAAGGCAAAGTGTGGCAGGCCGCACTGGAATCGGCAGAGCTCCAAAAGAGCCTTCTCGGCCACAGGCAGCAGGGCAGCCTTGGAACTAGCCTCGATCGACCAAGGTAATCAAGTCGCGGCAGGAGACAAGACCGCAAGGTGTCGAGCATTTTCTAGGGGATGAGGAGGCTGACTTGCAGTCATTTTAACACAGTGCATTCACAGGGCTCTTTGAACTTGCTCCAAGATATTCAGCAGGCTTGGTTTTGGCGCGAAAGCAAACTAAAGCAGTGTCCAAACAATCTATCAATGGCAATGTAGCTACTTTACTGAAGGTAATGAATAAACACAGATATCCCTGTGGTAGCGGTATCGTTGATGAATGCTACGATATTGCCGAGCTCACTAATTTCAGCTACAGATCATCATTGTTAGCATTAACCTCAAGAGGTTCTCAACCTATAAAGCGAAACGGCTAGACCTTTTCAGGAAGAAATGAATGATGCTGAAGGATTTTTGTCAATAGCAGAAATGGGCCCTCTCTCCTACAGCACATGGCCGCGATAGCTAACTAGGTAAGGCGCTCGCTCTAAAAAACCGAGGTCGTTGGTTCGAATCCTGCTGCGAGTGATCCTTTATTGCCATTTCGCCCGGTGGTGATAGCCGTTAAGGCTCTTCTGCCACTATATAAATAAGACTTTTAGATGACCTAACATTTATTTATTTTATTTATCTGTCCATTAGTTGATTTGATAAGCACACGTAACTCCAAGTCCTTTCAGTTTTTGCTGCACTGCAATAAGGGGTAAGAATGCCTATTGCATGCATCTTAAGTGCCTTCGGGTCTGCTCTCAGCTCCTTAATTCGCTGTGTGGTTTTTAAAGGGATGCCGTTTTAGGGTGCTACTTGCACAGCGGCAGGCACAAGCATATCGATAGAGAATGTTATTCTACTCACAGCAAATGCCATATATATAATTTAATTTGCACCTAAATGAGTTTTTCCCAGCTTGCAGCTTTCCAGTATCGCCTGCTTCATACCACCCACTTTGACGAGGTGAGAAATTCGTAAAATAAACGGCGACTGCCAATTTGCTTTGATCAGAAAATATTTAAATTTATGTTATATACTGTACATGCATGTTATATAGATGTAATATTTAAAATAATATTTCCGAAAATTTCCTTTGAAACTTTCAGAATGCTTTCTTTTTTGTTCAAGAATAACTAATTAACATGCTAGGCTATAGCTTACCTGTTTCCGCCTGAGGTGAGAACATTTGGCTGCCTCATCGGCCTCGTGCATCACTGTCGGCACGAGCAGTGCTAGTCGGGCAAAAGCTCGGAAATTTTGTGTTAACAGCCAATGCAGTTAGATCTGCCTACTGTACTCTAAGAAGGGCGTGTGAATGTCCTGGTAAATGGCAAAGCAATCGAGCCGTTCGTGCACTTGGCTGTGCACTGGCCTTGGCTGTCATACCGGAAGTACATCACCAGGCTGCATTCCAAAGCGGCAGTGCTCTCGTACATTATTTTGATTGCACTCGTTCAAGGTAAGCGTGAGTGGCATGATTGAATGGGCTTAGTAAAGGGTCAACCTGACCAGCCTACTATCCGATGGCAGCAGAACTCATTGACTGGGGCAATTGGTCACCCGACCAAATTTCTCCGACACCCCAGCCTACGGTCCGCGATTTTTAGATTGCTGTTCACGTAAGCTGCTTTGGGCTGCGGCTGCCCAGTCCCTGGTGCTCAGCCAGGAGGCTAATGGCCAGTTGGCATACTGCACTCTATGCTCCCTCACCCGGCTCGAAGGGAGAGGGGCAAAAGCAAGCAGCCGTAGCAGTCGCCTCCTGCCTGCGACTTTCGTTGTTATTGAAAGCGCTTGGACTGGCATGAATTACTTAAGAAAGGAGGGGCGTAGCTTCACTGTCGGGTGAAAGAGGTGAAGTTTTTGTAATATTTCCACAAGTGTTGCACAGTAGCTCATACTAAATGGAAAGTCGATGGAGCCGTTGGATGCAGTATTTGCCTCCACTCTAGTGAGCTAGTGAGCATCCAGTGAGCCAAGGTAATGAAGAGGTAAGGATACCTAACAGTACATTGACCGGCATGATATTTTTCTTCCACCATCTGCACACTAAGTAGAAAGCTAGAAAGCAGGGCTCCCCTCCTTGGTGCGCAGTCAGCGAAATCGGTCACCAGCCAGCTGGTGCCTGCTGCTAGCCGACGCCTCTGGCTCCCTCCTCCCCCCCCCCCCAGCAGAGCCCCGCATGCATGAGGGATCAAGAGCCCGCATTTTTTCGTCGGCGAGTTATTGATTCGGAAGGCGATCGGTGACGCCGAACCAAGGCATGAGGCCGCTAGGCTCGGCGAACTTCGCAACGCCGCTAGACGGCGCTCCGAGTCGAGGTCGATGGGTAAAGCAGTAGCAGAAGCGACGGAAGCAGCGACACGAACCGGCTCGCAATACCTCTCAGCCATCTCAGCTGTCTAGGGCCAGCAAGTAACTAGAAGACGCGACGCTTAACTTTGGAGAATGGAAACTTGGCAGACGAGACTGTGCCATCAGCTTGGCCTACACAAAAGCCAGACGAGCTCTTACGTCCTACACTATAAGCCTTCCTTCGGCGATGTAGGGATGTGGCTCCTTGCTCTCTCTCGGAGGAGCCAAGAGTTTGGCACCAAAAGTATAAGCGTTCAACACGTAACTACGAGAAATTTACGTCCGAAAAGTGACGGTTATTGACGGAGTCCTTCTAGACCAGATAGAGAATGTTGACTGACGGCAACAGGATGAATTTACTAGAGACTCAGTGCGCCTACTGGAGAGCATAGCCCTGAAAGGAATGGCGAAGGAATCATGGCCGTAGTGGTCAGCTTCCGAACTACAGCACAACTTGAGAGGTGTCGACGCACACAACTTGAGAGGTGTCTGTCCATCTGGTTAGTAATAGCTTGATAGGCAGCGAAATCACCTGGCTATGTCTTTGATGCAGGTGGAGGGAAATCGATAGAAGCCACTCCTTCGCACTGCGAAGCAAGTAGTACATCTGCATTCTGCCAGCCAAGAAATCAGCTGTGGTGAAATCTTTTTTTTTAAACCACACGCCCTGTGAAACGATGAGCCCCGGAGAATCAATCAAACTAGTCAAATCTTGCTAGCGAGAGTCATGCACAGTTTTATTGTAGAAGTTCACTTTCCTGTGCACATTTATCCTATCACTGTAGGATCATGGTCATTATGAAAATTGAGACTGTGTTGAGATTGAGACCAACTTCGTCGGCATGAAGTGCAGTTCGGACATTAACCACTGCCATTCTTAATTACCTCAGCTCCCAACTTTAACGGGCACTTTTCATGCTTCAGCCCGTCTGTAATTCAGCAGAAGCTCGTTTTCGAAAGGGGCAGTCGATGAAGCCAGCTAGCTGCTCACAGTGCTTCGATGTTGTCATGGGTAGTGTTGAGCATGCAGGCTAGGTTGGTTCCCAGTGTGCTGTTGACTGGCCTCGTATTCGCAGGCTGACACTGCTATCATGCCTAAACAACGACAACCGCAGGCATCGACGGCTGCCCCGCCCAACCACGGCACGCACGTGGCTGCTGCCAGCTGCTAGCTGGGTCAGCTGATGATTTCGATGGTCACGCGACTCTCAAGCCCGTCCATTAGGTTCTGGGGTTTCTGCCGCTGCAGAATCGACGATCGGTGCGAGTATCCGTTGGGTACAGGAAACCTATGTGAGTCTCTACCGCTGCATTTAAGTGTGCAAGCTCACCGCTCGAACGGCTAGCCACGACCGCTGCTGCTAAGCGAATCCATGGGTGAAGCGCTACTTAGTGGTTGTTCCGACTGATGTGCACTTGAGTTGTAGAGTTTACAGCCAGCTCGCTCTTCCGAGGCACTCGGGGAGGCGTTATGCTGTCTTTCTATGGAGATAACTGCACGCGAAGCATGGGTGATTGGGCAGTGCAACGTCTTTCGATGACCTAATGGGCCGTGGAGCCGTGAGTGGTTTCCTATAGCCCTATAGCTCAGCTGCACTGCTCGGGATTGCACTAAGCTCTGTCGATCCTTGCTCTGTCGTTTGAATCGGCTTCTGGAATGACTCTGCCGTGTAAGCCACTTCCTGCCGATGATGACTGAACACTTGAGAAGCAGGCTTAACCTTTTCTTACTTTTAGCAATAATTCTGGAACTTTTTGCTGCTTGGCTGAGCTTCCTCCAGCCTGAGTGCTTGAGCAGAGCGAGAGCTTCAGCTTACTAAGCAGAATCGAGGCTCGCCTGTGTCCTTGTGCTAACATCCACATTTATTTGAGTCGGTGCAAGTCCTTATACACATTATTACGAGTTTTTTATTTAAATTCAAGATCAACTCTTGGATTAGACTTTATTTTCAGCAGACTTTTCAAATGAATAGAAGTTATAGCCATTTAGGGCCTAAGCTAAAGTGCTACTTTTGAAGAAAAATCGAATATACACTAAAACGATAAAAGATGCAAAGCTCTGCAACTATACCTTCATCAAATTTTTATTTGGGATACGGCTGCCAAGTATCTACCTAAAAGCTTCGAAGACTGTAGAATTCTTGGCATCAAAGATTTTTTAATCATAATAAATGTAGCGAATATCCTTAAAACGGTGTATTTTGAATACCTTTAAGAAGTATTTATTTTCGCTAGTGTAATTTCTCATAAGTGCCGAGATCGATAATGCTTCAGATTTGACCTCTTCGTATGCATCGCCGCTGCAATAAGGCACTCAATATCTAAAACTGCTGGCACAGTAAACTCTATTGCACTGTTATTTTCAGATGATACTGTTAAAGGCCTATCTAGCTGACGTAACCGGACAGCAATATTTCCATTAAATTGCCATCTCGGAACTGCATTTCGGCCGTCCTTTAGCCAGCGTTATAAGCAATGCCCTTCAAGATGACAAAGTTAAGGCACCTGTACTGCTGCACTTGTATGAATACTACTCTACAGTCTTATGTCTGCCTAAGTATAGCTCATTTGGGTAGCAGCACAACACGCGCTCTTTTTTATAAGCCATCGTGAATCTAAAAGCAGCCCACCCGCACCAGAAGTAATCAGCAGAAGCAGTGCGGTTGCTACAGGTTCACGATCAGCTGTTTCGCCAGGCGCCACAATCGATACCTGCCAATCGATAAGACCTTTCGTATTCTAAGGTAAGTTTTCAACACGGTGCCATTCAATAACTGGCTTCATTCACAGATTCAATCATTAATTCTCAATAATGCTGCTGCGATTTTTGCTCACTGTATCACATTTTGTGCATCCTGGTGCTTTTCGCGTACGTATGCTCTGTGAAAGCATATGCACCGATTGTCTGCCACTGCGAAAATCGTCTGCTCCTCTTTACTGCAACTTATCCAGTCGGCTGGAAATGCTTTAGTATAAGCCAATCTTACAAAAGACTTACTTATGCGTAACAATCGCTGCAATATTCCCCATTCTCCGATCTGCTTCTCGTCACGCTTTACCCTATGGTGGTGTGCTACCATTACTCAGCCGTCGACCGTTTTGGCCGGCAGTAAATTTGATATGACAGCTGACGAAATCTTGCAACTCTTTCGCACGCATTAGCAGCGGAAATCATCACTCTTTTACTCGTTCGGTTTGACCCTGTTCTGTTGCCCCCAACAGAAGCTCCGTACTCGTGGTATTTCCCTTGTACTTCTGGTCTGATTATATACTTTTACTGCACTTTAGTGTACCAAAATGTACTACGCAGGTTGATTTCGCTACTCTCAACTATTTCCTTTGCAGCACTCTCACGTTCTCATAAACTCCCGTACAAACGCACGCCATAGCAAACTTGTCTGTGCGTTTTTTTCGCAGATAAAAGCTGCTCGTTGGCGGCCCACAAAGCTCTACTGGCTTTCAGATGCTGTCTCTCTCCAGCCTAAAGCCTATACCTAAGGAATAATCAAAATCACACCGAGAGGGGTATTTTAATGCACAGAAATCACAGCACTGTCAATTAGCTTGAAAATGCAGATTGTGAATGCCAAATAATGCCTTTAGTCGGAGCTTCAGCGTGTCTGACCTAATTGTATAAGCGAGCCAACCTTCGGCTGAACTCCACTCCGCTCAAACCTAGAGCTCTGTGCTACTGCGGTACAACTAGGATAAAACTGGCGCTCGGCACGCTTTAGCAGCTATGCCCTAGAGTACAGACCGGAAGAAAGCCGCTAATGTGTGAGCCAGTGCAGACCTTTTAGAAAACAAGCCGGTGATTTGAATAAAGGGCAATAATCTCTGTGTTTTAACACTAACGCGTAAAATATTTTTGCTATCGTATACTTGTTTATTCAGGCCCTACGTTTGACGGCGTTCCTCATCTGACAGGAGATTGACGAGACGAAAGGCATCGTGCTCATCCAAATACACAAAGAATTCTGGAACAACTCGCGGATAGAGCAACCTGCAGGCGTCACTACAGCTACAGTTCTATTTACCAATCCTACGGGTGAGGTCTTGCAACTTGACGGCGACAGTAAGCTTGTAACCTGCACACTGGATAGTGCAGCAAGTTTTGTTTGAAGTTTTCTCAACAGCATGCACTAGCCGCTAAACAACCATTCATTTTATCTCGAGGGTCAATTGAAGGGTAATTAATCACTGTGATAGTTTTGCTCCTAATCCTGAAAGTTGAAGAAAAAATATTTCTGAAAGTATCGGAATCATTTAAATATACAGCGGGAAACCGGTTAACAAACTTAATCCACTTCCCAAGTGGCTTCCTAATCAAGTTCACAAGTAAGCCGGATCAGGATTTCCTATAGGGCTCCACGCGGAAAATTTCAGTGAGTAACTGACCAGCGAAAAATAGCTCCCGCATTGAAAATAAGCAAACACCCTAACGAATGCCTAAGATGCTGTGGATTTTGGAGATGGTGCGGTGAAACATTAGCAGCATTCATTTCCCCGTACGGCTATCTTCCTGTCGCGGGAGTCCAACAGTCGAAAAACACTATAAGCCCAAAGAAAGATAAACATTCCACAATTTTATCTTGGCTATATCGCACATTCATAATCAGCCCCGGTATTCAATCTGGTAAGCTAAAACGAACCCTGGAACAGGGACGCTCAGTCGCTCAGTCTTAAGAAATGGCCAGCCCGCTTTACTGTTCTGGCCAGTGGTAACACCACAGAGAAAAACTAATACGCCAAAACATCCCGGTTGGTATACCGTTTTAAAGATTGTTTCCACTCATGCTAGGTAAGCATAGGTTTCGTTCACTTAGTGCTGAGTTTGTACTTGCCCTTTAATCCGACCCGTGCATAGTATTTAGCACTTTATTAGCATCTGTGAGGCTTAATTGAGAATACCATACATTAAATTTGGTATGACTTTGCTTGCTCTCAGTTGACTTTTTTGTAAATCTGTGACAGATGATAAATTGCAAGGCTTTATTATGACCAAAACCTGTGACGCTCCTCTAAGCCCATATTGTTATGTCGGTTAGTTAGAACCAGGTTCGAAACCCAAGTCACTTCTCGCCAGCCTATAAGTTCGTATATCAAATTGTTCTATACACGAGGTGCTAATTATCCGTCTTTTATTTATTCTCTAAGACTTTTAGCCATGACCAAACAGTATTTATTGAAATATGGTAGGTTCAGCATATTTTTGTAGTCGTACCTGAGTGGCACAATTCAGTGCCGATAGTTCTGATTTGATAATGTATTTAAAGCAACATCCACAAAACCAATAAAATTCTGCCCTGAAGTCACGATACCCCTTGACTTTAGGCCATCTAAAATAAGCTAAAAACCCATTGATTCCTCGACACTTAAACTCAGTCCATGTGAATTTTATTTGGATTTTCCCGCTCGTACGCACTGAAACTGTACATGCCACTAAACAAATGACTGGCTTGATTCCAGTATTCCTTCAGTGCGGTAGCAGTCAGATACAATTCTCTTATAGTACTATGTACACCTTTTCATGGCTACTACCACTATTGCCAATATTTTTTTGAGCTTAGCCAAGTAGAAAACCTATCGATTTAGATCGCATGAATGGCTGCCCAAACAGATTAGAAAAGTCTAGCCACTATCAAGTCACCTTCAACTCAGTGACGCTCGGTGGGGGGAGGCAAAGAGGCCTGACCGTACTGGCAGACGACCATAGAGTCGCAAGAGATCTGGCGTCCAGGTAACTCAGTACTCTTTATCTTGACTCGACCGGCTTTCTCATCGACTTGGCTACACTGTCTACCGTTTGTTTGCTAAATGTTCGTATGCTTAGCAGGAGAGGGCTGAGCGAGAAACAAGCCGACAGCAAAAGCAAACTTCGGAGATTCATCAATACGCCAGCGGATCATCTATTCTGGTAGTCTATAGAAACCCCGGAGCAGCTATGAGTTAGTATGAATGAAGCGAGGCAAATATCCAACAGAAATTCATCTAAGAACAGAGAATAGAGTCAACTAAGTAATGGAGTGCCACGAAAAGTGCCTAGCCAGTACAAATGTCTGACCATGATAAGCCTTCACATAATAATATAAATAAATTCCTGCGGTGCCTCAAGGAAAAAATGTCTAAATATATGTAACTAAAGCGAGCTGAAATCGAAGCATGCCACTTAGTTATTCATAGCAGGAACAATTGCGCTCATGAAAAGGAAGATTCGAGGTGATGGGGTAAAGGGTTTGACAAATTTTTAGTTTCTTTTCAAATGTCTTTGAAGCAGAAGATGGCGTGATTTTAGATATTAGCCATGCTTTGATGGGATCGGAACAGAATTTTAGTGTTCATGAATTGCTAAGTTCGTTACAAGCAGTGCCAATCGACCTGGGTGAGAAGAGCAGATGCAAACAAGCAGGATCAGAAGAATAAATACTAGACATGCTTAGGGGTAAACTACTTAACTTTTCTACAGGCTGCTTAGTGAAACGTCAGTGCAGACTGATGAGAAGTGGCTGGTTTAGCAATTGCAGAGCTCCCTCCAGAATCCTTGGCAGCATCAGACAAGTAGTGAACTCCTGTCTACAATATGTTGCTCATAATAATAATAACAGTAACTCACTTCATTTAGCGCTCTCGGAGAACTCAAACTCTTTCTAGGCGCTTCACATTTTCTGCAAAGGAAGCACGATCGAATGGTTAGTGGTAGTATGCTGAATAAACTACAAGAATAACATGATTATGGTGACATGCACAGGGTCAGCATTCAAGTATGGTTAGTGGCAGAAGGCACAGTGACAGCACGCATAGCACCTAAAGGACGAATCACAGGAACCCACTAAATGCAGCGATAAATAGATGCGTCTTAGTTTCTTTTTAAATGTGGCCAAGTCAGGGGATGTCGTGACGCAATTCGGGAGTGAGTTCCTGGCTTTGGTAGCATACGAACTAAAGACGTGTTCTCCAAAGAATTTGAGGTTCGTACGAGGTATTGGTAAACTATTAGATTCCTAAATGTGTTTGGTATGGTGCTTACCCTAGTGGGGCATTAGATCTGATGGGCAAGCTGGACCCTAAGAATGAAGAGACCTAACAGTGAGTAACAGAACCTTGAAGTCAATGCGTTGATTGACTGGGAGCCAGTGCAGGTCGGCGAGAAGTGGTATGTGACAAGTGCGACAGTAACTAGGATGCTATTAGATTAATCACTTCAGATCGTCACTTCCTGAAATTTGTGTTAGGCTTACTCGAGGTCACAACTAAGCCCAAAAACTTGAAAATGCGTCTGCCCGGTGTTGTGACTGAAGATTTACGCTTCCAATAGATCAAATTAGTTCTTGGGAGGGACTTAGCAATTCCATTGCTGACAACTTTAAAATTTGAAGCATTTTCTATACACTTCCATCAACTGCCATTATCGTGTTACCCTTAACACTCTCGATAATGTATGGCTGGTAATGATCATTCTGTTGCAAAGGACTGGGATCTGTTTCTCAATGATATTTTTGAACTGGTGAGGTATGTTTCGGACTTGCTCTGTCTAATTCAATTTTCTTTAACAGGACCACAAATAAAATGAGCAGTGGATTCGGATCGGGGATTGGGCAGCATGCACCAGGTGCTGGTGCCACGTCAAAGGGTGCACGCGTTTTTCACCGACGACTACCATTGGAAATTATTGTCATTGACCGATCGGTTGCACGCATCGCTCCAAACAGACGCGCTTATAGCACCTGCCTAGACTGTGGGCATGTTCAGTACTCGCGGCAGCCCGATCCAAGGTTGCACCGATGCGGTAGCAACTGAAAGTACAAGTTTTTTATCAATATTGATTTCACACAATGAAACGGATTAGCCCAATCTCAGTCAAGTGCCATTTTCTTCGTCGGCGATCACTTTGTTCCAGTTGTTGGATCTATATCCTACGCTCGCATCCTCACAGCAGTTATGTCACACTCGCAGAGCAGTGCCACTATTCAAGCTGTCCTTGGCTGCACCAATCATTGTCACATTTTGGCAGCTCTCTCTCTCTCTCTCTCTCTCTCTCTCTCTCTCTCTCTCTCTCTCTCTCTCTCTCTCTCTCTCTCTCTCTCTCTCTCTCTCTCTCCCTCTCTCTCTCTCTCTCTCTCTCTCTTCTCTCTCTCTCTCTCTCTCTCTCTCTCTTTCTCTCTCTCTTTCTCTCTCTCTCTCACTAGCACACATCAATGATACTAGGCTAGCTTGATTAAACTTCTTGAATAATATGTGGTTCTGGCAATAAGAAATTCAGCATTGTGGTTGGGGTAAGCAGTGAGTCACCTTAAGGCGAATACATTTAAATGTGAACCAGGTCATTTTAGGTCTCATGTAAGTAGCCACCCTTCCTTCACCTACACATGATAAATACAGACGGTATTTGGACAAGTAGCTTCTTCGTCTCGTCTCACACTAACAAGGAAAAGACTACTAAAAGGATGTTCGAAGACCACCATTAGGCGCGAAAAACAAGGGCACAGCAAAATTTTAGATGGCCCGAGCGACAACCTGCATTGGCATTCCCTAAATATCTATCATGAAATAGACTGCCACAAATAAATGATGACGTTAGCATATAAGTAGCAATCTTGATTGACGTATGTAGGCGCTACCTGTCTCGTTCTGGGATATCGCCATCAGGGAATGTTAGAAACACTTTTCGAGCATGCGAGCAGCCAATTTACGTGTTACATATATTTTCAAAATTAAGTACCGCGATGCCTTTTAAAATTAAACCATTTTCAGACCATGACCGTTTCTTGAGTCATGATAAATGAACTTATAATCAACAAAACGTCTAGCCTAATGGGTCTTTAAAGGCATTAATTGTTATGGCTGAGAAACTAAATGAATGCATAAGCTATTCAAAAGTTGACATTTAGTAAAACGAAGGATGCATTAAATAACTAGTAAATGTTTCCTCCGCTAAGTTTTGCTTTGGCTATTATGTCTCCTGTCCTTCTTTCGATGATTTTACGGGTTTTACATCAGTAGCCTCCTAGTGTGACAAGGACTCCATGCAAAGCCCCAAGACCAATTGACTAGGACTACAATAATTTGACTTTTCAGCTATTTTTGTCTACCCAATATTTTTGCGAATGCGTTCGTGACTGCGTTAAAATACTTTTATGGATTAATATAGTAAATAATAAGTAACAAGAATCTAATGAAGTGAGAGAACTTTTTAAAAGTATAAAGTACTTTAAAAGAATTAAGTGCAGCTAGGTTCACATGCATACAGATTATAATATAAGACAACCGATGGCATGGGCTCGAGCCCTGAGACATATGTGAATTGCATAAATATGAATTTAATTCTCATATGCGACTATAGGGATGAACAATATATTATGGAATTATAAATGACAACGATGTGCTCCCTAATAAAGTTCGAGTTGTCCTTCTCATTCACGCGTATGACCTCTTCTGTGCTCTCGGAGTTGTTAGGAAGTAGCAGATGCGTTTAACCAATTATTCAGTGTATTTGTTTTCTAGGCAGTCACGCTGGTCAAAATCTAATCTGATATGCAGTCATTAAAACATTAGAAACACTTATAACTTTCACATTTGTCATGATGATTCATTCTTCTGCTTAAAATTCCTATGGTGAGAAAGGTGTGGTAGTTGGAGTAATATCAAACAAGGATCTATTTTGCTAAGGGAGCTCACCCGAATTCTTTGGATTCATGCATGGAGTAAACACGTGTTCTGGTTGCCTTAAAAAATTTCCAAACTCTCACTTTGTTGTCAAAATATTTTATTACACATCTACGCTCCTTTTGAAAATTGAATACTCTACACCAACCATATGTGACTACATTTTTTATTTAAATTGCTGGACTATGCTTTAATGAAAGATAAACCAAATGCTTGCATTTGCAAGATCTTGAATGTCGGTCAATTTACTACTATCAGGCACTTAATCAACCCTCTGAAATCCCTCACTGACTTTGAACCTAACTCAGTTTCACAACGTGCCACTGATACATGGGCAAGTTGAGAGGCACTCTGGGTGAACTTTGCTATTGAGTTAAGGGAGATGTCAAGAACATACCTATAATATTTGTCCGACAAACAAATATGTCTTTATGGTACCTTTTGAAAAACAAATATGTTAAAACTGGGATCGGAAGTTCTGACGACTTTCAAATGAAAGAAAAATTGGTTAAGCCAACCACGTCTAACCCGGATGTAAACCACACGCAACAAATCCACAAATAAAAGATTTACCGAGCTCCGCATCGTATGAGACTTGTATCCCAAATTGTTGAATCTTTGTAGATCTCGATATATGCTTGAAGCTTGTTCAGGTGTATACTTATGACTTTTATACAGCTTTGCTTCCAGGGTTGGTTGATGTCTTGTAAATTAAATAACTCAACTGATATTTCACGCATCAGAATGAAATTTGAAATGCGAGTTCCGCTCTGCTTTTTTAGCCTAGTCTTTAATATTTTTGCTTTTGGGATAATACATTAGGTTTCTGTAGCATGGTGACAGTGTAAAATTCTAATATGTATTTTTTGGATTTTGGATGTGATTTTTCAATATGATTATTTTAACTACGTTATTAAAATTCTATCTCTTGGTCACTTCTGTAGCATAGTGTCATGTCCACATAAGCCTCACTAATTTACCTAGCAGCACAAGGTATGCAAAGCATAAAGATTTACTGCTAGCTATGTGCTACACCATAATAAAAGACCACTGAAACTACTATTTGCAGTGCTATCAACACTTCCGAATCCAAAAAACGCCAAGTAATCCGGTATTTTACAGCTTTAAATAAAAGCGATTGCACTCTTAAATTTCTTCGTATCCTATTGCAATATAAGCATGCTGCTTGGACTCATAGATGGAAAGACTTTTACTTAAATCAAATTTGCGACACAGTAGAGCCCATGCCTCATATTTTGACGAGATTACAAGTTAAACTTACGTGTGATGACACGCATACCACCTTCTCACCTGCCTTGATTTATGGCTAGTAATTCATTGCCGGTATTTCATTCAGGGGCATTTAACAACCTTACAGTTCATACTGGTTGGGCATTTCGCTAGCCTCTTTTAAAAAATAACTTTCGTCCACATTCAAATTCTGGCTTATAACTTAATAGGGTTCAAGAGCCTTCGACGGCGGTGTCTATTGAGCTTTTGACCTCTATGTATTGCTGATGTCATTTTACAGTCAGTATAATGCTGGAATAGAACCCTCCTCCTAAAAAACGCTGGTTGTATAACGGTGGCTTTAGCTGCTGCAAGCTGTCGAACTCCTTCGAAGACAGGGCTATATCTCTCGATCTCATGTAGCAGTCAACCGTCGGTAGCTGCCAACTGATCACCACCATCGCGTTGATCTTTATCTCGCGATCACCACACATAATTGCATTTTTGACCGAAAACTAACTCGCTACTGGTGCTTTAACAAAATCAGAGAAGTAAAACGAGAAATTCGACAACAAAAGGATGGACTTTCTTAGGAACATTTGAATTCGACCTGATGATGTATCTGCCTAAGCTAGAGCCAGGGGTGCTAGTGAAGCTCTATAGTAAGCCGAGCAATGGCAAAAGTCCTTCGGTTTTAGCTAAGCGACGCCAAAATACTTAAGGAAGATGGACCAGTGAGCTCACATGGCAGTAGACTAAAAGAGAGAAAGAAGTCGGCCCCCTTAAAATACAAAGCCAGTTACCATGTTAAACCATTGAAATCGCTCCCATTATTGTGCTTGTATAAAAAACTGTTTCAGCATAATTGCAATATTGACTGAAATGCATGTCCTCTGATAGGTAGCTTTACTATTAAAATGTCTTCTTTTAGCCCATTCACATATTATACGACTGTATATGGGTTACTGCAAGTCATATTTACCAAACTGAACCAAGAGGTGTACCCCCAATCGATTCTCCATGTACCTAAAAGTTGTCGCTTAGGCAAAATAGATATCCTGATTTTTTTTAGGAATAAGCTTTTCCTTTAGGCTTGATAGCATCCTGAATCAGCTTCGGTTACTTCAGATGGCAATGCAAAATTGCTCGGAGAATATTTTTGCTGCCTCAAAAACGTATACGCCGTCTTCATTTTTTGTGCTGAAAGCAACAACATGAAAATGTTGCCATTGAGCACAATAGCAATTTCTAGGGAAGTAAAGACCTTCCTTTCAACCAGATTTGTAAAGGCGCTCGCAATAAGCGGATTAGAAACCTCACCATATTTACATTCTCAAATGGTATTACTAAAATATGTGAGCCAGCCAAATTTCGCTCTTGTCAAAACTAATCAAATCGATCATTTTATAAAGAAATATCATGCCCATTTTGCTCACCAACGTCTGAGGACCACTTAGAAAGGCATCACCAAAGCTCATCAAGTTACAGGCAAATAAATAGTCTTCTCTTCACTAAATGAAAAAGACAAATAAGAGCCACTCAAACAGGACTTCTATTATTGCCTGATCATCCAAGCACATTTAATGAAAGAATCGCGAGCAGACTGACAAAGAATCAGAGCTACTGAAATAGGCCACTGATTCCAGGCTAATCATCAAATCAACACTGTGAAAGTGTATTTATACCATTAAATTGGCATATGTATAAGAAACCATTCTAAACGGGCTCTGAGCTTGAATTAACCTTTGAAGCTCGTGAAAATAGAGTAGCTTGCTTGCATTAATTCTATCAAAAAAGATTCACGAGAGACGCTCAAAATGGGCGTCACCTGGGTTTGACTAAAGCCTTAGCAGTAATTTTATAGACCCTAAAAAGAACAGTTCTTTTAGGAACACAGCTCAACTGTCCAACGATTGAAGTTTCAGGTAATACTCTGACTTTGACCTAACTTAAACAATGCAAGTTATGGCAGTAGAGACCACGGACCGACGCAGTCAAATCACAGTATCGGTTAGCTACTTTATAAGGCAATACGAGAAAGCCTCCAAGGTGTCCGCAAGTACAAAAAATTAAGCCTTTTTACCAGTAGTAACAAGATCTACATCCAAGCTGACTTGCTCGTCCAGCAAATTATGTACTCTGAATGGTTTCTCGAGGGTATTTGAAACAGCCAGGTCTTACTAATACCATAGACCAGTACATATCAACAAGAACAGGTGGCCTTTATTTCTTTTATCCATGTCTTACTAATACCATAGACCAGTAGATATCGACAAATACAGGTGACCTTTATTTCTTCAGGAGTTATGAGGCGTTTTATTATCTCCAAACACTCCTACCAAAATCTACACCAAATATCCGAGCACCGAAATGTGCCACTCTCAAAACTCCAAGAAGAAACATAAAATAATGTTGCTCTTACAAGTGCGCCAGACAAAGATTCGATACAACCAACAACCAGGAACCGAAATGTGATTTGTTCACTCATCCTTTGCCTAAAACCAGAAATCTATGTATGCAGGTAGGTGAGTGCCTCGCCATTTTATTCTTAATAGCTTGTATTCTTAATTAATAATGAAAGAATCAGAATCATATATTAATTTTTGCTTCGCTAACTTGTTGTGAGATTTTTTAGTAAAATGTGTCGCACTATAGTTTTCAAGTAGCTTTATGTTGCGCCTGCTGCAAGTGAACTTGTACAAGCTATCACGTAATAATAATAATGCACTTAATAACTACCCTACTTATGCTGGCTTAATTCAGGGCTCTGATATTCAAATTTGATTTGCCAAAAATACGAGGCACAATATTGGAGAATGCAAAGAAACCTACATACGAAAAAAGACAAAATTGACACCATTAAACAGCAGCTGCTTCTTATATAATGTAAGAAATGTTATCCCAGACTTTAGCAGTGTTAAAAAAGCACAGCGCTTACCCATTGGATATGCAGCCCAATCATTCCGACTCGTCTTTCAACAAATAATAAGTCATCCATACTCAGAGAGCACTCATTCAATTATATCTACCCTAGATATCATCAGTGCAGACTGGAGGGACATTACGAATGGTTTGGGTGGCAAACGAGTCCGGGTTAAAGAAATCCGGGTTGGAGAAAAATTACTCAGATAATCAATTCTCGTCGTTGGTTGAGGGTTAGCTGAGCTTTGACAACACCGAGCATCTGAGCTATTTCCCGTTAAGTCTCTTCTTGCAGTCGAGTTCGCCAAATACGACGTTTCTGTTTAATTCGTCAGGGTGGCAGTGAGTGGTTTCCGGGGTGGTTCGTTTTTTCTTTTTTTGTTTGCTCTCTTTGAGGTAGTAGCGCTTTCGCTTCACCTCTTATATTCTTTTCTAAATATAATTATATTATTTTCTAAATCTATTGTTGTAATTACACGCTGGTTCGAATTAGCCCGCTAAAACCACAGGTTTCATACGTAAGTTAACCTTAATAATAATAATAATAATTCACTTGATATAGCGCCCTCAGAGAACTTAATCTCTCTCTAGGCGCTTTACATTTGCTGTAAAGTGAAATGCAATTGAATGGTAAGTAAAATCATGCTTGAAAAACTAAACGAAATGAATAATATGGTTAGGGGTGACATGCACAGGGTCAGCATGCAAATGTGGTTAGTGGCAGCATGCACAGTGTCAGCACGCATAAGCACATCAAGGACGAATCACAGGGACCCACTAAATGCTGTCCTAAATAGCTTCATTGTAAAGATTTATGTAAGAGTTTAATTTTGCTTTGGAAGGTTGACCTGACTGCCATCTGACTAAGCTAATGAGCTGGAACACTGACTGCCTAGCTTCGGTTGGAGTTTTGCTTATTTCAATAGTTTCATGTCCATCGCCTATGAATACCCTTGAAAAAGCCATAAAGTTCATATTCCCTTTTATTCGCATTTCAATGTCTTTTTTTCAACGTAAAGAGTGTGGGCTGCAGCTAAACTTGCAAATAGTCAAGTTTCTGCCCCTTTTGATACTTATTATTGCTTTTCTGTTGTGATATTACTATCAATATATCACATTGGGCTCAATTTAGAATTTACGTAAGTTATGGCGATGGATGGACAAAACTAACTTATTTTTGGGGTAGTCATTTTCCTCAGGTCATGTGTGAACGTTTAAAAAATATTTTGTTATGTTGCCATTAAGAACAGAACAGCAACCAACCAACCAACCAGTAGATCATGCGAACATAAGAAACCATTAAATGTTCGATAAACCAACAACCAGGAACCGGAATATTAGTGTGTTCACGCATCCTTAGCCTAAAACCATAAATCTATGCATGCGGGTAAATGGAGAGAGTGCCTTGCCCTACTGCCGCTCCGAACAAACACATTACAATGAGTAGCAGCATACCAGCTCATTCTTTAGATGGTAACTATAAATTTAGCTAGTAAGTTCCAATAAGATTGTAGAGCTAATCACTTGAAGTCATTTGGTATTGCTTCGGCTTTTTCACTCAGAATTGTTAAAGAAGGGAGTGCTTTATTATAAACAACGCTGTTATACTTTTTAAATTTAAATCTAATATTTTGCAACTTAACGTTATGTTATGCTGTGCATTGATTTGGGGCTATTGGTCTTGTCTTTGAAAAACGGCCATTTCGGTAGCTTTTCTAAATGGATACAATCCGTTTCTATGTGTTTAGCACTTGCCACAATTTACAAATCATTGGGATATGCTGTTGAACGTTAATAAAAAGCGAGGCAATCAGAGCCGAGCATTTTACTTAACCTGCTAAGTAAAGCCGCCAAGTTTAAGCTTTATCAAGTTAAAAATAAGCCTTGATCGCATTCCCCAGCAAATTCGTATGATCCAGTGAATTGGGGCTGGAGTTGCTATACTGAAACAGTACTGCCGTACCTGCCTTATATGTAAGTCGGCTATCCGTGTGCCAAATATCCTCCATCTTGCATTTGCTTTTTTCGGAGTATGTTTCTACAAATACTTAGAGAAGATTGAAACTAAGAATAAAGCAGCTACTATGCTTCCCCCGAGAGGAAATGGTCGGTGCATGTGGCTATGTGATCAGAAATTTGTGAGCTTTCCACAGAAAGTTGATTAATGTAGCTACAGTATGCATGAAGATCGGTCCTCTTTACTTCCTCTTTTATAATATATAGATGTCATACAATATTTCAAAATCTTGAAAGTTAAGAAAACACTGATTTATATCTTAAGTTTTTTTAAATGAGACTTAAATTCCTTTTTCATCGTCGTGATTGAGATTCCGTTTCTTAGAATGCGTATAAATTCGAAAGCACTTCTTCCTTCTGGCTCCTATTCTCTTCTTTCCGGAAGGCCATTTTGGAGATTTAAGGTAGCACATCAGCCATAACACACGTGAATCGCAATGGCAGAATATGCGTATACCACATATAAGGTAAGATATTGCCATCCATCGATGCTGGCTAGATGCTACATCAAGCATTTACTGCTGTTCAGATACGTTGCTTAATCATCGTCAGCTATTGGCCATCAAGTGGGCCCTTTGCTAGAAGAGGCACTATTGTTCAAAGCAACTAATGCTTTCTCTACATGATTATTACTTTAAAATTAGCACCGTCCCTCATTCTTTAACAGGGCTCAATAAGTACTGGAATGCCTCACCTTTTGTGCTGCTTAATGTATGTTTCCTTATTACGGAGCTACATTCCAGAAAATGTGTGAGCTTGGTAGCAACATTTTTAATGTTTTTCCCCAGAATTTTATTTTATAACAAACCAATATGCTTGATCTAGAACTAGATATCTACAAATTTGGTACATACTAAGGAAACTTAAGGAATCATCGATGTATTTAACATTTTGGGCTAGGACGACTACAAAGCATATGTGAAACGGAAGTTCATTTTACTGAAAACAGTATGCACTTAGGTAGCAGTGTAAAAAAATACTCCCTCCGTGGTGAGTGAGGGCAAGAATCATTAGGCACTTATTTTATTTTCGCCTAGCAATGAATACCAGATGAAGGATAGTTGAGCAATTCACTGGGTGTGATGCTTTAGAATCATGCAGACATGTTGACCTCCCTGGCAAAAATAAAATTGCTGAGCTAGCTGTGGCGATCTTAGAGGATTCAAAGAAAGGGGCTACATTCAAAAACTACCCTGCCACTGCAGATGATACCACGCCAGACATACTCTTGGGAACTCTGGGTGAGAGCATCATTGGGCTTTACACCATTACTGACCATGAACTTTAGTGCTGAGTCAGCAGTTTAGGGCAGCTTTAGAAGCCGGGCTGGCCATATGCAAAACGATAGCACCTGGCCTCAACCATAGCGGCATCAAGAGAGCTTGTTTTGAGCACTCCTCAGCCGTCAAAATAATTGATTGTGGAAACATGAAGATGTATGTGCCAAATAGTGACACAGCTGGATGAAGTTGTTCTACACTGCAGAATGGCCTGCCTGATAGGTCACCTGGACTTATGTGGGCATGTCTCACGGCGATAGTTTCTAAGATTTCAAAAGGCGCATGCAGTCGTGCTTATCCAATAGACATTTCAGCGTAATGCAAAGTTCTGGTGTCAGTAGTGTGTACTGTAATGCATTTACCACAGGCCAAAGTGAGACCAAACTGTTTGCAACTTCAATAGATTAAAAGATGTACACCAATATACATTCACCGACTAAATAAGGTATTTATTATTGTGAAAATTGAAGGACATATATTTATTTGCAGTTAAATGACGTCCAGCTTATTCCATTGTAGAAATTAAGCGTATATAAATTGCGATTCCACTGAATACTCCAACCGTTGGAAGTCTCTTTGACATTGGCAGTAAGCTCACAAATTTCCTTGTAATCAGCGCTCTTACAACTTCAGTTTGTTTTCAAGCGGCATTAACTTAGTCTATTGAGCTTAAACCGGGTTGCATTATTTGTATCTCAAAGAAATAAACCACGACTGACCCCTTAATTCTTTGAGTGAAATATAGAGCTTCCTTACATCTTACATGCATGTGGCGTAGAAGGAAACCTAGATGACCACACTAAGTAGTCAGACTATTCAGCAGGAACCTTACTGTACTTCTGAGGCATCTGAAAAAATGAGGATTTGATACTCTTCAGATAAAATCTGATTGCTAGTAACGTCGAAGCAAATTAGAAAAGATTTGTCAGATTAAAGTGGGAATGAGTATGGTTAATGAAATAGTTGATGGCAGCAATTACTATTTTAGGGTTTTTCATAGAGAATTCAACAGTAAAACCAGGTCTTATTTATAAAATACTAGGTATAGTTTAAGGATGGTCGTAATGATACGCATGGAAAATATATTGCTTTATTAGTATGCTAGAACAGTTTATGAAACCCCAGATAACGACTTAGTCACGTGCCAACTGTGTTGGCACCCCACATCCGACCAGGCAGTTACAGTAGAGAAACGAAGCTGTTGCTACTGTGAAATTATATGATCAGTGTGACGCTAGGGAATATAAAAGAATAGGCAGCTGAGGCAGGTATTTGAATAGCTGAAATTAAGGTATATTTATAATGAATTAAAAGAGACAAGGAAAAATTACTTTAAGAGAATGTTTTCGTCAAATTACTTTCCTTTCAATATTAAATTGAAGCTTCCATCTACTGGTTTTTATGATCCGACCATAAATTGCAAGCAGAATACAATGTTTTGATATTTGACATCTCAGCACAATTGTGAAGTTAAAGCAATGCTCCCAGTTTCCTGAAACACCATTGGACTTTAAAATGCTGAAAATTCTAAGCGAAGCTTGTCAATTTTTGCAGTTTGAACAATGAGAATATCCGAAAACTATTTTGCAAGGTCTCAGAGAGGTGGTTGGCTCGCAGCAAATCATACTAATCGCAGAAACCACAGATAAAATCCTACCAAAAATCCGTGATGTTTCAGCAAGTGCAAGGTAGTCAGTCAATATTAGATGAGCCAAAAGCTGACCGTGTCAAACGAGGTGTCTCCAGATATCTTCTACGACTTCTTCTCGTGGATAAAACAATGACTGGTGGAGTACGGTGAGCCGTGATGGTACACTAGGTAAAGCGGTTGCTCTCATGACCTCGGTCCCAAGATCTTGGGTTCGATTCCTGCGGTGGGCGATTCTTTATCGCTACTGCAAGGGGTGGTGATAGCCGTAAAGGTTCTTCTGTCGGTATAGAAAAAGAGGCTGTTTAATCAGCTAGGAATTTTTTGTTTTTTACGCTCTAGTCATGAGCATGCTCGTAATGATGCACAGGGGAAGATGGTTATATATTGCGGATTAGAGAATGTGTCCATCACGATTTAGCGAACAGTCTCCTCTTCTCAACATAGAACAGAGTCTCGGTCAAAGCGACGTATGCGTAGATTCTTTTTGCATGTCTAAGCAACTGTTGGACTATGCAAGGTGAATAATACCTGCAAAATAATGAAGTTAAACAGGTGTTAGGCCTGAGCTCAAACAGATGCGGAATCCGGCTGATACTAATGTCACGCTGTATGCACTCTTTCAACACGACAATTACTCGATAAACTGCTCGACAACTAAAGACACTGCCCCATCTGGTTTCTTGTTCTTTCACATTCCTAGATCAATCAAAACTGGAGGTGGAGTTGCAGTTATTGTTCGCTCGAAATTCAACGTCAAGCCATTTGCAGTGCCCTCGAAGCAGTCGTATGAATCAATTGTCTTGGTCTCATCCGAAAACAAGCTACCAATAGTGACAGTAGTCTATCGCCCACCAGGTAACAACTCCTTCTTTATCTCATATTTCTCCGATCTCATTTTGATTCCGTGTGCAAGAAATTGAACCTTTCTCGCTACGGGTGAGTTCAACGTTCACTTTGATAACTTATCTGACGCTTTCAGCACCGAATTTCGTGCATTGACCGACTAATTGTCTATTGCGGCTCATGCGCATGGCCCTATTCACGTCAAGGGTCATACACTCGACCAGATTTCCTCATGCAACTGCACTGTGTCATTACCAATTACTACCAAATCGTGCTTATCTGACCACATGCAGATCTCGTTCAATCTACCATGTGTGCCCACATCCTCCCCTAAAATAACGTGTGAATCGCGAAACCTCAAGACCCTTGACATCAATGGGGTCCGTGCGAGAATATCTGTTTCGCCTCTGCTGCTCAGTCCTCCCTCCGATCTGTCATCATTGGTAGATAGCTACAACAAGACACTAGCTGACACGCTAGACGAGTTTGCCCCTCTGAAAAAGCGCACTGTGCGCTCCCGCCCAGACGGCCTATGGTTTACCGCACACATTAAACTAGCCAAGTCTACTAAACGAAAGCTTGAAAAAGCATACAAAATATCACGACTAACTGTCCATCGACAGGCATATGAAGACTACTGTAGGTCGTACCAATCGATCCTAGCAAAGGCCAAGTCTAGCTTCTATAAAAACATTGTTGAATCACAGATGCATAATCCAAAAATACTTATGTCCACGATTAACCATCTCCTCAACTGCTCCCAGATTAGCTCCTTACCTGATGATCCTTGTGATGATCTAGCCAATCGCTTCTCCCCGATTCTTTGTGCAGAAGATAGACAAGATCAGGGAATCCATCCCTGCGATTACAACATCCCCACTAGAATGCTGTTCCTCGATTCCTGGCTGCACATCAATGTCTGCATTTAAGCACGTCACTAGTGATCTAGTCCTGAAGTTTGTATCTCAATCAAAGAAGACAACAAGGCCTCTGGACCCTATTCCCACTGTCCTGCTCCTACGTTGCATTGATTTGCTGCTGCCATGCATAACTACCATCATTAATATGTCATTAGCCTCAGGTCATGTCTAAGCACTTTAAAAAAAGCTGTAGTCAGGCCACTTCTCAAGAAAACGATACTATACCTAGAGAACTTGAGCAACTACCGCACTGTCTCACTTCTACCATTCCTATCAAAGACACTTGAACGGGTCGTAGCAGACCCGTTCAAGTGTTCAATTTCAGAAACTTCAAACCTCGCTAGTAAGTTCCAGTCTGGCGTTAGAGCTAATCACTCCACAGAGTCAGCATTGCTTAGGGTATACGTCGACCTACTTACGAATGCAGAAATGGGTAGAGTGTCTCTGGTTGTTTTGCTCGATCTTTCAGCAGCTTTTGATGCTATCGATCACAAAGTACTTCTAAAGCACCTCTCATCTCACCTGGGCATCACTGGCACTGCTCTGCGATGGTTCAGGTACTATCTCAGTGGGAGACTAGAGAGTATTGACGTGAATGGACAAAGATCATCCAAGGTACCTCTGAAATATGGGGTACCTCAGGGCTCCGTGCTAGGTCCGGTTCTTTTCACGGTTTGTACTCAAGCTGTTGCTAATGTGGTTGCCAAGCACAATCTAGGCTTTCACTTCCATGCGCATGACACTTGGTTGTACCTTTGCTTTGATACCTCCCAGCCTTCGAGCACCTCAAATTCTCTCAACTCACTTGCTGCATGTATTGATGACATCCCCACATGGATAGCAGCAAATTTTCTAAAATTAAACGATCATAAAACTAACTTACTAGTTATGGGCAAACCCAGTGCGATTCATAAATTGGAAAGGCTGACTCTCAAAATTGGCCCTGCCAGCATATCTCTGGTTGAATCAGCTCGAAATCTAGGTGTCATGTTCCATAGTGACCTCTCATTAGACAACCACATCAGCTCCACAGTCAAATCGGCCTACTTTCAACTACATAACATTGCTAAGATTCGGGCTTGTTTAGATAAGGATACCACGTCTAAGTCTGTCCATGCATTCGTGACATACCGTCTCGACTTCTGCAACTTACTGCTTACCGGCATGTGCGATCAGGCGATTGCAGCTGGTGCAAAACTCTGCAGCTAGGCTTGTGTGTCGTGAGCGTCACCATTGCCACATCACACCACTTCTCGCCGACCTGCACTGGCTACCAGTCAAGCAACGGATCGACTTCAAGGTTTTTTCGCTCACTTTTAGGTCACTTTATTCTTTGGCTCCAGCCTATCTCTCAGATATACTCCACCACCAGGCCAAGCATCGTACCACACTCTTTTCGGAATCCAACAGTCTACCAATTCCTCGTACAAACTTCAAATCTTTTGGAGACCGTGCATTTAGTTCGTATGCTCCCAAAGCCTGGAACTCCCTCTTGACTTGCGTCAGAACATCCCCTCACTTGACCACATTTGAAAAAAAAACTTAAAAACACACCTATTTAGGACAGCATTTAGTGGGTCCCTGTGGTCCGTCCTTCATGTGCTTACGCGTGCTGACACTGTGCATGCTGCCACTAACCACATTTGCATGCTGACCCTGTGCACAGCACCCCTAACCATGTTATTCATGTTGTTTGTTTATCAAGCATGATATTACTCACCATTCAATTGCATTTCCCTTTGCAGCAAATGTTAAGCGCCTAGAAAGAGATTGAGTTCTCTGAGGACCTTTATCAAGTGCATTATTATTATTATTATTATTATTATTACTTAATTTTCCTTTGATACACTTGTAGCACATCCATAAAATGTTGCTGCGATTTCACAAGCTTAATTGATTTGTGAAGCCCGGTTTTGATTATATGTGCACGACGAGTTACTTCTTGCTAAGCAACCGTACCTGCACTACCTCTAGACTTTATTTTATTATCTTGCATTCATTAATATACCAGAACTTTCAAAGCCTAGAAAATCACACCAGAAATCGAGGCCCGGTCAACCAGAACGTGGAGCGAAAAAGTTAATATCAAAAGGGTAAAGAGTCTACCCTGTCAAGCGAGGAGTATCCTGCTATCTTTAACGATTATCTCAGTTTGAGATAACGATGGTTGGTGTGATATTTTCTCGGCTTGGACATGCCAGTAAAGATACTTAAGGAAAGGGTACACATTGTCAATTAGAAAACTTCCTAATCAAAGAGTATACGATATGACTTCTATTTTTAACATAGACTCGGGTCTCTATCGAAGTGACGTGCCTAATTTCAAGATATATATGCAAGTTCCTTTTTTTGAATGAGCAAGTTTTTCTCTATACAACCTAGGTGATGCTGGCGCCATGGTACACTCACTCTTTCCTCGTGTCAATTACTTAATCTTCCTTAGATACACTTGCAGCACAACCCGCTAAAGGACATTTCCCCCTGGACGTTCTCCCCCAGGACATTTCCCCCGGTGGACCCTAGAACATAACTGCCCGGACATTCCCCCCCCGGGGTAGGACATTTCCCCCTTAGTTGATGAATGTATAGCTAAGAATACAGATATATATATATATATATATATATACATATATATATATATATATATATATATATACATATATATATATATATATATATATATATATATATATATATATATATATATATATATATATATATATATATATATATATATGATTAAATGAAGTTCATGCTCTATTAAAATAAAATGAACCGAGCTGGTTTGGTCTAGCGGTAAAGGTGCTCGCCCCGACCAAGGTCTGACTGAGGTCGTGGGCTCGAGCCCCGACGTATATGTGAGGCGCCTGAATGGAGATTAAGTTCTCTCGGGGCGCTATATAAATGAATTATATATATCTAACTCAATGTATTTAGAGAAATTGATCGATTGGAAGGATGGTTTCTAATGGAGCGAACGGCAGAGACGGTTGCGGCGGCTGAAGCAGCTGCGCGCTATACAGTTTGGTCCCTTGGAAGTTAGGTCCCGCTCGACGTCACCAGGCACGTGTTTGTACCTGTCGAAGAGGGTGTTAGCTACGGCTTCCCACGAGTTCCTGCAAATGAGCTCTAAGCTTCAGAGGTCTGCTGATTATAACTCGACCTCAAGAGATCTAGTTATGCCCTAATACGCACTAATTAAACCGGAGAATGCGAGCAAGGGTGGAAAGTCGGTGGAGTTGAAGCCCACCCTAAACCCTAAAACCTAAACACTAAACTCTAAACCCTAAAGCTTAAACCATGAAAACCCTAAACTCTAAACACTAGAGCCTAAAAATTCTAAATGATAAATCCTAAACCCTAAAAACACTTAGCTCTAACCCTAAAAAGCCCCAAACCCCAAACACTAAACCCTAAAACCTAAACCCTAAACCATATATGGGGGAAACAGGGGTATATCTGGGGAAATGTCCAGAGAGGAAATGTCTGGAGGTAATGTCGGGGGGGGGGACGTCCAGTGGGAAATGTCCGTACACCGCACAACCATCAAAAGTTGCGGCTACAAGCTTCAATCATTGGTAGAGCCATTGCTTTCATCACATTGACACGCTGCGTTACTTCTTGATAGGTAACTGTACCTGTCCTAACTCTACACTTTCTTTTTTCCTTGCATGAAATAATTCACAGAACCTTCCAAAGCGGAGCAAAATAAACCAGAAATCGAGGACCGGTCACACAGCACGTCATATGACGAACTGATTCTCGGTCGAAGTGATGTGCCTGATCCCAAGATATGTGTACATTCCTTTTTTGCACATAAGCAAGTTCTTTTCTATGCAATGTTTTTAATGCTACTGCGAAAAATTAAATTGAAAATTTTTGTGGCCGACGAACACAGTCGGCTCAGCCAGCATATCTCCTGTTGAATCTACAAGAAATCTAGGAGTTATGCTCCAAAGTGACCTTTCATTAGACGACCAAATCAGCTCCACAATCAAATCTGCCCACTTTTAGCTACATAACATTGTTAAAATTTGGGCTTGTGTAGACATTGATATCACGTCTAAGTTGGTCCATGCATTTGTGACATCCAGTCTTGACTTCAGTAGCTCACTGCTCGCTGGTCTACTGGTATGTTCAATCAGGTGCTTGCAGCTGGTGCAAAACTCTGCAGCTAGGCTTGTCTATCGTGAGCTTCGCAGTTGCCACATCACACCACTTCTCGCCTATCTGCACTGGCTACCAGTTAAGCAATGGATCGACTTCAAGGTTTTGTTGCTCACTTTGAGGTTCCTTCATTCTTTGGCTCCAACCTACCTATCAGATCTACACCCCCACCAAGCTAAGAATTGTACCATCCGCTTTTCGGGAATCCAACTGTTTATCTATACCTCGTACAACCCGCAAATCCTTTCGAGACCGTGCCTTTAGTTCGTATCTTCCCAAAGCCTGGAACTCACTACCAACTTTTAGTAACGTCATCCCTTGATTTGACCACACTTAAAAAAATTAAAAACCCACCAATTTGTGACAGCATTTATTGCCTCTCTACACATCGTCTTTATGTGCATATGCATGCTGACACTGCTGCATGTGGCCACTAACCACACTTGCATGCTGACCCTGTGCATGTCACCCCTAACCATGTTACTCATGTTGTCTATCGAGTATGATACCACTCACCACTCGATCGTGTTTCCTTTGCAGCAACTTTGAAACGCCTAGAAAGAGATTGAGTTCTCCGAGGGCGCTTTATCAAGTGCATTATTATTATTACTATTATTGGGCTGAGATTAAACATCTGCTGAACCTGGCTGATGCCAACGTCATTTTACATGCACTTCTTTATCATGATAATTACTTGATCTACCTTAGACACACTGGCAGCACAAGCATCAAATGTTACTGAGGCGGCATATGCTCGACTGATTGGTAATGCCTTGCTTTGATCATGTGTACGCGACGCATTACTTCTTGATAAGTACCAATGCCTGCACTAACTTTAGACTTTATCCCAATGCATTTCATAATGTACGTGAATATTAAGGTTAAAGTAAACGTTAATAAAAATTGCCCTTGCCCGTTAATGAAAATTGCCCTTGCCTCTCTTTTGGAATACTTTGATCGATCATATATTTATTATTTTATGCCTACGGAATATTACGGGAAATCTCAACCTGCCATAGCAGTGATGACTGGCAACACGCCTATCTTGTGTGAAGCTCGTCCTCATTTAACGAGTTCCTCTGGCATGTGAGGACTGTAACCGACTACCTCAGTCGCCAAGTGCTAAAACCATACCTTACATCTCTTTCTGTTGCTGGTTCATCTTAGGTGAAACGTTAGCTGCGTTTTGAAATCACATTTGTCCTCTGTTCTCCTGCATCCAATTTTGTCGCTTGCGAGGCTTTGATTGATTTTTGGCAGTGCGACTCCGAGTAACTTCCTCGGTTGCTGGATTTTTTGCTCTGTCGGCTGTGATACGTGCGAATCTAGGCTTCTAGCTTTGCCGTCTTTTGCTTTGAATTTATTAGCGTTGAAATCCGCCTGTCTACAAACACAGATTATACATGGAAATGGATAGTCCTTTCAAGCTCTTTGATGGATTGTAGGTAATAGTCCCTTGAGGCCTAGAGTTCTTTCATTGCCTCTAGCTCAGCGTTATTAAACGACTAAATAGTACTATACCTTAGGCAGATCTCCCTTTGAGCTATGCGACATTTTGATGTGATTCCAGAGTTAGCATATAGTTATTGTTCGCAAACTTACTTAGTTTATTCTTACCACTCTTTTGAGGAGAAAGAGACAATTTTAAGGCTGGTTAAAATTGTGGAGCCATTTTGATGCGTCTGGTTAGTTTTATGCTCTCTTCCCAGAAGCTAGAAGTAGCTAGTGAATCCAATTTCACTTCATTTTATTCCGCTTACGTAGATGCGACTTCCGCATAGATTACTAGTCCTTTCAGCCAATTGCAATTCAACCCTTCTACAACGGCTATGTTAGCTGCCACCCGCAATAACTTATGAAACAAACAGTTTTTCATGCCTCAGTTTGTATCCTGAATTATTTGAACAAGCATGTACCATATATTATCAATTAAGACGTGGTCAAGAGATCTGTGCATTGAATTAAACATCCGCCCATGCAGTCTACTTTGAATTGTAATCAGAGAGGCATGAGACTGTACAGTAATAATGATGGATATTAGGATTAATTGTACAGTCTCCGTGTACAATTAAGTCTACGGCTTATCACTGTATGAGCCGTGTAGCAAGAATATAAGCTGGCTAAAGATAGAACTCATAGTGTCAGTGCCTACAGGCACCCTAAGGACGACTCTGACAGACTTTAAAATGTTTGGATGAGTAGGTAAGTACTAAGTTCATTGTTAAGCGTCTTCAAGCCGGGAGGTCCCACTAACGTTCATATGGTGAATGAGCTCCGGGCTTTGGGGGTCAGGATTATTAGTGGCTCTGCGTACAAAGAGTTTTAGGACGATTAGATGCCCAGCTAAAAGCCTGCATTCAGAAAGGCGATTGTAAGATGCAAAGCCTAACTTTCGAAGTATTTGGTGATAGCTTATTATTACCAAGAGAATAAAACTTACTGACAATTATATTCTAATAGATAAGTATCACCTTTCTTAATACATCTTTTTCACCCAATTCATATCTTATAGCTAGACCGTTAATTATTGGGGATCCACGGCAAGTCAGTGAGAAGCCTTTATAAGATGGATGCAGAGACATTCAGGTCAGATAAGCAAGCGAGTACAGCTTGACTGAATCTGTGAGCTTGATATTTAACTCATAGGTTGACAAGATTAGACATCTAAAGAAATGTTTAAGTTAAGTCAAATCCATAAGGCCATTTTATTTTTACATAATATGGATATAATTGTAAATATACTAAACATTAATTTAATTTATAATGTAGCTGATTTAGCAACTATAGGTTTCACTGCCTCTTCCTTAAATTAAGGCCATCCTTGGCCGCATGTATAAGTAAGAAACCAAAAACCAAGCGTCAACACATAGCTTCGCAACTTTGTTAGGCTCCAATAGAAATTTATACCGAACATTTTCCAGATACCTACTTTTAAATTGTGGCTGCGGCTGTCTAGACCTCACCTCCCTTATTAAAAGTAGTCCTAACAATGAGTCGGACTTTGAAGTGGCTCCACAACCCTCGGCTTTTCATTCTTACAGGTCATTAGCACTTCACTTGGATGGGGACAGGCGAGTGCCTTTAGCAGTCTCGTTATCTTAATAGATACTTAAGCCGACCTCAAACTGGAATGATATTAGTGCACACAACACACGGTCAAATTGTTAGTGCTCCACTTGGCTGGGGTCAAGCGAGTTTCTTTAGCCGTAGTGCCAACTTGATAGATACCTGAAACGATCTCAAACTGGAAAGAGATTAGTACACATAGCATAGGGAGTGGCAGACCTCCCTGCCTCATTGCACGAGCAATTGTGACTTTGTCGTAGGATAATCAGTAGTGGCTTAATCTCAGTAACCCAGTCCAGCGTGCCTTTAATTCTTTTAGACAGTCTGTGGGGTATGATAGGCAACGTCAAGTGTCCAGAGTCTCTTCGGAGCATACATCCTTTGGCGAATTTTGTAAATGTAGTGAAAGTCGAGTTACAGTGAATCTGAACAGGAAATTTAATTAAATTTTTTTTGGTCCAGCGGTTAAGGTGCTCGGTCCAGCGGTTAAGGTGCTCGGTTAAGGGGCTCGCCCTGACCAAGGTCTGGCTGAGATTGTGAGCTCGAGCCCCGAGGAATATTTGAAGAGCCTGAATCGAAATTAAGTTCTCTTAGGGTGCTAGACAATTTAGTTATATTATAATTATATTATTATTGAAATGTCAGTTCAGCAACCGTATCATGGCTGTAACTGCTCGGAGCTGGTCGACATTCACATACTTAAAGACCACGGTTTCACTTTCACTAAGTGATAAAGTCTTAAGTCGCTAAAACGCGAAGAGGAGTTAGAGCATGGGACATAAACAGGCTATCCTCTTCAGCATCGTGCAGCAGCATTATGCCATGTACATCACTGCCACTACAGTGAACATTGTCAAAAATGGTTCCTCCGCTGGTATGTATCACGGGTTAGCTACAGTCCCACAGAGTCGCCAAATAAATAAAAACGCGAGGAGGAGCTGTGGACACTATTTGCGGCTCGCTATATATAGAACAAGCGATGCTCCTGGCAACTTAAGTTATTCGCATGCGAGACAGAGCCGTATCACTGCATTGCATGTCATTACAGAAGTATGGGTCCTCGCCGTAACGATGTTTTGTGACTTTCACATTACTTGTATTGCAGACATCATAAGTATTTGGTTCGAGGTGACAGAAATCAGCTCTTTCAATGCTAAAGCAGATATCGATCAGGTAAAGTGCAGTTCCTCAGCAGTTTACGCTAAAGCAGTCTCTCGGCTAGTTACAAAAGTCACGAGATCTCAAGTGGCTTCTACCGGCTCAATAAGAACGACACTTCAAAACTTATAACGCCGGTCAAAGCTGAGGTACTAGACGCCTATATTTTATCCACAGATATCTCTACGTTCTCTCGGAAAACCATAATCTCTGGCCTCCAAAGCCATGCATTTATCAGGGTGCACGATTTCAGCACACGGAGCGTCGACTTTGTCCTGCTGCTATGCTATATTAGTCGTTTTGACTTATTCCGTTTCAGAATATTAACAAGCTCGGGCATCCTGCCGTTTTTCGTGAAACTCCAGATCCGACCTCCTAGAAGTCTCAGCATTACTGTCAGCAGAAGACTGGCTAGCCATGACTTTTGAGTTGATATCTTTAGCTTTCACTTCAGACGTTGAGTTCAGACGTTGCTTCGCATCTGCCCTAAGAATATCCGTGCCTTTTTCGAAACCACATCCAAATGCCACTCAATTCTTCACGACTGCCAAATGTGCTTTTGAATTCATTAGACGTGCGAACGTATTCAGAAGTCTCCTAAACTTTAATGAAATTCGGCTTCAAAATGTTCGGAATTAAGCATGTGATTTTTCAGAATTTTCAAAGTTTAGCAAAGTAGGCAGCAACAGCAGTTTCTTTGCAATCGATACTGCGGTCGGTAAATGCCGTAATCGGTGAAAAATATTTAAAACTATATTTCACTTTAAGCATTCACTAATAAAGTAGCAAGCAGTGAGACTGAAATGGGCAACTGCTAAGGGCCCTTAGCGATTACCCAACTCACTGGCACCAAATATTGCAAACGCGCCGTGCAGCTTCCACGTCCAAACAGCACTATGCAGCAAACACAGTGGTCGTAACTGCGCTATGGTCAGCCGACGCGCGACGAATACTGCCGATGCCTGAACTTTATATGACGGCCAGAGACTTGTAGGTGCAGCACCAATGCACGCAGTTTTACCGACAGTATTGGCTCACGGCAGCGACGAAGAGCGCACATACCTCTGCATAACAAATTAGTTTCCATTTCGCAGAGAAGTCCATTTGACTGCAACGAAAAGTAACGAGCGCGTTTAACAGCGGCCATGATTAACGCCAATAGCTCCGAATATAAGTTGTAATCTGGCCAATTTATCTCGCCGCCGTTTCCGCAGCACGAGTGTGCGAGCCAAGAGTAGGCCGGACGGCGTAATGTCGAACTAAAGAAGGCTATCCTTACACCGTACAGTTAACTTTTTCATGAAATTGGTACGAAACGACTGCCGTCGTGACGGCTCAAATATTCACAGTCAGCCGCCAGCCACTAGGTGCAGCGTCTTGCATTTAAGCTTTAGTTTCGTAGCTATTTTGCGTCCGAACTGGCGGCTTTAACGAGCAGTGGAACACGCATTTGTACTGCTGTCGTCGTTAGCACTCAATTGGGTCATTCCTGAAGCAAAGAAGAAGTAGGAACTCTGCTAGGTGGGCAAAAGGGAACATAATCACCCTCGTGGATGTGTTATTTTCTTTGACCGATATAGTAAACAAGGAGTGGCTTTTTCAGGATAGTATAATCTGTCATATTATTAATAAAACATGCAAGAAAATAAAAAACGTAGCTTCGTGAGAAAATTAAATTTCATAGGCAACTTATATATAATGATTTCATTGCTTTATCTTCCTAATAGAATCGATCTCTATCCAGGTGTTTTACAACTAAAGGTAATGTAAGCAGTAACTAAGCTTTAATTAAAGACGAGTGATCGTCACACGAGTATGCCAAAGTGCCCAAATATAGCACGTACACAAGCAAACAAAAGCACTCTGTAACACACTCGGGGCCAAGCCAACGCTTAGTAGGACCCCTGAATATTGACAGGCGCTGAATTACTCTCGGATAAAAACTAAAAGTGCACAATAAATAGAAACAAGCTCAGTGCGACGCTACACAAGAGCTAATAACCCTTCCACTTAGTCAGGACATGCATAGTTTCTTAACGCACTCGCACACAAGGCAAATGCCGGGCGGAACTTATAGACTGTTACCTTCAATTAGAATGCCAGAAAATCAGGAGACCGCGTGATGTCAGTGATAGTGAGTTCCCGGCTTTGGCAGCGTTGTAACTCAAGGCATGGCATCTGAAGGATGTGGAACTGATAACAGGCACAATGAATCGATCACAGTCAAAACGTGGCTAGTTCGATGAGAGACCTTGTGTGGAACTAATTTAGGCAGGAGTTCTGGGGCAAAAAGTGACTGGCCTAAAGAGCAGTGGAAGAATCTAGGAGTCCATAATCTGCTCGATTGGCAGCCAGTGAAGATCTGTAAGCGGTGGCGGAATACATAAATGGCCACTTGACGACCAACAATTTTAACTGCTGAGTTTTTCCACCAAGATTGACCTTCTTATCTTGCCGGCAGGATTGCATACTAGCTGTGAGTTAAAAAGTCTAGTCAGGATGGCGTACACCATGGAGCAAGCTGGCTGTGGTGTTCTTATCTGAGCCAAATCTAATTTTCTCCATGTTAAGTAAGTGAAATTATGCAGACTTGATATTGGAGCTGATTTCTCCGATGCGGAAGAGAAAACCCAGATTATATGCAGAGCCTGCAAGAAATATACTAGCTGAGTCGACAAAATACGTTAGGCCTTCTAGTTTCTAAGAAACACTGTGTTTGCACATAATTACTAAATAATTTTTCATCCTGATTAAATTCGAGAAAGCTTGCTGCCATCCCAGAGAAAAATTCCTCCAGAAATACGATCTGGCACGGATATGGAAGCTGATAGAGTCGGAGACGCTGGACGGCATGGAAAGATTTAAGCACAAGTAAGGCTGTTTGTCATCTGTACTGAAATCAAAGACGGGACTACTCTTGGCAAGTATATTGGTTAGATAAAATAAATAAACGAATGGAGAAAAGAAAAATACCTTAAGTGAATCTCTTGAGCAGGTTATAGTTTAAATGCCCGCTATATGACCGTTAGCTGTTCATATCTTTTCTCTGAATTTTCCCACTAAGATACTATCTCAACCGTTGCAATATAGTGCCTCCTATGCTTAGGCGAGACTACAGACGCTCAATCACGACTTGATGATTAATTATATCAAAATATGGCAAGAATATTGCTTTAGACCGACCGACGAGTTTCTAGATAAGGCCTGAAAGGTAAAGTCTGAAATATGGCATTGAGAATATCAAAGAAAGAAGCAATTTTACGTGAGACTTAGTTGATGTTATGTTGAGTAGCATGCAGAAAAAAAAGCTGTAAAAGTAATCAGTTAGGCTACCGTCAGGGTTGCTAGGTATGTTTCTGACTTGGGTCTCGTTAAGAAGATGTGGCATTAGGAAGTGCATAGTGATATTGTGAAGGATAAATAAGAATAGTGCTGTCAGCTGTGCTTTTTTTGCTAGAAGGTAATATTACTAAAACGCAGAGGTGCATGTACATTAATCTGCATTATTAAGCAGCTATTGTAATGAACTGGAAAAATTGAGCTGTGGATGACCATGGGAGTCGTTCGTGGAAACCTTGCTGCTTATGGGCATTAAAAATCTTCTGTAGTCTTCAAAGTTACCAAGGCGAAGATTTGGTGTTTTATTTGAATTTACAGTGCACTGGCTATTTAAAATGACCTATTATCGAACGTCCGCACACGCTATATTTATCCCGACAGCTTAAGTGTTCACTAACTTTGAGAATGGGCTGTTTATGAGTGAACGAGACTCACAGAGCCCATTTTTAGCGTGCTGCTTACTTCTTACTACTTTATCAGTGGGCTTGGTCGAGGCGCACCTACATACTAAAAAGGTGGCCAAACATCTATAAAAGCCGATTGCTATAATTATCTTACGGGAAGTACAGAGCGAACAGCGATATCCGTGTGGCATCTGTCTCAGCCCAGAGGTAAGGCGCTCGTTCTTCACGGCTCAAGTCGTACGCTCGCGTCCTGCCCTAGCGGTCCTTTATTGCTCACTACAAGCAGTATTGATAGCTGGGACAGCTCTTCTCTTCTGCCGCTATACAGATGGGGCTTTCGAATCAGCTTACGTGTACTTATCCAACGGTACCGTTCCCACACGAAGTTCACTAGTTCGCACGCGATGTGAAGCCCGCTGTTAGCTTGCACTCTCACAAGTCTAAACCCATATCTTTAAAAAAAGAACCAAAATCATACTGAGAAAATGATTTATTAATATTAAAGATATCACTACCATGTATTGTGAATCGAAACTCTTTAGTCGGAGCTTCTCCAGCGAACGCCGCCTATTGTATCATCATGCTACTATTGTAATCCTGCTGCACTCCTCTGGATTCTCGAGCTTCGGTCTAAGCAGAAGCAGCGGTTTGGAACAAACCGACCCAGTCAGCAGAAACCCGAGCGCCTAATATTCTTCTTCGCTATCCGTTGTCGCTCCGTGTCAGAGGCAGGTATCTATTTCGTCCCCGCCGTACTCCCTGCCGATGCTCCTTCGTCCATTCTGCTCCTCTCGGCTTTCATCTGAGTCGCATTGCCCTTCTCCCCCTCCTCCTCCGAAAGACGCGCCACCGCGTCTCGCCACTGCAGAGCTGCCTCCAGACGTTGGCTGCGATTGTACATAGCCAACGTTCGCTTTTCGACATACGCAGCAGCTGCGCCCAGCATGGCTGCAGTGGACGAGGCAACAGCACTCGGAGGCCTAATGCCACCATCCGCGCCCGCATTTGCTGCCTGCTGGGACTCTTCCAGGAGCGCGTCAGCGGCCACCATCAGGTCCCACAGACATCGGCGCTCCTCGAGCATCACCTCGTCCCATTTGTCATCCTGCTGAGCGGTGACCCGCTCTTCAACCAACCTCTCCACTACCGCCATAAAGGACTCCAGGCAGGAAAGATGGGCGTCCTCAGAGTAGCCGTCGGTCGGCCGCAGCCGCTGTAAATCGTCCAGCACGGCAGAGACTGAGACAACGAATGCAGAAAACAGCCTCCGCTGGTCCCTACAGCTGCTTCGATCGACGAGCGGCGGCGAGCCGGCGGCGAGTCGGTGGTATTCAGCCTCGCCGGCGACAGCACTGGCGGTCACCCAGCTGCCTTCTGTGGGCTCGACTTGGGCGTGGCCCGGTGCGCCCGAGGCCGCTCCAGCCTGGCGGCTGGCGCTTGGTCGAGCCCGCCCTGCCGCTCCGCTTTCATCGCCGGACCTCTGTCCGCCAGCATAAACGCTAGCGGCCGCGGTCGCTTCCCGCTGTCGCGTCGGCTCTGACTCTGCCGGCCCTGCGACAGGGCCGTAGCCCCATGCCCACTGGGAGCCGTCGACGGCACGGCTCTCCTCGAGCTCTTCGTGCCTCTGTCTGCTGGCTGCCTGGCTTTCCTCCATCTCCTGCTGCCTCTTCGTCTGATAGTTCCTGGCAGCTTGCACCAGCTCCAGTTGTCTGAGCCGTTCTCTATCCTTTGCTGCTCCGACGTGAGCGTAACCCCACTTCTTCCAAAGGCTCATTGTCTTGCTCTTAGCTGTCAATCACAAATCCTGACTGCTGCAACGAGATAGCATCTCCACATTCGAATTCTACTCCGACAAGCAATGCAGCCTATGAAAACTCACTGCAAGTGCTTTAGATGAGAAGTTAGCTCGACGTAAGTAGAGCCTTCCAGTAACTGTTTAAGGCTATTCGTAGATGGGACGCAGTCATAGCAAGACCTACTTTCTACAGCATAATAGACGACCGAATCATACGGGGTATAAATCTTTACACTATAAAAATCTTAAAATTATATTGAAAATTGAATAAATTGAAATAATGTAATATATCGCAATGTTTGTATCACTTGCTCCAACGCTTACGAGAAAGCCTACGTCAAACGAATATTGAAGTAGGATAGCTGTGCAATCTGGCCGCTTTCTACCTTCTTTAAACTACTCCATTCAACTCCCTTAATATTAATGACAATGACGATAGGCTGCGTGTATAGCGCCACTTTTGTGTGCGCTTGCGGCTTCTGCTGTTGTCATTAGGGAAGCGCCCGGCACTAATGTAAATGCCTCACCTGTGGCCAATAGTTAAGCCGTTGAAGCAGTGCAGCATCAGGCCACTAATGCAGATTTTATTTTGTATCGTGCAGATTTTATTTTGGCGATTCATTGGACTCCCGTATATGCGCCGTTGAGAGTACTAAAGGAGAGTCTCGTTTACCGCGCACGTGCGCCTGCTGTGACTCCCACCAGAACAGCCGCCGCCGAAGCCACTGTCATACATCACCATAAAAGAGCTAAGTCTCTATCCGACTGCTATACAACTGGTTTTAATAGAAGCATTAACGAAGAGCTAAAAATGTAATCTGTCATGCTTAATAGTAATAATAAATAATAACACATTTGATTTTTGCGCCCTCAGAGAACTCCATCTCTTTCTAGGCACTTTACATTCGCTGCAAAGGAAGCTCAATCGGATGCTTAGTTGTAGCACGCTCAGTGACAATCGGCATACATGTTTAGGATTGCCAGGCACAGGGTCAGCATGCAAATAGACAAATTGGGCAACAAGAAGCAGATTCAGGCCGGCGAGTTAATAGTACCCCAACTTAATAACATGCAGTGACTCATGCACAGTAAAGGATGCGAAATACTCAGGGGAAATGCAAGCTCAGTGTGTTGATGAGAAACCTTAGTGGAAAATGTGCATCATCATAAGCCAGATGTTTGTAATGCATTGTCAGTGCAGGCGGAGGCAACAGGCAGAATCCAGTTTGAGACTTTTCCGTGAATAGGAACTGAAGTTCCGATCACCAAAACTTTTGCAAAAAAGCCTGGCGGATAAATTAATAACCCACTTCCATGGTTGCGTCTACTTATGGTTGAGCAACATGGCTTTCTTCCCTCAGTGCGAAGTTGGTTTAGTCCTATCCTAATCAGACCCTTTCGTGTTGTGCACCTTGCTAGCACTTTTGAGGCTCAACTGAGCACTCAATGTATGGGCACAAATTTCTTTGCCTTTCGGCTCTTTATTTAGAAGCCTTTAACAAGTTAACAAAGTCTTTCTTACGTCCATATATTTGTGAAGATTGTTTAGTTCATTTGGTTTGCATCATAAGCCGGAACTGAGTTCGAACTGGTTTCACTTCTTCATCAAACCTCCTGCTCGCAACCCAGTTTGTTCCTTACGAGAGCCATTAGTAGCCCGTGACCCACCTCTAATAATCAAAAGCATGTAGGTCACTGGGTTGAACTTACAGATAGTTTCTCATTAAAATTCTCAAACCCGATAGCCCAAGTGTATACAATTTTTACCTTTTACTTGGCCGGTAGTCTATTTTCGCATACACTTTTAGCGGTAAATGTCATATAATACGTAAATCGTAAAGACAATTCAAAAAGCAAGGTTAAATGATTCAACAAACTCATTGGTACTTCGGCAGAAGAACCTTGCCGATTATTATTGCATATCAGAAGCTAACTAACAGGACCAGTATATTTAAAATGCCGGGAAGAATCAGGAATATTTTACTTAGGGTGCTATATAAATCTTTGCATTACTATTACAAATATTACCAAGCGGTGCTCAGATGATTCAGAAAATAATTTTGTTGTAGATTCTATACATTTTTGCCACAAGCCAGTTAGACAAAAAGTTGCCGTTTTCATGTCATCTTTAACTCAGGGCAAACTCGGGTTCAAAAAAACCTGACCCCTACTTGCAGCTGACCATAGGGAGCGGTTTAGCCCGATTATCTATAGTACTCTACATCCATCGGCCAGTCCAGTAGCCTGATTGAATCGGCTACACTTGATGACTTTTTTGTCCGACATGCAGTTGCTTAGCAGAAGCGACAAGTGAACAAATAAGCTGTTCGCTGGCAGAAAAAATCATGCGTCCGAGATTCATCGTTATGCCGGCAGACTATCAACTCCATCATTGGGTCTCTCACTTTCTTTGTAATTCATTTTACATGCCTTTAGCATGTGTAGCGTAATTTATGTAATATATCTCCGTCTGTAATTCCACAAAGCCACAAATACTACGTGTATTATGCAGGAGAGTTTTGAATACCTATTCACAGCCTAAGCGGCTTTCGGTATGCATTCGGTAGCCAACAGACTTCATTCATTTCACTCAACAAAGAGAAAGTGCATACGATTCTGGAGAACTGCTAGCAGCAAGTTGTTTGTTCATACTAAAATGCCTAAAGGCTCAATACAGCACGAAAAAATGTGCTCGGAAGATTAGACTGCATATGGCATCTCCCACACCACCTTTATGAAGCTAACTCCAAGGAAAATTACATATTGCTGGGACTTGAGAATGTATAGTGAGAACTAAGAAAGTCAGCCGGGCACGGTCCACGCACATTAGCTCTATCCGGGCCATCTCGATATGTAGAGCCGACATAGGAATCATAACATGGCAAGAAGTGGCGTGACAGGGTCAGCATGCAAGTATGGTTAGTGGCAGCACTCACAGTGTCAGCACCCATAAGCACACAAAGGACGAATCACAAGTACCCTATAAATCCTGTGAAAAATAGGTGGGTTTTTAGCTTCTTTTAATGTCTTAAAGTTATGGGATGTAGTGACACTGGTCGGGAGTTGCATCTAGGCTTTGGGAGAAAATAAACTAAGCGAGAGTTTCCGAAGGATTTGTGATTTATAAAGCGTAGAGGTATACGATTAGATTCAGAAAGAACTTGCACCAGCTGTTAGCGCCTGATTACACAAACCGGTAGACCAGCAAGCAGTGAGTTACAGAAGTCAAAACTTGATGTCGCAAATGCATGGACCCATTTAGGCGTGGTATCCTGTCTAAACAAGGCCAAATTTTAGCCATGTTATGTAGCTGAAAGTCGGCAGACTTGACTGCGAAACTGATGTGGCCATCTAATGAAAGGTCATTGAGGAATAGGGACTCTAGATTGCCTGCAGATTCAACAGAAGATATGATGGTAGAGACGATTTGAAGCGTTGTTGTCCATATTCGGAATTACAATTGGATAGCCCGTAGCTTTTATGTTGGTTTTATCATCATTCAGTTTAAAAAGTTAGCTATCATCCATGCTCTGATATCATCATGAATACATGTAGAAAGACAGTGTAGGGCATTCGATCTGCTGGAGAGTTCGGAGAGATCAAAGCCAAGATACAGCTGAGTGTCATCTGCATAGAAGTGACAGCCTAGATTGTGCCTGGCAGTCGCATGGGCAAGAGGGAGACCATAAACCGTGATAAGAGTGCTATGTACTACCTTACGTCCCTATGACTAATAATAAGCAAGTGTTACGCAGGAGAGTTTTGTATAGCGCACTCAAAGCTTAAGCGGCTTTCGGAACGCATGCAGCAGACAACAGACTTCATCTCACGCAACAAAGAAAAAGTGAGAAGCATATCTGAGTCAGCATGGTAGTCAAGGAAGGAATCAAAATACAAATAGCAGCTCAAGACGCTGGAAAGAACTAGCCAAAGTCGATAGCAAGCAAGCAGATATCGTCGCGTTAGTTTCACATTCTAGGACCAGCCGAGCGAAAGCGTGTGTCGCTAACGGTCTTTAAGCGGAGGAATGGAACAGCTAATTTACTGTACTACAGAACCTGCGGCCACGAGGTGGCTGAACTGGTGCAGCAGTTCAGCTAGGTATCGAGGAGCCAAGCCGTGGCGGACCTTGTGGGTCCCAGTAAGAACTACAGCGATAGCACAATGTGTATAACTAGCATTCAATAGACTGCCGCGGTTAGAGAACCATACCTCAAATTAGCTGTCCAGGCCGCAGTCTGTAGCTGCTTCCTGCCAAGTTCCGGGATGTCGCTAACAGTGACCGTTATAAACCTTATTTCCGATCACGTGACCAGTCATAAATAAATTCCCACAATTCAACAGCTATATTAAACCACCGTAGGAATATTAATTTATTTTCAATTATAATAAATTGATTCATAATCGACGTAACGTCGAGCTTTGATCACTGTCATACTATTAGTCATTAGCTAAATCTATTTAAATCGTTTCATTTGCTTCAAATACTGGAGAATTGCATAACTTGTAATTAGCGTTTTTAAAGGCTGCTGTTTACGATTACGTCATCCTCTTTTCCCGATTTTTTATTTATACATAACTCCAAAGAAACGGGTAAAGACTCTATGCAAAGCCCCCCCCCGACCAATTGATATACCTGCCTCTCGGTTGGAAGTCCAGCCATTTATTTCCAATATTGTTTGCATGTTTAATCGTGCGCCCGTAAGAGTTCCTAAACAGTGGAGAGGATTTACAAAAAATACAAGGGAAGTGAAACTTCAAAATGGTCTTGTACTTCAAATAAGTTACATATTGCTAAGTAAACTTATGTGCGGATTATGTTTCAAGTGCGTTATAGTTTATATAGAAAGTAGAGGTAGCGGAGGAGTGATTGAGAACAACTATATGACTGCTAGACGAGGCACGGGCTTGGTGTAAATCATGCTTTTCCGATGGTTTTCGTTGGTGGATGGGATTAGGTCTCAAGCACGAGACGGGTCACAAGTGGTGGAGTCCCTCAAGGGCCAGCCCTCGGTCTATTACTGTTCTCCATTTATATTCAACCTCTGGGAAAATTTATTAAGGCCCATGAAATAGGATATCACTTTTATGGTGCCGATAATCAGCAGTAATTTTCATTAAACCATTGAAATTTGCTGCAGCAACTGATAAACTGAATACATGCTATGCCGACATTCAACCCTGGATGTCGGAAAACTTCTTGAAACTAAATGATGATAAAACCGAACTGCTGCTCATAGGACACCCTAAGCGTGTAGCTGGATTAGAAGGCTTTGCTCTTCTAATAGGAATGCTGCAGTACGACAATCACCACGTGCTCAAATTTGAGGAGTCGTTTTTGACAGCTGTCTAAATTTTAAAAGCTTCATTCAAAAGACTGCTTCTACAGCTAGCCATGACGTCCGATCCAAAGTGACCTTTTACCAGACTACCATACTAGCTTTGCAGTCTAGCCTAAGTAAGTTACAAATCATTCTTGACATCCCTTGAGAATACTGGACTTTGATAAATAGACCTAGTTTGACGAAGAGCTGGCTTTATGTCATTCAGTATGGCTGTCAACTTGCCGCTCTTGTGCCTTCCATATGCCAAGAGTAGACTGATAATGATCAGATTAAAATAAAACATGAGACACACACTCGTTTGGTGGTTAGGAAAATTTGTTATAATGAACTGAATAACTCCAGCTTTTTTGTCACTATGTGCATGATTTTACGTCATAGTTTTTTTTAATTTTTAATGAATAGTCGTATTTTTTACTTAGTAAATTCTGCAATTTAGTCAAGCATCTCCGATCGGTTTGAAATTTGCAGCGTACAAGGGGCTCACCTGCCCAATAACTCCAAACTACTCATATTTGTTTTGGGTTTGGGAAGAACATCTACACACGTCCCTTGTGCCCTTGTGGTGAATATTGTTGATAGTTGAATTGTTGTACATGCATTATCATTTTTTCTAATTTTTTAGAAGTTATGATTTTGCAGCCATGTTGCCTGCTTCATTGGGGTTTTGTGCATATTTATACAGTGCATATTATTAAACTATTGGTTCAGTAAAACAACCTTACTTGGCTTAAAACTAATGAAAATTCTGCCTTGAGTCATGTCATCAGGTCAACAGAACAGCTAAGGTTACATCAAAGGGTAGTTTACGCTAATCTTGCTGTTTGAGCCAATTTGCATGTCGACCGTTCCATTAGTCTTTAAGAAATATCAGACAATCAGGGGAACCAAATCGCAGGAATGGGGGCATAATTCCCTACTCCTCAGGCATTTTACTTTATGCTTTTGCATATTAATTGTGTCAGTGCATGGCTGTCATCGCTGTCACGGGAAGAAATATAATATTCTTGTAGCAATAATTGATTGTTAGCAGTAATTTAAACTTGATAAAATATTTAAATGCTTTTCACTTTTCAGTTGTTATGACAAATATTTAAAACAGTATGGATGATGTATTTAGTTGGTAAATAAACAGTATTAATCATTTTGTTCATACCCGTATCATTAGAAATGTTTTTTTCTTAACAAAGCTTTAACGAAAGCTTTTTTTAAATGGTATGCATCGGATGAAAATATTGGCGCATGTCAATGAAAAGCTTTTTATTTTTTAATATTGTCGAAATATGTATGTTTGATTATGACTGTGAACTGGGACCTACAAAAAATATAGGTGCCATTATAAAGTGGTATGCGATATTATTGCGTTACATGATCGTTCACCATCGTTTCATAATAAATGCCAACAAACATTAGCAAGTGCTTCTCATCTCACCTTGGTATCGTTGATGTGGAGCTACAATGGTAAGGTCATATCTCAGTGGGAGGACATAGTGATGTGACCTGAGCATATCATCATATTGAACATAAAAATACAAGGTGCCTTGTGCCTTTTTGTTGCGTAGAGGTATTTTCATATTTTATACTCTCCCTCTTGACTCTGGGATCACCAGGCACAACCCAGCCTTTGTCTTCTATGCAGATGACTCTCAACTTTACCTTTGCTTTGATCGATCCTATTCCTCCAGTAGGTAGAAATCTCCCAACCACTCGGCTGCAGGATTTGCTGACATTCTCATATGAATTACAGCAGCACGTCAGGAATAAAATGACGATACAAGTATCTTGCTAGGTACGGGTAAGCAAACTATGACTCAAAAACAGACAAACTAGCTGGACAATTGTTTTTTCCGTGCATCTCCTGTTGTGCCTGTATGAAGTCTAGTTCCCCTTTAAAAAAAAAAAAAAAAAAACATTTTTGACGGCCAAATCAGATCTTTAGCCAAATCTGACTAAACTGAGCTAAGACAAATTGCTAGCATTCAGGTTTGCTTAGGCAGGGATACTGCATCGATAGTATTCCATACATTTTCGATATCCAGTTTCGACTTCTATAACTAACTGCTTGCTGATCTACTATGCTATTCTCTCCCCTATTCTACTTCTGCAATATTTTTCTCGCAGGCTTACAGCAAAACTCTGCAACTAAGCGTGTCGTTCATGATAAAATAGTCGTTCTTATGCAAACAACGTTCGGGAGCAAATGTAAAGCGCCTAGAGAGGGATGGAGTTCTCAGAGGGCGCTTTATCAAGTGTATTATTATTATTAATATTTGCTGCAAAGAAAACAGAATCGAATTGTTAGTGGCATTAGGCTGAATGAACAACAGGAATGACGTGCTTAGGGGTCACATGCTCAGGGTCAGCATGCAAGTATGGTTAGTGGCAGCATACACAGTTTCAGCATGCGTTAGCACGTAAAAAGTGAGTCACAGGGACCCACTAAATGCTGTCGTAAATAGTTGCGTTTTTAGTAATTTGGACAAGTCAGAAGATGTCGCTATGCAAGTCTGAAGTGATTTCCATTTTTGAGAGCATATGAACCGTAGGCATGGTCTCCAAAGTATTGGAAGTTTGGACCCAGTATAAGTAAGATGTTAGATTCCGAAAAGCGATGGTACAATGATTAGCATGGTGGGGATAAGATCTGGTTGTAGGGTATGAGCCAAAGAATGAAGGGACCTAAAAGTTAATGAGTAACAGAACCTTGAAGTCGATACGTTGTTTAACTAGAAGCCAGAGCAGGTCCGCGAGAAGTGGTGTGATACGGCAACTGAGACGCTCGTGACAGACAAGCCTAGCTGCAGCATTTGGCACCAGCTGTAATTCCGTGACTACACAAGCCAGAATATCAGCAAGCACTGAGTTAAAGAAGTCGTTACGGGATTATGTGAATGCATCGGCCAATGTAGATGTATTATTCCTCCCATACAAGTGCAAATTCTAGCAATGATATGCAAGTGAAAGTAGGCAGACTTAGCTGTTGAGTTGATGTGGTAGTCTAATGAAAGGTCACTATAGAATATTGTGCATACATTTCGTGCAGATTAAAAAGGAGATATTTTGGAAAAGTGGATTTTGAGCGTTAGCCTTTCCTATTTCAGAATCACGATTGGTTTGGCAATTACTAGTAAGTTTTTTGTCATCATTCAATTTAAGAAAGTTTGCTGCCATCCATGTGCGGGTGCCAACAATACATGCAGCAAGGAAGTTATTTGACTTGATGGAGGCCATGGATGAATCAAAGCAAAGATACAAGTAAGTTTCATCTTCTTAGAAGTGAAAGTTTAGATTGTGCTTGGAAATCACATCGGCAAGAGGTAAGGTATAAACCTTGCAAAGAATGAGATCGTGCACAGATCCCTGAGGTACCCTATATTTCAGTGGTTCCTTGGATGATCTACGACTTTTCTCATCAATACTCTGGAGTCTTCCACTGAGATAGGACCTGAACTACTGCAATGCAGCGCTACTGATGACCTGGCGAGATAAGAAGGGCTCAAGAAAGATTAGGTGATCGATAGTATAAAAACTGCCGAAAGATCTAGCCAAACAGGCAGAGATAATCTACCTATGTCTACATTCCTAAGTAGATCGTAATACAGCCGAAGCAATGCCAACTTTGTGGAGTGATTAGCTCTAAAGCCGGGCTGAAACTTTGGACGCTTGATCTTTGAGCTCAGCTAGTCTGAAATGACTCGTCCCAGTGCCTTTGAAAGGAGCTGCAGATGAAAGACTGAGAGGAAGCTGCTCCAGTTCTCTCAACCTAACGTTTTTTGAGCAGTAGCCTTATTACAGCCTTCGTGAAAGATGGTGAGACGTAACCTGAAACCAATGACGTATTTATGATGTTATTTATGGGTGAAAGCAGCAGATCGATGCATCGAAGCAGCAGCACAATAGGAATAGGGTCCAGGGGACTAGTCGTCTTTTTTTATTACGATATGAACTTCAGGACGAGGTCACTAGTAACCTCCTGTAATGCAAACATGGAGGTGCTTCATAGAATTGAGTAACAGGATTCTAGGGGGATGCTGCCATCGTAGGTATGGGCTGTCTGATCTTGTCTATCGCTTTTGTCGAAGAAGCTAGAGAAGCGATCAGCTATATCACCACAGGGAACACTAGGTAAGGAGCTAACCTGGGAGCGGTCAGGAGATGATGGATCGTCAAAATCAGCATTTTTGGATTGTGCATCTATGATTCGACAATGCTTTTTTAGAAGCTAGACTTGGCCTTAGCTCGATTGGTGCAATCTACAGTAGACTTTGTATACCAGTCGATGAACAGTCAGTTCTGATCTGTTGTAAGCTTTTCATGCCTGAGCTTAGTTGACCTAGATATTTTAATTTCTGCACTTTTTTCTCAAGAAAATCATGTTTCACACGACATTTAGGAGAGCAAAAATTAAAGTGTACCGCAAAGTGAATTCCTGAAGTAGAAGACGGCCAAAAAATGTAATATTACTCACTTTAACGAACCTCTAGTTGATTTTTTGAATATCAAGCCTCATTTTATGTGATGTAATTTCCAAGAAATGTAGTTTTCAATAAAAAAAAATTTTAAATCCACTCATAAAAAACTGCATACAATCTATCATTTATAAAAGGGAGCTGGCTATCGAAGACAGTTCAGGCTTAGCTCTAGGCCGCCATACATATTGATGGTACAAAGCTCGCTCATTTGCAGGCCTTGGACCACAGCTTTGATTATACCAACAGATCTGACAATCGACCTACAAAGTGTGACAGATTTTAACTAGTAACTTTGTAGCGTGCTGGAAGCAGAACAAATTAAAGAAGTCACTTCAAGCCTAAACGCCAAGCCAACTCATTATTGCCTTGCAGTAACTTAAGGAAGCTGAGAGTTAATTGCCACAAACCAGATAGCAGCATGGATTTTCAAAGGTCTCTTGCATAGGAAATTGCTGCTCTTACACCAGACGATTTGGTCGGTACTAGCGTAAAGTTTTAGAGGCTGCAGGAATCCCGATTCTTCCAGAGAAAAGACTTAATTGGTTTTAGTAGATATTAGCAGAGTTGTATTTTTAATGACCTTGACAGTCCTCTCCTAACCCAAAATTTAGCACATTTATCCTGTGATATTTGCAATTAAAATTAAAGTTAAGCAAGGCGGATTTATGCAGCGGATGGCATCTGAGATTTTGGTGTGAGTGCTCATCAAGATTTTTGCAGTTCACTTTCTCACAATGCAGCAGCTCCATAGAACACATGTTAGTGGGTAAGCTGTATACACAATGGAATGAAAACCCAATCAAAGTCATCCTTGCGTCCACGTGGATTTTGCTTCAATCAAAATCAAATGTTGTCGCCAAAGAGTGTTATAGGTAGCATTGCAGGGCATGCACTTAATTTTTTCAGGGTGCAAATTTATGCGATGTCAACAGATGTTTATTACAGTTTATTGCATAGAAATTTAATAAATCTGTCTCGACTCCTGGCTCTGCCGGATAAAATTTTCAATCATGATAGTGCAGGTGCACAGTGCAGTCAGTGATTTTCAACGTGAAGCTTTCTTTTTAACGATCGTACGACTACAACAGCTGTAAGCTGGTAGGCCCACACAGCCGATTCACTCGGAATGGGCTCTACCTTGATTATTTGGCGTAATCGAAATATACCTTATACATACTACAGAAATAGTGGATAATAAGGCATTTAAGAGTATTTATTAGTTGACCTCGTCTAGTAAAGATTTTACAGCGGTGATGCCAGATATATTAGAAGTGATGCCTATTACAGACATTTGTGGCACAACGTTGACATTAACCGTTTGAATACTGTAAGTGCGTGATTTGTAAATTCGTCAGAGTTCTTAGAAGCTAATATGACGAAGCCTATTTGACGGTTGCTTCAACGCCGATAGTCACAAAAGGATTTAACCATTTATTTTTACAACGAAGGCAATATTTTGTCTAAAATATTCAAGATGTAGTAAGTACAGAGATTAGTAGCTTCAGATTTCAGGCCAGGCAGCTTGTAGCTTGATACTCGCATTGTGTAAGCAGATAAAGGGTTAGGCAGAGTACTGAACTGATAACTCACCTTTCCACTACTATTTCTAACTATAGTGAAATATTGTTTACCTATTCAGCTGCTGACCGTCTATCTTGAAGCATTACCTTTATTTTCTGCATACGGCACGACCAATGGCATGGATAAAATACCGGCTGCAGGCCATTATTATCGCCCAACCCAACTTTGGCTTATTACCTAGAATGAAACCCGTGGGTCATTATAAATGAGCTGGTAAATAAGCAGACATGATATTGAATCCTTCACAAAAATTCATACTTAAATGTCGTTACCTTGGTAATTCGGAAACTATGAGCTGGAGAGTTCGCGTGAACAATTCCTGCATAGACTTAATCCAGTCAAAACGGATTGTGGTTTTGAATTTTAAATTTAGGCTATGGCCAAGGCTTCTAACAAGCCATTTTTTCTTTTCTTGCTTTGTGGCGGCATTCTTGATGTCACAGTCGTAAGAGCTTGAAACGCTTTGTCAATGGCTGCTGGAATGTCTTCAAGTTAGCCATTCCATATATAGACTCTTAAAGTAAAGTACTTGAGCCATTAAAGAAATTCGTAAATTGCACGAGGAAATGCTTAAAAAGGGTTCCGAAGGAAGAAGACGGAGTGTAATAGATAACTTTACCAAAGTAAGTGATTGAAGCATAAGCACACTTACTAACAAAGATTGGGCTAGCTCACGCACCTGATATCGAGCAACGACTGAAAATAATAATTTTGGACACGTAGTCTTCGTGGGCCGTGATAGCCCAGGAGATAAGTTCCTCTCTGTTCACGAACCAGGTCGTGGATTCAAATCGTACAGCTGGCGATCCTTTATTGCACACTGCATGCAGTGCTACTAGCAGTTATGGCTATTCTACCACTGTAAGCATGAAGCTGAAAAATAAGATATTATTCTCTGACATTTTTTTGATGGGATGCAGGCATTTGTTACGAGCTGGAGGCGCAACCAAAATTAGCTTACTTAGACCAGTTACGCAGATAAATTTATTAGTTTTTAATCAATACCTGTGAGGTAAATTCCTTTTCAATGTATTTTATTTCAAGCTGAAACAGATGATCTCAATTATATCTTCAAAGATACTAAATGCACCGCTAGGTCGCAGGAACAAAAAAATGCATATCTTCATTTAATATAACCACTTTTCATGTTGTTGCCGTGTTCGGAATGTGTCTAGTTTTTATTAGTTAATATAATCTTAATTTAACTCTAACTAACATTAAAATTTTACCTTTAAAAAAACGTAAGTATTAACATTAACGTGGCCGTCCAAATAAAAATTTTAATTTGCAAGTCCACAGAGTTACAGGGTCAGCTCGTGCCCAAACTTATAAATTCCGGAATTCGCACCAGCAAAAAACCTGAAGATTCAAATTTAAAATTGGGACACTTTGAATGATTTGATTATATATTGTACTGAATATTTTTGAAAAATAAAATGTGGAATCAAATTTAATGTTTTTAATTTATCCGCCGCGAATACGTATTATTTTTGCCAGGCCTGGTTGAAGGATATGCCTTAATTCGGTAGCTGAGTCAGGGTAAGACACCAGCCTACAATGTGGGAAACTAGTTCAGAAATGTTTTAAAACACCAGCATCAATAAAGCAATAACGATCTTAGTGCGTTAGAGAATGTTAGCTGAAATATAACAAAGAAATGTTCATTTCGCCCATGAATTTCTCAAGGTAAAAAAAGTAAATATCTGTTGATTAAAAAGTCTCTTGAATGAGGTGGCACTGAATGAAGAGCCGGAGATGCGGTTGCCGTGCTTGAATAGGGCAAAAAAGGTTGATCACCACTAAAATCCGAGCAGCCTACGACCTGCCTCAATAACAATTAATGCTTTCTATTAGAAAGTAAAAACCAGATAAATCATTTACAAGTAATCTTGAGTCCCTATTATCCAAAAATGTGATAGCACGGCTTTTTCCTCTCACATTGCCATCAATTGTGTATGCATTTCTTAGAAACACGTAGTGAATGGAGGTGCACATTCAAATAACGACGCTTCAATCTCGCGACTACACCTGAAAAATGCTAGCGCTAGTATTAATATAGATTTTTAGAGATTATGATACTTATTGAATCTTTTTAATCTAACTTCAAATTGCTCCAAAGGTACAAGCAAATAACATCCTTACGAACGATAGCAAATTGCTTCAGGCAGTTCCAAAACACAGTCACTGCTAATTTCTTCACATGGGAAGACGTCTGAAGTTTTAGCATGCCTGATTTGTTTTAAATATTGCCAAATAATAAAAATCTTAGGCTCTAGGAGAAATATTGATGTCCACTAGAAGTATAGAAATAAAAGACTAAAATACACGAATTTATGTCTCTAACTCGAGACTAATTGGATGTTTTAGATCTTCAATTTTTTAGAATATGTATACATTTTATAAAACTTTTGCACTAAAATGGGTGTGCATTAATAAGGAACCGTTTGAAAAAAGACGCTTAAATAACGGCCCTTTCTTCCAATGAAAAACGTAAAAAACTCCTAGGTTGCTGCGTCTGGCACTTCTTTGCTCTAGATCTTGAGTAGAGGTTTACGCTAACTAGAGAATATCCTGCATTCAAGCCATAATAGTATGTAATAATAATAATATGATTTGTGTTAGGGCTAATGTATTTTCATATTTTTGACACTGCAATGTAGGCCTCTTGTTCGGCCAGGCGACGACCAAGACACATCCGTGATCCATGTCCCCCAAACGAGCTGAGATACAAATCCTGCATCTGCTGAATATTCTCTGATCCATCTATCAGGTTCGAACTCAGTTGGTCGCTCAAATAATTTCGGGATTATATTTACGTAGTACGTGCTTCCTTGGACATGGGTCTGTAACAAATAGCAGCAGCATAATTACTACCTATTGGGCACGTATTGGGAGAAGCTAAGGTTATTTCGCATACTTACGCCGGCAGCCTAGAGATAGCCACAGACTTCTAATTCCTCTTGAATGATCCTGCTCGTAAGAGCCGCAATAGAATATAGCCTCTAAAAGAATCGTGACATAGTGGCTGGTTATGATAGGCACTAATTCTACAATTAAAGACGATTGTAATAAAATGTACAAATTATTTCAAATACTTCGACGGTTATTGTTAGTGGAACTCAAATGTACAGAGATTTTGATTTCTAAACAAAAAACACTGGTAGGTTTATAGTTGCAAAGGTTAGAGAAGATATGCAGCATTGCATCACAAAAATTCACATAGAACAAATTCTTTTCATGAAGAAAATTATTCTGGTAATAATATCCATATTAAGCTTCTCTCAAATTTTAATCACACATTTGTTGTATCCAGTCAAAGTTTTAGAGTATGGATAAATATGAAAACCGATGGAACTTCATCAGAGAGCTTGCATGGTTTCCGTAAATTATAAACTTGCATGTTAGAGATACGGATTAAATTATGTGATGCTAGCCTTGTTTGATAGTTAACGAGACCGTTATACCTGCTCAAGAGTAACGAGCTACCTGAGAAGTCATTTCCAGAACTTTAAACTACCGAGACCTAATGAATTGAAGGTCGATGTAAGGTAGTTTCATTACTCAGCTTCACCGCCTACAGCAGGAATTGCACGTTTAGAGATTTTCACACTAAAACTTTTGTTGGCCTAAGAGTAAAACTATCAATTAGTTAAAGATAGGCAACATCAGTTAATCTTGTCAAAGCCATTCGCGTTTATTTTTTTTAAACGTATGCTGAAAATAACTCAATTCAATGGCTATTAATTAAAAGCTTATTCTAATCAGGCATATAAACGTTAAGGATAACTCGCTAAAAACCGATGGTTGCTATATATATACCCTTTATTTGTTTACTTGCTGCAGTATGTGATGCTTACCTGCCTCAGAAAGTAGATATAAGCAAAATCAAAAAGGCTCTTCCATCCTCACCTAGATGAGACCACTGAAGCGAATGTCATTTAGTTTTTCATGTGCTGAATCATTTTTTACTTATTATTATTTTTTCAATATTACTAAATATCCTTATGAATAGGTCTTCATTTGATATATTAGCGTAGGGAAATTCTGAGAGTCCTTTCAGCTCTGTCCTTTAAAGGAATACAAGGAGGAGACCAGGCAATCGTATTGAAGTTCCTCAGATATTCGATTGACTTTTTATTCAGCTTAAAAAGCGTATAAGTAAGCTGAGCATAGGATTATTATTGCAGATATGTGCAAGATTGAGATGGTATAGTTTTTATACACAGAAAGTACTAGGATAAGGAGATTATTACCGCTTCCAAATATTGGCAGCCAAATAAATTTGATTGACCTTTGAGTGTACACTTTGGATTTCCCTAATTACTTTCAGTTCTCAGAGCGGATGAGTACTTTTGCCTATTAATATAGAATCAGTTGAATGTTATTACGAACATCACAAAATAGACCAAGATGGGCTAAGCAGGAACATCAATTTTTTAAGTAGCCTTCTTAGTAGTATTCTTCTTACCTCCCATGTAAACTAGCAGATCAATTTGGTCTGCATGTCATAGTGGCCAATATTTCAACATCATCAGCATGCAAGGCAACTGACTTTTAGCTCTTTTTATGCATAAATTCCTACACCATAATCAATTTTGAGCGGCTGCACTTCACTTTAAACTGTCCGTTCCTATTTATCTATTTAACTGCTTTAACAGCTGCTAGAATAGAAATATTTACAAAAGAAGGTCTTCAAATAGGGATTACAGTATGCATTATCAGAAACTTATTAATATCTGTTATTTTTAGAAAAGCAATCCAAAAAGGTCTGCAAGCATAAGGCCCAATTAGATCTGATGACGTGCCTCTCCGAATGACTGGCAGGAATCTAGCAGGTTGGCATTCCGTCTTCCCATAATATTTGCGGTGAATAAAAATATTAAGTCTAAATCCAGATCATGAGTAGAAACAACCAATATTTTATAAAACAGTATACCGACAACAGTTTTGTTTTTCTTGCAATTATTCACAAGAAAAGTTTCATTTGGGAGATGCCTCAGAATATCAACTTCGTCTTGGATTAATTATAGGTCTAGCAAGGAAATTCAATTTATGCGACCCTTTGCTTTCTAAACGTCTATCTGAACATCAAAATTTAAATAATTAAATTGAGGCGAGTGCATTTTATTACTTTCAGAGGGTTATAACTTTTGTAAATTAAACTCGCCAGCTGAATCACTAACTCAGCCTTTTCCTTACAATAAACATTTCAACGTGACTATCGGTGTGTAACACCTGGATAGAATTCTAAAATTGACTTCAAGTCTTTTTACAAAAGATATAATAACCTCAGCATTCATTCTCTTGCTTTTTTAAATCGTTGATGTTTCGAGAGTCGTTTTAGATTGAAGCTCACCTCAAACGTTTGATTATGTGGCTTTCTCTTTTTAATAGCGTTCTCAAGCTGACTCTTTAAGTACTTAGTGAAATACTACGTATTTTTACACTCTTCAAATTATTAGTAAAAGAGTACTATAAAGTTCGCCCTGATCAGCCAGCATTTATACTTTCTTGGCCAGGCTTTGACTCGTTTAGTATAGTATAGTATAGAAAACTAGCCCAACTCTTTGCAAAAGCATACCTGGCTACCCGTGAATTTCTGAAAGTGTGCATGTTGCCTTTAATGTGTAAATGCAAGTAAAGCATAACCTTTAAAATACATTTTGTCCGCAACTATTTCTTTTTAATACTTATTTCATTTGGTTTTCAGCTAGTTATTTATTAGTGGAAAAAACTCTCTGGCGAATTCATATTTTAGCCTTTTCTTCAGTCTATCTCAAATGCTGTTGCAGGCTGGATTTACGAACAGCTTTAGCTTTGTGCATGCGTCAAGCTTTCGCTTTTATCGCTGCATTCCCAGCTTGTAATTTTGGTATGACTGACTAACCGCATTAGCTTTGCAATCGGTTCCAATGTGCTTCTCCTTCTTACTCGATTTCGCCGGCATGTTGTGTCTGGCGAGATGGTCTCTTCCTTGTGGCTTCTAATGAAAGCCATTTAGCAGCCAGATCTGGGGTGTCTTCAGCAAGTTCTTACTGGTGGGATCGCTTTTCCCTTCAAATTATTTTCTTTGTGGATTTGTATTGATAGTTCTTGTCAAGTACACTATTTCTCTTCGCATATTGATGGTCCATAAGCAGCATCAATTTGAAGATCTAGGAACAGTAGCTTTGTTCACATGCAACCCGACAAGCTGTCTAATCCTGCAGCAATTTGGAAGCTACACTCAGCGTCGAAATGTATTATTCCTTTCTTTCTCACTAAAAAAATCAGCAAGCTGAGATATATATATATATATATATAATGAAAGGAGCTGCAGCCTCGCCTCTCACTGCAACAGATACGTGAGAATACAATAGGTGTGACTACAGAGGAAACTTCCCAAGATGTATGTAACGTGTTTCCTTCTGAAACATCACAAAGCTAAAACCCTAAGTGGGTGCAATACATGTAAGTGTTGAACTCCGTACCATAAATCTGAGTGGCATTCCGCGTGAACACGATAGCCAAACATATTCTTTTCGTAATGAAGAAAATCCTTACAAAAATAAAGCTAGAGGCATCGTTAAGGTAGAAGGACAGGAAGTAAAGATGCGTTAGTAAGGAAGTGAGCAGAGCTGAAGTTGCAGCTCTTGACTGCTGGAAAGAGTACTGCAAGTGTTGAATGACTTTGCATTGGTGGCATCAATGTTTGTCAATCTAAAACAACAAGTCAGGCAGTGTGTAAGAGGTACAAGTACATCTTTTTATTTAGGTGCTACTATTTAACAGTATTCTGAGGTATAAGAAAGCTTTTTTACTCCTAGTAACAAGAGAATTAGCCATTCAGATTTTGCCAATCGATCAGATTAAATAGAATTGTAATGTTAACATTATAGTATACTAAGACTGAATCAAATGTATGCCTTTAGTATCGACTGGATGACTGAATTCCGTATGCACGTGTTGTCATAAGTCACTAATGAACAGTAGATGGTTCTTTTGATGAGTTATCCCTATGCTGGTTGTGCAGAACCATTTAATTTGAATATACAGCTATTATAATAAGTTATCCCAGCTGCTGGTGGGTTGGAACACCTTTACTGGCTTGATTCTTGCCAGCGGTAGATCCTAACATGTGCGGTCCTTGCGAGAAACATTCTGTTTGGGGAAAGCTTCCATACCCAAATCTGTGGTTATCCTTCGTTTTAGCTGTAGAACGTTTACGAAGTCACTGCTGGATTATAATTCTCCTTCAGATTCTAGTAAAAACTTAATTTTCTATTTTTTTAGTCCTGAAATCCTTATGCAGAAAATAAAAGGTCTATCTGATATTCGATCCTGGATGTTGGAAAACTTCCTGAAATTAAATAACGATAAAACCAAACTGCTGCTCATAGGACAGCGTAAGCGTGTGGCTGGATTAAAAGGCATTGCTCTTCTAATAGGTGATGCTATTGTGCGATCATCACCACGTGCTCGAAATTTAGGTGTCGTTTTCGACAACTGCCTCAATTTTAAAAGCTTCATTCAGAAGACTGCTTCTAAAGCTAGCCATCACTTCCGATCCCTATCCAAGATTAGGAGCTGTCTTCCACAGTGGCTTGCAAAACAGTTAACTAGCTCCTTAGTTCTGTCTCGGCTTGATTATTGCAATTCCCTTTTGGCTGGGCTACCAAAGAAAGCGATTAGGCCACTGCAGCTGACTATGAATACGGCTGCAAGGTTAGTCTTCAAGTCCCAGAAGTTTGAGCACGTGTCTCCTTTGCTAAAAGAGCTAGGATGGGTGCCGGTTGACCAACGGATTCAGAGCAAGGTTCTTACGCTGACACACAAGGCCCGCCACGGCTTGGCTTCTTCGTACCAAGCTGAACTGCTGCATAAATTTCAGCCTGTTCGTGTCTTCAAGTCCTGTGTGGACAATAAATTAGCTGTCCCATTCCTTCGTTTAAAGAACGTTGGCGACATCTTCAGCTCTGGAGGTAATAGACTGTGGAACTCGCTTCCACGATTATTACGCAACGACAACTACTCTCCTACTGCCAACTGTGGCTCATTCTTTTCAGGGGTCCTGAGCTGCTACTTCCGCGCTACTCACTACCTCAACTGCTCTCCTGACTTTGCTATGCTTCCCACCTTCTCTTTGTTGCGTGAGACGAAGTCTGTTGGCTACCGAATGTGTACCGAAAGCCGCTTAGGCTGTTAGTGTGCTATACAAAACTCTCCTGCGTAACAACCAAATGGTCTTTATGACTTTATGGAGCTACAGACGGAGATACGTTATTATTTCAAAAATAGTGTCACGAAACTGCGATTTTGATTGCACATTGTAGAAACCGGTAGACCTCGTTTACCCACCAAATTCCATGCAATTTCACTGAAGCGTGGTAATATTATGGCTTCTGATGGTCCGGACCATTGAAGGCCATAGCATTAGATTACACTTGCTTTATATCATGGATTAATAATAATAATACACTTGATATAGACCCCTCAGAGAATGTAATCTCTTTTAGGCACTTTACATTTGCTGCAAAGGAAGCACGATCGAATTATTTGATTGTAATCCCTAAATACTTTTTTCCATAGTGCGGAACTAAAACCACAGTTTTGCAATGCCTATTTTGGAAATTTCTGCTGTATTACATTTCGAAGACTGCGTGAGGCTGGCTGACCTATGCTAGTGGAGGTCATACCACGAGAAAGTGCATTGCAATGTCGAGAAATTGAGTAAATAAGCCCATAGAACTGTTTTCTGTAACGTGGAAGCTGACCCGGTTCAGTAAAGGCCACAGTATAAAAGCGCCCAAGCGCATTTGCATGAAATTTTTTAAGTTAAGCACGAGAACTGTTTTCCATTATGTGAAACCGAAACCACGGTTGCGAAACGCTTAACGTAGAAATGGAGCTGTATCGAAGTTTCATTATGCAAATGAGGCTGAAGCTACGAGCCATGAGAGGCCATAGCATAAGAACACCCGTGCGCAAGAAATGGAATTACTTGGTTAATCTGGAACACATTTTTTTTCTAAGATGTGAAACCAAAATTGATGTTGCACAGCACCTATCATGGACAGCGAAACTGTATCGCAGTTGGAAATTGCACTGTGGCTCGCGAAATTGAAAGCTTTTGTATGAGAACGCACATGCGAAACTGCATGACATTTTGTGGATAAACCCCAACAATGTTCGCTATTACGTAAAACCACCATCACTGCGGTGAATATTTTCGTGGAAATGGCAGCTGTATCGCAGTTCGATTAGTTTTGGAGTCTTTGCTTGTCTGGGCTATTTAATACCATAGCATGAGAACGCGCAAGCGCAATCGCATGAAATTTAGTAGGTGAACCCTGAACAGTGCTTGCTGTAATTTAAAATTATAACTGCAGCCGGGCGGAGGGTTTCGCGGAAATTGCAGCTGTATTCCAGTTAGGCTATAGCCTGAGATAGTGCAAGGCTGAAATTTGATCGGTTGACTTGGCATACGGTCGTCTATTAGTTGAAATCAAAATTAATGTTGCTCCAATCTTTCTGTCGAAATGGCTTGGGCTGGCCGGGCCATTGGAAGCCAAAGCATGAGAACGTGCAGGCACAGTCTCATGAAATTTAGAGGATGACTATTAATACTTTTTTTCAGTAATTTGGAATTAAAATTGCAACTTCGCGAAGCATTTTATGGAAATGGCAGCTGTATGGCCGTTCTTATGTGTAAAATAAAAAGCTGGCTGGCCCAGACTATTTTATGCAATAGCACGATAACGGGCAAGTGCATGAAATTTTGTAGGTAAACCCACAACAGTACTGTATAACTGGAATTCAATATTTAAGTTGTTTCTTCCAAATTACTGTGGAAATAACAGCTGCATCTCATTTATTCGTGGTATCCACAACGAGTGCGTATCTCAATGGTTCTCAGCCTTAATAATAATATTGCACTTGATATCCTTGCCTATTATGATAGCCTTCCTAATGCCGGGACCCTTTAATACAGTTTCTCACATTGTGGCGATCTCCAGCCATAAAATTATTGTGTGTAAAATGTGGAAATGCGTGTTTTGGCTTTGGCTTTGGCTTTGGCTTTGGCGAAAGGCTTTGGGAGCATAAGAACTAAATGCACGGTCTCGAAAGAATTTGAGATCTGTACGAGGTATTAGTAAACTGCTTGATTCCCAAAAGCGAGTGGTACGATGCTTGGCCCGTTTGGGGAGTAGATCTGAAGGATAGGCTAGATCCAAAGAATGAAGGGACCTAAAAGTGAGTGACAAAACCTTGAAGTCGATCCGTTGCTTGACTGGTAGCAGGTGCAGGTTGGCCAGAATTAATGTGATGTGGCAACTGCCATGCTCACGACAGAAAAGAATAGCTGCAGAGTTTTGCACTAGCAGTTATTGATTGATTGCACATGTCGGTAGACCAGCAAGCAGTGAGTTTCAGAAGTCAAGACGGGATGTCACAAATGCATGGACCAACTTAGATGTGATATCCTTATCTAAATAAGCTCGAACTTTAGCAATGTTATGTAGCTGAAAGTAGGCAGATTTGATTGTGGAGCTGATGTGGTCGTCTAACAAAAGGTCACTTTGGAACATGACACCTAGATATTGTGCAGATTCAACAGGACATGTGCTGGCAGAGCCGATTTTGAGCGTTAACCTTTCAAATTTCTGAATCACACTTGGTTTGCCCATAACTAGTAATTTAGTTTTGTTATCATTTAATTTTTTTTGATGTGTTGCCATTCATGTGCGGATGTCATCAATACAAGCAGAAAAGAAGTTGAGAGAATGAATTCGAGGTGCTCGAAGGCTGGGATGGATCAAAGTAAAGGTACATTCACTCTGTGCAGGGACTGACACTGACTTGCAATGTATAAGTTGCAGGTTCATTTTTCAAAAATATAGAAAAAGCACGACTCGTATTCCTTTGTAAATACGGTAGTTTCTTGTTCAATTAGTAGTACACTAGCACTAGGTCATCGGAAAGAGCTCCGTTTTAGCTCTCTGTCGTAACAGCAGTCCTGCAGCAGGCGACTCTTTATCATTCACGGCAAGCTCTTCAGCGTAAATATGAGGCCGTTGAATCAGTTGACCTTTGCTTAAGAACTAGCGAAGTTTTACTAGATATTTACATTGACATAATTCCATCTCTCCAGTAAGTCCGTGAAGTTTGATGTACTGCAACTGATTCCCGAGAGAATACCCAGCCACACGAGGAAAGTCCGCAGACGCTGAGACTTTTGCTCGTGAATCCATGCTCTCAAATAAAATTAAATCACTTATCGAGACCATCGTAAAATATTTACTTGAATATGCTAAGGTAATATTGAATGCAAAAATAAGCGTTTTCAATTGTTCAATATATACCTATGAACAGCTTCATAGCTTGTTCTTCTCCCCAACTTCGCATGTCGCCCTTTCATTAATTTGTATGTTCCCTCTTTTTGTGTCGCTCACTCCTAATTTTCGTGGATGCACCTGTCTTAAATTTCCGATTTTGTGAGAATTTTCTTTAGAAAGCTTTAAGAAGATATAAGGTGACTTAAAGCATTGACAGCTTTCATGTCTGTCATCAATCTCCAGACTGTATTGTAACGTAATTTAATGTAAAGTTTGAAGTTTCAATTTATGAGCTTAGCTGGTACGCGAGACTCGTTCCAGTGTATATGATAGGAATAGTAGAAGGGAGACCGGGCGGCAGTTGCTCTAGTTCTCTAGCTCTAGTGCTGCTTTCTTGATTAGATGCAATTTAATGTATCTCCGTCTGTAAATCCACAAAGCCACAAAGCCACAAAGACTATGTGGGTGTTTGGCAGGAGAGTTTTGTATAGCGCACTCACAGCCTAAGCGTCTTTCGGTACGCATTCGTTAGCCAACAGACTTCATCTCACGCAACAATGAGAAAGTGGGAAGCATTGCAGGGTCAAGAGAGCAGTTGAGGTAGTGAGTACCGCTGAAAAACTTGAGCCACAATCGCAGCAGGAGAGTAGGTATCGTTGCTTAAGAATTGTGGAAGCAAGTTCCACAGTCTAGGACCTGCAGAGCTAAAGCCTTGTCGCCAACTACCTTTAAGCAGAGGAATAGACCAGCTAATGCATTGCCCATACAGAACCTTAGGGCACAAGGAGGCTGAAACTGGTGCAGCAGTTCAGCTTGGTACAAAGGAGCCAAACCGTGGCGGGCCTTGTGGGTCAGCGTTAGAACTTTGCTCTGTATCAGTTGCTCAACCGGCATTCATCCAAGCTCTTTCAGCAAAGGAGACACGTGCTCACACCTCTGGGACTTGAAAACTAGCCTTGCAGCCATAATCATAGCTAGCTGCCGTGGCCTAGTTGCTTTTTTTGGTAGCCCAGCCAAAAGGGAATTGCAATAATCAAGCCGAGACAGAACTAAGGAGCTAGTTAACTGTTTTGCAAGCCACTGTAGAAA